>OY751314.1:31923234-32593234 GCA_963564615.1 Rhorus exstirpatorius | reverse complement strand
ATCTCATTTTTTTCTATTTGTATTTTTTTTCTTCGAGCTTTCTCAGATCGAATAAATCGTTCAAATTGCGGGTTTATTCTCCGCACGTTCCTCCCACCAATGGAAAAATTCTAGATTTCACGTCGAAAATTGAAATCGATAAAAGACCAGTGCTACGGAGAGTATGAACTCGTCGAGCTACTGGAACATGATTTCGGGATCTCTGCTATACTTTGGCCAATGTTTTTGTAGCAAAGCCACAAGTACAATTGGAGAGGGGCATGCTATGGGTAATATATTCCGTAAAAATTTTGGGTATTATATGTGCTTTGTATGCTCGTGGCGTTTGACTTTATCGCTGTCAATGCGTGTTATTGCGGCCTTGAAATGTTTTTATTATAAGTCGTTGGATTATGCAAAGATTATGATATTCCGACGTGTGTGTTTATATATGTATATGCGTGGGTGACACATCGATACCATTAATACGCGATTTTGTATATGATTATGAATGAAATTTAATAATGCATAAGAATATTATTATTTTAGTCATTTATATAAGAATCGAAAAGTTCAGAAAAATGAATTTACTGTTTAATATAAACTGGTATTACGCACTTAATCGTCAAATTAATTTTTTTTTTTTCAAGTATTCATAAAGATAAGAGGAGTAGCTTTTCCTCATACTCATAAAAACACTACGATGTCATATCCTGTCAGGCTACTGTTTGAGCTGGTATGCTTTAATGACTCCGTGAATTCTGAATCCCAACTGGTGTGTTTGTTTCGCGAGAGGTCGTCAACACTGAATGCGAGACGCGAAAAGATAAAGGAAAGAGCTCTCTGGTGAGCTCATCTTGGTCATTTCATGTATTTAAAAGTCTTCTATGCGAGCATTTTGAAATATTACTGTTGGCCGTGCGGGTATGAGATTACAGGAGTCTCTTGTTTAATGTACGGAATGGATGAACGCGATTATAAAGTGGCAGAAATAAAAGACTATATAAGTGCTCGAACGTTGTAAGCACACGAAGAGAGAGAGAGAGAGAGAGAGAGAGAGAGAGAGAGAGAGAGAGAGAGAGAGAGAGAGAGAGAGAGAGAGAGAGAGAGAGAGAGAGAGAGAGAGAGAGAGAGAGAGAGAGAGAGAGAGAGTGAGAGAGAGAGAGAGAGAATGAGAGAAAAGTATAGGATGCGATTAAGACTATAAAGACGAATAAATTATCACATTCGCTACACTTCGTGACTTAATTTTGCTGTGGATGAGCCCAATATGTAATATAAATTAAGGTCGTTATCAAGCTCATTATACGAGGTAGCAGAAAGAAACCTTGCCAAATCCGTGGGATGTTATATACATGTATGCAAAAAGACTAGTCTTGTAGGGAACCAAAATTGTTCATTTGTTTTAAGAGAGAGAGAGAGAGAGAGAGAGAGAGAGAGAGAGAGAGAGAGAGAGAGAGAGAGAGAGAGAGAGAGAGAGAGAGAGAGAGAGAGAGAGAGAGAGAGAGAGAGAGAGAGAGAGAGAGAGAGAGAGAGAGAGAGAGAGAGAGAGAGAGAGTGAGAGAGAGGCCCTTATATCTATTACGGCTGTGTAAGCTCATTTGGGAAGAAATGAAAAAATTTTGATTGAGAGGAGCGTTGTGCCAAAGCACCGAACGAGAGAAAGAGAGAAAAGATGCAAGGAAACGAGACAGAAGCAGCACAGTCACTCGAGCCCACGAATGGCAGCCATTTGTAGTCGATAGACATTTCGTGGGGGCCTCAAATAAGCCATTCTATTACCATAATCATAGGCGCGCGCTCCTTTATGTATATGTATATACTTTAAGTCTGTAAAATATACATTCAAATTTTATTCTCTTTCTCACTCGCTCATTCACCTGACACGACTTGTGAGTTTCTGTTGCGATTACTCGCTTGATATTTATATATTATACGAGAGAATTCACCGGTTTTTTTTCTCGATTAGCCTCTCTCGATTTTTTTTTCGAAACTTTTCCATATCTCCGATTCACTCGGGCAAACGCGAGCAGACTGGAATTTCCAACCAGCCTCTCATGTGAGCGCTGAAAAATTCGCTATGGCGAGTGTTTGAAAGCCATGCCCCCGTTGCTGCGAAAATCGTTTCGTTCGACCATTATGGCGAACATACCAATGTATATATATGTATAGAGATAAGCACGAAGGAGTACCATGGACAGATAATTACCGCAATATAATTACACTAAATTGGTCCAGCTGGTGCGCACGAGTTGCACGATATAATAATTGCACACTTCCAGTTACACGAGTATGTACAACAGCAAATAGGCACTGACAATGATCGTTAAAAAAATAACGCACAATATATCAGGGCAAAGGGGGCAATAAAATTGCTGTACGCCACCATTTTCTTCAACAACGCCGCATTATTAGTTCCCGATATTATGGATAATGAGAAATAAAAAAAGATTCAACCAATCAAACATTTTTGCACGCTGAATCGATTACTAGAAAAAATATTATGCCCTTAGTTATATTTTCTTTATGATGCGGACATGAAAAAAAATGTTACGAGCCACGAGGCACATTCTTTTGGCTTACGCGATGATTAAATCAATATTACGTTTCTCCTGATATTTTTTTTTTTGTGATACTATAACGCGACTGCGACACTCTCGTATTCCAGATTTACCGAAGCCCGAAATAAGACTGAATTCCCAAAAAGTCAATCCACTCCCTCGAGATAACTCTTGGAAAAAGAAGCCTTTCACGAGTCGCAGTATGATTTACGAACTCTTCGGTGAACGAAGGAAAAAAAAATAACATTCCTGCGTCGGATTGTCCTCGAGTTCGTCTCCGTTTTTTCTTTCCCTTTCTGTGCCCTTTCTCGGATCAGGTAAAACTTTATTGCTACCCCTTGGCGGAGAGCACAAACGCACGCTCTCGCGAAAAAAAAAAAAAAAAAAAAAAAAAACTGACAAAGGGTACGACGCGGAGAAAGTTGCTTGGGGTTGAAGACAGTGGAAAATAAAAAAACGGGAAAAAAAAACATTTCTTCTCTCCTATCCGTGGAGATCGAAAGAAAATTTTCGAGGGAAAGTCCATAGATGAGACGAGAATAATCGGGTTGTGTCAACTTTCTAAAAAAGGCTTCGTTCGCTCGAGGTTCGAAAGGATGTGTCCTTTTTTTCCCCCGGAGTATATCTGAGAAATTGAAAAACTCCGGGCAAATATTATTGTTGAACTACGATAAGGTCAATGGCATATTTATTGGTAGCGTGTGATAAGGATTAATCAAGCGATTAACGTGGTTAAGTTAAGAATTGAAAAAAATGGTTTGCACGAGTTTTCGAAACAAAATGTTTCGTTAAAGACGGTGGACTGGAGTTCAAATTATCTGGTTTAAATACCATCAATTCTCTCAAAAGAGAAACCGAAGAACCTGAAATATTGTATAAGCAAAAACATATTTTCCTTTTCATTGACAGGAGTGAGAGTATCGTTTTTAATTGCTGATAAACAAGCCTAATTGCGTATTCACGTGACAAATGGTTCATTTCACATTTCTTTAGTGGTATACATGAACATTCAAAAAAATAGCTAGAAGGACTTCTAGACAACCATTCATCCGAATAGTTTGGCTTAGTCATGAGGAAATCTTCCAACGCGGGAAATAAAGATTCAGTGGTCCAGTGAGTTGGACGTATGGAAGACACGAGAAGAAGATCTCGACACGTCGAACAGGAGTAGAAGAGAAAAAGAGTGAGGGAGAGGAAGAGGTGGTATAAGGTGGTTTTGTGAACTCGTCGGGGTCTTCAGGCGTATATATGATGGCTACGGCACGCGACAACGGGGTATACACGCCTCGCATACTGCTCCCACCGCCGCCTCTCATTCGGTCGCGTCGTATGACCATAAAATAAACGTTTAGGGTGGTGGCACACGAGCAAAGGCACACACAAACCTGGCAGCACATAAACACTTATATAACGGCAATTAAACTGCTTTTAAGGCCCCATAAAACTGCAGTTTCAATAATCTCTGTGACAACACGATTCTGACCTGACCGGGGGCCACCTTCGGAGGCTTTCCTCTCCGCTTAGCTATCCGTGTATATACCTACTAGCACAGTTTTAGCGAAAGCAGCAGCTACGACTTTACTACGAAACCCTCGGGAGACAGGCTGACTCGTCCTACTGTGACTATAAACGTCTCCTCATTTTTAACGTTCAACGTTCAATGACACGAGTAGCAGAGATGGGAAAAATTTAATTTTTCGAGTATACCTTTACCGACAGTGTTTGAAATCAAGCGTTGCTAGATTAAATTGCATAAATTTGCAATGAAGATGCTAATATTCGAAAGATGATGTAATTTAAAATTTTCACCTATATTCTCCTGAAATTAAAATATTAAATATTGCCCATCTCTCATTAATTTTCGTTCGGACAATAATTATTTCCGCCATTTAATAATTAGTTCCATCAACACGGTGTACAGAAAATATCATCAGACACAAGCGCTGTTTCTCGTGAACGTAAATATAGTTGAAACTATATGAAAGTAAAATTTCTCCAACAGAGGGGTTCCACTTTGGCTCAATTTGTGCCATTATTTATGACAAACATTCGACCAATATCCGTTTATTCGTCGCAATAATTAACGTTGTTCGCGTTAGTTTCATATTTCATCCATCGAGCGAGAGGGTCATCAATTTTCCTCAATCAGGCTAACTCCATTCTTTCCCCACATAATGTCCCATCAACTATATCCCGCCACTCGAAATTTATCCTGAGGGTATCTCTGGCTATACAGTTATCTGCTATAGGAAAGACGAAAAGCGAGGAGATATCGTTGATTGGTTCCAGACGTTTTTGGGTGAGTTTGCGGCATCACTCGGGTGATCGAAAGTGTTGTATGCCGAAAGAGCGAGAGAGAGAGAGAGAGAGAGATAGGGAGGGGGGCGAGTCTCTGTCGTGGCTGCGCGAGAAGAAATGGTGGATATAGGGTGAGAAAGAAAGTCATCCGTTCGCCACTTCAACCTTAGTTGAAAAGGCTAGGGCGGACAATTGTATTCTCCATACCACATGCGTTTTACATGCACACTTATGAATACACGCGTGATGAGGGTAAGCCTAGAAAAAAAGAGAGACGAAATTTCCAAAGATGACGGAAAAAAGAAAATACCAGGAATAGGTAGAAAAGACTAGGGGGGAAGGATGAGAAGAAAAAATAAAAGCGACAATGTCGGAATGTTGCGGAACACGTGGCGCTCGGCAGCCATCATCGAATGCTAATGAGGATTTGGCGGTCGCGAGCGCGTTTTTCGGAGGTCGGCTAGAGGAGGAGACCGGTCAGTTCTCGCACCGTTCTCCCAGCTCCTGTGGTGCTTTCATGCAACACACAGAGTCAGAGGACTCTGTGGTGGAGCAACACCGACGTCGCAGTCAGCCGGGATCGGACTGATTATAAATTATGCATTATCTCCGACGTGGCTAGAGAGAACACGTTACGATATATATCTATAGCAACGAAAGGCAATCGAAAATTCGAACGGACACGTTGCCGGGCACTGCTGTTGCCCTCGAACCCTCTTCCTCTCTATCTCTCTCTCTCGCGAACCCTCACGTACATATATACAACGTACAAGCACATCCTCGAAATCTTCCCCTCGCAGCATCGAATTTATCTCTCCCTCTCTGGCCGCTGTGTCCGGCAAGACCGCTTTTGCCCTTGTTGAGAACACCATATACGGAGAGAACGAGAGGATAATCTATCGTTTCTACGTGTCCAGGCTATACTATCCCTTAATCCCCCCCCCCCCTTCGATACGCCATCATGTTGTAAAATGTGCTTCAAGGCTAGGCAATGTCTCTGGGGCTTGAAACGATGATATGTGTCTGTTGTTATTGAGAATCGTGACGATTTACAGTCGTGGAACGCGCAAAACTGATTTTCGAGATTTACATAAATTTTATATCTGTTGTACGTCTTATATGTTTGTATGAGAAAAAAGAATTGTATTGGGTTGGTAATAGCGAAATATATTGTTTAAAAAAAAACGTTAAATGACATGTGCGATTCATTTTAAAATGTCAAATTATTCTTATATCTTGATTAAATACAATACATATAATATGTTTATACAAATCCCCATAAACCATTTAATTTAGGTAAATCCATGTTTTTTACATCAAACGTGTTTGAACAATGAGGACGCGACGTTCAATTCTGAATGTGGCGCGATTGTGGGGACAAAGAGATGCTGCAACCAACCGAGGCTGATGAGACGGGGCAAAGGCGAACAAGCAGAAGGTGAACGAAAAAAAAAAAGTGGTACAAAAAAAGCCTGAGATACGTCGAAGACTCTCGCGGTGGGGTTGGAAAAGAAAGAAAGACGAGCGTTGCGAAGGAGTGGAAAAATAAATAAGGGAAACGAGCGTGTTACGGGCACGAGTATAATGGGCAAAAGAGGTTAATGGGAACACCGCGAAGCGAAAGAAGCCGCAAACGTTTATAAATATATAGTATGCATACATTCATATAGATCATGATAAAAGCTCAAGAATGCCATTATGCAAATGGGGGGGGGGGGGGGGGATAAGAAGACGGTGCCTCTCCCTCTTGGATTTTGTTAGATTATTCGCGTAAAATATTACTCTTCCATAGTGTCTCGATTAATTTTTTTTCAACGAGTACACATACCCCATGGAAATTCAATTTTATGCTTATCCGCATATTTATTTACATTTTTATTTGATTGAAAATTTGTTTACAATAACGCATGAGTTTATTGAAACGCTGCTGTTGCTCCATGATCTTTAATATTACTCTGTGGTGAACGTGTCAATGAAACATTTTGTAGATTTGGAAATGAACACCATAAAGTACATTTACGTGGTCCCTTGACAATCGCGTGAGTCATTAATTTTCTTCGGATTCTCCAGTTTGCAAGGACTATTTGTGTGTGGTGTGTGGTCTTTCCAATGGAGGCGCATAAAGCTCTACGTTGAAGGATGTAATGATTTTACGAGGAATCCCGACAGAAGGGCACTCGCGTCTATCGACACTTCTCCCGATTGCAATGAAAACCCAATCAACGTGTGCTCCAAAGCTACCCGATAATGCCAATTTCAACTGCTTACCCAGAAACGCGAGCTTAATAAAAGTCCATGAGTGTGACGCTTCCAGAAGAGCCGTTATTGAACAAAGTCGTATATAAATCCAACTCGGTAAAATCAATGAGCGACTCACGCTCGCACAATTATGAAACTTTGTGACTTAATACATCTTCATTCAAATTTTGTTGACTTTGATCAATGCTTGTGAATACGAAACGTTATTTTATTCGAATTATTTGTAAAGTGTATTCAATCTCAGGTTATTATTCCTATGTTCACGTAATAGTGTAATAAAAATTATGCAATTCCGTTAGCCGATCATAGACTGGTAGAATCCTCCATATTATCAAAATGAATTATTGTTGACAAAATATTTGAGCTCATATTGGTGGGAAAATAATTGTTACAAAAATTATTCAAAATAAATCTCCAGCACGATATTGAAATACAAAGGTAAAAATAACGACAAGAAATTACTGTAAAAATATTCTTGATAATCTAAAATGAATATTTTACGTCCCACGATAATTATTGTGTCATCAATTCTTGTGAATGGTTTTTTATTTGAATTTTAATGATGCCTATACATCATCACAATACAAAGCCAAGCAAATTAACCTCTGACATATTAAAATGAATAATAAATGACGTATGTACAACGATTAATTTGTCATTAACGCCCGCCTGACCGAATGTTAATTCATACCGTATCGGAAAAATAAAGCAGAGCCGTTTTGAAAATGCGCGCTACATCGGATCTGCCACTGGACAGAGTATTAGTTCGACTCACTGGCGCCCGTCACCAAGTGAAGAAATAAATAAAACTGCCGCGGTATTATAAAAAGCTTGAATTATTAAGGAGCGAACGTGAGTTAGGCGCGCATTGTCTCGAGGAATTATACAAACGGCACGATAAGAGATGACGTTTATCCAGGAGAGTCTCGCGCACGACGAACGTGTACACGGCTCGCAAGCCATAAGAGTTATTGCTCCGGACGAATTAAACAAATCATCACGATAAAAGGAGTGAAAGGGAGAGGGAGAGAGAGAGAGAGAGAGAGAGAGAGAGAGAGAGAGAGAGAGAGAGAGAGAGAGAGAGAGAGAGAGAAAGAGAGAGATCCATTGCGCAATCTTAATTGTGTTTAATCGTCATTCACTGTGGCCATTGTGTGCTGACAAGTACCTAACCATTAAAAGATAGGCGACCAGAACAGAAGCTCTTTCTGTCTCTCTTTTTCCACCTTGCTTCATTTTTCATCGTCTTTCTCTCTCGTTTCCATATTCACCGAATATATACACACGTTTACTTTACGAGACCGACGACAGGTACTACCGACCACGTAAACGCGCCTCTCGCGTGCTCCAGAAGCGTAAGTATTAGCTTATATATTGTATCTTACGTCGCGCTTTTGCGTTCCTACTGACTTTGCTAATGCTTCGCCAAACTCTCCCGTTAGCTCCTGTTGGTGTTTCGCATGCAAATACCAGTGAAATTATACTCACCAAGTTCCTGACATACAAAGTGTAGAAAATATTTGCTACCGCCTGACACAATATTCACATCTTAATGTTTGAGCGGGTAGCGTGTTGATGGATTTTTTTAAGCTGAACATCATCAATTGGATTCGTTTGAGCGAACAATAAAAGAGAAATCAGCGACGAGATCCTCGATGAAAATTCCCGGGGGTTTGGGGGGGGGGGGGGGGAGTACAAAAATTGTATCTATCTTTTAACGAGTCACACCGATAACAACAGGCAATATACAATCTTAAATTTTCTGCTGATAAAGAATTACACCGAATTTTTATCGAAAGCTCAAAAATGTGAAAACGGAAAAAATCGATGGAGCTTCACGTTTTTTCCTTCGGTGAAAATTCGGGAGAGCAAAGCGCGAGAGCTACATTCACCTGCTAATATATATATCTGTATATCTCGATGCAATTAATAACGCCAATTATATCGAACTCCCGTAGCCAAGCGCAATTCTGGGTGGCCCCCGAGTTCGTTCCCTCTCGCTCTCGATATATACTATACCGAGGATTAAATCCAGAAGAACTCGTGACAAGCGCTCTCTCTCTCTCTCTCTCTCTCTCTTCTGTCGGGCAGCGAAAATGTGGTAGCCACATGTGCTGAGAATGAGAACGCTGCCCCAAAGTGAATTTTTTTCCTCTCTCTCTCTCTCTCTCTCTCTCTCTCTGTCTCATTCTTTTTTTTATCTCGCGACATATTTGCTTCCAGCCGGCGTGCTCATTGCCTCGCATTCTTTTTGGCCTGCCATTTTGAAATGCACTACCCAATATTCAATCCTAAATTCGTCATTTAATGCCACGAATGATATCGATTTAAAAAGAATATATATAAATATATATTTTCACACATATATATATCTTCCATTACACGCGTAAATACGAGCAATAATCATTGATATTGAGCATCGCGAAAAGGGATTTCATGTTATGATATACGATAAAAATCAATTTTTACTCACCACACACGACTCTGTCGAAGGGGCTTATCCAGTCTGAAAAGAAAATAAGAGAATTTGTATTATTCCTGAAATTTCTACCCACGAAACAACGAAACGTAATTGGACGTCGGAAAATAACATTGGCAATGTAGTTAACGTGGACATACATACATACCCTGTACAGAGGGGAGAAGGAGAAAAAGCGCTTAAAGTATATAGGTTAGGGGTGGGCGTGCATGCTACTATGTTTTATATATATACGTATTCACCAAACGGAAAACGCATGCTCTTCTCGGGGAAAGGGTAACGGCCGGAAACGAGGACCCGACGCTGTCGACTCTCGACGGTCCGCGTGCCTAACTATCACAAACGGAGACGCAATTAGAAACCCAGACGAGAGATTAGGACTTCTAACGAGACTATTCACAAAAGCCCACCACCAAAAGGAGAGAAAGAGAGAGAGAGAGAGCGAGAGAGAAAGAGAGAGGAGCTTTGTGCTCGCAGTAATTTCAACAACCGCTTGCGTACCCAATTCGGTAGAAGTTTCGTTAGCTATGCATGTATAGTATATATATTATATATACTGTCGGGGATTTGTGTGTCGAAATTTTGTCTTTTTTCAATATTGCTGTGTCCATTGATATACTAGGACGATGATTATTCTCGTAACCGGAAATATAAATTGCTATCAAACACGTTGATCCGATATGGCGGGCTAACAATCGTTAACTCGCGTGGAGTCGTTCAAAATTTTAATCGCTTCAGAGCACCAGTGAAATTGGTGGGCAGGTGGCGGCTCGGTAAGAGGATTATTTGCATGCGTGAAGATCAGTGTCTCCTTGATCGTATTATTCAAAGCTTCGTTGAGACGGTTAACGATAAAATTTCCTTTCCTTCGTCGTAAATAACAGTTTGCAAGGTTACTCGGTTAATGGCGTAGAATTCGGAATATCGCTCGTTCACGAAGTTCTCTTTTTATAAACGCAGTGCAAATTGAGGCATGAAAATTGACCTGGACAAATTTATAGTACCAGCAAAACTATTAATCCGTCCGTATTACCGTTAAAATTTAATCTCGATGGATTTCATAGTGGTCCCGGTTACTCCCATGGGTGCTAGCAACTAGTTCAGTCTCTCCTATACGCATAAAAGCCATTTGGCTGAAATGCTAATCCCATCGGCAATACAAGCGTCTTGTGAATATTTTATGGCCGGTCAGCGCGGCAAGGACCACTTTGCGGTGATAATTATTCGCTCTATCTCCGCTTTAGATGCCAAACTGCCTATACAAAGGCCATTGAGGCATGAGAAAGCTCGTAGATACGTATTGATTTTTCTGACGAAAAGCTTCGAAAATGATGAGTGAGAAGATTTTCTTATGGCGTATAAGAGTAAATACCGGGAAAATTTAATTACAACAAGTTATACATTCAATTGGCTTCGGAGGGTGGGGTGATACGTCGGTAAGATGTGAGAGCAGAAATATGTTGTTCATGTGAAGCATTTATAAAAAAAAAAATTAATCAACTGGAAAGAAAAGTTACGCGGGAAATTGCAGCGCATAATATAAATATGGAGGAATGGCGTCCACATGCTTTCCGCGGCCAATGAGATATATCTCGATGGGGCGTAAAGTTCCGTCGGCCGCGAACAACGAGCAAAAAAGCTTCCATATGCATGCGTTAGCTTTTCTCTCGAAAGTCCGAGGGTTCCATGAATAGCCTCGGCATACCACGAGAGCCGGGGATAGGAATTTTACACCCTGAAGAACACGCTTGGTGCGTGTATCTGCGATCTGCCATTAAACTTTACGCGATCGCGGAGTGATGTATTGACGTGATACACGAGAGGTGCTTGTGCTTGCCACGAGCATGTAGAAGAATAAAGCGTCCTTTGAGATACCAGAGAATCATATATGAATATTTGCGAATTGGAGAGTGTTCAGTATGTACTGTGAAGCGCAAGTTGGTAACGCGTGGCGCGACGGCGAGGCACGCCGTGATGCGACGGAAAAAAGTTTCATGAACGTTTTGAGCCTATCTTAGCTTTTCACATGACAACTAGAGGCGAGAAATTGACTAAAATCCTCAAACCAGTAATTTAAGACGTCATTGGACCGGCATGACCTGACGGATCAATTAAAAGAATGTTACTGTGATTATAATTGTTATTATTATGATTATTATTATTTCCATTATTATTATTGTTGTTGTTGTGGTTATATTCAGAAGATAATCCCAGTAACCAGATCCCATCGCGATCAGCTAAACAGTCGAGTCATTGTACGAGATTTGAAGCCTCCTAATAAGTTTCATAACAAGTTTAAGCTTCGCACAAGTTTACGTTCCATTCCTGGTAATTTACCAATGAACGAATGCCGATAACACACACAATCCCCGAATTTCTAGATCAGAAAACTCGGACTTCTAACTAATAATCAAGGTAAGCTAATAATCAAGATTAGCGCGTGTTCCAGGGTCATACCGATTGTACGTTATTTTCATACAGAATAAACACAGCCTGGGAAAACGGTGGATCAAGTTCCATCGCATGTGAAAATCAGCTAATTCGTGTCTCATGCTTCGGCCATGCACGATGTAATTAATGATGATAACGATAACGAGACGCGGGATGTATACGAGCGAAATTTTAACAGAGATATGATGGAACGCTTGTCAAACTCACCGGTAATGGACATCCATGGATATCTCGGTATGTCCGGTATTCCAGGTTGTCCAGGATTAGCTGGCTGCTGACATGAGGTTAGAGGATCGACAACACCCGAGGCAGCGGCTGCTTGATGGTAGAATTGTGCCGCCGCGGCCATCGAAGCCGATGCCGCTGATACAGCGGAGGATGCCGATGCCGATGACACGAGTCCACCAGGGGTACCGCCATTCTGATGATGATGACTCAGCGTATAGTTGACCATAGGATCGGTGGAGCTTGGGGCAACGTTACCCGTGAGACTCGCGGTGTAACGACACGATTTGTCGCCGGTCGCAGCGTCAACGGCAGCCGCGGCTGCGAGCGCGGCGCTCGATGCTGCAGATGAACCAAAACCGGGTACCATTGACGAGGTGGCACCGAAAGCAGCTGCGGCAACTGCCTGCTGTTGCTGATGATGATGATGAGCCGCCGCGGCGGATACGTAAGGATACATGCTAGATGCTGTTCTAGCAGCGGGTGACGTGGATGCCGAACTACCCGAGTGTTGGGGACTCGAGCCCGTCGGACTCGGTGAACTGTGCTGCGCGTAATTCGCGGCTGCAGCCGCGACAGCAGCCGCCGATAGGCTCGACTCGAGACTCGATGCTGAGCCAGGACCACCCGAACAGGCCTGTACCGTACTCGAATTAGCTGCACTTGCGAATAATTGTTGATGATGAAATTGCTGATGATACTTCGGTAGCATACTATCGATTATAAATTTCGAACTCATTGCTGGACGGCACGAGCGCGTTGTGTTACACTATGGCGCACGCTGTCCAGATCGCAGACGGAGAAGGGGGGAAGGAAGGGTGAGTATGTTGAGATTTTTGTTAACAATCGATGCACTGAGTATGAAACGGCCCCTCGAGCATCGCCATCCTCGAGATTGTTCTTCGTTCCGTATGTGATCCAATGACTGTTGTTTAATATTTGTTTAAAAAGATGAATTCACATTTGTGTTTACATAGCCACTGCACGACGGATGTATTACTATTTTTTGAATCACGAAAAATTTTAATCCATTTGATAATAGGAGAAGAAGTGCACCGCTCGGTTCTCTTTATGTACGAGATACTGTGCACACGTACCACGCGGGTATTTAACGCAGCCACGGGGTTTCTCGTGTTCCAGGTGCGGATTGCACCCGGTACTTGCGTCGTTTTCCAGCGTGCGCTCGACGCACCGCTTTCGAAGCCACAGAAGAGAGATCGGAGGTGAGGAGACCCCCTCCTCTCCGATACACTGGTCCACGTTGCGACCGCGAGGATGACTCCCTCTCCACTACAACCAGGTCTATGCTGCTGGCTCTCTTTATCAGTGTCTTTACTCTCACTTGTCTCTCTCTCTCTTTCTCTCTCTCTCTCTCTCTCTCTCTCTCTCTCTCTCTCTCTCTCTCTCTCTCTCTCTCTCTCTCTTTCTCTCTTTCTCTCTATCTCTATCTTTCTCTGAATCTTTCTGTTTTGCTCAAAACATGATTTGTGTTCATTTAACTTCTTTCCTCTTCGTCTTGGATGTATTTGTCTTTATATTACCACTTACGCAGCTAGCACACCACATAGCACGATGACAGCTATGGATCGACCTGCATAAACTTCTTTATTCGCCAGGATTAATATTTAGGCATATTTATATAATTTTCAAACTGTACACTGTGTCCCATAGAGTGTTGTTCCATTAGCCATGTGACAGGGTTATTTTACATCGATCCCGCTGATCACCGATCAAAAAGCAGAGGAAACAGCAGAGGATAGAGCGAAGGAGGGGGAGGGGGAAGGAGAAAGTGGGAAAGAGACGTTTCGTAGCACGACGATGAGAGTAAACTGATGGCGAGGTGCCTTGTTGACAGAGCTTGGGATTCTTGAGTCAGCTGAAGCAGCTGTTTGTCACGCACGCACTCGCCGATTTGGGATTATGACGATGGCCGAACGTAAAGACACGAAATTTTTTCAGAGTTATGTGCTACAACGTCAGTGATAAAAAATAATGATGGACGGTTTTACGCTGGGGTGTGCGACGTAAGCGTTGTCTTCTTCGTGGATCAAAACACGGTGTGAAACAGCGAAATCCACGAAGAGAAGGAAAACGCACGGTGTTTAAATGCACACGGGGCGCGCGCGTCAGGGCCTGTCAGGTGTTAGAAGCCGTTTCTTGCGTACTTCTCGGATAGTCGACCGAATCCTTTATGGGCCATGCATGAAGGTACTATAGCCCCCTATCCCGAACGCCGCGTACTACACACCACGGCCAGCTAAATGTAACCCCTTACAATAATGGCGCCGCTTGTCTCTCGACGGGCAATCCCCCCTCTCCGACAACTACTGGCACAGCTGGTAAACAGAGCCCGCCAATCGGCTCACGGCCTTACGAATCGTTGGCCAATCCCGTCGAGGCTAGGCGCGCCAAGATGAATGAGTCTCCGCGGTGCTACGCTCACTCTATCTTTCTCTCGCTCACTCTTTGTCGATCCGTTCTACCTCTTGCTTTACCTTGCATGCTTGCTCACTCGCTCTCTCTCTCTCTCTCTCTCTCTCTCTCTCTCTCTCTCTCTCTATCTCTTTCTCTCTCTCTCACGATATCACTTTTTCTCTCTCATGCCAATCGCACGAACTCGGTTCGCTCGGTCTCCTTCACTCTCACACGGTCTTGAACTCTCCGGATTCCTGGATCTTCGTTCTCGCTTTCTTTCTCTTTAGGAAAAGCAAAAGGGAGCGAGACAGAGGATACAAGAGAGCTAGTGAGATCGGAAGTTGGCTCTTTCTCGCTCAAATACACGCGGGTCTTCAATGACTCGATTTCGCTTGCTTGCTCGCACATTCCCTTCTACACTCTCATTCTCTCTTTTTCTTCGGTCTGCCGCCACTACGGCTGTTTCTACTGCTGCCGTCGCTAGCGATACTGACCGAGGTGGTGTATACCCGGCGCTCCACTGCCACAACTGGCTTTGAACCTCGCACTGCTCGTTGTACGTATGACTCTACTCTCTCTCTCTCTCTCTCTCTCTCTCTCTCTCTCTCTCTCTCTCTCTCTCTCTCTCTCGCCTCGGCTCCACTGTTCTGTGTTTCTCTTTCTATGTCTCTCTCTCTCTCTCTCTCTCTCTGCTGCTTGTCACACTGTACACACTATACTTTGCTGTATAAGCGCGTTCATGACGATTCCACAGACTTCCATCCTACTTCCACTATAGTGACGATTTCGCTCGTCACTACTGCCGCTATAGTTTTCTCGACCGAAAACATGACTTCTTGCATTATTGTTGTAGGTCGTTTCTCATGAACAACACGCAAACAGTCTAAAGCCTCTTGGTCTATGTGGTTATATTCTACTTCCAATGATGATTCTCGACAAGACCCTCCTCTGCATCGGTTTGCGTTACACGCACCCAGACGGTCTCTCATATCGTTCCGTTTTAATTGCTTCATCCATTCTCTTCTATTGAATCATGTTCGGGTTAACGCTATGGCCCGTACGTTCATCTCATTTTCTATACAGCGAAACTATTCTTGTAATTATATACCGTGACGTCCATGTGCATGCAGAGTCCTCTCGACGAGCCGTCATTCTGGCACTCCGTATTCTACGCGAGCCTTAGCACGCGATGCAGTACTACATTAGAGTTACTATACTGTAACTCTAATAGCCGCGGTAATCATATTTTATTTTCTATCGTATAGCAAGCTCATAAGAGCGAGATTGTCGTGTGCCAACTCCAGGTCAGACTTTTCTATGTGTTTTGGCCTCATGCGAGAAATCTTTTTATTTTATTGAACTTTTTTCATGCCATTTTGGTAGCTCTGACTGCTCCTTAACTCTTTGCAGCACGGTGGCATCGTTAAATGCTACTTTTTCCATAACCATTTTCTGAGTAATTTGCGTAGCTTTAACTCAATTTTTGATTTTTTTTTGTGTTTCGGCATCAGTTATGTATTCAATAATATGAATCAATGGGCAATAATTCAAAATAATGGGTTCTTTTTTTTTTTACAAATAAACGAACGTTAAAAAATTGCAATTTTTCTAGAGAAAATTCATTATCTGCGAAAGTTCTCAGAGTTTCAAGGCCAAAGTCCCTACCGAAATGTTTTTGGGATCGCTGATTACAAATTCCCTATCAGAATCCCGAAATTCAAGATGGTTGATCCAATAAGGTGGACTCAAATTCGAAAAACAATGTTAATCTTATGAAAATGTATATCTGCGTGTTCTCGGGGTCGCTAATTGCGAATCCATGGTCCGATCTCCGAAGTACAAGATGGAAAATCTGATATAGTGACTTAAATCCGAAAAAAAATGCCAATCCAATGTGAAATCGGTAAATCGATTTTTCTGGAGTCACTAATTACTAATTACGAGTTTCATCTGACACAACGGACGAAGACCTAAGAAATCGTTAACTCGAGGCAAGTTTGTCAACCAAGAATAAGATACAAGGATACTGCATATACGACTCAGAAAATGAAATCCCCAACTTTCTTCAAAAGCTACAGCTCTCAGTCAAATCCAGAGACACGGATGAGCACGTGGCGGTTGTTGTGTTAATTTTTTTGTTCCTTTTTTTACGTTTGATCAGCATTTTTTTCGGATTCGAGTCCCCATATTGGATATTCTGTCTTGTATTTCGAAAATCTGACCATGGATTCGTAATCAGCAACTCCAAAAACCTCTGATGAGGACCAACTTTCGTCTTTATCGCGTCACTTTTTGCATTTTGGTCGGCCATATTAGATCCGATATTTTGAATTTCCAAATTTTTAGTTTATATTCGTAATCAGTGATCCCAAAAATCCCCGAGTGTCAACTTTCACTTTCATATATCAAACAATTTTTTGTATTCTGGTCCACCATATTGGATCCGTCATTTTGAGTTTCCAAAATTTGAGCTCAGATTCGTAATCGGCGATCCCAAAAACTTCCGAGTCTTCAATTTCAAGTCAATTTCATTTTAGGAAAAATGTATTTTTCAAAGGGTTGAGGCGCCTTCTAAATCTTCTTTTTTCGTATACCCGCTTTTTTTTCTCTCACTCCTTCTCGTCTCAACATATCTACTTCACCTCACTGATGGCTTTCTCTTTTCATCTCCAGCGCTTTCCTCTCTCTCTCTCTCTCTCTCTCTCTCTCTCTCTCTCTCTCTCTCTCTCTCTTACTTCTCTTCTTTTACTCTGGACACACATCCGTGAAATATCCTCTACCACGTTATTACATGTATCCATTCCATACGAAAATCGTCTCTCTTAGCTCGCTGTTTCTCCTTATCATCTCGAATTCGTTGCAATTCTCTTCTCGTTTTTTGTTTCTCCTTCTTTCTCTTTCTCTTGTCCTCTACCGTTTCTAAACCATCCAGAGCTCTTTCGTTAGTCATCTCTCTGTTTCTCCCTCCTCTACTTCTTCTTCCCTCTATCTCTCTCCTAGCCGTTGTGTCTAGCAGACACAGCGGTAGCATCAGCATCAAACTCCGAAGCTTTCACGAATCTCGAAGTCTCGCTTTCTCTCTCGCACTCGCAGCTTCCCGTCGGCATCTGCCAGTATCTACGAGCCCAGCTCAATGCTCGGATATCTTTTGCCTCCTCGTTTCCACCCCCCCCCCCCCCCTAACCTCGCCCGTTCTCAACCAGAAATCGAGCTATGTATGCCGACACGAACTCTCGACTTCTCCCTCTGAGCTTCATCTCGTTTTCTCACTCTTCCTTTACTCACCACTGTGTGTCATATACCTCCCGATGCTGATCTCTGAACGACTCTTGCTACCATCGATGCCATATCGCGCTAGGAATTTTGAAGCGATACTTTGTTATATTTTTCCTTCTTCGTGCACTTCATCCCAAAAGAATAAGAAGATACGCTTTAGCAACTCTATTTTCATTAAATTTTATAATTTATCGATTGGAGTTTGATTGTTTCAAAAATTTCCTGCTGCGAAAGTAGTACATTCTCTGTTGGCAGCGTTTACATTACATTTTATTTTATTGATATACATCGACACATACTATTGTCGAAGCAAAAAAAAAAAAAATAAAAAATAATCCGAAATCCTCTGGTTTCGTAATTTCTTTGGATTCTGCTACCGACAGATAGTGGATCCTTCTATATTTTTTACTTCACTCTTTTTTTTTTTTTCTTTCTTTCCGCGATAGAAGCATTTCCCCAGTGTGAGAGGACTCTCGAGATCTTGGCAAACGCCAAACTCATCCCCGTTGGAATATATCGAAGCTTCTTTCCCGCTCGCAAAGACCTACAGAGCATCAACCACTCACTCCCACTTATTTGGAGACAGGGAAAGAGAGAGAGAGAGAGAGTGAGAGAGAGAGAGAGAGAGAGAGAGAGAGAGAGAGAGAGCCAGACAGCAAGATGTATACATATAATAGAGTAGGAGAGTGAGTTTCAGGCAGCAACGTCTTAGTGTCGGGACGGCAAGAGCGAAAAGGACGTTCATCGTGAATCGCAGGAGTGAGGGATATAGAGAAGGCAGAGGAATGGGAAGATACAGGGGCGGGTAAAAACCACCCTTGCCGCGACAGCACAGTCTCGTGCTCTTCTATTCTCGAGTATAATATTTTCCCCTTCTGATGTGGCCAGCCCCATTTTTAATACCCACTTTCGCGAGTCTTCTTCCCAACAATTCACCGGGCAAATTGTTGGAAAATTTTCTCAACGACGACAGATAAATTATTCTCACTGAATCACAGTGAACAATCGAGAATGAAAGACACAGGATACGCGAGCTTATAGTCCCGTCCCTGGGGTGTAATATATTTTCAAATAATAACGAAAGGCCCCGCTTAACTTTTCTTCATTATTATTTGAAGGCGCTCGATGTTTTCACATTCACGAAATTAATAACTATATCGCATGAAATTTTTCATCGAGATTTAGATTGAATTGAAAAAATTAAGATTCAGTTACATTGGAACAGTATACTCACCATTTTGATGCTCCGTTTACTCTGAAACAGATGAAAAAATTTATCGATTATATTTTTCGTTGTATCTAATATAATATAACGTCAATCAAAATTATTATATTTTGCTGGTCAGTTTCTTCATATCGTGACTTTTTTCACGTAGATCAACGAGAAAATTCTCGTTTTTGAGGTATGTAAGCTTGTTGGAAAAAAAAAAATCTAACCGCAGGCAATCACCTGCGTAGAGGGGGAAACAGAGACCAGTATCTAAATACCCGATGTCGGCGAGAATTGACAGCGAAACACGCAAGAGAGACAAAAAAAAACCAAAAAAACAGGCGTGGCTCTCAGGTAAGATGGAAAAACATGTCTCAGAGTCTCTTGAGAACCCCCTCCTGTGCATAATATATACGAAGATGAATGGATTCCAACCTCGCATCTAACACGAGCCATTTTTCGATGCTCTTTTTTTTCCAGTTTCCTAAAAAAAAAAAATATAATATATTATCTCAACTGGAAAATCCATTTGTGGGCTTTTAACAAGCCGCCTCTAGAAAATTACGCCCTGCATAATACGAACTAATGCAAGAAAAAGAATCTTCCTCGATCTTTTGTGTCTGGTTGAACATCACGCGGGGGATGATCTATTACATTATTCGGGTATATTGCGAAATATGCGAATGACGTGAAGAGAGATTCTCGAAAAGGGATTCGATGTTTTCCTTCGAGGGTGCAGTTCGCCAACAAGTAAAAAAAAAAAAAAAAAAAAAAGAGAATACAGCCCACCAACAGTGAAAATATTATCACGCAGTATACTATTCACGCACGCATACACAGATACGTTGAAGCTTCGCATAAATAAGGGATGTTCCGGATGGGACCTTACCAGACCCGATTAGGTGAATATAATTCTCGAGGAATATAATTCAAGAACGCCAGCTCACGAAAAATTCGAGAGAGAAGAAGTCATGGCGCTGTGGAGTCCCTTTTCCTATCTTTTCTCCCTTCCTCTTTCTTTCTCGTTCGACGATTTATCGCGAATCTTGGACTCCCCTCGTCACGCCCCGAGTCTCGGATGCTTCAGCCCTTCGGGGCATTTCTTTACTCTGGCCTCGGCCATGCGGCAGCGTGTATACCAAAACTTCGGTATAGTGAGCGCACACACACGCGGGGCAAAACGTATACGAGCCATCTGGAAGTTTGAGCAAGGAAAAACGTAGTACGTGAGCCCAAAGAAGGAAAAAAAAACTCGCGTGCGACTTGGTTGTCGACTGGTAACAAGCAAAAGGGCACGTTCCACTTTGCTTTATATGATGAATCGCGTTGGTTGCGCCACTTTGGGCATCAGCGTTTACGACATGCGTGTGTTCTGACGCGAGAGTTGTTGGCTCGTGCTGGTATGCAACACCATCAGCATGCAACTATATGTGAGGAACGAGCAATGATAGGAAAAGAGATGGAGACGGAAAGTGTGAGCTAAGACGAACGATATGGCGTGACGCGAGATCTGCAACGAGAAATCTTCGGAGGGAGGGTGCAATGCCCCGAGGAGTTCTTGCCGATGGCGCTTATAGCCATCCACGTTGAGAATATATGGCTGGAAAGAGAGAGAGAGAGAGAGAAAGAGGCAAAGAGAAAGCGAGAAGCACATCAGAGCCTCATGGGCTATTCCCCTATATGTGTCTGTCAGTTACGTGATAGATAGATCATTCACACCGACCCACTGGGAATTCTCGACACGTAGATCTTCATGCAACCTACCGCAGCTAGATCTGCAAACTTTCCACTTTTTTTCATTTTCAATTCATGATCCTTGAGTGTAATACATCGAACAAAATTGTAATTAAGAAAAAAAGGTTGGCGTATAAAAAATCAATCACCTAGGAAATTCCTGAAAGATATATGTTGGCGATTTTTTGAAAATATATTTTTTATTTCTGAAAAGAACTTTTTCAATAAACTCTTTACTGTAATCCAATCGCTAGGGCAAAAATTATATGGACACATTGCTTTCAGGATCTGAAGGTGATAACTTGATAACTTTTACCACGTATTTCGGTAAAATATCTCAAGTCATTGTCTTGGAGTCCCCAATTCTATCCAAATGTATATATAATTTTTCTGCTCTGTGAGTACAAATTGAAGTTGATTCACAAAAAAAAAAAACTTTTTAATTCTCGAAAAATAATTTATTTCATTAAATTAAAAAATTTCTCGAGATTTCATCAATCATACTGAGTCCTTTATTTCAGAGAAATTTATCATTCTCAGTTGATTTCCCCAGGCAATAAAATTTTGTTTTACTGTCGTTTCAATCGGTTCGAAGCCGAGCCAGTGGACGCGAGTGAACACGCGAGATACATGATTTGTTACTGGACCAGACTGCTCTCGGAGTCTGCGAGATAAACCAACACAGAAAAGAGAGAGAGAGAGAGAGAGAAAGAGAAAGTGAGAGAGAGAGAGAGAGGGAGAGGACTGGATCGAAAGTGCCGCTGCTAGAGATGCGAGTCCTGGATAACAAGTGTCCAGGCTCGAGCTCACTTTTGGAATTTCGAGGATCTCGAACGCTTTGCCTTTTGTAGATTTTTTTTTTCGTGAAAGATTTCAAGAGTCTCAGGCTGATGAAAAAGAGGTGGAAGACGTAAAGAAGCGAGAGGGGCCAAGATGAACGAGCTATATGGGTAAGGAAAAAAAAAGTGAGATGGGTAGTGGTTCGAGATTCGAGAGAGGAAGGATCGTTAGTGAGGCAGGATGACTCGAGGCTCAACGAGAAAGAGGGAGAAAGGACTCAGGGAGACGCCCTGGAACGAAGTTCCCAAAAGAGACACCGAGTGCGCCATCTTCTTGACGATATCGGCAACCTTTCCTCTTCCTTCATCCTTCTTTCATCGCGGCATCTCTGTTTCTCTTTTATCAATGATTTTTCTCTTTCTCTACTTTGATCCCAAAATGCTTCACTCGTTGTCTCCGATCAGCAGACGAGAAATTTTACGACAGCCGGAAAAATTCACCAATGGATCCGGTGATATCGTTATTATCGTTCACCTGCTATCCGTTTTCAGCTCCTCAACCTCGTTATCATCGATATTATTATTATTCAACGATATGTTTATGATCGAAAAATCACAATATCATTGTTCGTTAATTATAGATTAAATTCTGTTCGAATTTTTTAACGTTATCCTGAATTATATTATCGAGTGTTTCGTTATAATTACATCTTTAATAATAATAACGATAATATTTACTTTTTTTTTTTGATGAGAGAGCAGAGAATCGTGAGTTGGAGATTCAGTGGAGTAGGACCTTTGGGTATTCAAAATTTTACGAGCGTTTTACGCGCATCTGTTGCATGACTCTCGATATAGCGGACAGAGCCGCAGAAAGCGAATGGGATACAAACTGAGATGCTTCAGAGCACTTGAGTGTGCCCCGGGACGAGGCAATGAATCAAAGTTACTGATCTGGTTCGTATTCGCGAGAAAGAACCTCTAGAAATGTGTAAAATAACGAAAAAAAAATGTATGCTAACTTTATATTCCAAGGAATGCATGCCTTTGTTATTTGATGAAAATCGTATAAACAAGTGTGGAATATAAACATGCATTGAATGAACGAATCAATCACGAAAGAAAGAGAGAGGAAGAGAGAGAGAGAGAGAGATTCAGCAAGAGTGCATCGACACCATTTTTTCGTAATTTTTTATTTTTATTTTTCTCGCACGGTTTTATTGGCGCTCGGTTATTAACTCGCCATTAAACACACGCAAAATGAGTTTCGTCCTTCGCCGCAGGATCAAAATGTACAACTTCTGCTTCACCGGTTTACCGACCGCGCAACGCAGATTTCCGGGTAAAGAAATCTGCTTCGATACCTTGGAGACATATGCGCTCGATTTTAATCCTTAGACGGTACGTTATCAACGATTATGCGCAGGACATGGAGGCAACTGAACTCCAATACTTATAAAACCAGTTTTGAAAAAATTAATATATTAATTGATTGGAATAATTGAATATTTTAGTATTTTTTTTTCATTAAAAAAATACATTTGCTTCATTTAGAGCTGTAATTATTGATACTTGCAATTATAAATTTTATATTTTTATAGATTTTGTAAAAAAAAAAAAAATATGTCGATTAAAAATAAACAGGTGAATGTACATATTTTATTATTTTATAAATTTAAAAAAATATAACGTATACGTATGCATTCGGGAACCCGAAAGAGAAAATTTGCGAATGAATTTTTCCGGCACTTCTCGATTTCGTGAAGAACTTTTAGCCCGACATTTTCTCTCTAGCCTTGATTAACCGGAGATGCCCCATCGAATGCGCTCGTAAAAAACGTTCGTAGGATATTCGAGACGTGTTCGTAAGAGCACCCAGTGTCCCTTCGAGCTTGAACACCCCGAAGATTTCCTATCCGCGATAAAACGTTAAGCGTAACGATCGTAGTGATGGCCGAGAGAGTGCGAGATTGGTGCGAATTGCGACAGAGAGTTGACAATGGAACGACCACCACGAAGAGATCTTACATTTTCCGTCTCTCTTCATCTCTATGTCTCACGAGCTCTCTCTCACTTTCTCCCATACACATACTAATACACGCCGACGAGGCACAGATAAGGACTCCGATCTCTCGTGTGACGACCACGCGTTCGCAAATCTGACTTTTTTTCCCTCGCGTATCAGCAGTCTGCATTTGAAGTTTCGAAGCAAAGGTTCGAAAGCAAAGGATCTCAAAAGCTGCGAAAAAAATGACTTGCGCGTCATATTCTTCGGGGACCATTCCTTGCTGACTTTCCAAGGTGCGTATTGATTCGTTATAATCACCAACACGCGACACTCCACCCTTTTACGTGGAACTGCATACTCTGTGTTATTATGAGATACGTTCGTGGAATAGAAAAAAAATGGTATTCCCGTTCTGTTCGAGTAATTATCTCCACTTTAACAAATTAAGAGATCGAAACAACGTTCGATGTTGAGTTTATAATTCCACCATAACATCATAAAAACTTAGGCCGGGTCATTTCATTTTTGCTGAATATGGTCACAGAATCGACGCTAATCCTTCACAAATCATATCACCCTAAACCATCCGAGAATAAGGCTAAAGAGCCTAGAATGAGTGTGTAACGCGATGTTGCGAGGTATAGCACGTATGGGAGTGGGGGTATTCTGGTGACTTATAACGAGAATATATTGTGGACTGAATAGGTAAGTAATTAGTTGGCATCGAGGCCCCAAATTAGTCAAGTACATCCGGAATGAATGCCATTAAACTCGTCGAATTACAATGAATATTCATATATGAGTTATGGAGACTGAGTCGAAGTTTCAAAGTTCAACGAGAGCGATTAAATTTTATACGAATAGGTCGAACGATTATGGAAGTTTAACGCAGGATTCTTGTGGGACGTATTACTCTGTTATTCTTGGTGTTTTGTCGATCCGATTGCGATGATGTTTTCGGCACGTTATATGCAAGTGAAAAGCAAAATAACGGAGAATCTTGTACGAAGTATCGAGATGACGTAGTGACACCAGCCTCGTCGCAAAGTACTTTTACAAAAAAAGACAGCAAGTAAAAAGAAAGAAAGAAAGAGAGAGAGAGAGAGAGAGAGAGCGAGAGAGAGAGAGAGAGGAATTTAGTGACAGTGTTGAGGAAGCGCGCGAACCATTGCCTCTAGCGGCCACTTAACCGGCATCAGCTGAGCGGACTTGTGACTCGATGCGTTTTATTGCTGCTTTACGTCGGTTTATTGCGCCATCAAAACATAAAATGCCCTGCTCTCGCGGGTTCTCGCCTATCGGTGATTTGCGCTCTCTCTCTCTCTCTCTCTCTCTCTCTCTCTCTCTCTGTCTCTCTCTCTCTCTCTCTTGGTTACAAAGCATACTAAACGCGTGTGTACGCGTGGGTACACTCCCCCCCTCTTTGAATTTTAAACAACACCTTTGCTATCTGACATCGCGACCCACGATCTTTCTGCGCTTCAGGGACAAGCATTTGATGCGATTCCTCGTCGAGGCTAGACCACCATGCGACAGAATCACATGTCGCAGAAATATTAATTCACGCTCCAAACGTTTCCTCCTCTCGATAGAATTCTCCTGTCGTGCTATTTTATATCCCACGCGGAAAATGCTCGGCTATGATTATTGTATTCTCATAAATGTTTTCCTGGCTTCCAGTTTTTATGTCCTACTGGTATTTTAAAACACCACGGAATTTTTGGAAATTCATGTTTTCAAATGTTTACGAACACGGCCAGATTGCTTCTGAATAATTAAAAAAAATTTCGTCACCCCTTGAGCTGCTTATTTTTATATTTTAATTTTTTCAATTCCTTGGAGAATAAAGAGGAAGTGAGTACACGAGTAACAGCTGAAATTTATTTTAGGATCTGGGACAAAAATATAATGTGAACAAAGGTGGCTTGTGCAGAAAAAGGAGTTATAGTAACTGTAAAAGTGAATTTGCATTTTCAACGATAATTTAACTATCACCCGCAGTACTGCAATCCCCTTATTTATTAACTATAGCTTTTCATATATTCGAGACCAAAATTTCCATGGTTTTGACAATTATTTATCACTAACTATGTATTTTGAGCTTAAACCAATTTAGCTCACGTCAACAAGCAAAACTAATAAGTTGTAATTACGATATACTACTCAACCATATAAACTGGGCGTTGTTATCCAAAACATTTCTCTCATTTTGTGGAAATGGGATTTACAAAAAGCAGAGCGTTTATCCGCGGCTCTCGCGGATTTCGCTGCATCGGCTTGAGTGCGTTGGCAGAGAGAGGGTGGCCTCCACCCGTGGGCGGTCGGTCCCGCAAAGCTGAGCTTTCTCGCGGAAATCAATAACCAACTCTACCGCTACATAGACTATTTTTCCTCTCTCTCTCTCTTTTTATACCTCTACATATATACAATCCCTATCCATATTTTTCTTGTTCTCGATGGGAACATGATAATTTTACTTCACGAACCGTCTCGTCTTCGATTTTTTTTTTTACGAAGGTCGTAAGTAATTTTGCCTTGTCAAAAAGTCCCTCGAACGAGGCATTGAACGCGGGTGAGCTTTCGAATGAAGTTTTTCGATAAAATATTTCATCTGTGAATCGAATGAGAATAACGTGAGAGAGAGAGAGAGAGAGAGAGAGAGAGAGAGAGAGAGAGAGAGAGAGAGAGAGAGAGAGAGAGAGAGAGAGAGAGAGAGAGAGAGAGAGAGAGAGAGAGAGAGAGAGAGAGAGAGCATTCTTTATACTCTCTGGTAGCAAATACGGGGATGAAAAGACGTCAAAATGTTGTGTATTTCGCGAGTCAAATTGCGAAACAGTGGCGTCATCCTACGTAGGGTTGTCGAACCATATAATACGCGTACCAGCAGGGCCCCTGTTGATTCTTTAGTACAGGGAGGAAACCCTCCTGCAACACCGACCGACCACGGAAGTTCGGCAAAGCCCTCCCTCTACTCTTGTATCCCCGACGCCGAAACTATACGCTAACACGTTTCGGGGATAGAACATACCCTCGGTGGTACATAGTTCCCTGAAATCACGCCAGAGCAACGAAGCTTCGAGGATTAAATTTTCCAACAGGAACTTAAATTTTTCCACTGTATTTATTATTGTTGATTACTATTATTTTTTTTCTTTATCATTGATGTAATCAGAAATATTAGATCCAATTAGAGCTTCTTATTCTCATTGGGGGTTATGTTCTTCAATAAAAATGTACACGTCAAAATTGTTGTTGTTATTATACTTGATAAGATATGTAACATTAGCGCCAGCAGTCAGTACTTTTTTATGCGAAAAACACATGGCATTCAATATTGTTTATCGTGCTATCGTCAAACGAATGTAAATTGATACATTGCATAAAAGTAAATATATTGAACGAAGATAAAGTTTTTCATGTCTTATTTGTTTAGGGGATTTTTATGTAAAAAAAGCGGTTCAGCGTAAAAAAAAATTGCGAAACGATCGAGAATTCTCGTGAACAAGACGTAAAAATGATCTACGCGAAAAAGCCCAAACCTCGAAGACCTGACCTTCCGTGAGGATAACTCGTGACATCTCTCGTTGCACCCCAGAAGTCGTGGTGAATTGTGACCCGATCAACAATGCAGTTTGTGTGCACCCTAGCTTGCTACTCTCTTACTCTCCACCAGACGCATCCACCCTTATACGAGAGCCGTTTCAACGTTCGTAAACCACGGTTGTTTAATAAAAAGAAAAATTACGAGCAAAGGGCGTGAGCGAGGGAGAAAGTCACACGAGATTTGAGATTTCCTATGGCACTCCTCACGTGCCAGGAAACTCTCGTTCTCCTGGTGAGTCTCGAGTCCTCGAATAGTCGATTTTTTTATCACCCTCCCCAGCATCTCTCTCTCTCTCTCTCTCTCTCTTTCTCTCCCTTTTCCTCTCTATCCATAATTATTTTTCACGCGCAATATAAAACGCTATTTAATACTGCGAATGACATAAATTATTGGACACGAGTTAGCAATCTTTGACTACCAGCCCGTGCAATTTTGACAATTCGCGAAGGCGTGCACATTTTTCCTCGTCTTTGTTTGCTCTTTTCTTTTACTTCCCTGTCCCGAAGACTTCCACCAGAGTTCTGCCTAGTTCTTTTGGAATACTTTAATTTTTTTTTTCTCTTGGATTCATTCTTACAACGATTTTTCTTTCGCGATTATAAAAAAATAAATAAACCGAATTCGAGAGATAGCTCAGTATTTTCGTTGAAAAAATCGTTGGATATTAAACTTTACCGGGTGTATCATTTTCAAAGCTAAACGCCAAAGTATACCACATAATCCGGATTAAACCAAGGGAACAATATAATTAATTAAATGATATATTCTGCACGAGACTGCTGGAGATCCACGAGAGATTTAATTTCGTACTCTAACTTGTCCGCCTTTTTCATTCGTTGCTCTCTTTTTCTCTGATCCTGAATTTAATGAACATCGGTGCTCGCCAGTGTGATAGAAATAAACGTAGAGAGAAATTGTTTTCTATGGAATTTCACGGAATTGAACACACCCATCGAAGTACGAAGTAGATAGTACGAAGAGAAAGACTGCAGAGAATGAACGTAGACTCCCTATACTTTATGACACTCGTTATTGCAGCATCCGAAAGCCGAAACGTTCCGTTAACTTAGCACTAAAAAAATTGCACCACAATGTTTTACTCCGCATGGAATGCGATATTAAGAGATTTTCTCAATACAATAATTGCATATCTCGATATTTTCTCCGGACTTTTACATTTTATTGTAACCAATTATTACGTTAATGATGCATTCATCATTTATATTTCTTTTCTACCGCGGTACCAGGTACTCTAGATATTTGAAAATTAATTCGATACTCCTTACTTTGGAGCAAAACTTGTATTTAATTTCGTGGATTAAAAATCCAATCAATCAATGTTTAACTAAATGTTTTATTGGCATAAAGTATAAAAAAATTAGGGAAACCCACATATTTTTCAGTATGCACATATAAACTTGATTTTTTCAACGGCAGTTCGTCTTGAATACCATCCTGTATTACCGTTAGCCTTTTTAGGGTCCTTCTCGAGTTATAAAAGAGTAAAACGCATAGAAGTTGTTTTTTTTTTTCTGTGTGACCATTGGAAAGGTATTGCACAGAGACAAAGAGAGGGAGAGAGCAAAGATGAGGCAACCGACTTCAAGAACACCATCTCTTGGCTCGTATATGAAAGGGTTGGTGATGACGGTTGGCCTTGGAGGGCCATTCGCACCGACCCTGTGGTCAAAGCTGATTTTCTCTATCTCTTTCCATCTCCCTCTCTCTCTCTCTCTCTCTCTCTCTATCTCGTTCTCTTTCTATAATGTCCTACTGCTGTATAGTATTGTCATTCGGTAGACCAGAGGGTCCACTATGGAATGCACCAAGATTCCCGTGCGGTTTTCATACATACTGCATGATACTTGCATGTATCAATGGCCCAACTCCAGAAGGACGTCGAGTCTATACACATTGACCCACTGGATATGCCATTTTTATTCCAAGCTATCGATATGTGTCATGTAACATTGGTTACGTACACTCTACTTGCTATTTACGAAGGTGTAACGCGCGTTGACCATTCCCGTATTCCAACCAAAAGCAAATGTGGACACGTACTTCGTATACATATTTCATAGTTATATACATATTTTTACCATAACACACGGTCGGGTGGACCCTCTGTGCGGGGATAGATCGTGTCGTACGTGAAAAATGAACGGGGACCACCAACCTGACCGGTGTATATAGTCAGTATGGCCGCCGTGAACATTCATCGAACACCATGAATGCATGCGTCGACTCATGCATGCATATAAATATTACGTATGAATGTTTCTATATGCACGTAGTACATGTATAGATGAATAGATTTTATATATGTATGTAGCTATCTGGATATTCATACATCTATCTAGATATATATTATGTATAAGGGAGAGGCGTGCGAGGGAACGTTCGCAGTTTTCCATACACTGCCTCTCTCGCGTCCGAGCAGTCACATCCTGCATTCACCGATTCATTTTGGAATTGAATGCCGACTAGCGCCATTGCGAGAGCGCGAGAGAGTGACGCGATGTGAATGCACGCTGATGCCGAACGCCTGGGTTGAAAAGCTTCGAGAAAAAGGACGATCGACTCACCTGGCAAACAAAAGAGCGCAACTCACATCACTTTAGGCTTTGAGCTGAGCCCTTTTTGTTAGCCAATAGTCGATGTGTACCTAATACGCTTCTGGACATTTCGAGCCCTGATTCCTACTACTCGCTGAAGTCGACAGTTGCTAACTCAACAGCGGGAGGCATACTGCATGTAGGGGAGAAATTTTCGCTGTTTCTGGAAATATACTGGGAGTGCCCATGTGGTCTGGGGCTGCCCGCATGTGCGCAATGGCGTTTCCGTAGAGGAGAACGAAGTGAGCGAACGAAAAAAACAGAATGCTAGCATGTCAGATGATTTGCGGGCATTTTTTTTTTCGTGCAGAGTCTGGGATTCGATTATCCTTACCCAATGATCTGAGACATTGGCTCGGAATCGTGGATTTTAAAATGTTCGGCAAATTTTTATCTTATGTTCCTGTAGGCATAGAATACTTTTTATCATAAAGAAAATCTTATCAGTGGCTTCATCAAGTATTTTTTTTTAAACGAATTCGTCTACGTTCATTCAAAATGGATTTTGGTCAAATTAATTATAAAAAAAAAATACTCGAAAAATCTATGCATAACCGATTGTCATGAAATGAAATACCAAACAGACGGAAAATGAAATGCAATGACCTCAAAGATTAGTAAACACCATCGTGTACCATAAAATGTCTATCTTTGAATTTGTATTCGTATCACACATACACGCTGTTTATGATATTATTGTTATTATAATTCGTTATAAAAAAAAAAACTTCAAGCTCTTTTAAATATCATTTTCATCAGCATTTGCTGAGATTACATTTTTCAACTTGAACACCCGAGGATTCAAAAAAATTGCGGTGAATCTTTTTGCGCTGTAACATATAAATGTCATGCTTCCACATAATTCCATGATTATCGCCGTGCTATTAGACACGCTCGAACAACGAGTAGTGGCCAAGTACTGCGGTATCATGAACTCCGTATATGTGCTTGTCGTAAATAATCGTTTCGCACACATACACATATCTATATACATGGGGTATATCATGATGCTAGGATGCGTGCGAAAACCACATTTTCCATGCACTACTCTACCCTGCCGTATACGAAACGCTGGGGGCCATTACACCTCGGTCTACGACCTTTTAAAATTATTTGCCACGTAAAGTCGCAGGCTATATCTCTAACCGTCTCTCTCTCTCTCTCACTCTCTCTCTCTCTCTCTCTCTCTCTCTCTCTCTCTCTCTCTCTCTCTCTCTCTCTCTCTCTCTCTCTCTCTCTCTCTCTCTCTCTCTCTCTCTCTCTCTCTCTCTCTCTCTCTCTCTCTCTCTCTCTCTCTCTCTCTCTCTCTCTCTCTTTATCTATCTTTGTGTGCATATCATGTTTCCTTGATAAATTTTTATCTGCAATTCATTGTTCACATTATATATATACTAATTGTAAAAGAAATGCTTTTCGCTGTTTGAAGATCGAAAAAATCACTTTTAACGCATGCATTCTTACTGTCATATTTTTGATGAGTCAATACACACCTAAAAAAAAAATGCAGTGAAATTTAGTGCTCATTATTGAATTCGGTTATTATATCGTTTCATTGAGTTTTCGTCGATGATGACTGGTGTAAAAAGCATAACACTTGGTTGAATGTAAAACCAAATAAAATGAATAACGTCAGAGACGAAAAATAATATTTTTCATTGTTCAGTAGTGTCAAGAGAGCAGGTCATCGTAAAAGTGGTGAAAAAGGGTGAATGAGAATATTAAGAGAAGATAGACATAACAATTATAAATCTTGTGTAAGGTAAAGTCGGGATAGATGCCCCACCTAGTAAAAACCCACCTTTAAAAAAATATTTTTATTGCACAAAGTTACTTTATGAAGCTTTGGTAATATTTGGATACGAACAGTTCATTTTTTTCGACTTAAGGTGGCTCATCAGTGAATTAAAAAACCGGCGATACGAATGAAACTTCGGGAGAGTGTTATCTAAGATGCAATGAACGCTCTCTCAAAATTTCAGGGTATGTTGCCAGGTAAATTATTGCGAACGAGTAATTTAAAATTACCTATTTTAGCATGGGTCTTATGGCAGTTAATTCCATTTTCACCGGAAGTGACATGATACCTTTTGATAAAGACGAGAGTTCTTATTCAAATTTTGAGTATTGAAAGATGAAATCGTGAACTTTCCAATGGTATTTAAAAAATTGTGTCTTGCCAGGGATTTTCCCGAGAAATTTAATCGCGAAAGTCATCGTGTGTGCAAATCTCGGATACAATATATATGTCTGTCATTCTGCACGCGAGGAAACATATGAATATCAGCTATCGTTTTTTACTTGATCGCTCTGACAGCGTTAAATACTTTTGTCAGTTGAGACTTTATTTATATTATTTATAATAAATTATGAATAAAATATCACGGGAAACGTCATCAAAATTCATAAATTTTATTTAGACAGAGTATTTAGAAAATATTATGATAGATTTATGATTTTTTTTCACGTCACGATTTTTGACTAGTGTTGTCACTGATGGGCCGCCTTAATTCTAACGAAAATTGCATCAAATGAGTATAATGTTTCGGCCATTTCTCCCACTGGGGCATCTATCACGACTTTACCTTACGTGATTTTTCGTTATTTTTGCATAATCCAGAGGCTACCATGACCATAGCTGGATATCCGCAGCATTTGTTACGCGTTTCTTGAATCGTACAGTTCTACAAAGACTTCTCACGATCGTATATATTACCTGAGATCGGTGCGTGTGCATGTTAAACTCTACTCTCCTCTGGACAACCATAATTATTTTTATTCAGCAACCCCCTATAGAGTTCAATGGGGTCAGAAGCCTCAGCGACACGATATAGGTACCTTATAAGATGCACAAACGTATCTCGGCAAAGTCGCTATCTCTCTATTGCACAAAGATCATCTTGATATGTGATATTTTTGTATAAATGCGGTGTTCATTCGCGTGATAAGCCAATAATTTATATGTAAAGCATCGTAAATAGGGTATCTATTTACGATGCTTTACATATAAATTATTGTTGTTAATTCAATCAACCCTGGATTACCCTACTTATTTTCTTGTTCGTGTACTACCACAACTCTTCGAGTCTAAGAAATATTGTTTAACTCCGATTTTTTTTCTCGTTTCAACCAACAATCGGTTGAGGAATACTTATATGCATTGAGAACATTTTCGAAGTGAATAATTGCGGCAATATTTCCGGGCAAAGTTAGAGAAAAAAAAATGAAATACTGAAATGAAAATTGTAATTCCGAGCTGCTCAAAATACAATTGCACTTAAACATTGAATTGAAAAATATAAATAAGTCGAAAACTGTGGATAAGAGAATTTAGTATGAAAATTAATTTGTTCCAAAATTTTTTATCATCGATAAACCTATCGACAGCATCAAAAGTATTATATCTTCATGTTAATCGTTAAATAAACGAAAAAAGTAGATTACTTGTGAAGGAAAAACGTCGTTGGTAGCAAACACCCGAAAAAAATAGACTCACTATCTCGGTGCAATATCCAACGAAGAAAAAAAAATTGTGTAAAAGGAAAGAGAGTGTAGCAGTAACAAGAATTTCCGCTTTGCTGCACTGGTGCGATAAAAGAACGAGAAGCGCAAGCGGGAAGGATCGAAGAGGCGGCCATAGGGGAGCTATATAAGGAAGTGACGAGAGAGGAGTTGTGAAGGGAACGAGAAGAGTAAAAAAGAAAAGAAGGAAAGAAGAAGCAAGGAGCATGCTCCTGAGACATTGTCCACCGAAAAAGTTACGAGAGCAAAGAAACGCAACGCGAACAAGGGAAGAGACTAGAAATCCCCAGCGTGAGAGAAAAAAGAGAAGGAAAAAAAAAATGAGAACGAGTCGGAGTATCCGGTGTTAACTCTCGCGAGGAGTCGACCGACTGGCTGTCTCGCTGTGGGTTAAAATAGAATCTACGCACTTCGATAAGGTTGAGAATCCCTGGGGATTTACGATACCGGTCGAGGGATGATTACTCGCGATTGCCGTATAATGCACGGCCTTGTGTCGTAAAGCGACACTTCTACAAGGATAAGGATGAGAAGCAAGCAAGTTACCCGTGTGTACATGTGTGTCTGTAAGTCTATCTGTCCCTCACATATACGTGTCCCTCAGACTCCATAAGAAGAAATGGAAGATTCCGTGTGTGCCATTGGCCTGCTGCCCCTCCTATCATGTCGAGCGTAAAAAAGAACTCATGCGGGACTTTGGACGGAGAATTAAGAGTCAAGGATCCATTGGGGTAATTTGGGTCACGTGACATTCAAAAAAATATGTAGCTAAAAAATGGATAAGAACATCGCGGAAACGGCGAAGTTATGGAAACAGAAAAAGATATTCTTGTTCAATAAAAGTTGGGTGGGTCAATCAACACTTACTTGTCATAATTTTTATACATTTTTCTACCCATAGTTTCATTACATGTCTTATCAGTTTTGAATCACTTTTTACGAACCGAAGCTATCTCAAAATAGTCCTGAACATACTCCAGTTATGCGACAAGTATCGAATATGCAGACGTAGGGTGCAAAAAAGATATGGATTTTACAGAGCATTCAAGACTCTCATTTGCTTAAGTTTTTTCGAATTCATCGTTAGGGGCTTTTCCATTTCTTCATAAATAAACTAAGTGTATGATTTATGAAAATTTATGAAACTTATCACTGCATTAAAATTCACGCACAAAGATTGAAAATACATCGGAGTTAAACGATAACTATAATTTGATGTCTTCAATTGCGCCTGCATATTCAATGCACAAATTCTTGGGTAGAAGGAACCGTGACAAGGAGTTCTAGAGGACGTTCTTCGTTTCACACGATCCTACTGTCGTCAGTCACGGTCATTTAAATCGTCTATACATACAAGTAAGGTATAATAGTTATCTTGACAGCCTGGGGTACGCTATCTTGGTGTCGGTGCAGTGGGCATACGATGGGTATAACAACCGGGAGCACGTGGAGACAACTTGAAAGCATACCGGATACTGTGCGTAGTGGGCGGACGGACGATGTCGCCGGAATGAATGGAAAAGAAGAGCGAGAGGAGAAAGACGAGAAGAATGTCGCTTATATGGGAGCGCGAACGAAACTGATATTTCTTGTTTACAGTCCATCAAACGACCTCGTAGCCCGTATCTATCGCTCTCGCCCACCCTATATAGTTCTCAACCCGCTCGCGTTTGACGAGCACCATTCATCGATCACTTTTCGTAAGGGAGACCAAGAGAAGAAGAGCGAAAGAGTGAGAGCTTTTGATGAGGATCCATGAGCTTGCTCGTGGAGGGATGCTAGGCCCCCGGACATACCCCGGGAGCAGCGAAAACAGCTATTTCTATCTTACTCGATTTTATGGGTGAACTAGAAAGTCCAGAAAGAGAGAGAGAGAGAGAGAGAGAGAGAGAGAGAGAGAGAGAGAGTGTGTGTGTGAGAGAGAGAGAGAGAGAGAGAGAGAGGGAGAGAGAGAGAGAATGGGAGAGAAAAGGATTCGAGCGATCGAATGAGACGAGCAAACGTGTCAAGGTCTTCGGTTCTTTGGGTTATCGCTGCTGATGCTGCCACCGTCGGAGCAGACGGAGAAAAGAGACTGTCGAGGTCCTAAATTTAATTCAATTGAACCAGACTATATGAGCCAGACAGTGAGAGAGACGCAGAAGGAGAATCGGATATAGTCTGCGATAGCGCAATGGCTACTTTGTTACTCTTCTTTATGAAGGAATCTTCAAAAAGCATTTTCTACATTGATATTCTTGTTCAATTCTGTATTAAATTACAAATTGGACGCTGCCATTATTAACATATTTATACGCGTCATTACGAAAACCCTCGCGGTTAATGCACGAAAGGGAACTTATGTGTACTCGGATGAAAACCAGTGAGCAAACAGATAGAATGTTGGAAATCTGCTTGCGTAAGGTCAGGGGACAAAATCGTTGTCAGCAATAAGCGAGAATCCTCGGGTTTCTACTCTCCCCCAATCTTCATTGCCGAGATTTCCAGACGATATGCTCGCAGACAATGCTCCTCTTTATGGATTCAGGCGCAAGAACCTTTCCACTGATTTATTTAAATTAAATAACATTTGTTAGAATGTAGAAAAGGGTTTTTTGCTTATTAAACATTATAAATTTTATTAGAAAGAAATTGCGATGTTAATTTATTTGATTCAAATAAATTGGGATTCATTTAACATTTAAATGAATCATTGCAAAAAAAATCAATCATATAAATTATATGATTTTCTAATCTCCCTCTCTTTCTCTCTCTCTCTCTCTTTCTCTCTCTCTCTCTCAAACTCGGGACACAATTTTGTTTTTAATTTACACACTTTGGACCATACTTTGCCACTTCTCATCAGGTCTGAACTTCTGAACGAGATATTATAAAGATCTTCAATATTTCAATTAACTGTTTTCAAGCATGCACGTATATCTCAAACAATTGCCGTTATTTACAGGATAAACAACCGATGAGCATTAATTTTGTCCAGAGTTATGATGACGTAAAAGTAAAGTGCGAAACAATCGAGAAGAAAGACCCCGCAGGCATAATTACACGAGCGAAAATAAAATGCGGAATAATGAGATGCCCCGATGTGGGTTCGCTTCGCGTTCTCGACTGATAGGAACGACAGAAACGGAGAATACTGCATAACGCGCAATTTGTTAAGGGATGCATATAAGTAATTTATACGACAATGCTCTGCGCTCGGAATGTTTGCATCGATATGCATGCAAGAGTGAAAGCAAAAAAAAAAAAAGAATGCAAAATTTCGAAGGGTAAAATGGTCCCAAAGAAGGCCAGAGATCCGGGACTCGTTCACGGGCTGAGGTTGGGCGTGGTACTCGAACCACCCCTGTGAGGTTTCCCCTCTCTTTCTCACCCTCGTATTCGTTCTTTCTGGCTCGAGCTAGCGACGCAGCCATCGAACTATGTACACCCCAGCATCAGCTTCGCTCCGCATATGAGCGCTATCTCACTCATCCCTTTTGCTCTCGCGTTCTCGTTCTCGCTACCCATATACACGCATAGTATACATTTATATATATATGCATCAATGATCGCAGTTTTCCCTCGGTTATTCGCCATCTCCCTATCTCGCTCACGCGACGGTGATGCCGAGGGAGCCTGGCGTAGTGCCGGTTGGTCGATACTTCGGGGTCGCGCGGTGCTGTGCTCTTTAGCCCGTCGCGCTTGCCGTCGGCGCGTCGCGACGCCGGAATTTTCAACGTCATGGCCGCCACCGAAATTTAGTGATAAGCTCCAAGAGGCATCCGACACTCTCAGCAGAGTTCAAACAACGCTTTCATCGCGAGGGAAAATAAATCGGTGAGTCGAAAACTCCCGACTATATTTATAGGTAGCTGTATATGTTTTCTATGTTTATGGTTTTTGGTCGGCTATGACAAGGAAATTTATCAAGATGTGAGAGCACGAGAAAGTATTAACAATAGGAATCTTAGTTTCGAATAGAATTTACATTAACGTATTTAATTTTATAGACACTTATTTAATTTTATGCGTGAGATATGTTAATTTATTAAAGGAGAATGGGAAGATTGATGTCCAAGTGCCTAAGTGTGAGCATATTTTTTTTCAGTAAAGAATAGATTACAATGAAATATGAATTTTTTCAAATTAAAAAAATACGAAATGATGAGCTACCGGCCATAATGACATTGTTTTAACGTATGCAAGTGAAAAAATCAAGTTGGAAAACTAATTTTCGTTTCAGCTATATATTTTTATTGAATGCGACAGTTCAATGATTATTCTGACCATTGAAATGGTTATCGTAACCAATTATGTGTTCAGTAAACAATCAACCACGCGATTGGTTTTTCCACGTATTTATTTACATTTGTAATACTCCGAAACGTAGAGAAATAACGATATTGCAAATGAAGATATTAACTTTTAGATTGTAAAAAAAAAAAAAACGTACATTTATAAAAACTGAATAATGATGAAGTGACTCGAGCAAAAATGTCATCCGGTCGTCCGAGACGAGGGCAAGGGTTAAAATGAAAAGGGCGAAAAAGGCGAATTGAATTTTAAAAATTCTATTTTATTCGAATTTAACACACGATCTGGGCTAGTAAACCCGATATTGGTGGATACATTTTCCTCGTGAAGTGGTCATAAAAAAAGCTCGAAATTTTATAAGCGCTATCGATCCTGAAATAACGCCGGAAATCCTTACATCATCTCCGACCACGCAAATGAAATAGCGAGAAAATCCACAAAGACAACTCGGCTCTTCGACTTGATTAAACGTTAATTCGAGCTGACCAAGCGTTTTGCAATCAACGCGAACGAATGAAAATTGATTCAGGGGAGAGTCAAAGCTCGAGTATAATTCCAAGCATTGGAGTGTATTTCGTCGTCAGTAGACTCTCGCATGTTTCGAAATCTCTGAGTAGTACTCCACTGATTGGGCGACGACCGCGAAAGGGGGATGGGAGATGACAATTCGCGACTCTGACAAAGTGCAGAATATTCTTAAGAAGAAACAGAGACGAGGAATAGAACGAGACGAGAGCGAGAGGGGGTTGGGCAAAGCAAATTGGCACTGTGTCGCTCTTCACGAGGAGATAAATAAATCACGTGCTGTCGGCTCTCAATGGCTGATGCAGCACGCCGCGGCTCTTTCTGCGGCGTTCTCAGCACTCCTCGCGTGTATAGAGGACGCACGCGTTTTGAAGCACACGCGAGAAGGAAGAAGAGGCAGAAAAAGAGGAAGAAGAAGAAGAAGAAAGAAGAAGCGGCAGCAACGGTAGAGAAGCAGCAGGAGGAGTCAAGTTGTTTATTTGATGGTGCCATAAAAGGCCTCTTTACGTTTATCTCCCGTTTAAAACGCTCCCATAAAACCGGTGACTGCACACACAAACCATCAAATACGCATAAATCATCTCGGGAAACGGTCGCGGGAGCACTCTTCCTATCGCGAGAGCTCGCGGACGACGACGTAGCGAAACCTCAGCCAACATCGACGCGCTTCACATATTACCGTCCCCGTCCTGATATCGTTTACCGAAAATTTCACACGCGACGAACCATATAAAGATTCTCGTCCATACTCGATACGTTTCCTGTGGGTAAATATGGGTCCTGACGCCAGCGAAAACATTGCACGAATCTTAAAATTAACAGGGTAAAAGAATATTTTTTAAAGTCTATGGTATTCGACATAAAATTAGATTCACCTTCAAAACGCGTGTGCACGATTATTCTACTTGATTTTAAAAAACAGGGCATCCGTTGAATTTATTCAAAGACTTCTCGACACTCAACACATTTTTTTTTTTTTAATTAATACGAACTTCTGTACTTTACAAAATTATCGTTTAACTCGCAATGTTACATTTTTCATAAGCCGCATAATAGGAGCTAGCCACGATTCATTGGACGAGAATTAGGTGCACGAAAAAAGCTTTACAGAAAACTCGGAGGCATAAAAATGTTTCATGATGTGCCGGTAAAACGGACAAGAGCCACAGTACGAATAAAAAAATCATAAAAATAATGTTACGACAAGATAATTATGAATAACTGTTGCGGGCGTGAATAAAAAGTAATGTTTTCAAATAATTTATAATAATTTAGAATCTTTATGTTGTGATAATTGATATTAATGTCCGTTTCCAAACCGTCATGAATAACTGTTGGTCAAAAATTGAAATGGAAACGTTTTTTTTTTTTCCAAACTGTCACAAATATATTTACGTTTATTTTCTCGAAACATTTATGTATTTTTAATATTTTTTTCGTTCGAAAAAGGTTACTCATCTCCATCTGGTACGCGTTCGCACGTTTCGTAATACCGCGGAAAAGTGACGACTTTTTTTTCCCGAACTCCCCGGTTGGCCATTATACATCGTGGCCGATCGTCAGGTGAAGAAAAAATAAGGGAGTCAAAAAAAAAAAGGTGCATGACCTCGTCGAGAAAGCAGTAAACGGTAAAAAGAACTCGCGGGGCAACCCTTCTCGCGATTTTTTTCACGTTGCTTTTCTCGCAGCAATATATTACCTATCGAATATAGCCTTGCTTGTATATCCGCACAGGTAAAAAAAAACCTCCGAATTGGTATGACCTCGACTATATCTCGTTACAAGTGCAGCGCGAAGGTGGCAAGAAAAAGGAAAAAAAGGATAAACTCTTTTTTTTTCGAGTCGTCAATTCTCAGGTAGCGTATAGTTTTGGAGAAGAAAAAAATTCCCGAGTATGACCTTCGAGGAATCTTTAACGCGGCAGCGCAACCCTTCTTTTTCTCCATCTATCGTGGATTTTTTTTTGCTCGCTCGGCCTTGTGTCAACCCTTACCAAGTCAATGTGCTCTCTTAGATTTTCTCTCCGGGGTGCCAGAGAGAATTTTTCTAGAACTAGCGACGCGAAGAATCCTTTTGAGGAGGACAAAAAAAACGCGAAAAAAAAAAAATATTATCTCGCACATCTCACGAAACGCGAGAGGGAGCAAAAAAATGTCTTGCTCGTTCACTCCGTGGGCGGTTTTGTGTAAAATAATATCGCGAATTTATCTGTTATAATATTATCAGGTACGATTTTTTTCACTCTTTTTCTCACTGTGTCTCTCTCTCTCTCTCTCTCTTTTTCTCTCTCTCTCTCTCTTTCTGTCTCTCCCTCTCTGCCTACGTTTTTTCTCTCATGCATTTCCGAATTAAATTGGACTCGGGGCAAAATTTATCCGACTTTTTAATGCGCTTACTCTCGCTCTCTTGGCTCGTGTTCAGCCACATCGCAAGATATGAATCCCGGAGATTCTTCCCCATCGCACTCATGTAAATATTTTCTCTGCCATCGCGTATTAATATTTATTTCCATGCTTCGTTAAAACCATATGAAAAAGTTCTTCGCGTGTCCTATCTCTCGCTCTATTCAATTATTTTCTTGGTTGATAACGAAAAATACAATTTCAAGTTTTTTTCACTCGTCAAAAATAAAATGATCGATTTTATAACTTCCTCAATACTCAAATAATGCATAATTTAATTAATATATTATGCGTCAAGTTAAAATATATATAAGCGTTAAGATGGAATTTTTTTTTAAATTGTTTTAATAATAGTGTTGTGGAATTGATATTGTATACAAGCTTAAAGTTTTAAGTGACTCTTCCTCTTGTGGATCGTTGAATTATTGAAATTTTTGTTTCAATAATGCATGAAAAGTATAATGCATGAAAATAAAATATAGTGTAATTTTTTTAAGTTAGCGTCGTATATAGAGCAATACAACTTTTACGCTTCTGTGCCAAAAAGGTCATAAAAATAGCTTATACGTTGTATCTCGAGAGAATTACATAAATTTCGTGAATTGATTAGAATGATTCCCAACTGATGGATCATTGACCTAACGTCCTTCAATTATCAAAGCTGATTCGATCGAGGATATAGTCATATTTGAGGCATAAATCATACCGTGACATCGAACTTCATTGTTTATGCTTTAGCTTCATCGTTGTAATCGATCCACTCGGAAATATATGCTTACATATGAGATATATTCTCAATGTAAGACGGGGAGCTTTCAACGATAAAAAGTTCGACAACTTTTACAGTCAAGCTTTACGAGCCCGTTACGTTCATATGACACAAGCCGATAGGATACAGTGAAACGGAAGTTTTTCCGGAATTCTCATCAGCGAAAAAAAAAAATTATACCTGATAAATAACCACACTCAAGGTCATTCAGCTTCGTTTTCGTTGCATGTGCGCGAAGAAAAATAAGGGGGTTGCCCGGAAAAGGGTTGTTTTTTGCGTTTTACGAGGTCTCATTTAAGGACGCTGCTTCCAAGGTGCTCTGTGCACACCCATAACAAACTTTTTTTTACTACTACACTGGTCAAGGCCGCAGCCTTCAGTTAATGGTCATGCAGAGCCACTGTCAACCCTTCCTTCCGGTCGGCTCTATACCTCTCGAAGCCTGAGAGATATCCGGGAATCCCGTCGTGAGGATGAGACGCCTCGCTTTCTGGCTCTGTGGTATGTACAGTCGTACATGCGCGAAGGGTTAAAAAAAAACCCTCGAGGGCCATGAGCATTCGGAATTATACGACCTAACCTCTTTTCTTTTTCTTGCACCCTCCCGGATTTTTTCTTGCCTACCTGCGAGCGGGCAAAAAAAATAGCGCTATTGCCGGAAGTTTTTACGAGCCTTTATACTACACAGCTTTAAACGTGAGTCGGAGAGACAGTGCTCGTGAAAGAAGTGATCGTGAGGAAGCGCAACTCCACGCTGAAGTGAGGAGCTACGAGAGAGAGAGAGAGAGAGAGAGAGAGAGAGAGAGAGAGAGAGAGAGAGAGAGAGAGAGAAAGATAAAAAGAGAGAGAGGAAGACCCCAGTATAAAAGATAACTGCGAGACCTTGTGGGATTGTCTGGTTCGTCGTAAAGGGGTAATCAGCCCTCAGCTAGAGCGGATCAGACCTTGACTCTAATGTTTCTCACCCTGGTCCCCTCTCTCGCTTCTCTTGCCCTTCATGAAATAGTATGTACTATTTCCCCGACGAATCTCTCACTCTCTCTCTCTCTCTCTCTCTCTCTCTTGTTCTTTCTGACTCTCCCTCTCGCTGTCTTACATCCGCAGCTTTTGAACTCTGATCTCACTATTCGTCTCCCATCTCTCAAGCCGGGTGTATATATACATATCTATATACACACAACTCTCTTTCTCGTTGGACTCTTTGACGCTGCCCCCTATCCGACTGTCTCTGGCCCACTGTCATTCACGTCTCGAAACTTGTCTACGAAACAGCTCTCGTCGATCTCACGAGAAAGCGCGGAGTTGTCGCGAAATTAATTTTCAATATTCCAACCCCCCCTCTTCATTAACGTTGGATCTCGGGTATATAAATTATCATCGGCTTACCTTCGAAGATTACGCATCAGAAGTATTCGATGATCGTTTGAGAAAATCGGATTACGAGAAAGTGGTAGGGCCACACGTGTTATCCGGCTCGATATCATCGTGTACACATATGAGGTATTCCATGTGAAGTGGAACGATATTTGACCGGGAGAGGGGCTGGGAGCTGCCCCCCCCCCGTGTCCTGGATTCCAGAAATAATAAATTTAAAAAAACCTAATAGATTATTTTTTTCGATTGCCCTTTATTTATTTATCTTTTTAGGAACCGTTCGCGGATTACAAACCTCTCAAAAATAAAAAAAATAAAAAACGTTCCACTTCATTCGAAATACCGCATATAAATGAAGATATTTCGAAAAACTAGTTCACATATTCTCAAACTGTTATGGATTCGAATCTTATGTGCTTTAAGTTCGTGATTATCGCAGGCATATAGAAAGGTCTGCCATTGTTTTCGTAGTACGAGAAGCGCGTAAGGTCGAGTGTAAAATTTTCGGTCTCGTGTGTCTGTGCGTGTGTGTTTGCGCCTCAAAGATTGGTTCTCAAGTATAGACAAGAAGATCTTTGTTTCAACTTTGTCGTACGCCACGATGAATTCAGCGTGAAACATCTCATACAACATATACATATGTATATCTATTATGTGCTGGAGTATAAGGAGAAGGAAACGCAGCGGCGTGGAGGGAAACGAACAGCCGGTAGGTTGGAGAGCCCGATGATAATCGACCCATGCCCACAGTCTCCCGGGTGGCCATTTTGAATTCGTGCTCTTTTCCGAGTGCTCTCTCTCTCTCTCTCTCTCTCTCTCTTTCTCTTTCTCTGTCTTACCGCGCACCATCGCGGTACAGAAAATGACAACGAGAAATCAAAGATTTAATATCTCGTATTCCATGACAGAACGTACATATACGTTGAAGGTGTTTTACCATGATTCATACCTTCATTTTACACATCGCGAATATTTCTCTCTTTCGAAATTCGCTCCGAAATCAAATTGGGCACCATTGCAGCCCAGAAACATTTATGAAATCATTAAGTCAACCTTGATTTTTAATGATTGGTAAAAAAACTAACATTTGATATTTTCACTGTAAAATATTTATCGGTTGCGTGATACTCGTTACATTTAGTTTTTAGAATTTTGTTCCAGCAATGTACTGAAACAAAATATAGTTCAATTATGGAGTACAGTGTTAACCAATGTAGTTACCAAAAAGACTTTAATGTTATAAAATAATCCATACAAATATGAAATTTATTTAAAGTATAAACAACGAGTACTTTTTCAAAGTTACGTAGACTTTTAAGCCGATACTCTGGTTTTAACGAGCAACGAGACCAAGAACGACTGCGATATTGCTCGAATTTTCAACCATGCACTTGCAAACTCGCTTCCCTTGCTTTTACACCCGCTTGAGAGAAAATCTCATCATATGTCGAGGTTTCAGTTTCATTTACCCTCTCAAAGATTTCTTTTAAAGTCGCTATTGCAGAATTTTTTTTTTTCCCCTCGCTAAACGATTATCTATAATCTCGATGCGGAGAAAAAAAAAATATAATTTTTTCCGCTCGCTGATACTCGCGGTTAAAATGTGAGCTACTGAAAGAATTTGAAAGTTTATATGCGAGCATCAACATTATATAGCTTCGGTCTCAACAAGCTCGTCGAGCTACCGAGTATACTTTCGACATATTTTTTTTTTTATAATTGCTTGAACCATTTTGTGAATTGGTGGTTCTCTCCTCTTTCGTGGAGCAATAATGTTTGCGGTGTGTTGAACTTTTACTACATTTTATATAGACCGTTGAGCGATATTCCAGCAGCAACGAAATGAGCCGTTGCGATCATTGACCGCGAGTATTTATATTCTATTCTAGAATTATATTCTGCTTTTTTTTCTTTTTGAGCCATTATATATAGCTCGCTAAATTATTTTATAACGAAGGCTTTTGCATAGGTACTGTATTTTTTTAGTAGCAGTATCAAGGAATATCGACAGAAATATAAGATGAAGAATGTCTTCTTCCTCGTTTGACATTTTGCAAAATATAAGTTCATGTATTTTCGTAAAAATATGAAAAATTCGATGAAAACGCATCGTCAACGAAAATAAACATTCTACGCAAGCAGAACGGTTGTGAAAAATATCAAATATATTTTCAATAACTCGGACTACAAAACCTGAAAATTTTACTGAGACAAGAATTTATTCAATCTTAACAAATGGACATTTGGATATGAAGAACGTAAATATCTACTTGTTATTATCAATCTTTTTATCGAGCGAGATAATATTTAATCAGAAAAAATAGAGCAAAATGCAATTCAGTAATAGCTAACAAATCTTACCCAGTTCAAGTAAAATTTGGTAATCATACTTAAATATTTTTGTAAAATCTAAATATAGATTCGTCTGTGTTAAATTATAAATTATTTTCTCACTGTGTATAATATTTCATTGCAATATTTATACAATTGTGATAAATTTAGTAAATTAATCGCAGCATCAGCCCTCGGTTGACTCGCATGACATATCGTAAAATTTGGTAAATTTTATTTTCTACTGATGCAAGTTTTTCAGTTGTACGGAATTATTTTCAACCATGCGTTTTGGTATCTCGCGTTTTTTCACTCAAGTTTACCTGTTATTTTATACGCTTCGAGACTCTCCATATCTCTGTCACGATGATAATAATACCAACAAATAAACGTGTATTATAGCGGTGGTTAAGTATAAAAAATTATGTTCACTCTCGGTGTAAATCGCGTTAATAATTAAGCGAAAGGAGCGTGTTCGGGTATGGCAAATCGGTGGGATATCTCGGCGACACAACACGCGCTACACGTTGTTCTCGCCGCGTAGCGACGGAGTGAGAAAAAATTACAAAAAAAAAAACGAACGTAAAGTTTCCAAGCTTCATGAAAAAAAGAAAAAAAAATACAATATCTGGGCTTGACCTGCGAATAATAATTAGCGAATATTCATGCATGAAAAATGCAGTTTTCTCGCTATTTATGCACATGATTGGAATAACTAATAGTTGTATGAGAGGTCTGCTTTTTTCGCAATAAATTTATGTTAATTCGAATGATAAGATAATAAAAATACAAAAAGCTGAAATACGATTAATCGAACCTGCACTAAGAAAATTTTCTACAATATATGCGATTGAACAAGCGCATAATTATAGTTTATGCCCTCTGCAACTATTTGAAATATTATATTGAGGTCTTGTATCATTCGAATGTTAGGAAAAATTAATCTATAGTCAGTTGTTCAAATACACTTGTCTTGGTGTATTTTCTGACAAAGTCGAATATATTTTTTTTCTAACGCGTTTCAATTTCCTTTGTTGATGCAGCGAGAAAAATGGATTGTCATTTCACAAATTTTTCGTCTTATAACTAATAAAACGATCGTACTTATTATGTGTGCATGTAGGTGTGTGTGTGTGTGTGTGTGTGTGTGTGTGTGTGTGTGTGTGTGTGTGTGTGTGTGTGTGTGTGTTTATGTACATAAATATATATGTGCACAAGGAGCTAATCGATAACCCATTTGGATAATTGACAGAGAGCATTTCGTCCTCGACCAGCGTGATCGTAATTAATTATCGCAGTATATAATGACGATCATTTGCGTATTATAGCCATATAAGGTTTATGACGCTATCCTGGAGCTGAATCATACGCTTGAAAAAATATTATTTCGACTATCATGATCTGTTAAGCTTCATTTCGAGTTTCCACTTAATCTGCAATATTCCACGTGCACTAAAGCAATCGCAGTGGATTTAACGTAATATGGTCATTCCGAGATATGTTTCTGATGAAACGATATGCAATCGGTTTTATGGCAAATGCTTCACATTTCTGTCAAAGTTATTATTATTTTCCATATATATTTTATGTATTCAGATTATACTGGACGCATACAGGGAATTTCAGCTGAATTCCATAGGCTTGTAAGATTTTATATTTTATGCACTCAGAGCACTTTGATGCTCTCGAGAAATCAGAAGAAAAAAAAACCTTCAAGATCGATTACGATAAGCTCAATAACTTTTTTATTCACTAATCCGATGCACCGAAATAAATGATATTATACGTAAATGTTTTAACTAATATAATGATTCAAACCTCCTGAACAAATCTCGGTGCTCTATGATGTCATTTTCTTTTGACCAGATGTTTTTTTAGTACAACTGTATAGGATTCTTTGTGCTTTGGAAATTAAAAAAAAATTCTCCTACAAAAGTTCATTGACAATCGAAACTCGAGTATCTAAATTTTTTTGTACGTCCCATAATTTTCAAGAGGCATTTTGGGTCACAGGGAGGATACGATAAATTTAATAATCGGCTTATCTTGAAAAGAGGTCGTAAAAAAATCTAAGAAAATAACCGACACTGCAAGTGACTAATTCTTCAAGCTCCCTGTAGAGCTACGGAAGTTTTGAGAGTAGCGAGGGTCATGAGTCGGCCGAAATCAGCTAGAATACACGTCGTAAATGTGATATTTTACAAAATTTATACGTGTAAAATTCTATGCATGTGAAATTTCATGTCAAGTCAACCCGACTGTGGTCCTCACGATTTTTCTTTTTTTCTTCTTCTTAACACGTTTTAGAGCATTATGAAAACTACTTCACGTCACTTTGTACAAAAAAAAAAAAAAAAACAAAAAATTCCATCAGTCAGAATTGATTTTGATTAAATTTTATCGCATGATTAACATACACGAGACCCTCATCGTAGCATATAAATAACTTTGTTAATTTTACTTTTTTTTTTTTTTTTTTTTTTTCAAAATTGCCTGTACCCCCGAACTTAACTCACGCCTAAAGTTCGCCCGTGGCTTACAATTTGGTGTTTTTGCTCAAAAAATTTTTCGGCAACTTTTCATCAAAATTTTGTTCTAGCTATAACAGTTCCATTTTGCATTTGTTTTTTTCTATGTTTGACCGATCTTCGGCTATTGCATCGAATGATTTTTTTTTTTTTTAATTATGAACAATGGCTTCAAATGTTATTTTTTCGTGGACAAGAAGATACTAGAAGGGAAAAAGAAAATAAAAATTGTATACAAACTTTACGTCGAATTCCGCATCGACACATTACAGTTATACCGCTCGTGTGAAATTAAATATAAATATTAATGGCAATAATATCGCAAAATTATGAGTAGCTTCGCTATAATATTTGCAATATCTGCAATCCAAGTAATATTTACATGGATTACTTCTTATACGACCAACGTACATCGATACGTACGTATATATTAAACACGATTATTCTGCAGAGTATATGGATTTCCTGGTCGATGGAATAAACGATGTTGGAGGGTCATATACATGCGAGATGTTCCGACCAAGAAAAAGAGATAGTCATGAATTCTCGACCGTAGTGTGTGTGTGTGTGTGTGTACGTGTGTGTGTGTGTGTGTGTGTGTGTGTGTGTGTGTGTGTGTGTGTGTGTGTGTGTGTGTGTGTGTGTGTGTGTGTGTGTGTGTGTATGTGTGTGCCTGTGTAAGGAGCGTGTTTATGAATAAAGTGGCTCATATCGTTCGGTACACATAGTTGGTGTGTCTCTCAGGGACAATGGCGAATTCATTCCTCTTATACGACTCGAGGATATGGCAAGTAAAGGCCCGGATATTTCGAACTGTCGTCTCTGCCAGAGAGAAAACTGACCACAGAGAGGCTGGAGAAAATCAGCCATACTTGCTGGGAATATAAATGTATATATGTATATATAAAGCGCGTTGGTAGAATATGGAAGATTCTTCGGTCACGCCTTTCCCTCTCCTCCGCCATCAGATATTCCTGATGCGGATCTCTCTCACAGCTGTATCAGTTTTGTCTTTTCTATACTCATCTCAGTCGCGCAATTCTCCCTTGCACTTTTCATCGAAAATGTGCCGACTCGGATCAGCAAATAATCCAAGTTTGCATGTCGAGTCGATTTCATATATTAGGTGTCATGAAAAATTACTGCCAATTTTCGTCGAAAGACAAGAGTATAAATGCAAAAAAAAAAAAAAAAAAAAGAATTGAACAGGTATCTTGCAAATTTCAAAGCGATTCTACAAAATGTAATTAACGATGAGAATATTCCCTGTTCACGATCGCAAATACATCGGAAATTTCGAGGCAGCCTAAAATAAATGATGGAACTCCGTGCAGTTTTTCGTCGAACATATAAAAAGACTCGTCTGTCGATTTTTTTTAGAATTTGGATCATCGATATCGATATTGTCGTTATTATCTTTATTATTATTGAAGAGATGTTTCAGCGATTTTTCCTTTCAAAGCCGCAGAGTACAAGTTGCGATCGGACCGTGAGAAAAATCCAGGCGCCATAGCACACTCTAAGAACGTATATATGCCGCGTAAACGACCCCAGTATGGTGGGGGATTTAATGCCCTGGCTGTAAAGTCTGTGAAAGTCCGCGGAGTGAGCAAGCGAGCGAGCGAGAGCATATATATACGCAAAGTTGTTCACTCCACGGCGATGTACGCGACGGTCGTTGCATAATTTATGCTCTAGCATATATTATATATATATCTATATCAAAAAACGATGTGTCTCAGGGCATTGGCATTCTTGAGTCGAGCTTAATATAGCTATCGAACTGCCTAACTCGTTAAATTAGTGTTTAATAAAAAAAAATTAAATTCTATACCGATTAATCGATAGCAATCGAGTAATGAATATCGATCCCGTTTTCTTTATTATTTATGAAAGAAAAAAAAACGAATCGAATTTCAAAAAAAGGAACAGCACAGACGTAAGAAATTGATGGCTACGTTGATCGTTGAAATTGAATTCGACTAATTACCGTAATGAAACTGCGAAGTACACTTATCCGTGGTCAATTTTTCTGCTCGACGTTTAAGCAACAGGGCACATGCATCATGCAATAAAAAGAATGGCATCGGTAAACGTTACATTTTTTAAAATCTCATATTGGGACTCTGCCACACGTCATGTATGGGCACACTAAACGTATACGCAACGTCATATCACTCTTGGGGCATCATATGCATAACGCGATCATCATATGCACACGTCGGTCTGGGTAACGCGTTATTGCTCGATTTGAGAGAACGTTGAGCAACAATTTAATGGGCAGTATATCGACCGAGTTACGATTGCTATGTACGAGAATATCGTGTATATGCTCTCATCACAGATTCTCGAGAGCACCGCTCTCACCGATATACAACCTCAAGCTCAGACTAGCAGAGCAACTTCACATGTGGATTACTAATTCCTTAATCCCCCCTCGGGGATGTCTGTATTGCATTCTTTAAGTCGCTGCCAACTCTTGGATGCTCTGAGGCATGTTTATACATGTTTTGGTTTTTTTTTTTTTTTGCTATCTTGAGGTCGATATACCCTGCGGATTATTCTCTCTCCCCGATACTCTGATGGGATGAGAAAAAAAAATTCGGACTGAACATTTTAGATAAGATTAAATCTTATTTTATTTGATTTCTTAATAATTTTGACGATTCATTTTTTATTTTCAAGGCAAATTTTTTTGAATAAGAAAAAACGTATTTCAATCAAGTTAATTCAATTTTGATGATAGTTATGCGATTCAAAATGTAAAATAATTTTTGTGCAATCCAAATGATTCGTCGTGCGATTCGAATAAACTCAATTTAAATCCAGTGATTCTACTTTTCTCGGTGAACTACGTAATAGAGCGAAATGGTCGCGAATGAAACGAGAATCATTCATTCTTAATGTAGGCCTCCATACAGCTCTCATGAATAGCACAACGGAGTAAAAAGAAAAAAAATAATAATATTGCCACGACGATCGCGAGAAATCCGCGAGTTTAACGACTCTGGGTTGGCTCTCTTGCACTCCAAAAGTCTGAAATTTCTTTCTCGGTAGTACGGTTAAATTATAACGGTTCGCATCAGTTGGTCGTATTGGACTCGTTGTTTTTTTATGTTCGATCAATTATCCACTCGCCGCATAGTTGCACACAGTTTATGAAGATCTGGCATAGTGTAGCAGTAATTATGATCCAGAGCGTTTATTATAACTATTATGCAGCCACCAAGCTTTACTCGGCTTATATACGGATGTAGCACAGAGCGCGGCTACGTGACCACTGAGAGCACCATTTAATGGCGCAAGATGTTAAACAACCAACGAGCCCGACTTGGGAAGCCAACTCTTCGGTACATTAACCTTCTAACGGCTTTGCTTTCTTGCCTCTCGATACTTTTGTCAAGGAATCCTGTTTTAATTTCAATTCTTGGTCCAGGATTCACCAGCTGAATCAGAAAACTCCGAAAATCAAGATAATTATAGACCCGAATTGTAAACAAAGACCCTGTATATCGATGTGTTTCTTCGAAGTCTTAAGAAAGTCGCCGTTAAAGACGTCGAAAATGTATCGGACAGGAAATCGGATCGGAAAAATATATCCGCAGTTAAAGGCGTCAAAGATGTATCGGACGTTATGAACGAATAGAAATATTAAATCATGAAAAAAATCTTCGTACAGCCTGAAAGACTGTTGAGCATCGTAAAAATAGAGAAACATTCATTTGTATATATATATATATATAGCAGGGTGTGTCGAAAATGGACTTTTTTTTCTTCGCTCCTACCACTCAAAACTTTAGGTTTTGACATCAAAGAGGTCCTCGTTCAAGGAAGGCGCTGTAGCTCGAAGCTTAAAGGTCGCTCAACGAGGATTTAGGTTTCCCATGTAATTAACACGTAAAAAATATTGTTTTTCGTTCAAAAAGATGTCAGGTAACAAAAAAATTGACGATTTCTGTGCTTCTTGGGTTATTTGAAAGCATGACTCATCCCCTAAACGATGATAGACTGTTTTTCGACTTACCTTGTTCCAATTTTTTTTACGCCACTTTTTGACCACAATTATCACTTTTTCAAGTTTACACAGTCTCCAAGGTATCAATGAGTCCAAAATGAATTGCTACAAGTATTGATTGTTGATTCGAATATAAATAACCAATTCCAAAAATTAGTTATTTATATTCGAATCAACAATCAATACTGACACAGACATCGCCAATTTTTTGGTTGCCTAACATAATTTTGAACAAAAAACAATATTTTTTACGTGTTAATTAGATGAGATACCTAAATCCTCGTTGAGAGACCTCTAAACTTCAAGCTACAGCGCTCTACTTGAACGAGGGCCTCTTTAATGTCAAAACCTAAAGTTTTGAGTGGTCGGAGCGAAGAAAAAAAAAGTCCATTTTCGACACACGCTAATATATATATAAACAGATCTATGAATATTATCTTTATAATTAATTATAACCATCGATAATTTATATGTGACAAAAAATGAATGTAAAATTCAAATCCGAAATAGCTTTTAGATTTTCTATCAACCATCATTGTCGAACCCCCTATAAACATTCCCTCCTCGTCGCTACTTTATGACTTGAAATTACGCATACAACTATTCGAATATATACTCTCCTATATCCAGGAAACTTCATGATCTCATTCACACCCACAAGATAATAAGTGACCGTGATACAATCGTTTCTCTCTGTGCATCTTAATGATCGTCGATTTGCTTGTACGAGAGTCAATAAGTCACTTTACATGCAGAAAATATTATTTTCGTTTCGTGCAGAACATGTTCTACTGTATGTATCGATTTATCAATACTCATATAATCGACCGTAACTTGCCCAAGAGTAGATTGTGCTTGCACTGCATTGGCAGAAATATTCAGGGAATCGGTGAAAAAGTACAAAAACACCATGAAGCCATTTTTTTCCTCGCGTAAAATTAATTAATTTATTTGACAATTTAACGTGCTAACAAACGATTATTCGCTGCATTTAAGAATATTCAATCTGAATTTAAACTGCTAAAAAAAATGTCATACCCAAAGCTTGTCTAGAAATTGTGAATACATCGGAATACAATATATACTCATCCACCTGCATACTCAAACCAATTTTTTTCTGATCTTCTTAAAAGATCTTCGAAGCCCAAAAATTATACCTAGACACCGAATGAACGGCAATAATGATGCAAGTAATAATCACTCGATTATAACCCACGGTACCTGATTCGGGAAACGGTGAATTCAAGAATTATTTTATTGCCCTGTAGAGAAAGAGCATATAGTTACAGTACAATAAAACCTTTGGAATATCGGGAGTCGGTTCATCATAACGAGAGGGATTCCGGGCAGGGCTCACGCTCGGGCCAGGATGGACGATGGTAATGTTGATTCATTGAGGTAATACAATGCCCCAAAGAGGTCATCCATGACCAGCGAGACAGATAGAATGAAAGAGAAAGAGAGAGAGAGAGAGAGAGGGAGAGAAATGGAAATATAGAGAACCAGAGCAAAATTACCAGGGAGGGGTACGTGCAAGCTCCGAATATTGAATGGTACAGACTCGCCCAATACTCGCGTCGTTATACCGCTGCCATGACAGTCTGCGATATGTTGATTGTGCTATATGTTCTCCAGCTTAACTCCATTCTCGCATTACGACGCGCCCGTGGTCCTCGTAAATAATCGAGCTAGCAATTAGTGCAGCAGCAGACGCAACGTGTGAGCTCAACCAGAGGGTTGACTCGGAGGGTCCGCGTCGAGAAGGGAGCCTATATGCACAAGCCCACAATTCAACCGACCCCCGCCGACTTGTGTCCCGACTATACGATACGTATTCCTCTCGTCATAACGGTATATGCGAGATGCCTCCACATTTCCAGGGGCTCGTCTCGTTACCACCGCGATTCGAATATAGAATTTGCGCAATAATCGACATAATACACGAGAGAGGGCTGAGTCGTATATGTATATAATTTTCAATGGGGGGAGGGGGGGGGAGGTCTATATCACGATATACCCGTGACTGGCCTGCGAAATGGCAGTCTCGGTCGAGGCAGTCCGTACACCCGAGGGAAAAGATGTATAGAATCGTGAGGGATTATATAAGGGTATGTTAAAGGTATACATACACGCGCTTCTATGTAGATATATATACATATTATATATTTACTGAGAAATAACGTAAAAGATTACGGTGAAATAATGATGGAAATTGCAATTCGATTGGTGGGAGTTATTACTGCGGATACACCGTGACATATAGATGAGCCATGCATACGGCGGACGCCATTTGCCACTGCAAGATAGACATTTCTTGTAGCGGAAAAAAAAATGAAGTACATTGCTTAGTGTGCTTGATATCAATTTCCCTTGCAATTTCCCGTATATAGAAGCTATAACTCGTATACTCTAGCACGTGATCCCCTTGCACAGTTGTGCTCTGTATACATTTGTTTGCATAGACTGTAGGGAAATTTCTCTTGGGACTTGTAAGTATGATCGACAGCTAGCGGAAAATAGGCATAATTCACAAAATTTTCAACACGCAATGTAGCTTAAGCTATATACGTATTTTCATTGCTCACGTACATTGAAGCTCTTTACACATCGGTTATCGAATTTATGATCGATGGTATAATCCGTGCATTGCATTGATTTCTCGAATCACAATACTTATAAAGTATAAATTCAATGCGTACATATTCGCTTTTGTGTTTTTGCTGTTCCCCGCGCTGCGAACATCGAATTGAATGCAATCAATGGCGGCTGTTGACCGAAATCTTTTGTCGTGAATTTATCAACATTTGATGACTCTTCGCGTGTGTTTGAGACCTCGTTAACTCGAGTCTCATGCTCGCACTCTCGTGAATATAGATATTATATGTACAAAAAGGCGACGAATCTCTTGTGAAAAAATAAGTCGCGATCTCAATGCATGCAGATACACGTAAGACACGATATGCTCGGAGGCAACGCAGTCGTTTTTATTGCTCACCGGGAATAGCCGTGTATACATCGTTAACTGACGTCATCTAACGAATCGTGTATTAATACAGTATTTATAGGCATTTCTCCCCTCTCTCTCTCTCTCTCTCTCTCTCTCTCTCTCTCTCTCTCTCTCTCTCTCTCTCTCTCTCTCTCTCTCTGTCTGTCTTTATCCTCTTCAGGCATCTTGCAATAAGCTCGTAAAACCTCCGACACCAAACCGATAAATTTAGAGAGCACACACATGCAAGAATCTCGCTGAAATTGATGCTTTCTATAACGGTACGAGATCAACGACGTCAGAGTCCAATAATCATCAATCATAGGTTAAAAATTTTTATTTAAATTATAATCGTAAATTTCCATTTGGAAAATAAAACGAGATTTTAATCGTATTATTTTATAATTGTCGTGTATTTGTTGTATTTTAATTGCAATTGCGTCATGTATATTTTTTCAATCAAGTTAGAAAGTGGTTTTTTTTTTGCAAATCAATTGGAAAGTTACATATTTTACGATTTCCCCCGTTTATTAGGATATATCGAGAAACGAGAGAGAGGAAGCCGTTCGACAGGGCAAATTTCCAATTTTGCGAAATCTCAATTATGTGCATTCGGCCGTTCGAGGAGACAGGGGGGGAGAGGGCGACCATTCCCTCGAACGATCTTGCTCGCGATTGCGTTGCAACTGAATAAAGTTACAAGCTCCAAGAGCCTCATACTAATGCCATTATACGTACTACCGACCATGAAAAGCCGACACTGCTGGAATGGCTACCCAGATGGACTTTTTTTTTTGTTTTTTCATTTTTTTTTAATATTTTAGATTATCCGCTATTCGAATATTTTTTTTTCTGAATATAAAGGCGTACAGGTATGGTAAAAAAAATGCTAATACCGTACAAAGGAGAGTCTGCATATTGGTGGAGGCGGGAAAGACCGGATAGTATACGTCAGTGCAAATAAGGATGGGGGATAAAGAGAAGTGAAAAGATCCGTGTGTAGGGCATTCCAACCGGCATTTATCCAGAGGTGTATATTGCAACTATGTGCCATGTATATATTCTTTCCTCTCTTTCTTTTCGCGATTTTTTTTTTCTTTCTTTATTTCTTTCTTTCTTACTTCGCCATCTCAGCCGGTCTCTTAAATCCCGTAACTTAACAAAGTAACGACGAGAGCTGCGTCGGAGAGCTCTCCTCGTCGGTCTCCCTTGCCCGAGGAGTCTCGGAATAGTGCCGTATGGCAGCACAAGCAAAAGGTAGAATGGCGGCGGGAAAGAGGCTGTAGGAGAAAAAAAAAGAGTGAGAAAGATCTTTCGGTGTGTCTGCATCGAAACTCGAAGGTCGAGAAATCTCTCGCGTGCTCTTGTGCCCCGCAACGCAATACCATATATAGAGAGTCGGTTGTTATCCAAAGAAATACACGTAGAAACTATACTATAAGCTACGATGTATGCGAGTGATTCGGGGCGACAGACGAGAATGAAAGGTCGAAAGATGTGCCAAAGTCTACAGAAAAAAAGAAATAATAGTATAGAACTAAAGATATGGAATAAAAATGAGAAACAAGGATGTAAAGAAGAAGAAGAATATGAATAAAAATAACGAAAATAAGAGATAGGAGCAAAGGATAATGACGTTGGAAAGAATGGAAAAAGAGATTCGCGAAGGACTAAAAAGGAGGATCGAACGACATAGAGGGAAATCGAGTTAGGAAACGCTCGTAGAATGAAGCTCGTTTATATAACCGTGTGCTGGTACACTTTGTATATATTTTCGAAGAGTAGAGAAGCAAAAGTTTCGCTGGTATAGAAAATAGAGGCAAAGAAAAAAGAAAAAATTACATTAAGAAACTCGGGAGTTTTGTCGCAAAGAAGGGAATAAGTACGAAGGGTCGTGTGGAATACAGTGGAGCTTTGGCGACGTTCTTACATTAGAAATGGCTACAGGCAGCAAGAACTCGCCATTGTCGTTTGCGTGGTGAATTTTCTCTCTCCTCTGCATCCCCAGAAATACTTATAAGTTTCGTTGTTGTCGTCATCATTGTCGGTGTTGACGCCAGTGCTGCTCTATTGGCGACTCGCTTATGAGATCCATTGTCGCGACAGTAGGTTATAATACATCAAAGAATTAACGCACAATGCACAAGACCATTAAAATTTAATAAGATCTGGAAAAATTGCTATTTAGGCAATTGCAAACCGAGTTATAATGTTTTTTTTTTTCAGTGATTGTCGAAACTCTTTAATTCGATAAGAATCACATCCAAGTTGGTATGGAATGTTCGAAAATTTGATGGGAAAACGCAAAGAATCGAACGAGTTACACGTTTTTCTTCAGGTTGTGAAAATCCAAGGGCGCAAAGTGTGTATGTGTATATCGTAGGCTATGAATAAAAGACGTAAATGAAGAACGGTCGTAATAAACGAGAAGATCAAAAGTTTCTCCGGGCCGCGTGAAAGGTCTCGTCTGAAGGGCCGTGAATCGGGCTTATTCTCGCGCCGATGAGAAGAGCGCGAGATTAAAACAAAGGAAGCGCGAGAGAATATGGCCGAATGAGGATGAGAAAATGGCGAATCTGCGGACCCTCTCACCGGTGCTTCAAAGATGGTCCCCGTCCTTCGTACATTACCACCTATATATACCAACAGTATAGGGATCAGGGTCGACGAGAGAGAAGGAGCAAGAAAGGTGGAGAAGAACGGACACTAGGTACACGTTTTCTTACCTTACCTCTTGCATATACTCACGAGCATTGTATCTCTCTCTCTCTCTCTCTCTCGCTCTTCCTCTCTTCATTTATAGAAAGAGAGGGTTGGTCCGCATATAAAGTGGATTCGAAATGAGCCGGGCAAACTTCTCAGGTTCTACCGTCGCGATGCACTATACAAACGAAACAAGAGAGAGAGAGAGAGAGAGAGAGAGAGAGAGAGAGAGAAAGAAAGATGCTCTGCTTTTGTTGCAGCTTCTCAAACGAGTTGCTCCTTCATGTAGCACACTGGCGAGCTATATAAACATTTTCCATCGTGTGCATAGATATAGGGACTCTCTGTACTCACGCTAGAACGAAATATCCTATATAGTAGCTATCTTGTATATCGTAGAGAGGCGTAGATAGTCGCCAAGGGTCGGAACGAGAGTACACATTGTCGATGTGCATATATATAATATGAGGTAAAGAGTTTTGATACACACGAGGCATTCCACGTCAAATCGATTTGACTGTCATCCACTGTGATCTGGACCGCAATTTTGTTTTATATTCTTGCCGCGCAACTACAAAAAGCAGGGAATTAAAAAAAAACACAAAACGCCATTCAGTAATTATTGAAAAAAAATTAACTTTCAATTAAGGTTTTCCAGTCGTTATATTGAAGTCTAATCATTGAAAGGGACAAGGGGTGAACTTCCGAAAAGCCCCAACCTCCGATCGGTTTGAAACTTTGCACAAACATTCTGTTTGATAAATAGTAGTGTGCGTTACGATAGATATGGATATACACGAGCATGTTAGTTTTTAAATTTTCAAAATTCAATATCTCGAAAAGTATTGCGAGCCGCCAAAAATCCTTTTAGGTGTATTCTTATCTTATCAAACAGAATGTTTGTGCAAAGTTTCAAACCGATCGGAGGTTGGGGCTTTTCGGAAGTTTATCCGGGACAAGAAACGATCTTTGAAAAAACCAGAAAGAATCCTGAAAGCTCCTCTGTCAAATATTTAAAAAATTGTTACCGATGGTAGTGGACGTGCGGTCGGTGTGCGGCTCTGGCGATCTCCCAAGTTAAGCAGTATTGGCCGAGGCCACTATACTTGGACGGGTAACCGCTTAGCCGTGCACTGTGGCTTGGCGCGCCAACTATCGAGCGGGAGGCAGTTTTACTGAGATTCTGATGGTAACGTATCGGAAACTCAGTAAAAATAAGGACGTCTGTATCAACATGGGTTTTCTGCAGTTTCCCCATGTCCACGGCGAATGCAATACAGTGTAGCTAAAAAGCAGCTGCGGATGCTACGAAAGTTAGGTTAGCTTAGCGAAGTGCGGGCACAGGGAGTGATAGGAGGGATCAAACGGGAAGGGTTAATACGTAAAAACCCGCAAAGAGTATACGTTGGAACACACAAAAAAAAGAAGCAAAAATATTACAAAATTGTAAATCATGTTCCGAAGCAGGCTGGTGTTAAGTTCTATTTTTTTAAAGTCATTTTTTTTAAATTTAAAAATCTAAATAATTATGATTTGATGATCGTTTAATGAAGACTAGTGAAAAAAAAACTTTAAAAACACTGTATAACTTGTAGGCTTGTAACAACTATTTAAATATTTGGACTAACTCGCAAGGGAGTGAGGGCCACATTGACGTAAAATGATCTATACACATAATGTGTTGTATGTACAAAAGATCTAGTTACTTTTGTATAAGTTTTGGCTGCTCTTTGTTATACGAAACTGGATATCATATAGAAACACAGCGTATACATAAGTGTAGAATATATGCACACGAATATGAATATGGGGCATTTCATGTCCGATCGACGTGCTTCGCTATATATTTTCAATTTTCATTCGCCTTTCAATTATGTTGTACAGTAGCACAAAAAAGAACTCCACGCAATAACTGATCTCACAAACGCTCAAAAGTCGCTCACGTGGCTAACATTTTTTCTTTTGCTCAATAAAATTTTTGCCAAAGATTCAACAGAGTCAATCTGGCTGAGAGCGTTGATTTTCACTTTTGTTTTTTTGCTCTTCTATAACATACTAGAAAGGGGAAGGGAGGATATTTAAATTACGAGGATCAGAGCCAGGTTAATTAGACATGGAATACCTCATATATATCCTATGTAATACAACTTATGTACGGGTTAATATACAATCCTGTATGTAGCACAGTACTTATATGTATATATACCCAAGTCTATTGCAGTATTGTATGTAAAATCGAGTGGCATATACAGAGACACGAACATTGCGAGGCTGGGCAAAAGGGGTGGGCTATCGGACGCGCAGGGTGCGCTCAATGGCTGCACAATTTTCAACTTTTGCCATCGCTACATGCCGAGGATGGAAAATGGAGAATCGTCTCTACGGACCGGTGCCGAAAGGAGCATCCGGAATAGTGAAGAGAAAGAGAGAAGGAGGGATGGAGCAAGCGAGACCAAAATCCCTTGTTCTTCGCTCTCGCAAAGTTTCGTGTTCGCGACCGGAACGCTCTCAGCCCCACCTTCGAGCCTCTAGGCGCTTTCCCAAAGAGTAGAAGGCATCAGCCCTTTTCGACTTTCCGTGCGAATAGCAGCGAAATTCACCCCTTTTCTCACTATATATCCTATCATAATAGATATACGCGTATATACGTTACACGATTTCGTAAAATTTTCAACTCTCTTATCTCGATGCTATTTTCTGCTAGCACCACAGAAAATATCAGAACTAAAAAAAAAACATATCTAAAGTTATATCATGGTTGATGAAATTGTATTGTATAAAATTTCCCGTAATATTATACGCTGCGATAAATGAAGTGCCTTGCCTTTAATAAATCGTCTTCTCAATGTAAAATACATTTTTTTTATCTTTTGTTTTCCTTATATTATTCAAAGATTCGCTTTTATTATACGCATTTATGATATATATAGCTAAGGCCGCATATTATACGCGTACAGGGTTCTCGGAAGATTTACAACTTCGTTTTTATCGCGATCTCATTTTTCGCCACAGCATAAAATATCTCGACCTGAGAAAAAAAAAACAAATTTATGCTTTTTTTCGATAAAATTATATGGCATAAAGTGCCTTCTTGACTTTTCCATGATATATGTACGATAAACGACGTGTGTGCCTCATTAATAAATCTGCCACGTCTTCTTAATGGGGGATACCTTTTTTTTAATGTATTTATATTGTCCCTTTTTTCAAATATTCCTTATAGTTATCGCGAAAACTCGACAATGATTAAGTGCCCTATTTGTCATGGTACTTAATTTATCACACCCTCTCTCTCTCTCTCTCTTCCCCTCTCTTTCTTTCTACAGCTTGAGAGAACAAGTGTCCCTAACCCAGAGACAAAGATTCGCAAGATTAATATTGAGAAGAGCAAGAGAATATCTGCGAATGTGTGTGTGTGTGTGTGTGTGTGTGTGTGTGTGTGTGTGTGTGTGTGTGTGTGCGCGCGCGTGTATGTCCGTTGATGCCGAACCATCAAAGTCGCTATAAATTAACGGCGTGGCTTCCTCGTTCCCGGAGATCGTTAAGTACGTATGTATAAGTGTCCCACCGTGTTTCGTCGTTAATCATACCACGAAGACGTTTTGCATCGGACCCGTGGTGCTTCTCCGTACAACGTACTTCATCTCTTCTCTCGTTCGCCACAGCCTCTTTTCACCCCCCCCCCCCCCCCCCCCCTCGTATCTTTAATTAAGAACGGATCGCTTGATTACTCTTACACGTGTATAGACCATCGTATTTTTTTTTCGCGAAAGGAATGGAAAAAAAGTTTTGCGGGATAAAAAATTTTTGGGACGCGAAGCATCGCACAATCTTGTCCTGTCACAATCTTCGAACTCTCAGCTCGATATTCTTTTATCTCGAGAGTTGGTGAAAATTGCACTGGAGCCAGATGCTTCCCATGACTCGAACGCGCCACCCTTCCCCGTCTGCTGCTAACGCGCGAACTTGGCCATATAAAATAATCGCGACACTCTATGCTTATGAATGAGGAGAGACCGACCTCGTTGACGAGAACCCATCGCAACAAAATATCATTGGGAAAACTGGCGAAATCCAATGAATCGAACCATTAACCCGGATTGCAAAGCTTTTATCCCTTCTCGATAATCACCGATTATCATCGACCCACCGAATTTTATACCGTGCCAAAAAATTCTCTCCGAAATTTGCGAGTTCCTCTTTGCCGATTGAACGCAAAATATCGTCCACGATTATGAAGTTTTCCGCAGTTTTGCACTCTTTTCATTTGTTCATTTGTTAGATATTAAATTCCAACTGTTATTCTCTGTTACTTTCTCATAGTGCTTTGATATGGGCAATGGAATGCGAGTTGGTTTACATTTTCAGCGTAACAGTGAAGCTCTATATTTTGTCAGAGGCGGGACAACACACACGTGGCCTGAGGGCCCATATAATGGGAAATGGGATGAATATAGCTCAGTGGATGCTAAAATAAACTACTTGGAAATCAAAAGGGCATAATTAACGTAATTTTGCGTGGTTATGAGCGATTATACATCACAGGGTCTCTAAAAAAATTACGAAAATATTCAGCAAAGTAGGTGCCGTCAAGCTTAATAACTTATTTTGTATCCACGATTTTTATATAAAATTCAGACTCTTGAAAAGAGTTAATAATTAAAGTAGCGATAAAAAATTTTGAAATTTAAGCATCTTGAGAAGCTTTTCAAGCGGTCTCGAAAAATTACGAAGAACAATTCAGCAAGGTGAATTCTGTTATACTAAGCAGCTTTTATATCCAATTTTGGAAATATTTAACGACCAAAAAGCGGACACTGAGGACCCCTTCTACAGATTTTTTCGTTTTAGAACGATCAAATTTTTCTTCCACAGAAGAACGGAACTTTTTTTTTGATTCTCTTCAGGCACCTAAATATATATACGCATACAAGCACGTCGCATGCGAAATCGAATTCACCGAAGCGCGTAATCTCGACGGTACCAGCGACTTTGCAAATATGGATTGATGGTTATTGCCCAAGCGCAAAATCAAACTCAACACATACATATACACGTATAGGATAAGCCATCACCATGCAGGCTACCGTTCCATGGATATGTACATGCATATATATGTGCGTGCGTGTGTTTTGGGTGGATACGTGTTCGCCTTTCCATTGAAAAGCTTTCCAAAGCTTTTGACGCTATATGCACAATTCATGGGTGCGTTACATAGCTCGATGCATGGTATAGCGCCTTACCGAAAAGTGACACCACACAAATCACGCATATATATCGATGGATAAAAGTTTGAAAAAAAGCGTACCGTCTATGCTTGGTCACAAATAGTACGCCCTATTGACATGAGGATCATCCAATCGTTGCATGTAACCGGCTGTTGGCGGATAAAAGGCCACAAACTACATCACTTTACCTGTTAAATAGTGGGAGTTACGTCCTTTCGGATGCTATCAGTCGATATAGTAATGGCTACGTTCGTCACGATTGGGTGACTCGCCCGCGGGAAATGGAGCGGAGTGGCTATAAAAGTTGCTATCACAGACGCGAGATAACGGCGATACCGTTAGTGGCTATCCAGCAACGGTATAGCCGCGTCTCTCTCTCTCTCTCTCTCTCTCTCACTCTCTCTCTCTCTCTCTCTCTCTCTCTCTCTCTCTCTCTCCTCTCTCTCTCTCTCTCTCCCTCTCTTACGAGCTCGAGGTAAAATCGGATTCGGATAAATCCCCGTAAGCTTTTCCGTTCGATCGGTATCCGTATATATATATTTACTGAAACGATATTCGCCAACCCTCCCCCGTTCCGGTAACCCCTTTTGCCAAAACGTTGCGTTTTCTGTCGATCGTTTCGATGAGATTTTCTCGACAATGTCCAGATTCCAAAATTTTATTTCGCCCATTCTATATTCTTGTTTGAGATGCCGGGAGAACGCGATATTTTGCTTCGTCCACACTCTGACGATACGAAAACGAGCCGTAAAATTATATTCTCGTGACGCGGGTATATTCATTCATTTTCTTTTTTACGATCAGGCAAATCTGTGGTGGATCAAGGAAAATTAAAATTACGCGTCAAATATTAAATTAAAATACGCGGGTATTGTGTTAAAAGAATGCATAGCTCTTGGTTGGCCCTCGACGGTCACCCGTCTTTTCGCTCTTTTTTCTTTCTAACAACGCGAACGAGAGTTTGCGAAGGGTGCGGTAATTGCGGTCCTAATTGCGCTTTCGCGCGATTCTTCGGTGTACATCCGGAACGAGAGAAACAGAGAGTGAATGACGTCGCCGCCGACTCGTCTACCTCGAACCTCGCGCGGCCCCCTCTTATTGTCTCACCACCATCGCGGTTTTACCAAGGGATCTCTCTTTCTCTCTTACTCCTTACAGGCCACTTTTAAATTTAACTCAACAAAATATGCAAATTATAGCGAGCCCACGACTCGTGGGGGAAGCGCTTCTCGCTGGTAACCTCTTGAAGATTTTCAACGTTCGAAAGAGCTTAGCGAGAGTATATATATATGTATATTTAAGTGTGTGGGTGCAAGTTCCCGGACGGGAAAGAAAGAAATATCGAGACTATCGAGACGGAAGGAGATGAGGGAAAAGAAGACGAGAAGAAAAAGGTAATCCTCCTCGCCTACGAGAGATTATGGGAGGCCGGAATGAGTCGAGGCTGAGAGAGAGAAGAGAGAGAGAGAGAAACAGACTAACGGAGGGAAGATGAAAAAAAACGAAGAGAAAGGAGAAAAAAGAATAGTAAGTGCATGCTTGACAGTGCATGTGCATTATATACAGGTCTATATACATAGAATATAAAGCGTATAGTATATGTATAGTATATATACATGTATGCAGAAAAGAGTGTCTGGCTTTGCGTGTTCAATGCGGTATATCGAAGCCGATCAATACCCATACGGGAACCCACACTTGAATAGAAGAGACTCGTGAGCACAATGTTGTCCCAGGTCTCTGAACCGTGAAACTTTCATCTTCTAGTTAAAAAAAAAGAAATAATACAGCAAGTTTCTAGTATCCCCCATGTGACGTCGTTCAGGTTATTATCAATTTTTTTTTTTACAAACTTTTCGATGGTTACCTTACAGAACTTTTTAGCATTGAGTCGTACAGTCTGGAGTCTGGCGAGACAGCAGAGCAATTTTCAACAGTTAATAAAAAAAAAACTCGTAAAATTGATAAACTGGGATCGGTTAAAAACCCAAATTTGTTTGTTAATATTTTGGTAAGTAGTGCAATAAAATTTTGTAGTATGAATGAACAGTTACTTTTTAGTTCGAGCGATAAAAGATTTTTTCGTAAGTTCATTCGCCAATTCAATGTTTGTAAAATCGAGAAACGAATCATCGACGAATTGCCAGGACGATAAATTTTTGGCAATTTTCATGCAACTATACAAATACTCTCTTACCGGGTTCAATATTTCCAGCACATATTCTATAATGAACGAAAAAAATTCCTGAGCAACGGGCAAATAAAATGAAATTTAATGTTAAAATTTGTGTTAGCGCCAATTTTACGGCAAAAAAATGTCAACGGGGGATTATTTAGGGTAAGCTCTCAAATCTGTAGTACAAAGTTCTCTTTGCTTCTACGAAAAAAAAGCTAAGAGTATGATAAAGGTACCTGATAATTGCCTGGCGTATACGAAAGCATGATGGCCGAGTAAGGCGGGGCTCCCTTCGTAAATGCACTCATATATATATATATTTATATATATATACATCCTTCCACTCTTTTGTGCCAGTCGTAAATGGGGGTGTAAGAGAGAAAGAGAACAAAAGGGGAAAACCTGAATACGTAGCGAGTGAAAGGTAAAATGGTTGAGCAAGGAAGACAGAGATGGAGGCTTGCTTCAATCTTCCCTCAATTTAGCCTCAAAAGAGGGAACCCGACCTTGCCATTCCTGAAAATTTCTGCAAGAACTCCTTTGCTTCCTCCCTTTCTCAATCTCTTTTTATCTATATCTATGTATATTCCCCGCTCGTTTCTCGATCTCGCTGTTTTAATTAAAAACGCATATCCACCTCGAGCACGATACATATCAGTGCTCGATCTGTCCAATGAATTTTTATCGATTCTGTTCATTCGAATACTCGTACTAAACGCGTCATTGTTGAAAAAAGATGTTTACCCAAAAAACCTAATCGGAAGATGAAGTATAAGACTCACATATCAATCGATCGGTAAAACAGCAATCTTGAAATCTGAATTGAAATGTTTTTTAAAATAAAATTTGTTTCACCCGGTATTTCCGCAAAAATCGAAATTGTAAGTCCTCCATAACCATGCCTGGACAACGGTCGAATTGCTTATCGAAAGGGGATCATTGAAGAAAGTGTGGGCTTTGGACGCGTGACGGGTAGGAAAAACTCACTCCCTCAAAAGTACATGGTCGGTGTTGATGCGTTTTGCTCACTACACACAGTACACGACGGGGGAAAATATAAAGACGAGTGTATTGGCGTCGTTGGATTACCCATTCCCCGTGACCACATCGACGCTCTAAGCGCAATGTCCACATAGCGTCCCTCGAGGGTTGATATTCCCTTTCCAACTCTCCACCTTTCTTTCTTTCCCTCTCTCTCTCTCTCTCTCCCTCTGTCTCTCTCTCTCTCTCTCTCTCTCTCTCTCTCTCTCTGTGGATCCTTCCGCGTACAGCCTCGAGTTGTCGAGGGAGTTTCGGCTTATATTGGGAGGCTGTACCGGAGAGATCGTAAGTGGAAGAGCGTGTGAAGACGAATAAAACGGTAAGAGATGCAGGCTCTCTCTCTCTCTCTCTCTCTTGCAAAACAAGCCTACAGCTCCCGACGGCGAAGGGTGAAACGGAAGTCGGAGATCACATCGTCATTGAACGAAACCAACAGAGGGCGCTTATGAGAGTGACGGCAAGGCCGAAAAGCCAGGCAAAAGGCAAAAAAATGAGAAAAGATCGAGATTATAAGAGATCCGATGAAGGATAAAGGGAAGGGAGGGAACAGACGGAAACGAGAATTACACGAGGGCATGAAAGTTATATGGATCGGTGAGAAGCTGTAAGAAATGGCGAATAACTCGTCATATTGCTTGCGATATTAAAGTATCACCCCTTGTGACAAACACCATTCTCGAATAATAATAGTACCATGCAACACTGTACATTGGGTGCACGGGGAACAATATCATTCTAAAACTTCACCAATATTATCTTTCCATCGGGTCCTCCAATATTCTTCCTCGAGTTGTTCCGTATTTTTCCCGAGATCAATTCTTCCATCTTTTTATTTTTCATCCCTTCACTCTTATTCTTTCTCACTGTGTCGAGTCCTAGGAAACAAAAGGGCATAATCCACATAAATGTAGGTGTCGGTTTCACGCTCTTTTCTTTCTTAGCACTCGATATACTCCATTTCTAGAGCACTTTACTCTGTCGTATCCTGTTTCATTCATTCGCTGGCGGGTAAAGAACAATACAAAATATACACGGTCTGCGTTTTCGCACCTACACAAGATCGTAGAATATTCATCGACCCCAGGAAAAAAAGTGTGCTATGTGGGTATATGCTTTCGTTTCTGTATCTTCTTTCTATTGAATGGCGTATGGGTTGAACCTCCATGTACTCGAGTATATTACCGAGACACTTCATGCTCAATTGCATTCGAGTCTACCGCGTGTACACATTGAAGAGGGGAAGTGACTGGTGAACAAATAAAAATTGCTCATCTAATCAGTTTGGGAATCAGCATGGCTTTCTATTTGCTCTGCCGCCCGTATACGCGATCCCTGTAAGACAAAAGGTCATAATTCACATCACTTTACGCATTGAATCTTGAAGATTGCGCCCTTTTGTTCGCTGACACTCGGTATATGTATCTATTGTTTTTTTTTTCATCGTTCCACAAATATTCAAGGTCTCCCCGAATGAAAGAATGCAAAACTGGCTGTCCGTGCTTTTTCATTGCTATACTGCTTGTACATCGAGCAATATGTAGCAGTCAGTCGAAATTACTGCTGCTGAAAATTACATTTCTATCGTATATCTATTGAATAATTCCAGCGACATTTGTCCGCCTCTCTTGGTCTCGTACTCCAGTCACATACACAGCCACGTTGTACATAAAGTATTGAAGGTAACCCTGGGATTATCCGGTGTAAAATTAAAAAAGATGGCAAAAGTTTATAGCGTCTATAATCTCATCCCTGCGGAATCGTGATTTTAAAGAATATCATGACATCATGTCGTGCTCGGCAAAACCTGCGAATTTCTACCTTTCTCTTTATCTCTCTCTCTCTTTTTCCTCTTTCTCGGTAAATTCACGAACTAAATTGTACCCTGAAGTACAACAAAACGTCATGGCTACGCACGCGAGGAATACGGAGACTTGTACTCGCTTCGATTACGGATTCTTCGAGTAGAGTGCAAATAGCTCGTAACAACCGAGAGGATTCTCAATTTCCGTAGTAATAAAAAAAAATTTGTCTGCAATACCAATGAGAGAACCGACCAATGAACGGAGGTTGTAACATCACTAACGAAATATCTCCCAGATCCAGCGAGTACACGTTGACTCTACGGGAAATGTGCGTCATACCAGGGCTATTTTCTACTTTTTTTTTTACTAATTTTCTCTCAACCACGTGAGGATGTACTTAATATTATAGTACCCATCACTGTATCATGTTTACCCTAGTACGGTTTCCATATGGTTTCAGCATCCACGAGACGTACGAACGTTTGACATTGTGACCATACCGCTCAGACGGGAAAGATGACGATTTGTTATTAATATTTTCTTGACATTCTTCTTTCATGCGCATTTTTGGCAATAAGGATGATAACCCCACCATTAAATCAAATTCTTCATTTTACGTTTATACGCATCAATGTCGTTAATAATAATAATAATGATCATAATTGGACTAATAACAAAGTGAGTCTATCGCAGCAAGAGTTCACGCACGCAACGGTGATTTCAAATATCGAGTACATTTTATACTGTCTCCCTTCAAACGCGGCCCACGCGATCTTACCCTCCTGCTCTCGCGGTTGGATAAAACTTCTGGGGAATTAAAAAATAAAATAAAATATAAAACGGCAAATACATATGCATGTGGGTATATATGTGGGGAAGAACGGATACCGCGTGCGACACACACGTTGCGTCCACGAAATAAGATATTATAATCTCGCTCGGGGTTATAAATATTATTGCGGCGACGCCTGCATTAACCGCGAGGCGTCGTAAAGACGGTAAACGTGTTGCCCCGAGGGCCAGCTATTCAACCCCGAGGCGCCGTTGCTCCTGTCGTTGTTACTCTCTGGGAGCTCCATTCTCTATCTCACTCTATCTCTCTCTTTCTCTCTCTCTCTCTCTCTCTCTCTCTCTCTCTCTCTCTCTCTCTCTCTCTCTCTTGATACAGAAAAAGCTCTTCAAAGTGTGCGTGCATTTCTGTCGTATACTTATACGTAATTGGGTATACGTACACGCGGGAGGCCACGAATTGACGTGAGCTGCGAGTACATTGGTTGCCACGGGCGTAACGACATTTTAGGAAGTCTATATAGTCTCTTCTCTTTCTCTAACCTTGCCTTGCCTGTTTTACACCCATAAAATATCATGGATACCGTGAGCTCGATTAGGGAGTACATGTCGGGGAAGAAAAACAACGTGTATCTCTCGCTCTATGGCGACCCGAGAGAGATCTCCCGTCGACCTCACACTGCGAGGAAACAGGTAAAAAATGATGTTGGCAAAAAAAAAAAGGAGAAAAATTATCGAGAGCTCGAGGCGACCACCGAGACAGGCGAATAATCATCGGGATATATTTAAATTAATTACAGTCAATGGAGCTCGAGCTATGCTGATATTAAGTACACGCATATATGGATATCATGAATGCTTATTAATATTATTATAAACTATTAATGATCGCAACGGTGAAACTTTTTTTTCAATCCCTTCTCTATGCTGGAAATTTTCGACATTTTATCTCCCATACCCACACAATTTTTCCTACAATTGCGGCTAATAAAAAATTTAGGAGTGACGAAATTTTACGAAAATATTTGAGCAACCCCCTTGGCATCCCTCGTATTAAACAGTACAAGATATGTACGTGGATATAAGGGTAGACGTACCAGTTGTGGCCACTGTACCGTTTTTTTTGGCCACTCCGCATTTTCCTCGAATTTCTTTAAGTTTTAAGGCCATCTTTACTTTATCGAGTGTAATATTTCGACATTCAAGATGTTTCCGCACCAATATCGATCGCCTTATTGAATATCTGCTAATGTATTTCAACGAAATATGACGAAATGTGTCAACGCTGAGTGGTTTGCGTAGTTTTCTTGTCAGAAGTGTTAAGGAATCCCGAGGTGAGAAGACTACGGTTTCTCATTATCCAAAGTCATTACGCCCCATAAAAAATGTATATTTTATCAGTTAAAGCTCATTTTGAGGGTTAGAATCACAAAAAACTGACGTATCAGCTAGAATACCTAAAAAAATACGCGGTGGCCAAATGTGGTACATTCAAAATGTAATTGTTCTATTTGTGGCCAGCTTATATAGCCAATCCCAATTTAAAGCTCGGGTGGCCACAACTATGGTACTTCGGATGTTCAAAAGTAGTACAATTGTGGCCACAAATGGTGAAAATGACAGCTACAAGATAATTTCTTATTTTCTTATTTATCATGATCAGAAAAGGTTTGAAATTATAACAATTCGATTCTGTGTACTTTTTAGGTTACATCGATCACTTTTTCAATTCTAAATTTGCAATAATGTGAACACTGTTCGTAAATGAATGTTCGAAAATGCTTAGAGTGGCCACAACTGGTATACGTCTACCCCACGTAATGTATCGAGTAAGAGATTTATATTCAACGTAAAATGACAAAATCTGTCCGAAGGAACTCGTGTAATTACGAGGTAGGAATAAATTGGAATTTCTTTTTTTTTTTTGGGGATGAGACTATTTTGCGTTATACGATACGCATGATGAGGGAAAATTCTTCGTCAGCGTACCTCAGACGTGTCATATGATATAACGCAGAAAAAAAATCCAGATCGGCGGTGATCAGAAAGAACTTTCCCGTCTTCTTCTCCATATAGCAGCGAAGGAACTCGATTTGCCCATCGTTGGGTTGGAAAAAAAAACTCCCTCCGACACACCAACGTGCATTACAATCTATACTCACGCGTTTCCGATATCGTTGCGATATTTAACCGCTGGTGCAACTCCTCTCTCTCTCTCTCTCTCTCTCTCTCTCTCTCTCTCTCTCTCTCTCTCTCTCTCTCTCTCTCTCTCTCTCTCTCTCTCTCTCTCTCTCTCTCTCTCTCTCTCTCTCTCTCTCTCTCTCTCTCTCTTACTCTCTCGTTCTTTGCGTTTTCGTGGAATTTTTTTTCGTTTCGTCGTACATGCACGTACCCAACGTTCCTGCTCTCGCTCGTTCAACGTTACACGCACGTACAAGCGTATAAAATATTATACGTAAAATGGGACGATTTTTTTGTTGAAAAAATTGTTAGGAGATGCTTTAATTCGTAGATGATCGCGGCCAAAGGTACAAAGATTAAGAAGAAAAACTTTCTGAAAATCTCGTTTTCGCCGAAACGTTCAAAATTTCAATCAAAGTAAGAACATCATTCTCTTCGTCTTTTCATATATACAGCGGGAGTTGATACTTTTCGTTTTTCTTTCCAACAGAATCATTTCACCTTGAGGCATATTTTTCATTTTGCTTTTCAGATTTCCTCCCCAAAGATTCCCTCGGTCAAAAAACGTTCCACTACGCGTGGAATATCCCATACCAAAATATACCTAAGCTGTGAAGCTTCAACAGCACTGTACTGGAAATATATATATATATATATATATATATTTTTTTTCTCTCTGCTCATCGCTATTCCACAGAGCGGAGCTCTGATGGTGCAGCGTGCTTTTTGCCTATTCCTCCGTGAAATGAGACTGCGGCCCTGGTTCTCGACCCGTCTCTCCTCCATATCTCGCTCGCTCTTTCATCTAGCTTCTCTCACTCTCTTCTTTTCCCCCTCTTCGGTCCCTTCTCCACGCACCCTTTTTCTCAATTTTCTTTCTTTTTCTCACCCCCACGAGCCAGACCCACGCCCGTTTTCCATCGGTTTTTCCCCCTCTTCGTTTAACCAACACCCTCGCATTCTCACGAGAAATTTCACTCTCTCTCTCTCTCTCTCTCTCTCTCTCTCTCTCTCTCTCTCTCTCTCTCTCTCTCTCTCTCTCTCTCTCTCTCTCTCTCTCTCTCTATCTTTCTCTCGTTAGCCTTTGCACGCTTTTCACTCGCTATCCTTATCTTTCCTTTTTTTTTCACCACTGATATTACTAATACTACTATGATCTCTACAGATATTTATTGCCCCTATACATGCGTATAATATTCGTTGTCCCTTTCTTATACACACAATTGGGAAGTATACGAGAATTCGACTATGTTGTTTCTCTCATGCTCGAGGAGAGAAAGAGAGAAAAGTTCGTTGTTCCCGTACACGGTGGGTTGCGCTGGGGCATTCGCCCCACCCCGGGTATCACCGAGAATACATATTTTACAGACATTCATGATGGCCGCCGCGCATCTGTGCGAACCTGTCTGGATCTGCGGCGCTGATGCTGCTGCTGCTGCTGCTGGGGCTTCTATCCTCTCACTCATTCCCTCTTTACGTCTCTTTCCCTCTTTGGTTGCCCGGTGCTCTGATGTGTAGCGGGGACTCCCCTTTCATGAACTAGCCACAGCGCGGCCAACGCCGCTCTACGGCGAGAGAGAACGCACGTTCGCTTCAGCATCATCGGCTGGTCCAGCCACGCTCCCGCTATCGAACCATTTTACCTTCTCCTTTTTTTCGTTCAGAGTACGTATACTTGTACTACAGAGCTATTCATAATCAACAACTCGAGGATATCAAAATTCGTTTGAGATTCGATCAACGAGGCCAAAATTGCACGATGAGCAATTTAGTCACGGAGTTAAGAAAGATTTCTACTTTGTTGGGCCAAAAAATGCTGAATTTTTCACCAATTTTTTATGCGAAAAATATTCAGTATACAGAATGTTGATATTTGGTGTGTTTACTGAGCGATCTTTATTCAATATTATGTAATCTTTTAAAGTTTGACGAAACATGGTATTGGGAGTGAGAGGAGCTATGTATGTCAGTGCGCCGGCGATGATATTCTTCGCTTATACGGAAGTCCCAAGTCCTGGACAGGTGATCCGAAGCAAAAAAAATCAAACATATTTTTACTTTGTACGATATTGTGTATAAGTCGAACTAGAATTATCCAAAAATATTCAAACGTTTTTATTTTATGAACAAAAAACTGCAAACATTTTTGGAAAAAAAGTAAACTTACCCTTTCATCGCTCACTTTTATTTTTTTATTTTTCGACATTTCTTCTTCATTCTAGTTCAACTTATACACAATATTGTGGCAAGTAAAAATATGTTTGATGTTTTTGCTTCGGATCACACTGCAAATCCAAGTGTGTAGTTTTTACACTTATGTGTGTAATTTCTTGTAGTCACTTTTTACACACTTCAAGTGTGTTATTTTGTAGAATTACACACGTGAAAGTGAGTAAAAAGTGACTACAAGAAATTACACACATAAGTGTGTAAAAACTACACACTTGGATTTGCAGTGCACCTGTCCAGGACTTGGGACTTCCACAAGCGAAGAATATCATCGCCGGTGCACCGACATACGCGACACCTCCCACTCCCAATACCATGTTTTGTCAAACTTTAAAAGATACTATCATAATCAATAAAGACCGCTCAGTAATCATACCGAATATCAACATTCTATATGTTCAATATTTTTCGCATAAAAAATTGGTGAAGAATCGAACATTTTTTGGCCCAACAAAGTAGAAACCTTCCTTAAAAGAAAATTGGTATTGCTGATGAATCAAATTTTTCTTGAAGTATCGATACTTGCAAGAATGTTCGAAATATTATTCTGTGCAATTTATTTTTATTGCAGGTCTATTACCAATTTTTTCGCAATCAATAAAATATGAAATCAAAATACGAATCATCGAATTTTCGACGTTTGAGAATGATTCGTCATAAAATCGAAGCTATTCAAATTTGTGAAAATTTCAACCATTTCGTTAATGTTGAACGAATCATGATGGATTTCTCATTATTATATAAATGCATTTTTTTTTCTTCCCAAAATATCGATGTCACGCGAATTCTCTTCTAAGTATATTTTGAACAGAAAACTGTGATTGATTGTTTTATAATGAATAGAAGAATGTTAAAAATCAAAAAAATTGTATATTCTCGATCGCTGAATCTTTGATTCTCGTGAATATCCATTTGGGACCGGATTTCCGAGGGAACGAGAGGTCCATTGGCAGAAATAAAATGCGATAGATACGAAACGTTTCCGGCGCGATATTCCCGTACCACGACTGAAATGCTCGTATACTTCGGTGGTCTGAGAGTCGATATCGTCGAGGAGATGGGGATATAGTATGGAGTGACCGACAGGAGACGTTGAACATGAGGAAAAGTATGGCCATGGTCGTATAATAGATGAGGCACTATTGGCAACGGACTACCGGAAAATAACCATTCTAGTATTTCACGATAGAATCGTATAGATGAAAAGTATATATTTTTGTTTTATACACACACATAAACACATGTATTGCCTATAATATATTTTAACGGACGATTCTCGTTTCTATAAAGTCAGCACTTATCCTTCACGGAGCTTATGCATTACAATTTGATTGATACATAACAAAATATTATATATCTCTATATGCACTATCGCTTTACTTCTTACCGCGGCTATATGCATACGATAAAGTAACAGAAGAATCCTTACGTGTAAAGTGTATAGTATAATCGTGCATCACTATGCAAGCGCTCAAGGGCTGGCAAAAGCTAAATGCATCTTTACTTCGCGTGGCAACATCAGCGAGATGAGTCTCGAAGATATATAGGGCGGATGTATATTCTCGGTATATAATGCTACCGAAATTACTCGTATAATTGCATAATGAGCCTCCTCGTATACACGTGTACTCGAGGTTAGATCGGGCCTGTACACGAAGAAATAAGCCACGATGCATCGAGGGCATCGCGCGTCCCGTAATAAGGGTGTATATATGCCTGCTTCGTCTTATGCCTCGCCGGATGATTTACCCGAACCTCGAAGAGACTCCTTGCAAGCTTAGCTGAGCTCTTTCGCGGTCATTATTATAATTATCGAAGCCTTTCGTACCCGTTGGTCATTATACCATGGATGGATGGGTAAAAGAGTACAGAAAGGCGACGAGAAAATACCACAAGAGAGAGAGAGAGAGAGAGAGAGAGAGAGAGAGAGAGGGCGGCAAAATCGGTGGGAGGAAAGGAGGACGACAAGAGAACGATGACGTGAGATCTCCGAATGGAAGCAAGCTATAGCAGCTCATGTTTTACGACTCGACCGTGCGAATACTTTAGCTCGCTCTATCCTTCTTCTTTCGTCTCTTTGCTCAGGCGTGTACGTTGCGTGCGAACTTTACCGCAATAAAATTTTTTAGTCCACCTTGCCTGCATGACCACCCTGCTAACAATGGCGAGATGAGAGATGTGAGCCAAGCACACGTCCCATGCTACAATTCGACCGATTCTCGCGAATCTTCTTGCACAATGTCAAATTTAAGAACTGTTAATACTTATACCGATTAAAAATACGATTACTTTCTGTATACTGTATGAATCGTTGTATCCTAATTTTCATAAATATTCGTAAAAACGTGGGTTTATATTTTCATGATTGTCAATCATAATCATTACGTCGTAAAATCATTTGCAATTATGTTTTCACACGAATGCTATTGTGGCATTTATATATTTTTTTTTTTTGCTGATAGGACAAGCAAGCTGTAAAGGTTATATGAGCTCTGAGGGATTCAAGTCACCCTCATTAACGTAGACTCAGTCCTGTCGTGCGAGTCTCGGAAAAGTTTACCAATTTTCTATAAAAGCAAATACCGAAGTCGCGCTACGAATGCCAAAAAAAAAAAACTTTCGAGCTGTACCTCGTTATTTTTTATTGCCACGGATTTCTTCGCTAAATGACGATTGCCTTGAACCTTTTTTTTATCCTTCTCTCGCGATTTCTCTCTCTCTCGCGCTCTGTTTCTCTCTTCAGGCGAATAAAACGTACCTGGTCGATGCACATCACTGGCTGTTCGACTTGAATAGGGAAAGATCGTAAAGAGTGTATAATCCATCGGTAAGGATTAGGGAGTCAGGCTTATTCGTTCTATTGGACCCTGCAATTGAAAAAAAAAAAGTACTAAACGCGATGTTCGAGGAATATCTTAGGGGTTGTTACTTTGAATTATTGTATATAACTATAGGATATATACGGTAAGGAAGGGGGGGGGGCGGGGGAGGTAATGTAAGAGTTTGGTTCGCTGACGGGATTATATTGAATGTACAAAATTCTTTTGCCTTCAGATGGGTTATTTTCGCTTCGGATGTTACAGCCCTGATCGAGCTGAAGGGATAATAACCGCGGGGCAATTTCATATCGTAAGGATTCCACGAAAAATAGGACATTGAAACGGTGGACCTCGATTGTTTCCAAGTGGAAGAATTCTCAAAGCAATGATTCTCGTCGAAACGAGTGTCACAGCGTTCTATACTGACTATCGGCCTAACCGTCGGACATGTACTCGCAGCTCCAAGGATTTCTCATCCCTTCCACCCCGAGTCTCGACAGTTGACGAAAATACCTGAAGATGGCATCAGCTAGCAAGAAATTTTCTGCTGAACAAGACGGCTGCCGACGGCGACGGAATAAACGTGAGACAACCTAAATTTCAAGCACGAATGCTTAATAAATTATTTCTATAAATCTATAATGGTAGAAAAGAAAGAAAGGCGAGAGAGAGAGAGAGAGAGAGAGAGGGCCAATCATTGTGTATATCATGAAAAAGTAATGTTAAAGCCACCCTAAAAATTGTAAATAAAAAAACATTATTGCTAATGGCCTATTTTGCAGGTCCAAACGAGTGTAGAGTGCATTAAAAACATTTTCATGATTTTGCAGATAACTCAAGCTAATTAATACCGCATCATTCGACTCCGCTTATAGCCCGAAATGCTATGTTCCCTTTCGCTTTTTTTTTAATAAATAATTTAACATGGAAAATATTTGCAATTCATTGCTCTCGTCGGATGAATAAAATATTCAAATAAGGCGCTAATAAAGAAGTGAAAATATAATCTGCATTGATTTCAGGATGCACCGCATAGCGCTTTGAGATAGAGAGAGAGAGAGAGAGAGAGAGAGAGAGAACCGTCAGCAGAGACAATTTGGACACGCGACGTGAATCAAGCTAATGATTTTCTTGTCCAACGTCGAGAAACAACGACTCGACGCTTTCGTTCAAGATTTTCGGGTCTCACCAAAACTAGATATGATAATACAGATATTCGGTGTATCGGTTTCTCAGCGACCGTTCTCGAGGCTCGTGCACGTTAAAGCATTCATAAGGATTACAAGGAATCGACCAGAAAAAAAAAAAAAAGTAAAAATTCCCTACCGTAAGGTGAGTTTGAAGCCGGGCGTTATAATGAAGCAATAATTTTACGGATCCTGCGAGAATATTACCGGCCAAGTAACATTTCTCGATCAAAGGCCTTTAACTTCAAAGGTCGTCCTGCTGATTTGACTAATCTTCGTTATATGCGGGCACCGCCAAATGCCAACCGCGCTAATACCTTGCTTATGTTCCAGTTATTCGACGGCATATATCAGAGGACTCATCCGATTTCTTTGCAAGAACGCATAGACTTGTACCGGGATGAGCTATGAGTAAAATACGCCATCGACCCTCCCAAGTCTGGTAACACACAAGTCAGATCTTGTCATCATCTGTGGTACAACAGATTCCCGGAATTTTTTTGACGAAGCAACGTACATCATGTAAGTCTCTCTTTCTCTCTCTCTCTCTCACACACACAATCTCTCGCTATCCCTGCTCCCTGATGTCGAAGAATATGCCAGAATACGACGACAGGAACGAAAAAAAAAGTGACAAAGTCTGGAAGAGAAGCTTCCCGTTGTTCATACAAGGTGGCAGCACATTCCACTCGGTCCACGCCAAGGGGTGGCTCTGGCGTTCGACATACCATGGCAAAACAGAGCGAGAGAGGTAGAACGATGAGCTTTGGATTGAAGCGACCAACCAGCTAAAACACGTAGACCGATACCCGCAGGCGCGTCGTCCAAAAGGGATACTAAAGAGGGTGGAAGCCGGCGCAATGGGAACGATATAAAGATGGACGACAGTGAGGGAGCGAGGGAGAAGCGAGAGAGCGAGATGAAATGAACGTTAGAGAGGTGGTTGTGGCTCCTGCGCGCGATATCGAGTCTCACCCCTCCAGACGCTATGCCACCCCGTACGTTTTATATACCCTCGGCAGTCCTAGAATTCAGGATGGAGAGTCGGCCTCGTGCGAGGGAGATAGGCATCGAGCGTCCCGACGTCGGAGAAGGCTTTTCGAGGGCGAGTCCAGAGCCAAGGAGAGAAGCCGAAGCCGCGGAGGACAGGCGCAGTAGGACGCCGCGTGGCGTCAGAACGCTTAGCAGCCCCCGGTGCAACCAGCCATCAGAACCAGCATGAGCAGCGTCAGAGATGGTAGTCTCAGCTGCTGATGTGCCGATCTCGCTCCGGAACGAATCGAGTCATCGCCACACTTTGATCCGTAGAGGAGCGAAGGGCGAGCGATATACGTATACATATATATAATAGAGAAAAGGGGCAAACGTCAACTTGAAGAGAGTGCAACACTGAGGATACTCGCGAAGGAGAGTAAAGACTTGGACGAAAAATCATCTCCAGTTCGTTCTATCTCTCTACCCGTTGTCTATACTCTCTACCGCTTTGGCTGAGATTCGCGCGAGTGTTGACGTTCTACGCGCGATGCTGCTTGGTACTGCTGCAATACCGCCAGTAGCATTCGCTCCTCCCTGGGGCCGGGTCAGAGCCGCGACTACGGGACGATTCCCCAGTCGGAGACGAACCGCGCGCCGAGCACGTTGGACAATCATTCGAATTATACACATGTATACGCACTCACATTATCGTATCAACGACTCACAGACGTCAAACGAGCCACTCGCCCGTCAGCATGACGGCACCGCTTGGCGTTATCCTTCAATCCGCGAACGACCGAAGAAGGCCGTACAATCTTTGCAGCATTTGTATATATAATATACTTTTGTTCTCTCTTCGCAAGGCTAGTGCGCGGTTATAAAGTTACACAAGTCGATGACACTTGGGAACGATCGATCGGACAATCGGAACGAGCCATCAGCGATACTGCGAAACTCCGATCAGATGGACCTGTCACTTTGATCTGTCAACGCCACACGAGCCGAGGACTCGTCTGCGTTTTTTTTTTCCTCCAAACATAGCGAGAAAAAAAAAAACACGGAAACAGAGACGGAATGAAAGTTCTTGGACGCCCACATGCACGAAACCACTGATAGGCCTGAAGACGGCAGATGTTGACGGCGAAGGGAGAGGGAAACAGAGTGGGGATCGGAAGAGAGAAAGAGAGACAGAGAAAGAGAGAGAGAGAGAGAGAGAGAGAGAGAGAGAGAGAGAGAGCCTCTGCATTGAAGGCACGTAGGATTCTTCTTGGAAACGAGGTTGGTTCTTTTGTCCTTTCATTGCATCTGATGCATAGTCATTATTTACATTCATCACGAATATTCCTTTACAATTATTGTTCCAAAGAGTCGTGTTATGCTGTCTGTATTGTCTCTTATATATTTTTTTTTTTTCTTCATAGTTTTTGGTCAACTGATACTCTGAAATCTGTGTTGGCGGGATGTTCTATACTGTACAGTGAAATTATCGATCGGCCCTTGCCATTTCAAAAGGCTCGTATTTTAGTGAAGGGTGGCCGTAAAGGGGAAGCGAGATGGAAAGAGCAGCAGCAGCAGCAGCAGAAGCAGCACCGAACGACAGGCAACCGGTCGAACGCCCGAGTAAGATGGGTTCCGCGGTTACCCGGGGGTATCCAACGCGATCACCTTCGCCATTCTCTTTCGCTCTATCCCTCCCTCACACTTTTCGGCTCCGTTGAGCTTTTATTCTGTTTTTTTTTTTTTTTACATCGTTCAGCTCTCTCCGTCTCTTTTCAGCCCAGCCCTCCCCCCCCCCCCCCCCCCAAATGGAAGACATTGATTCACACTTCTCTCGGCTTTAACAGCGGAGCCCAACGCAGGCGCGTTTAATTCCCCTTTACCATCAGGCACATCAAGCGTATGGCTCTGATGCAGATGCACATCTGAATGCACACGAGACTCGTGCCGCTGCTGCTGTTACTGCCACTGCTAACGCACTCCTATATTTCGTACTATACAGATCGAGCCTTTTATAACTCGAGGGTGATTTACGTTCACAGGCAGATGCGAACCCTCGAAGCTCGTCCCGCGAAACTCCGTACGCTGCACTCTCGATTTTACAAGCTGCTGATGTTTATGCCACGCAAAAATACGGGGGGAAAAAAAAAGATCAAAACAACGTTGATGACCGATCAATGCGGAGCTTCAACAGACGAACGGACGAGTCTACATTGTCAGTGGTAAGATATCGTCGTGAAAACCGATTAGTATAATGACAACGAAGCTCTTTGATGATATCATGCCTCGAATTATATCTTTGTCGTTTATTTCCTTTTTTCTCCAGGTCGTCGGCAAGTTCCGTATATAATGTTCGTCCAAACGGCGCTGGTCTTCCACGATGAGTAATGTGAAACCCCCTGTACGTATACTGAATGTATCCTGAGTGTATTCCTTTCCGGTATACCTTCAGTATACGTAACAGGAGGCTACACCGTTCAACCATGGACATCATCAACGTGATACTCGTACGCCAAACAAGCTTCCTCGAAGATGATCCACGTTTATACGCAGCGATTGGGGCTTCATGATAACTTTTTTCAATACGCAAATCGTTTTTTTAGGCTAACACGCGAACTATGTATCTTGTAACGGCTCTTGTATTTTAAGGAAATATTTGTTGACACTAGTACATATAGCTAAAACTATGAGAAAAATAAACAACCGAATCATTTGATGAATTGTCGTAAAGAAACATTGTCACTTGTCTGTATCAATTGGAACTATTTTACGCGAGATATTCCTATTGAACTCGTGATTTATTGAATAAAGGAAAGAAAAAAAAAAAAAACGTTTTCGAGAATCTGACTTACTCTTAACGTGGCAAATATCTTTTTATGCTACGAATACACGATGTAAAGTATTCCGTTGGGTGGTAATATAAGCGACCAGGACATGGCGAAGAAAAGTTTTTACGATCCACGTTTCGCGTATCAACGAAGCGATAAGCTTCTCTTATCCCGACTGTATAATCTTGAAAATTAATTTACCGCTGGCATGAACTTAACGAGAGCTCAGATGAAGCACGTATAACGTGTACGAGAGCTCAGCGTTGTATAAGCACGAGAGTTGAATTATCTTTTGAGAAAAAGGTATTTTCCGGACTATCTTCTGGCGATCGCTACGAGCGCTCGTAAAACTTTCACCCTGAGAGGAGCACTGGAAAAAAAAAAGGGTTGACCGTGTGGCGGGGATAAACGGCGGGGGTCAACGGATGAGGCCGCGGAATTTTTTAAAAGGGTTGGAGAAAGTTGACCGGACAATGATGAAGAAAAAAAAGCCTCGGGGAAAATTGGAAAGTTGGGGAAAAAGGGTTTACAGCCTGGTAGGCAATAAGCGGAAGGGGTTGGGGGATGAATTTCACTTTTTTTTCTTCTCGTTTCTCCAGGCTCTCAAAGAATTCGTCAGTTTTTTTCGAGACTCGCGGAGGTAAACGTCACCTAAGCTCCGTGGATTAATTCTCGTGACTCTCGTGGTGTTCTCGTTTATACGACAGGTAAAGGGACGATCAATCGCTCGAGTTAATTGCCTCGTAAAATCATTTATAATTGCGGTTGAGTCATTGAGATGTGCCACAGAGGGGCTGGAATAACGCGTCCAAAAGGGTCCAAGTGTAATTTCATATCGTTGCGAGTGTCAGGAGTGGAAATTCCAGTGAAATTATAATTTGATAAACAATTTAACAATATAAAAAAAAATATATATATATATATATATATATTTTCAAAACATCTCTTATTGAACAAAATGAAATGAAATTCGACTGGAAAAAAACAATTTTTTATAAGTTCCCGACGATTTTTCGGGATTATCCAAACGCATTTCAGCACCAAATACCACAGCTCTCTTCAGCGAAAAATACAACCCCTCATCGTTCATTAACTCTAAATTGCCTGGGTATAAAATATTTCCGACAATTGGCAATTGGTACGAGGAGCTTTACGTGGCTGATAGTCAGGTGTGTTTCGTGGTATAGGCTGAAGAGAGTCAATCGAGCAATGGAAATTGCCGCGATCGGTGGAGCTGGTAGCGAGTCTGATAAAAGGATAGTGGGGTGTGCTTACGGAGTCGAGGGTGCAAAGGATATCCTACGAAATCTGCGGAAGATGGCTCTGGCGTCGGAATGTCTGGGTGACGGTAGAATCGAGAAAGAGAACAAAATAAGGGCGAGAGAAAGAGAAGAGGGTAGCTGAAAGCAGAGGGTGACGGGGTTGCCGCAGTACAGAGTTCTGCAGCAGCGAAAGAGAGTAAAGTATAGCGGGCAATGGAGAATGAGTGAGACAGAAATAGAGAGAGAGAGAGAGAGAGAGAGAGAGAAAGAGAGAGAGAAAGCATGAGTGAGAGGGAGAAAGCAGAAGCGTAAAGAATCAGGCAGCACGAGAGGAAGAGAGATAAAGAGGGACAGAGATATTCTCCCATCGGCCAATGGGACAGCAGAATCTTTTGGTGGCCCAACCCCTGGGCCAACATGGCCGCTGGTGTACCAAAGGGAAGCTTGAATATACGGCTTTCGCTTGGAGACCTTTTCAAGCATCGGATTCCTGTCTCTCGCTCTTCGTAAAGTGGGACAGATAACTAGCAAATGCAGCTAAATGAGACAGATAGAAAGAAAGAGAGAGAGAGAGAGAGAGAGAGAGAGAGAGAGAGAGAGAGAGAGAGAGAGAGAGAGAGAGAGAAGAGAGAGGAAGAATGGTGGGTGGGGTGTTCTCTGGCTACGTCAGCCATTATGGAATGCTGCAGGCTGCGACAGTTTTCAGCTCGCAATTGCAACCTCCGGGGAACGAAAATCTATACAGTAGTATCACTCTTTATCTCATCAATGCTTGCTGCTGTATATCAATCCTCGATCTCTCGTAATTTCATCACGGTAACTTACAAAAATTATTTACATGAATGACTGGATGGAGGAGATGTTTAACGTCGATAAGACAGCTCGTTGCAAATATATATATGTTGCCTCTGACGTGAGCGTACATAAATTGCGACACGATCTAGCAAATTTATTTTCGCGTTTTAATGGCAATGCGGTTATCAAGGTAATTTCCGTCGCAATGCACTCGTAAAATGAGTGCTAAATCTTTTTGAAAAAATTATTATTAAAAAGATTTGTGAGAACAGTAAGATAGCTAGGTGTGGCATGTACTGCACGTGTTTTCAGCAGACAGATCCCTTGAGCGCGAAATTATTTGCAGGAGTTGTGCCAATTTTAGAAAGGAATAAATTTTCTCTTATTTAAAAAAAATGAACCACTGCATAGATCTGACTTTTCAGTTGCCTATAGCTTGTTTTATCCAACGTACATTATTGCAATTTTGTGTAGATTTTTTTTTTACTTGTCGATGACGTCGAGAAAAGATGTTTTTTTTTCGAATTCAATTGAAACCACGTGAAATTTATTCGAATAAAGTGATATCTTTGCTCAATTAATTCAGTTGATTGAAATACAGGTTTGTTAAAATTGAATAAATTGTTTTTCTCCGAGCGGAAGCACGTTTTGCAAGATGATCAATGGAAATTTTCGTAAATTCAAGGTTTTTCTTTTGCAATTTGACGAAGAATTTGTTGCGAAATCGTTCTATAGCATTGCTGACCGATAAAGTTGCAAATTCGCGCTGTGCTGATTGACTTCACAATCACCTGAGTTATCAAAGGCCGCTCGGTTTATTGACCACCGGTGATTTTGATTCAAGAAATTCTTGCAAATTTGTAAGCCGGATGATCGAGATTTTCGCAATTTTTTTCGTACACCTGTCTATCGTTTTTTTGGGCCTCTCGAAGTGACCCTTGTGACTGAAATACTTGAAATACTTGAAATACTTGAAGCAGCGAGAAAAAATTGAAAATCGAAAACTTTTTGGTTCACTAATTATTCGGAATAATTATCTTTCAATGGCGATGAACAATCACAATGTGGTGCAGATAATGACATACTGACTATCGATAAATCGATACAAGTCTGGGATTTTTTTTTTTTTCAAATCATACCCTCGTGTAACTATAAGTAATTAGAATCCGTTTATATGAATATTTGCGGCCTCTCTACGTTTTCTACCGTCATGTTTCCGCAATTTAGACTGCTGCTGGTCTTTGCGGTAACTTCTCTGCCGCTCAAAGACCCCGCGGTCGTCGACGGTTCGCTCGTCGCATTGAAATTTTTCCATCGTGCTTTAAATCTCTCGCTCGACACTCACATGAATTCGTAGCGAAAGCACGAAAACTTACCTCGACGCCGAGTCACCGCTTTATCGCGAGACTGGCTTTCATACCGCGCCCTCGAGCGAAGGGGAATCGGCGAGGCGAAGGGCACCTCTCGGTACACAAGTCTGATACTCTGCTCTCTCTTATACTCTCTCTGAAATTAATGGCTTTGCGAGGTTGCACTCGCGATATATCGTCCCGAGAATGCAGAAACGGATCTAGCACGAAATTGTTCCTCAGATAGATAAACCGAGACCCATTGTCTATTGCCAGATGGTACTCTGGGCGATCGTTTTCTCTGGAATTTCAACGGCATCAGAATATCCTCACGAGATATTCCAGTTTTTTTTTTTTTTTTTTTCATTTATTGATTATGGCAACAATTTGGTAAATTTAATTTTAATCTAATTTCACATCTGCTAATTTAGTAGTTTTTTTTGGGTATGAGGATCGTTGAAAGAAAATCAGTTTTAACGTTTCGAACTCTCGTTCTTCGTTTGGGCAGATCTGAAAATTTTATACCTTATCTTTATTTTTACCCTGACCATACAAATTTGTCGATTATATGAATTTTGAACGATCGTATGAGTATGATTAATCCTGAATACACACAGAAGTACAGAATGAATCTTTGATTTTTTCGAGTTATACATTTGAAGAAAATGGAATTCTAAAAAATTCAGATTTCATCGATATCTGCTTCGATGCTCGCGACTTGTCATGGCGATAGCGAAGAATTATAAAAAACGAGTCAAAAAAAGTACTCTCGAGTTCTCTCAATGATATATCAACTCCGTAACATAGAGCAAGAAACGCGAATCTCGCGGTTGTTTTTGTGGTTGAAATATTAAGGGAGTCTTAGCCTCGGGTTGTTAATTTGAGACTTAACGTCGGCTGGTGTCCGCTATTCACTGAATTTTCGGTTTTACTCGTTTTACTGTGCATCCAAACGAGCCATGGATGAACCATCAACTAAAACTGGAAGTCGAGAGAGAGAGAGAGAGAGAGAGAGAGAGAGAGAGAGAGAGAGAGAGAGAGAGAGAGAGGTCTCAAACGAGAATGAAATTTAGCGCCAATATATTTGGATATTTTTACTTTTATTTTTGAAGAATCCAAATGTGCATCTCTCGCAGCTACGAGATTATAAAAAAAAACTAATCCTCCAACTCTCATTGATTTTTTCAAACGCAAATTATTGTACTTTGTCGTCTTTGACTCGGCTCGCGGGGACAAAATTTCATTATTGTCGCACGACGATACTCAGGTACACTTTTCGTTGATCTCACGAAAAAAATTAATAAATAAAAAAAAAAAAATTGACGTACCGCGAAAGCCTCGAACCGTCATAAAATTATTTCGTTTTCGCGACTCGTAAGAGTCTCATAAGGATCACAGTATTGTCGGTTGACAGCCAACCCAACAGTACCATAAAATTCCGGTGAAAAGTCAAACTACCCCTTGTAATCCTTCAATAAAGGCACTACAGAGTCATCGACAGAGTCAAGGGGGATTTTTCATACATTTTTATTTATTATACATTCTAGGCGAGCCTCGAATTATTATAGAAGCCGATTTCAAATATAAAAAACTGCTATTGTTTGTAATCGCAGTACTTTGAAAATCTTTGTAACCGAACGAAAAGTTCTTTTTGGTCAACTCACCTCTGCAGGATGGGGCGGAAAGGCGGCTCGGCGTCGCGCCAGTAATCTGAAATACGAAATAAAAGGAAAAAAAAACAAATGTTAAACTAATGAAAATTTTTCGTTTTCTTCGTCATCGTAAAAGCGGATCCGAAAAATTGGCTCTTTGGGAAACGGTAAAAGAAAGCGTGCTGAAGCTGACAAATTTTCGACCATACAGAGACGAGTGAAAGAGGCACCGACGTTTGTCCGCCGGTCGGTGAAAGTTTCTCTAGCAGCGCGCGAATGACTTTTCGATAAAAGGGTTGGGAGAAAGTAACTCGATTTACAACACCCTGTAAAAGTGACTCAAAGGGGTTTTTTTTTTCCTTCGTCGTTTCTTTCGCTCGCTATTGTTCGTGTCTTTTAACGAAAATTTCTCTCCTCTTGCCCGGATGTGCCAAAACCATCAGCCGAGGAAAACTAATAAGTTTTAATCTGAGCTGACTTTTTCCGAGCTCGTGTAGCTTAATTAGTCCGCTGGCGAGAATCGACAAAGACAATTTTCATTTCATTGCAATGTAATTCATCTAAGTGATACAATGAATTGCCCAGCTATTGCCGAAAATAAATTTGACATGATCCATGATTTTTAGCGTCAATTTTATAACGGGCAGGCGGTTAATCGCGTGTGATTTTTCCTGTTCGCGTCCAATCATCGGCTTATTTCGAGTCACAAAAATATTCCATATATTTCGCAGCGCAGGAAAATTTACATGTGGTATGCATGTATTGCAACGATTTTTCTCCAACGATTAACAATATTAAGAAATGAGGTTAATTAATTATGGCGAACGTGAAGAAAAAGTTCATAGAGCGTGTGTTTTGTCGCTTTTGTTAATTGAAGTAAAATTTGATTCAAACAATTTTATTTAAATGAAATAGATCCGTCTTATTAGCTCGGACTCGAGGAATTGCGCCTTTACCGATGTATATAAATATCCGCGTGAAAAGTTATACGTGTAATTTTCTTGAAGTGCCATACGGTCATTAAACTCGCCACCATAACGGCACTCAACACTTGGGTGAAATCGTTGTTGCCGTTTCTCTCGTATTAGCAATTCTGCGGGAAGAAATAGCAGCGTTAACGAGATCGCAGACACTCGTCGTCTGCCAACGGAGCAGTATAAAGAGAGCGAGGGAAAGAGATGGAAGATGCAAATTTATCGGATTCCGTCGAGTGATCGTCAAGATTCTTTTTTTTTTCTAAGCTCGCGAATTGTTGCGAGTACTTTGAAATATATTTTTTAATAAATTAAAATAATATCGACCGGTAAAATTCTTGTCGTTTCTGTCAACCACGCCTATTCTTACTGTCGTTATTTCCTATAGCTTATAGATGAATTCAAATTTTGTATCGACCAGGAAGATTGACGCGATACTCTTGGAAAGTCCGTCAAGATCTCACAGCTGGTCGCGTAATGTTAAGACTTTCTTTTTCGCACGGACGATCGTTTATCGAAACAAACAATTGATTTCCTCGACTTGGTCGCAACGATAAATTTTAAAGTTTTCATGGCCAATCTAATACGATCGAAAAGAGCTTAAGATAATAATTCTTTTGGGTATTGGTTTTGCGACAAAAGTCACTTGCGGGAATAATTTGGAAAATTTGCATAGGTCGCTCGTCCCCTATATATACAGATTATCGTCTTTCTCGTTCTTATTATATCTATTGCCTGCGTATGCGTCCCCTGGTGTTCACGAAGATACGACAGACCTTCGCGTGAGAATCTTCATACTTGAGCAACGTCAGAGAATGTAATTTGCAGAAGAAAAATAAATGAGAAATCGGTCGGATAGCGCTCACGAGACACCTGATGTGCAGTTAAAAGCACGTATTACGAGTCTCCCGATCGCAAACTTTATTGCGAATGAACGGCCACTCGAAAACGATACCAACCAACCCGGTCCTGCTCTCTCTCTCTCTCTCTCTCTCTCTCTCTCTCTCTCTCTTTTTCTCGTTCTCTAGCTCTCATTGCACATAAAATTCATTTTTTGTAAAGCAAACCGCGTCTGTGTATATGCTTGCTTTCTTTTTTACTCAAAGAAATTATACAGAAATAAAGTAAAATTATTCCGGATGAGGCTAGCGCTATTTGCCATTTCACCGCGGAGATTGCCATCGTCAGAGTCCTCGTCGATATGGATCGAAAGAATTTTAAAATTCAATTACGTTCGATTGTACAAAGTTGCGAGGTTCTCAGGGAGAAATGTCGCGATTAAAATCTACCAAATGGATTTTCGTCCCGCCCAATCGGAACCATGTCGTAAATAGCGTCCAATTAAAGTTCGAGCAGACTCTTCAGACGGTTTTTTTTTTTTTTTAATATAATTTTATGAGGGTAATTATAATGTTGGTCACGATATGTTCTTTGGTAGCGAGAGAGATCGTGTTATCAATTTTCATTGATCGTTAATTATCATTCGTTATGGATCGTGAGAGTCAATGAAAAATCATCGGCGCGGGGAGAGCACATCGCGATGTAAGACCTAAAGACAGATTGGGAAAAAAAAAGTAAGGGGAGGGTTTGGTTTTTCTCTTGTACATAACTACGGTTCTCGTAATGTATGATCGTGACTAGAGTAATGTAACAGAAAAAGCAGGGGAGGGATAAACGCTTGGTTACAGAAAACACAATTTGATATAAATATGTATATGTAGATAATGCACAGTGTAAAAGACGAACGGATTACACCACGCAGCACACCGTCCGCACTGCCATAGCGCACGATCGAAATTTATGTTGCCAAATTATACGAGGCAGTAAAAGTGAATTAAAGTCATTTTATCGTTGCGCGCATAATTTATTTATGCTCCAGAAGCCCTTGTGATACACACACACACACACACACACGCAGAGAGTCTTTGGGGCTATACGCGTGCGGTATGGGAGAGCTCACGGATATTGCGGGCGACGGTGCCGGAGCGGAAAAAAAAAGAAAAAAATAAACGAAAGAAAAAAAATCACGTGAAAATCACTGACCAACGAAAATCTGTTTAAACATTTTTTTCATTTCGTAAGACATTTTATTTTTATCGAAAAAAATTCATTTGATTAAAGTGCAATTTATCTTTCCTCTTGGCGTTACGTTGAAAATTTTACTCGCTTCATTCACGTAACTTTTTATTTTATTACTTTGCAACGATTGAAAAAATACTTATCAACATGACCGTTTACTCCAATAAAGAGTCGCAGTTTTGAGATTTCTTGCATGCTATTAATTCAGTCTGTACCGGTTTTAATATTTTTGGAGTATTATACTTGTTTCAATGGAATTTTCATTAAAAAAATTCAAGCTTTAGCTTATACTCCAATCGTAAAACTCGTGCGAAATTTTTATTAAAACGAAGCTCAAAAATTCATGAAAATTTATGACGAAATCGAGCAAAAATCAACATATATTCAGTTGATTCAAAGACGCATAATGCAGGGAACGAATTGCAATTGCCCTCGTCCGTTCAGCTAGCTGTTCTATCTACTTGGTTCATTATTCTACTGCAATCACAGCGAACGGACGCGAGTCTCCGCTGCATAATCATACGTGAAGGAAGAGAATCTTTGCAACGTCTACCCTACATATTTATGCGTCCGTTTTTCATCGGACATACGAGAATTTACGGACCTCTTGAGTCTCGCTGCAGTTTACTCTGACAAGGCAACAACAAAAAATCCAGAAAATAATTTAAAAATCGAAATTCTAAACCGATAAGAATTCAAGTACCGCAAAATTCTATTCAAACTCCCAGCCACAAGAGCAATTCGCTATATATTTATATAAAATGTTTATATCGATAGTATAGTTGCGGTCGTTTCATTCATTTTGTCACTCTCAATGCCGCGGGGACTATCCCAACATTATTACCGAGATAAATGTGAGATAAATCTCAGATGACACACTCTCGTGTATATAGTAAACGATGGTATTTATATATTTACGCGAGATTTCTTCGCTCTCTCATTAACGCGATAAGCGATTAATATTACGAGGGCATTATCTCATTTTATATTCACAGACACAACACACACATCGCGTACGCTATTTCCGCGGTTGATCGTGCTGGCTTTTTTTTTCGAGCAAACACATAATGTCAAAAAGCGTCACGTTTCGCTAAAGAAAGACAGAAAGAGAGAGAGAGAGAGAAAGAGAGAGAAAGATCATTTCGCGACCGGAAAAAGTAATGGAGCTGACGAATGTAGAAGAGAGTGATAAAATTGAATGAACTGCCTCTTTTTATTGTATCGTTCACACCGTTCTACTGACGCTAGCTGATTCTCGTTCAACGCCATATATATACAGCATAACATCAGCCAGTAGCGAAGTGTCGAGAGATAAAGTATACATACATTTATATAAAATCTCGAAGTTTTCTCTCTCAATTTACTCTTTTGCTCGTCAACGTTTAACGAACCCACGGTGAAGCTCAGAAGCAGCGAAGTGGGGAGGAGGGGGGAGGGGGGGACATCATCTAAATCTTTTTAAACGATAGTTCAAGTCACGATAAAAGTGGCGTCCAATGTGACGAGAAGTGGGCAATAGATATGGCAGTATAATACGAAACTTGGACGTGTCGGGCGCTCGTTCACCATATATATACCTGTGTTTATACATGTATATATACGTATATACATATGACGAATATATCTTTAAGCTTGATCTCGAAAGTCGCGGTAATATGGCCTCTGCATGCGTCGCGAAGTTCACCCCGCGAAAATACGTGATTGTAAGCTAAATCTGCATTTCACGCTATAATCGCGCCGTAAAAGTGAGATTTTTGTCAACCTATAAATGTTCGGAATGGAGATAGCTTATATGTAATTTATATCCCTCTCACGAAACCTAATTTTTATCTATTGTAAAATGAATATATTATGCATATTCTTGCGTAAGCAGGGAACGAATCAATGATCCTGTCGCAATTTTATTACGACGATATTTCAAATGTTTCTGCATGTTCAGTATCTGCAGGTATGTACGTATATCGTCTGTGCTAAAGCTTCAAAACTGATAACAGGAAACATAATCGAAAACGAAAATGACAATGAAAATACTTAATCGCGAAATATAGCTCCAAAAAAAGTTATCTGAATTTTGCAAGATAGGGTAGACGTACCAGTTTGTGGTCATTGTACCGTTTGTGGCCACTCCGCATTTCCCTCCAGTTTCTTAAAGTTTCGAGGCTATGTTCACTTCATCTACTAATTTATTTCAACGAAATATGACGAAATGTGTCAAAGCTGAGCAATTTGTGTAGTTTTCTTGTACGGTTTCTCATATCCAAAGTCATTCTGCATCATCAAAAATTTATATTCTATCAGTTGAAGCTCATTTTTCGGGTTATAATTACAAAAAACTGGTTTCTCAGCTAAAATTCCTGAAAAATACGTGGTGACCAAAAATGGTACATTCAAAATGCGATCGTTCCATTTGTGGCCGGCTTATGGCCGATCCCAATTCAAAGCTTGGTGGCCACAACTGGTACTTTGGATGACCAAAAGTGTAGTACGATTGTGGCCACAAATGGTGAAAATGATAGCTACAAGATAATTTCCTATTTTCTTATTTATCATGATCAGAAAAGATTTTAAATGATAATAATTCGATTCTGTGTACCTTTTAGGTTACATCGATCACTTTTTCAATTCTGAATTTGCAATAATGTGAACACTGTCCGTGAATAAATGTTCGAAAAAGCTTAAAGTGGCCACAATTGGTACGTCTATCCTATTTCATTATTTTGATATTGTTCGAATAGCATTTCTTGCAAAATTAGAAAGACATTAATCACTTTCATAAACATGAAAATCCCGTTAAACGTAAAACTTGGGCAACGAGCACCGCCATTCCCATCGGGGGTTGTCGCACTCGATACTCGCTCTGTGTCTCTTTCTCCCTTGTGGGAAGTAAACGGCCATTTCCTAGACCTAGACACGCTAGAAGAGGTTCTATCTTTCTATAAATAAATATATACATGTACGTATATGTATGTACCAGGAGACTGTCTTTCACCATTGGGGATTTATCGCTGTCTCGTCTCGCTTCTCGTTCTCCCCAGGGCGATGGTATGTGTCTCGTCGGATCATTGAACGACGACAACGACGAAACTCAGGCTTTATCCCTGAAGCTCGTCCCGATTTCGATCGAAGCTCCTTCACAGCACGCGCATACATACATACGCACACTTGCAATTTTTCTGCAAATATCCCACTGACACGCCGTAGACACATTTTTATTCTCCAATTGGACTTTTCTCTCGTGTGCACCGTCATTGTCACGCACGCATGCATACATACGTCACCCTGAACAAAGTCTACACCCGAGAATAAATAAACGAAAAGAAGAATGAACATAAAAAAAACCCATCGACAAGATATTTTTATCCCATACGTGACTTTCTGTAGCTTTGTTGATTCGACGAAAAGTATATAGCGATCGTTGAGATATTTTTATCTCGTTAGTATGGTTTTGCTATATCAGGCTTGATAATTCAGCTGTTTTCTATCCTAACGTTCGAGTCCGTTGGCTAGATTTACATTTTTCACTCTTAAAGCTTTCGGAAACCCAGGTGCACATTGCACAATTGAATACCATTCGAAATAATTTATCGAGAAAATATTTACAAATATTCATGATAAAGCGCAAGAAAATTAAAATAATGATGAGTCGAATTGAAGAAATTTTCCGTCCAGCTATGATACACTCGCACGATTGGAATTTCGATGCGAGTCGAACGAGCCTCTTCCACAACGGGCGGGAGGGGGCGCAACCGCACCAAAGTGAGGGGATAAAAACCAAAGCCTTCGTGAAATATTTACCCTCGCTGAGGATATCGAAATAGCTCTGCTCTGTCTGAGTTTCACGAAGAAAAGCGCGGAAACGAAACGAGATAGGTGGAGGAAAAGAGGAAGCCGAGCTCTCACGCCTTCAATGCGGAGGCCTGGTAAGATATTCTTCGCACGTGCCTGGCAGTCAACGTTTTTTTAAAGGGAAAAAAAAGAAAAAAAAAATACTCGGTGGCTTTTCCGCCGAACTGCGACGTTCGCGTCCAATATCGTATCGAGCACATTCAAGCTCGAAGCTGTACTCTACGTGTAGCAACCAAAAAAAGCTCCATTACCAGCACCCGCTACATTTATATCGTACAACCGCACCGGAAGAAAAAGAATAACGATGTATACCCTTACAAAACATCCGTATAGCCAATATGAAGATCCGGGCATCACAGAGAGTGTCAACTTATATTGCATCGAAGTAAACTATAGATGGATTCGTGGTCTTACCGATAAATCGTATGGATAAAGAAATCTAGGTTAAAGTACGTATATATGTATCGATGTTCGTAGCATGAAGATTTGATCGCGCTGTTTGCTACAGCGGACACGAGCACGATTGGATTATTTCACGGTGATGTATATTTATATATACGAGAAATAAGTTTCTTGACGACGTCGAGATACGAGAATGTGTGAATGTTCGATCCATTGGATCAGCGAGATGTTTACGAAAAGTTCCCTCTTCGAATTGCTTCATACACGTGGACTCACATCAAGATTCGTAGTCCCCCCCAAAGAAATCACAATTTCACGATTCATCTTAGCACTATTATTGAGGAATTTTGCCGTAGGTATAAAATTTAAAGGAATAAGAAGTAAAGTATTGTAAAGAAGAATGCTGATTGATGGATGTTCGTTTGAATAATTCAATCGAATGATGATCGCATCGATGTTTGATCAGTTAACCAAATGGTATTCTGCCAGATTTCAGTTTTCCATACACACAGCAACTTTTAAAAAAATGCTGAATCGTTGTCATGATTTTCAGTTAAATTGGTTTCATTTCGAAGAAAATAAATATAGCCTCCGACAATTTTTTTAATTCGAATCTGATCATTGATTCGATATGAGACTCGAGTCGAATAACAATTTATCAGATAACTTTATCAAATAACAATTCGTCACTTCCCTATGCGAAAACTCTTAAAATGAAAATTCTGACGCATTTCCACTGACTTTCACGTAACGTTGCTCGGCTACAACAGTATCGTTTTCACTGTAACAAAAATTATCTAATCGTTGAATTCCAAGCATTTTTCAAAGACGATGAAAAACCTCAATCTTTTTTATCTCTTCTCCGTAACTTTTTTTCCCGTAATTCTCCATTCTCGCTCTCTAAAGTCAAAAACGTTCGTCTCTTTCATGTAATCGTACCATCCCTGCATCTCGTCATTCCCGGTAACCCACCTCGCTGATGCGCTTTCGTCGTCGATCCGACGAGTCATTGTCGACGCGACCGGATATCACCATTTCTATCTACCTCCACGGTTCCACACACATACACACACACACACACACACGCGTGCACCCACATACACACACAGATGTATACACATAACCGTCGAAACCCTCCGCCAGCGAGGAAAGTGCCTCGGGAACTTTGTACGTGGGGTTGGCGGCTATCCCGAGAGCAGATACGAGCCAGGAATCGGAAGTAAATCCCTGGAATAATCCTGCGTATAAATTGGATTGTGTGGACCGGGGATGGCCGCCGGGAGCAACGATGAGTGTACACCAGACAAGTCCCCGGGTCTAGGGTTTACCAAATATCGAGAGGGTGGGCGCGCAGAACGCGAATGGCGATGAAGCGCATCATAGAATGTTCCCCAATGCGATTTTCGAACATGGAAGATGACGGGGCCACGTTTTAGCCAAGGAAAGAGCTCCATAATCTTCGAATCGAGTTCGAAAAACAATACTATCCAAGTTGATTAGTTCGGAAAGAGCCATGTGAATGGGCGGAGAATCTATAGTTTGTGACTTTGTGAAAACTCGGAAGCTGAATGCCAGCTATATATGTATCCGTATGAAGTGGTATATATATCTATGTCTCGTTACTTTGAAAGGCAGACTCAAATAAAATTTGATAATATTGGGATATTTGTGGTTGCAAAACAAAATTGTTAAGTTCAACGACTCCTCCAATCTCCAGGAAACAATTATGTTTTTTTCTTTTTTAATCAATCGTACAAAGGCAATGTTCAGTAAAATTGTGCAAAACGAACATGACAGATATTTTGATTTGAGATAAAAAAAAAATATTTGCATTCTGCCTCATAAAATAAGCTGTAAAATTGACTAATAAATTATTTTCAAGCTCCGAGGACAAGGAATTTCGTCTTGAACGTCAATTCCGTTGGAAAAAAATGTCCGGTTTCGTGTTTGACATAATTTTTAACGTAATAATAAGTTGGCTGAGAATTTCGTTGAATAATTAATAACGTACAAACGACAGGATAAATAAATATCAAGTGGTATTTTCAATTAAAACAAAAGTTGATCATTACTGTGGAGCACCGGGTGTCCGTAATATAATTTTACAAATTTATCGTCGCCGCTTGGCGAGAAGACACGACGATGCACATATATATTGATATGTATGCAAAAAGAAAAGAACGTTTCGTGTGGCGCCGCGGGATTTAATCCCGAACATTCGAGATTGTGAGTATTTGGAAATTAGATAGAGTGTTTATGTTTGGGGATATTGCAAAGACGGAGAAAACAGAGTCTTTGTATGCTGCAAAGTCGATTTACGCGAATACGCGAGTATGCTGTGGCTTCCTCGATCTCCTGTGCGTGTAAAGAAAAACCGCGGGTATATGCGGTATATGTGTCGATTTTCTTTCTCAATTTATGTCTTTTACCGTAGGGAATGAACGTGTACATTTCGAAGACTCAAAAGGGAACGATATATATATATATATATATATATATATATATACAATTCTCGACTTTGCCGACATTTTCTCGATCTTTATTTTTCTCTGTTTTGTTCGTCGGAGAAAAAAAAGAAGAAGGATATAATCTTCCTCCGAGCGCGGAGTAAAACGTGACTTTGCGAGTCTGACACTCGTTCCGTAAATGTTGTGTGTCTGTGGCGTTGTGGGACATCGGCATTTTGGGCATGCACGCAAGCGATATATTTCCTTCTTAAATCCTCTCTTCGTTCATGCCCACTTTTTTTGGTCTCCCCAGGATTAGATTAGGGCTTTCACGTATATAGACAAGGTTTCCGCCATTTTGAAACGATCCCGAGACGCCACGAGAGGCTCGTCGAAGAGAAAAGGACATTCGGAATTTAGCTGCATTGCCAGTTATCTCTTCGACTCTGTTTGCGATTACCGACGCTCGAAGTGAGCCACATCTTTGGTAAAATCGATTTGGACTTTGTGCCTTTATTCTTTGTGCCCTTATTCTTTGTGCCGGGATGGTACTATATCGGGAGTAGACAACTGATCGATCCACACCCATTTCTGTACATAGAAATGTAGATACAAATTGGCTTCATTTTTGCAGTTTGAATACACATTTTGTCTTCAATTTAACAGTCGGGCCAAGCTCGTACATTACTCCTGGGTGTAATACACGAAGCGTCTCGTTCTTTATTCGTGCAGGCCAAGTTATTGTCCCCATTTTTTTTTATATTTTTTTATTCGTACACCAATATCCCAGCCGGTGGAGCAAAAGCAAGGTACGTCTTTTTGGATCTCTCACTCCTTCCATCGTCTTTTTTATAAATCATAAGCAATTTCGTACTTTCTGTCCTCGCCTGGCCATTTTGCTGGTCGCGTGGAGCTGCCTAGACATCTCCCGGCATATTTACGACATACGCGCCACGTCCCTCATCTCTCTATACGCCACTCGAGACCCCGTTTGCCAAAGGGGGAAAAACAACAAACGACGACCCTCTCGGATTTAACAAATTTTCCAGAAACTTTCCGCAGAGGATGGCCAATAACGTCGCGAGAATACACGAAGAACGAAATAAAGCGAGCGAAATATTCCAGAATATTCGCAGTAACATAAAAACGTGTGCGCTCAAAACTTCAAGACAATCTTCCGATAGTTCAATGTCTTGGTATACAGGGAGAAGCGTTTTGAAACTGTGGAGCAACCTTCAGTGTGATATTTATTATGCATTGTAATGCTTTTTCTTCTTCAACCCTTTATCGTGGCCTAAATTTTACGAAGTGTATTTCAGCTCATGTTAAGGGATAAACTTCATTTTTAAGTGGCAAATAAGACAGCATATATACAATCGTTTCATGCTTCGAGTTGCATTTCTCGCACATTTTCGGCGTTAGAACGTAATTGTTATCAAAGAACTCCACCACAATATTTGTAAATCTTGCGACAATTTTCCATCATAATTTTTTTTTTTAATTTTATCACCGCGTCAATCGTTTTCTGTCAAATTCAAATGACGAAATCGTCCTCGCAACGGCATCTCGAAAAATAGGGAATAACGAGACAGATCGTGCCGTTTCATCGAAGCGAAAATAGAGAGAAATGAGAGGAAGAAAAATAAATGCATAAAAGATGGAAGAGGAGGAGCATCGAAGTAACCAGTCTACGGAATTACACGTAGAACGTTGTCTTCGCGAGCATACAGAACTCCTACATCAGCGTATCTTTGGCTATGCGAGTGTAGCTAAATAGGCACTTATGAATGCACCAGGTACGTGGGCATATACGCATATCCAATGGGAAAGCGTACAGAGAGATTCTGAGAGGGTGGAAGGTCCAGGATTATCTTGCCAGACGTTCAAATGGTAAAAGTTTTTGCACGAGGCAGAAGCGCTGTAGTTCAAAAGGCACATAATAGGAGCTCGGGGGATGTGAATGGGTACGGAAAGAGGATGGTGGAGAAAGTGCTGTGAGTTCACTCTTGCCTGTATATACCGGGATGCTGTGAATTCTCGCCGAGGCTTCCGGCTCACTTTGCAGACCCAGCTCCACCGAACTCTATACCTATGCTTATGCATAGATGTATTTTACGTATACGTATGTATACATAGTATTCACCAGAGTACATAGCCGGGTTGGCTGATTCGAGCGAATGAGAAGAGAGACGAGGCAACACCGTCATATCTCCTCTATGTCTCGCTCTCGCTTCCAATCCCTCACCCCTTTTTGCCCTGATGCTTTGCTATGATTGCCTCTCTCTCTCTCTCTCTCTCTCTCTCTCTCTCTCTCTCTCTCTCTCTCTCTCTCTCTCTCTCTCTCTCTCTCTCTCTCTCTCTCTCTCTCTCTCTCTTTAGCTCCCTTTTACTCATTCTAGAAGGCTATGTGTGCACGTCCAGACTCCTCGGTGCAGGTTCGTCGAGAGACGTGATAGCAAGAGCTCGCTGTTGCGTTAGGGTAGGTAGAGAGTAGTTTTTCGTGTGTGCGGTTTGGGCAGGCAGCCACCCCGAACCAGGTCGATTTGGCAGCCGACGAGAAATAGTGAGGAGCCAAGCCCGGGGCGCACCATTGCTACTGCTATACATGTGCACACACATATATATATTATATCCTGTACCCTGCCTGACACCGTCCTACTCGCTCCGCTTCGCATTTCATCCCTCTGCAAACACTCCCTCGTTGCTTTTCCAGCCAACTCCTATGTTACAGACCCTCCCGCTATAACCTGGACCACACCGCATCGAGCGTTCTGCAAGCTCGACGCGCGATCGATACGAACCCTCCGGTCGACACCCCGGCACTCTCTCGTTGGTTCATGCGCTATACTGGAAATTTTCGCCCAGGCTTTGTCTACCTCGCGACGCGAGAGACACACGGGGGCGACGAGAGTAAGAACGAGGATGAAGCTTGGAAGACTAACGGAGGCAATTATAAAGGGGTAATAATTCATAATAACAAGAGATACGTATATTGAATGAATGTACGTTGTGAAATGTTAACGTAAAAAAAAAACTCGGCTGCAAATTGCTTATTGCAAAAAATAAAGACGATTCAAAAAATATTTACTTAAGTCCCCGCGCTGAATGAAACCGAAATAACAAGACAGCACGAAGTTTTAGATTCGAAAGTATTATAAATCGTTCTTCAATGCAGTGGAAATTTTGCTAGATTTTCGGAAAATGGTTTTATTTTTAATTCACTATAATGAATTATTCTTCGGTAGGGGCTAAAAAAATATTTCATTTGTATTGGATTCTTAATTGATTAAAGTCATGAGATTATTTGCGATCAGGTGTATCCTATGAATTTTTTTATTAATTTTTACTGCGAAATCACGGTAAAAATTACATTTAAAATTTCAACGTGGGGACAAGTGTACCAAAAAGTATAAAATGTTTATATTTAGGTAAAATTTACTGATTTTTTCAGCAAAAATTTTGAAAACATTTCAAATTTACGTTACCCGACAGTAAATTCTGACTTATTTCCATGAAAATTTATCTTTTATTTCCTAAATTTTGGAAAATTATGGGTGGTTTGTCCGCCCGTTACTGTGATTTCACATTAAAAATTAATTTAAAAAATTTTCCGTGTACGTATACGAAAATCCATAACTTCGTTATAAGGAACTGAAAATAAAGTTTTGTCGTCCTTGTTCGTTGACAGGTTTTTCTCTATTAAAAAAAAAATCATATATGCTTGTATCACAGTATTAAAATCTATAAGCCGATTACGGTGGTTAGATGTGTGGCTTCAAAAACGTTCTTCAGTGATATGGGGCATATGGTGCAAACGAGAGATATGCGAATTTTATAGACAATATTCAAACGTATCGAATTATCAAAAAGTAAAAAGCTTTGCTCATCGAGTCCGTTCCATTAGCGAAGAGATTTTAAGTTTCTCAGAGTGCACGGAGGCATCCAATCGCCTCGATCGTTCTCTCTCTCTCTCTCTCTCTCTCTCTCTCTCGTGAAAGAGAGACAGGTCATAAAAAGATTTTCACGATCTACTCGAGTACTCCACGCTATATAGATTGGTTTTATGCGTTCTATGTACAATGTACATAACCATCTAGGTACATATTTTTATGCTCACACGGAATATGATTCGGAGCTCGACATCTCACACGTTTATTCTCTATGAGGTTAGACATTTCTGAGTGACTCTGAGATAAATTACCCTTGTTTTTGTTAATTCAATCGATGACGACGAACATTGGTCATTCTGTTCGTTCGCATGCTAATAATTAAGCGCTATACTGCGATGCTAAAAGACGAGAGACAGCCTCGTAAAACATGCAATAATTAATCGACTTGCCTGTTCACCAATCCATCAACAAGTCGTTTTGTTTCCTCAAGTATTTTATTCGAACCTTTTTACATTTATCCGGTGAAATATTTATTTATTTAATTTGACGACGAGTTTTTCATTTCTTCATCTAGGGACACGGAGAGAAAACACAGATAGATGTTGCCTCATTGTGCTGGCACTCACTGCTCATAGCCTTGTCAGACTGTCGTGAAAGTCTATATGATAAAGGGGACGCACCTACACACGAGAATGAAACGAGATGAAATTGGGCGCAATGAATCGTACGGAAAGTTCTCTCTCGCTATTTTATGTCGAGAGAGCTTGCATGGTCTCTCTCTCTCTCTCTCTCTTTCTCTCTGTGACTTTAAATCCATCCTTTACTTCAGTGCTCCACCAGAGTCTCGTGGGGCGATCTTTTTCATTCGCTTCAGAGAAACTCGCAATTACGTCCCACGAAATCGTCTATGAACAAAACATTGAACATCCTCGACGCAATGAAATTTCGCCTCTGACGTTGCGTATTATAGAATGAGAGGCATTCGAGATAAGACGCCTATATTTTTTTGCTGCATCTGAGCAATGTGTGAGAAAATAGAGCAACATCACACGTGGCTCGAAACTTTAACCCAGTAAATATTTCCTCGAAGTAACGCGAAAGGGAGAAAGAGGTAGAAGAGAAACGTTCTCGTTAGTAAAATATTTCGGAAGACTTGGAGAGGCCATATGAGTTACGATAATGGATATACTCGCGGGCAACTATATAATATATTCGCTGAGTTTCGGAGGTTTCGTAAAATTTCGTTTCATCTTAGAGATTGACGTGTAGTACAACGCTTTATTAAAATATCCAGGGGGTTATATGGTCCATTTTTAATGGTAACAAAAGTGTATTAATAGATTATTGTGCATAAAATTTTTTGTAATTATGCAAATATCGAATTTAAAACGTCATTTTGTGTTGCAGAATCGTGCAATCACCGAAGGATCCGTGACCGCATCGTTTTGACGAACAAAAAAGAATAATGCGAAACGGGCCGAGTGCCGTTTATATATACGCGCGTGTAAATCAACGTCTATTAATAGACAATACGAACGAAGAGACGGGATCAGCATTTATACGAGACTTCGGAACGAGGAAAAACAAGAAATCACTCGACTCTTCGCATCATGCGTAATCCGGTTAATCCAATCGCGAAGGCGCAAACCGGCATCAAGCATATCATAAGGAAAAGAGCAGAGGAAGAGAATATAAGCTCTCGCGCCTACTGCGAATTGCGTTGGCATCCGTGAGCCTCCCACTCGTCCCAATCAGACGCAACTGACAAAATGCACGCGGAGAGAGAGAGAGAGAGAGAGAAAAATCGCAAAATGGCGAAACAGCCGGTTTAATAAACGATCATCGAGACTTCCCGGTCTTATCGTGATGCGAGGCAGAAATGCTCAGAATTCGAAGAGGTTCAGAGCCCTTGCAAAAAAAAAAGGAGACGAAGCGAATGAACTTGCTGTTATCTGAACGTGGTCCGCCATTTCTCTCGATCTTTCGCTCTAATATATGTATATATAATACATATGCATTTATTTTATCAGTATGTATATATACGTGTTCATACCATAGCTACGAGACAAGAACCTTTTTCTTGTTTCTTATTTTTACAATAATCCCCTTCAATGTAATCGTCTATCCGATCGAAAATTTCCAATGGACAACATTCAATAGCGCCCTTCTTCACTGCGTTGCATATACAATGTATTCGTGTAAAAATGTTTTTTCAAATGTTGAACTTTGATAACAGCCCAATAGAATGGGAATAACGAAATGAAAAATTCACGAGGCAACGTGAGAGGAAGAAAAATCAGTTATACCCAATCCTGGCTCGTTCTCAATCGCTATAATTCAAAGCACCAATAAAAACAACTTTGCCCCACCTGCATCCTTCCATACGAGAACGAATAGCGAGAGAAAAAAAAATCAACCACCCAGAGAGTCAACACGACGAGATTTCCATTCGGATCATGACGATAATATTTCACTGTACTTATTTTCATAAGAAGCATAAACTCGATGGCTTCTTATTTTTGCACTTCTCGCTGTAATTGATATTCAGCGATCATATCTGGTTAACTCTAAATTATTTCTAAATTAAATAATTTAGAGTTACCCGGAGGAATTATTTCGCAACATCGTGTAAGCTGGGAGATTTAAATCCACGAGAATTAATTGCTTATATCGTTGATCTGGTGGGTGAAGAAACGGTCGAATGGTTTCAAAACTTTGTGGGATTTTTTTTTTGCCTCCAGATACGCGTCACGAGAGTATACCATGCCTCACATACAACGGGTTCTCATATTTATGATTTATTTTATTAAGGAATCAAGGAGAGAGAATTTTGACGTGGTTGATATTAGAGGCATGGATTTAACGAAGAGAAAGCTTCTTTTGGCAAGAATCCTCAGGTCGACAATATATATATATATTAGGGTGGCCCTTAATATCGGTAAAAAAATTTTTTTTTTGTCTTACCCCCTAAATCGATTCGAAATATTAAAAAATGATTTTTAAGACTGATATCCGCCCTTAATTTTAATATTAACAGGTGCTTCAAAGGCCCTTAAACCGCTTGACTGGTGGAAATTTCGGGTAGACAAAACTTTACTTACTATCAACTTGAAATTTGGTATCCGGGGGTTTTCTGGGTCGCTGAGTACGAATCCGCACTCAAAATTCAGAAATTCAAGATGGCGGATCCAATATGGCGGATCGAAAATGCAAAAAGACATTTGACGAGAGCAAAAGTTAGTACTCGAGGGTTTTCGGGGTTGCTGATCACGAATCTGCACTCCAAATTTAGAAATTCAAGATGGCGGATCCAATATGGCGGACCAAAAATGCAAAAAGACATTTGACGAGAGTGAACGTTGGTGCTCAGGGGTTTTCGGGGTCGCTGATTACGAATGTGCCCTCTAAATTTAGAAATTGAAGATGGTAAATCCAATATGGCGGATTGAAAATCCGAAAAGTCGTTTGATGCGAACGATAATTAGTGCTCGTAATCAGCGACCCCGAAAACCCCCGAGTACCAACTTTTGCTCTCGTCAAATGTCTTTTTGCATTTTTGATCCGCCATCTTGAATTTCTAAATTTGGAGTGCAGATTCGTGATCAGCGACCCCGAAAACCCTCGAGTACTAACTTTTGCTCTCGTCAAATGTCTTTTTGCATTTTCGATCCGCCATCTTGAATTTCTGAATTTTGAGTGCGGATTCGTACTCAGCGACCCAGAAAACCCCCGGATACCAAATTTCAAGTTGATAGTAAGTAAAGTTTTGTCTACCCGAAATTTCCACCAGTCAAGCGGTTTAAGGGCCTTTGAGGCACCTGTTAATATTAAAATTAAGGGCGGATATCAGTCTTAAAAATCATTTTTTCATATTTCGAATCGATTTAGGGGGTAAGACAAAAAAAAAATTTTTTTACCGATATTAAGGGCCACCCTAATATATATATATGTATATATAATCTATTCCTACAACGATTATTGTAATAACACGCTGGATTGCTTTTCGCTTAATGGAGAGTTTCTTCGTTTCTTTCACAATTAGCCGAGGGTCGATTATCATTGGAGTTATTATGGAACGTTCGGCTTCAAACAAACCGAACTGAATGGAACGTATGGAAGACATTCACGTTCTCTATAAAGAAAGATTAGATGTATATCGTTATGTATGAAGAGACGCGGTAGCGTCTTGACGCCGAGAACGTATATATATATATATACATACACAACCATTAATAATCGAGAAAAAAAGCTGCGAGATCGTTGGAGAGCTTTAAAACTTCCATTTTGTTCGATCTAAGAAAATTGGTAAAATGCCAAGTATGTTATGCCAAATTTTTTGTCCTTCCATGCATACGAACTTGCAAATTTCAAAGATGCTCGAGTTCTTCTTGCCAAGTGCAACTAACTTTCGAGCGATACGCTGTCTATATGCTAAAACGTCGAATCAAAAAATAAAGAAAAAGATATGACGAATATTCTTTCTGGCTGAATGGTCTTTCGTGGCGACGATCGAGAGGAGAGACGATAATATATCCACTATATACCATTCCGAGAGTGCAGCATATATAGGAACGAACGCACGAGCCTGTCTGGCTAGTTGGTCCTGACTCTAGTCGCAATCGTTTTATTCCAGTTTAAAGCATCAACTCGGTAATTTTATGACGGTCGTAAACGAGACGCGCGGGTATACAGTATCGAGTTACGTGTCAAGCTGACAAGTGAAGCGGCTCGCGCGCTCAACGCTATCTCTCTCTCTCTCTCTCTCTCTCTTTTCTCTCTCTCGCAACGGGGAGACAAATCATTCATAAAATGGGGTAGACTCTCTCTCTCTCTTGCCCTTTTCATCCTCACCAGCCCTTTCAGCCAGATACTTGAACGTTATATTCCTCTGAAATTGAATGCAAACCGCTATATCGGTTTATATACCTTTCTCGTTGTCATGGCAGTCGGGTGAAATCTCTGAATTTTGTGTCGTATTAAAGACAATAATTGGCGAAGGGCCAATGCTTTTTTCGTCATGGAAATATTTATGAATAAAAATTTTCGAGCAACAGCAGGTATAGTCATCAATGTGGAAGATTGCATATTGCGTTTATATCTTGTTGGGCATGTGATAAATATTCAATGCTATATTTTTTACAGTATACTGTTTTTACAATGATTTTCTTGCGACTTTAAAATAATATCAGTGCGAGATAAACGATGATAAATACTCACGAGAATCGTACGGAACCGACATAGTAGCCATTTTTTCATCGCAATAGGAACTTTAATATTACCTTGAAACGACATTTTTCAATATTTTTCAAGTTCCATCTCTCCTTATAACCCCGTATTTCGGCCACTATTTATTGGCAAAGTATCTGCCTCGAGAAAAAAGTAGGCGAAATGACGTGGTGTAACGGGGATCGGGAGAAAAGAATCGAGCGAGAGAAGCGGACGGTAAAATAAGAGGAAATAAAGGGATGCAAATCCAGGGGGAGGGGAGGGGGGTATAAAAGCAAGAAGGGTGAAGGTAAAGCAGGGAGGTCTCGCAGATGCAGAGACTGCTCGCCAAGAAGAAACGAGAAGTTTTTATCGCTCTTGTGCGCCGCGAGCCAGCAGCCAAGCGCTCTATCTTGTGTGCCGTGCAACCACATAGAGGGGAAGAAGATTCTCCCTTTGGACGTGAACATTCCCGGATACGTCTTCTGTAAATTACCAATCTGGTGGCTCCGGGACTGCGTGTCCCGACGATAGGCGAAAGCGCGTGGGTATATAGGAGCTTCACTACCCCCCCCCCCCCCCCCCCCCGCCCCTCCCGTACCCATCCCGCTGTTATGTTTCACCGCCTGGACCATTTCAAACCATGTACGATCTCACGGTGTTCGGGATCAGGTATACATAGCTTTGTAAATGCCCATTAGCAAAAGAAAGGCGTAGCTCACGCCGCTTTACTTGTTAAATTGTATGGGTCGAGTCCTTTTATCCGCTAACAGTCCATTTGAGGGTGTCGTACCCGGCCAACGTGGAGAAAGAACGGCTATGTAGTACCGAGAGAGCCTTATACCAACATATATACAGATATACCCGCCTCTCCACGTACATAGCTGGTATGTATCTGCCTATATCGCATATATATAAACCTTTCTAAAGTATTGCCTATGTACCAAGGCGAGGCATGTATTAACCACACATTTACACGAACGCACACGAGTTTGGCTCCAGGACCGGACCAGGAACGAGTCCTGGACGCGGCCATCATGGATTCCAGTCGACTTTTCCTCCAAGCGCATTCTCGTACCGTAGATTATGTTTTTCTTTTCTTTTTTTTTTTTCGTTGCGGGTGTCGGCTGTACTTTAGAGTGGAATATCCCACCAGCACTTTGGAGCGTGCTGTAAAGTAGGTACGGCGATATTTCAAACACGCGATTGCGTGTTCGCAATCGGACATTGGGCTCCCAAAGAAGAAGCAACAAAAAATCCACTTTAGGAATTCGAATCGTTTTTTCTTTTGTGAGGATCAAAATTGAAGAATGCAGCGAAGAACGTTTTCTTTGTTTTTTTTTTTTTTCTTTCTTTTCTTGCGGGTCTCTAATTGAACAATTTCCAGTGACAACAATAGATTGATCGCTACGTCTGTGTACTTCATTAGAATTGTGATAGACTCAAGTTTTTTATAATTTATGTACGATTCAGACGAGCAGGTTAATACCTTAATCCAATCATCCGGTGTGCTTGTGTGCGAGTTTTGAAAAATCAGAGATAGGTAAAAAAAAAATCACAAAGTCTGATAAAGTAGGAAAAAATAGTCGGGATCTATGAAAAGAGAAGAGTCGAACTTTTTGAATGAAGAGAACCTTCGAGCCTGGTTCTCAGTCACAGAGTCATCTGTCGGTGAAGCGACGAAGCCGATGAACGGAGTAACACACGAATTTCCCGCCAGAGAGCAGGACTGTTCCAGTTTGGAATGGCTGCCGTCTGCTGTCTTGCGATTGGTCGGTTATGTAGCGGCCATCATGGAAGCCATCATGGTATACATAATGAGGCAAATGATGGCCGACCGGGGGACCAATGACTAGCCAGGGGTGTGTCATCCAGAGGGCGCAGAAGTTTCAAAATGAACGTCAAGCAGGCGGGGCAACAGCCATGTTTTGTGTATAGCGATCGCGCTGTGCTCCGCCTTTATTCATATCGTGTTCATTCACCTTAATCATTGTCTCTTATAAATTACGGGACGAACTATCGAGCATGTTATCTTGGAGAAACTTCATGCTACATTTGAATATCGATTCTCTCTCTCTCTCATCCTCTGAAATAACCGGACAACAATCTGCCGTGACGAGGAGAATACGGCACCAGGCGTATTCCGAAAGAATTAAAAAAAAAAAAAAACAAATGTATCTCCAAGAACGATCACCGTGAACTTGAATTATTGCATTGATTCTCCAAATCAATCGCATCAACATAACTCATAAAAAAAAAAGCGGGTGACCCAATGAATCTTCGAGTCCACCAGGTGGAATGACATGTACCAGGCTTCTTTTATGACTCGAAACGTAACCGGCTGTTTATAAATAAACGGGTCTAACCCGCGACGGAGGGGCAGGAAGGAGGGGGAGGGGGGAGAAATATAGGAGATGACAAGTGCAAGGAGAAAGAGAATGAGAGACAACCTCGAGTTTATATAGGATAGCGCCAGGAATAAATCTCGGAAAGCGGGCGGGCGTCCTGACGAGACGTCGTTTCGCGCGAGAGCGAAGTGGAGGCACGCGCCCACCACTGTAGTACCACGAGAGTACCCGCAGAGAGCATCGTCGTTCTCTTCCACACCGTCGAAGGTCGTTACGAACGAGCAGGCACGCAGTCGAGGTCCACGTAAAAATTTTTATGATCACGACCAATAAAGTGACGTAACGCTCCGAGAACGAGAGAGAGAGAGAGAGAAAGAGAGAGAGAGAGAGAGAATGATGGTCTAAAGCGGTGCTTGAAGCTCTCTGTGACGTCAGACCGGAAGTCGCGCATAAATGCCACGAGAACTGATAGAGAGGGAGAGGCTTTAGTATGACGTAAAGGCTATCTTGCGCTATTGTAAAACGAAGAGGTGACAAGGACAAACATATAGCGGTGGGTTGATGGCGGGGAGATGATGGCTAGTGGATTTCTGCAGGAGGCTTCCTGGCCTCTTCCTGTATACATGGTGGCAAAAGAAGTCTATCTTTCCTCTCTCTCTCTCTCTCTCTCTCTCTCTGTCTCTCTCTCTCTCTCTCTCTCTCTGTCTCTCTCTTTTCTCTCTGGGTTGATGGTTTACGGCATTCCGTTGATGGCCGGCGCGCGCGAACGCTCACTCGCGTAGTGGCGTAGTAGTGGCGTTGAGCCCATAAAAATGTAACGAGCCTGTAAGCGTTCGTTTATATTGCCTTGCTTTTACACTCTCTCGTCTGCTGGGATTGGGGCAGGTCGTGGCCTCCACACGAATCCGACGTGAAGCAAGAATGACGCGTGTCGCGTATTCACTAGGCCTGAACGAAAAATAGATACAACAACACATATGTCTAAAATTTTCGAACATCGCAGCCCTTCATGGTATCAGACACTTTTGAACGGGATATGCAATGATCATCGACCCACAAGATTATCGCCTTTTACGTTCATTAGTAGAAAGATATATTAGGTATGCGTTTAGTTGTTAAATTTTGCATCATTATGCATATGTAGAGTGAACGATACAATTTCTGGCCCTCTAAGCGAACCACATTATCGTACATTTCTTACCATAAAGATGTGTCGGTTTCAATCCAATAGAATTGGATACTATCCAACAAGTGATTGATTGCCAGTAATTGTGTCACTTGCCCTAATAGCGGTGTAAACTGAAATTGATCCTTTGTCATCATTGAGCTAGTTTACAAATTGTCATAAATCATTAGCACCGCGGTAACCCACGAGATTCTCGAGTGAACATTCTACGCCGACGCCATTTGAATATTCCCCGCCTCAGCTAACGCTTTTAATATTCTGGTGTACTACCTCGTCAATTGGACGAACTGTATTCACGTCATACGACCATCACATTTATACACCATAAACCTACAGTATTGTATAGTTACGGCAGTGGCAAGCACGACGTGATCTCATACATCTGTATGGCGTGCGCTTGAGCTCTCGCTCGCTCGCATTTTATGATCGTCATTACGCAATGTGCGTATGGTTACAGCTGCCTAGTCTCGCGGTCGTGTACGTCATTGCATCACAGACTAGTATGCAGGATGCGCGACCTTGACCCGAATCGGACTATGTAATTTCCATATGCATCAAAAGTAGACCCAAGATTTTCATCCGTAATTCATCCGGTGAAAAAAGAGAATACCAGAGAGGCGAGAGCCATCAGAGAGTGCCGATGGTAGCTGAAGGTAGTTGTGAAACCCAGAACGCGTCTACTAAACATTCGAATGATCACATTCGAGCACACATAGAGATCGTATAAACGATCCTCCTGCGTCTTTTCCTGTATATAACAACTCGTCTTCGTCTGGCAGAGTCTGTCTCGCGCGATGATGGCACACTCTCGGACACATCAACCGTGTTCCGCACGGCTTATTGCCCGGTCGCCCCGATCCATCCCCCCATTTTACTAACACTTGAAACTTTATTGGCGGCCGTAAAAGCCGAACGTTTAGCTTCATTTGGGGCGGTTGCTACCGCGAGGGGGTAGATATGGGTTACCCCGCGTCTGAGACTTGCAGCACATGCTCGCTTGAACGTCAACGCCTCTCTCGGGTTTATATATTGTTTACACCTTCCGAGCAAGGTCACACGGGCTATAATATTACCCAAGTGCCTATAGATACGACGTATTACGTATACCGCGAATAGCTGATGTAACCGACTTCTTATGGCTATCCCCAGAGTCTGGAGGGGTTTAATGTTCAACTTCACCCTCGCAATGTGATCTTCGTGCTCGTTAATCTGGCAACGATTTATCTATTAAACATCCTAGTTATCTAGATGTTCTGAAGCAACATCATCATCATCTTTCCTACCCAACTAATCACATAACTACCCGATATCATCCTCAGGATTCCCATCAACGAATCTCCCTTTAAACGCCTAGCAATTTATTCATTCCGATCTATCCGACCTCAAGCCTAGACTAACCCGTTGATATGAACTAAATGACAAAACACTTGGGAGCAAATGAGTAAAGCAGACGGTGTGGCTCACACAGCAACGTATATAACTATACCATCGTTACCATGAAATATTGAGAAAACCATCGGTCCTAATCCTGGTGCAATAACCCCAGCTTTGATAGCCGTATCAAGGTTATCACCAGGGTTATCGGGCGACCGCCATCGACCATTCATCAGCGAGTCTACGTTATACGAAGTATGTGTGATCTACACCGATGTGCAGAATGTTGGGAGCTCTCCACATCATCCAATCGTTGTGCGGAAACCAATTTATCGAAACTGGGGATAGTTTGTTTCGCTCGTAAGATTTCCCGACGCGTTATCAGCCGAGCTATTCTCACCTTCGTTTTTTCTACATCACTATGGCCCCACGAACTACTGGCACACCTGGAAAGAAACAATTTCATTCATGCGGTGCTACCAGAAAGCTCTGTGATCCGAAAAAACGAAAAGACCAGTTCAGAAATCGTGTGTTTTTAGTGAGAAGTGTGCAGGTACCCATACAGCAGCAACCGGCGGAATTTTATGCTACTCTCATAAACGGTGGGACGATGCCCTGCCCCGCTATAGCACACGATGAAGCTTTATGAGAAGGATATCGCGGTTATCAGTAGAATCGGAATCCGTCGGCAGCCTCGCCTCTGACCTCTAGTCGTTCACCACACGCTATGAGATATGAAATATGGCAAAATTTGTCTGAGATGTGACGATCGTTTGGGTTTCAATTTCTCTACCTGTCATTCAGGTTGCTAAGCTGGAAGTCTGCAAAACTTTCATATATGTTATGCATCCCTCGGTAATTTTATTGCGAATGGATGCAGCAGAACCTGCGCGGGGGGGAGGTGAATTTTTCGAGCATGGACAAACTTCTTGGATCTTGGGAGAAACACTCGTATCTCGGATTATTATCACAGATAATTTAACATTTTCCAGACGTTAGTTCTATAATAAGAGCTCAGGCTGGAAATCAGGTCTAGCTGTATACGACGTAGCTCGTAACGTCACGGCAAAGATCAGAGGAACATGCACGATTCCCGGTCAGAGTAAAAGTTTATTGACACTTGGAGAATTCAAACTAGCAACTTGTAAGAGAAATTTACTCGTGTGTTATACATGTGTCCCGCGATTAAAAATAATCAAGACGAAAACGTGTTCGCGTGGTTTCGCACAACATACAACGTGGAAGGCGCGAAAAACTTATGCCTGTGGAATCTCTTTCAGAATCCAGATTTAAAATATTTTCCCATACTTATTTTTATCACCGGAGAGAAGTCAGACGATCTTAGCTTTTTTGCTAATTTTCTGAAACTGTGGCTATTCTGAATTCCTTCACGGATTGTCCTTGCCTCTGGCCTCTGTGACATTTATCCTACGTTATTGAAGAAATCGGAGAGAATGTCGTTGACCCTCTCGTATATATACCTTGAAATTCCACCAGAGTTCAAAAGGAACAGAGGAGAGAATCTCTATTATCTCGCGAACGAGGACATACGATGAGACTGCCCGACAGGGACGAAATATTGCGCGATGGAATCTCGCTGAGCGAAATTCCTACACCGAACGCCCAGAGGCTTAATCGATAATGAGATCTGCCTCGGGACGATAGGATAGTGAATTTGCGATCCCCTATGCACATATAGAGGACGATTGGGCCGTTCTGAACTCCTGAGATCGAAAACAAAGACGATGGAAGAGCGACACTCGCCTATATACAGTAAACTATGTAAGTATGTGTATCCAACCCGCTATCTCTCGAAACATTGGGTTTCGTACGAGAAAGAAGAATTCAGTACGTGTGGTATGCCGGGAATGATGCAGTCGAGGCATATATAGACGCACACGTGTGAACGCGTCGGCATTGGTCCGAAAGACTTCTTCTGGGAGTTTCATTGGGCCTGTATCCGGTTATCTTGGCTCTGCGTATTCCCGGTGAGATACAACGATACAAGTCTTTCTCTCTCTCTCTCTCTCTCTCTCTCTCTCTCTCTCTCTCTCTCTCTCTCTCTCTCTCTCTTGCCTCCCTTTGTTCATGCTGTAACGCTCTCAGATCTTCTCATAGCAGGATCGAAGCCCCCCCCCCCCCCCGACTTCATTTCGTTGCTGAACGAATCGCGATGCGCATATGAGAGTGAAGAAACAAAACAACCAAGTTCCTGTGTGCGATGCTTTCTGACGCTCCTCCAGACTCACCGGTTCTCTGTTCTCTCCATCTTCTGCTCTCTCGCGGCATCCATATTAATTCCAAACGCCCGGGGGTCTCATGGTCTCGCATATTCTTTTGTCTTGTTTTTTTTTCTTGCTACCTGCCATACGTGGTCTCACTGACAAAGCGAATAAGGCGTCTAGGAATTTTTTAAAAAGGGGTATTTTCCACGAAGGATAATTATTGTACAAGTTATCGTCAACATGTTTTTGTACCGTTGGGATACGTGAACAAAAAACATTGTTTTACATCGACCTTTCGTTACTTCGTAGTGAAATGGAGTCGAGTTTAAAATCATGTTGAAAATAATTCAAAGATGCCATAGCTATATATGAATGATCAACGGAAAAATTTAAACATGATAACTTTTATCAAATAACGAAAGATATTAGCCTGAACATACTTCTACAATGGATACTTGTTTGAATCCCTTACCGACCACTGGTAGGTCATAGTCTAATGCACTTAGACTTTGAACGTAGCGAGGAGAGATTTCGTGCTCTTTTTTTTTTTTGCCTCTTCGACGTATTCATCGTGTACGACATTGCTCTCATGCGGGAAAAAAGCGACTCGGAAATCTGCTTCGAGGTCTCATCGAGGGAGCAAGGATCTCGATGCGTAGGCACGTTATACTCGCGCTCCACGTGAAGGCTCATAAATATTCTCATACTCCGTTTAAACCCATAAAGAAACCGCTCTTGTGGCTCTTGGAAGGGTTAAAGCCGAGCGCCATCTCCTTCCTTTATTTTTCACGTTTTACCGAAAGGCGTATGAACGACGCGGGGTATAGAGGTGGAGGGGGGGGGGGGGGGTTAAAAAAATAAATAAATGTGCTTCTTGCTGCGAGCGGACCACGAGCGGTCAACACAGCCAAGAAGGCCTGATCTTTAGAGCGAGGAGAGCGGTCGTATAATATCGGACGAAGGACAGAGGACTCACTGTTCGCCGTAGCAGACACACACACACACACACACACATACATGCAGAGCCCCCTTGATCCTCGGAAGAAATATATATATGTGCCGAAAGGGTTAGAGACTCACGCGTGAAAAGCACGTTTCGTGCAAGTTTTCGGTAAATGGCCCAAGTGTTAAAAAAAACCTCACTTAAGGTCACGCTAAATTTTTCTACAGAGTTCCTCTTTCGTGCAGGTAATTTTTTTTTTTTTCATATAAAAGGACACCGTCAGTTTGCTGCTGGCTAAAACTCAACCAGATAAGCCAAAATGACTTCTCGTACGTGCGTATATAATAACCAGAATTGTCACAGTTCCAATGAATCATCAGTAAAAATGAATTCTTAGCAGAATACTTATAGATCATTCTACAAAACATATTAACCCATATTTTTCAAACGAACGTTTCGTTTACAAAATCTCAATAATCATGAATATAATATTAACAATTGTTCAATTTTTGTTGAGACGAAAACAAAGTTTTAATTTTTGTTGCGCATTTTGCTCAATATCATCATGTAAAAGTTGTTGACCCAAAAGATAGTTAGTTTAATTGCAAAACATTGTGATTAATCGATAATAGTTCATTTCTGAGATCTTCGGGATCCCTTAATCGTGAATTTATCTGTTGTCCGGTTGAAGAACGACGAATAAAAAGATTTTAGTACAATGATAATGCCCTCAATGGACCACCATCAGACTAATAATTTCATGACCTACCTAGATGGGTTACTATATCGAGAAGGACTCGATGGGCATCAAAAAGAACCAGCAGCCGTTCAAGTCACCACCGCGGTGGTGCACGAGCCGCAGCGCGCGAAGGGCAAACGTGACCGCCTTCATTGACTTTACGAGCAGTAAACCGGGGCTTTATAGTTTGTGGGGTCGTTCGCGTCTTTGCGTGTGGATACTTGCCCCTCTCTTTTTCCTCATCGCTCGCTTGCACATACTCTCTTTATTTTATTATTATTTTGTTTTTTTTTTAATTTTCCTATAGTCCATAATCTCTAGTCGCATGATGTATACGGACACGCGAGTATATAGTGTCTCTCTGTCTCGCTCTTTTATACTCTCTCGTAACAGCTGCCTATTAGGTGTAAATGGCAGAAGAGTTTTCCTAAATGGATGATGATTCGTAATTCCCTTATCGCGCTGTTCGCAACATTTCGTCCCAGCACAGCGTGGATAAGACTTCGGAAACAAAAACTATCCGCAACGTTTACCAAAAATAATTACGTATGAGTAATTAAAAATTGCATTGCTATGCAAAATTTAAAGCATGAATCTCCCAAACTATTCTCATTTTGTTTAAAACTATGATTGATAATTTTTTTCAGAGAATTATTTATAATTATTATAAAAATTTCAATAGCGACAAACGTTGGAAGTCAGCAAAAACAGTAAATCTCCCTTATATGTTTTGTCTAATGATTCAATCGTTAATTTGGTGAATGTTTCAAGCTTTACTTGTTCTTCATCATTCTCGAATCAAACGAAAAGGTAAAACAATACTCATCTATAATAAAGATTATCGATATATTCGTGACTAATTCAGCTTTCATGAAGAGTATTTAGACACATTTTTTGCTTGACATGCATGTTTGTTTTATGACATACGAAAAAGCAGCTTGACATTGCGGGGTAATTGCAACTAGCGTTATTAGTAATGGGTCGTTCTTTATTCCGCAGAGTGATCGCGATCACCTTCGTATGAAGGCAATGGCAACCACTGCGCCTTTTTTCTCTATTGATATACATAAAATTCATCAAATGGTTATTTCTTCCTCGTTCCTGAATGCCCTTGTGTTCACAAATTTTTTTCATAAGTAATGCTTGAACTTACTCCCGTTGCAGCGCAATTTTATTTACGAGGAAAAAAGTTTGTATAAAACACGCTTCTGGGATATGTCAAAAATTACTAGTTCACGAAATCCCGTGATGCATAGAGTCCATCATAAAAACGCCAGAAGCCCTTTTTTTCCAACTCGAAGCTACAACACAAAACGCCAGTTCGGGAGACTGGTCGAAGGATTTCTAGCTAACCCTTTTTACACTGTGAGGCAATAAACCTGCTGTGAGGCATATGAAGCAGAAGGGTTAAGGGACACAGCAGTCTATTGCTCTGTCCCGAATATTTGTCTCGACCTTGACAAGCGCGCCTCTTTTTATCTCCGTACTTCTCCACGTACCCGCACTTGTCCTTCATTCAAAGTATCGCGACGAAAAAAAGCGTTTGAAAAATCCCTCGAACTTATCGGAGCCAGAAAATTTCTGGTATTAGTCGAGCGATGTTCGCGAACGAGTCATCAAGCAGGGGAAAAGCGAGCAAGTTTTCTTTCTAATATTTCAAGAAAATCGTGAAACGCGTGAAAATTTACTCCCGAAATTACACGATTGATATAACTTTCGAGGATATATAGAGCCAAGAAAGAAGCAAGTCCGCACCGTTACTATAGCGGAAGAATATTTTTTGATGGCGTCACGAGTGGAGTGTAAGTGAAGAACGTGCGATTCTTTTGTTCGACTTTTTTTTTATTCTTTGAGCTTCACTGTTTATTATTTTAATTTCGTTAATTTTTCCCGCTATGCGTTTCATTCCTCGAGCTCTAGCGGGCGTATTTTACTCCTGAGACTTAATTATGACCGTGACGAATATATACGAGAACTGCGAGAGCGAGGAAATGAGAGAAGCCGAAAAAAGGGATGAATAAACCAAGGCGGTATAGAGAAGAGCAAGAATGTATAATCGAGAGTGAGAGAGATGGGAAAATGGTGTATGCCCGGTGTATGCAGCTTCCGGGTACTGAAAAGATCGTTCCGGGTAAAGTTTGGAACACCGTGCCAAGTCTGGAATTGGAACGTTTCGCGGTAACGAAGAATTTTCGTCCGCAACGACGAGATTATGTCTCGAGAATTCGAAAGCACACCCACGCTTTTTGAAATCGCAGAGCTCGGTGCTTTACGGTTATATATTATACAAAACGCGTCTCGTGGATGAAAAGGCAAATTCGCAGTCTAGCCATTCGTGTCTAAGAAGCATCTCACGCACGCAAATTTTGGATCCAAGCCAACCCCAAACAAGAGCTTGGAATAATGCGATGTTCTACCATACTCCCTTCGACTTTTCGCAGCTTCATTATATGTGAGAAAGCGCGCCCTCACATTTTGCTACATTATAAAATATTATATTGGCTTCTTTATTTGAGAGATGGTAATTTGGCTAGGCATAGAGCTCATCGTATTGCGATAATTCACGAGCCATCGCCTGCGCCAAACCACAAATTTGTGGAATGAGAACGAGGTAGTGAAGAGTGTCAATGCATATTTATTTTTGGGAGACAATCGAATCGATAAACTTTTTAAACAAAGCCGGTAAGATGAAAATTTCGCGCTGCCCTCCTGGCTCAAAAATCTATAAACGAAAAGAGGAAGAATGTCGATGGGTTTTTTTTTTCTTCTTTTTCGACGAAATCGAGAGAGAATCGCGAGTCGATATATTTTTCGAACAAAATCGGTAACATAAAAATGGAAACTGCCGTTTACCATGTCACCGAAGGAATATGGAACATCGTTTGAGAGTTCAAGATTTTTCGAGAGGCGTCAATAACGTCGCGAGGCTTTTAGCGTCAGAAAGTTTCAACGCATTGGCAGGAGCCACGTCACGTTCACCGTCGGCAAAATAAGAATTTATATACATACAAAACCTTTTTCTCAATATATATCTATGTTGTGTATACAAAATGAGAAAGAGGAGAACGTCGAACGTGAGGGTCTTCTTGGCATATAATTCAGTTTGAAGATGAAAAAATAACATCGACCAGCTTGAAAGAGTGAGAAAAACAACGAACGAGCGAAAAAGAGGAACGATAGAATTGAATCTGTAGACTACAAGACAGTTTTGCCTTTTTGCACTTTTCTTTACATGGTTCCATCAGATATCCATATCTCGCGATCCAAGGCAAAACGAACGAAACTGCAGGATTTCTTGCTACAGAAACTTTACTATATACATATAATCTACCTACACTGTACGTACCCGAGAAAAAATTATGAGCATTCCCTCGGGAAAGTATGTGTACATTTGAAAAAGTATATCCATATACCTACACGGGAGCAAAGGCAAAAGTCGATTTATCCTTTATACTACGGAATCGAGCGCTCTGATGGAGCTCACACACGCGCGCACACACATCACTTTTTTCTTTTCATCTTCATTCTTTCTTTTATACAACGATTTTTCCTTCGATCGGAGATATTCAATGTGCAACATGCTTTTTCAATCAAGCCACACGAGGAAGTATCAGCGAAAAAGTTTTTATTTTATTCTTCGTCGTTTCGTTCAACCCCCTCGACTGAAAAAAAAAGGATTCTTATATGAGTTTTACTAGCGAACGAAGTGAGCGGTCGGTCTTTCAGATCTATAATCCAAGATCTATAATCCAAGAAAAATTATTGCTATCTGCGAAAAGGCACTCGTAATCTTTATTATTTATAAGCTGCATAGTTTTATTTTAATTGTGCAAAACAATACACGAATGAATAAGAAATACGAAGAGTTAAGAATCAACGACTTTAGGCCCGAATTACCTGGACTATTATCTGTGAAAATCTGCCCGTGGTAAATCAAGTGGGTTATTTGGAATTATTTTTTTTTACAAACCTCTGCGTGAAAAATAAGTGGGACCCTAAAAAAGGTTAAAGTAATCACATGGCCCCAGAATGAATGAAAAATTTAACAATTGTAAACTATGCTGCGACTTTATATTTAAAAAATGTCAACATTTACAATAAAGACTCATTTGGAAATGAAAAAGAGGAGGGATATTACAATTTCATTGTTCGATATCAAATTTTTTTATACTTCTACTTGCGGAGGCTACCAAAAGTAAACTTTGAAGGGATCAATAATTAAGTCATGCAGTATCTCTCTGCGTCTGAAGAGGCCAAGGAACTTTTGGGCTAGAATGCTCAGAAAAAGAGCTGGGATTGAATTGGTAAGATCTATATATGCGTATTCACATACGTACGTACCCAACGTACCCGTGGGAGCTCGAACAGTCGGAAAATAAATTATATATATACTCTCACTTGGCCTCGAGACTCTCTCTTTCTCTCTCTCTCTCTCTCTCTCTCTCTCTCTATCTCTCTCTGGATGCTGTGCTCCTGCCTACGGTCCAGCATTTTCGTCGAGTTCGAAGGTCCCCCACCCACCAGACAAAATGGTGTTCGGTTGATGCCGACGTAGCCATCAGCCAACATCGAGAGAAACTTTTCGATGTAGAGAGGAGAGATCTTAAGATTCCAGACACGATACTTTGCAAAGTCTTTTTTTCCAAACTTCTCGATGTTTTATGTACAAATGTATGTTTTCATTCGATAGAGTATAGCTCAAGTACTAGGGTAAACATCTGTTTTACAGTACACGTGAAAAAAAAAAAAACCAATCAAGTCTATCGTGCAACTGGGAAACTCTCTTGACGATTGTTCTCTATCATAAATTGTTTAGCTTCAGCAAAGTGCACTAGAGCGAAACTAAATCCATTGAACTGCGCAAAATCTTGAAGAATAAAATTTGCAATTGACTAGAAATTAGCTTTTTTATTTGAATAGAAATTAGCTTTGATCGATTCAGACATTTTTTTTATTTAACCCCTTCGTGGCCACACCTCTGTAGAATATCTTGATGGTCACACATGGATGAAATTTACCCAGCCAAGTTTCAAATGGTTGCTGTGTGAAAAATATCAGTCCGATCGGAATCGAAAAAATACTAAAAAATTCTTTGAACATTCTAAAACGCGTGTCAAAAGTTGGTATGTCAAAATTTAAATCGCAATACACCAAATACACCAATCCTGCCAAAAGGCCTGGATGAAATTTACCCAGTGTGACCACGAGGGGTTAAAATTAATTTAGGACTGATAAATCTATTTTGCTGTTAGCAGATGTCAAGATTTTCTACTCGAGAACTGTAAAATCAACGTGGAATCTCACACAAAGCTCGCAAGCTGCTCGATTTTCCAAACCACTCTCAGAACAATCGATTGCTCGACTGAAAGATAGGAAAAAAAACAAATTTTTAAACAGCTTTTCCGTTGTCCGGCAAACGCGTCTCATCACACGCAAAAATAAGGATTATTGCTATAAAGGGGGGGGAAAAAAAAAAATTACTCCCGTAACGGGATTATATGGGATTTTTATGAAACTCGCGAAACTTTCGATGAAAAGCACACCCGTTTTACAAGGACAGCAATTTCAACGAGAATTGACGGTACATGGCAAGGGGAAAAATAAGTTAAAAACTTTTTCCAAGCGATATGGTCGACGTACTAGATGATATATATATATACATGGTATTTGATAGGTTGGGAAAGGGCAGGGGGGGGGAGGGGAAGAGAAATGAAATGACCGCTATATATCGAGATCGTTGCGCAAAAGCTGCAAGCATAGCCACAGGGACGAGTTTTAATTGGATGGTCGGTGACTGGAGGCAGAGATCCAGTGAACGTTTCGAAAAAAAAAATAACATCCGACTCGCATCAGGTGCGATATGTTCAACGAAATACAATCCGACGATGATGCAGCAGAAGCTGCAACTATTTTGTGTAAAAATACATATATCTATCTATATACGAGGCATTCCACGTTAATTTAATCACCCATTTTTTTGGAATGTTTCCAGGATTTCTAAAACTTTGTCGATGATAATTACAAGTTAAGAAAACGATGAAAGTACCGCCCTGATAGGTTTTCTGAAATCTGTGCATGTTCATAAAAAGTTCTATGACATTTGGAAATCGTCTATATAGCTCTGCCCTCCTGAGGAGAAAAACCTAACTATCCTATTTCGGTCATTTTGGCTTTGTTGTAATGCTTTTGGAGGGTTATGAGACAAAACAGACTCAAAAACGTGAATATTTATTTCCATGTATATTTTTCTTTTATAAAACTGCGACCGATTTATCGATACATGGAACTGAAATAGGTGCAAACTTTACTGAATTTTTTAGTATTTTTTATTTCGTGACTGGAGTATGCCGGGGAAAAATTCGAATTAATTTGTGCACATTCTTGATACTTTGAACTGTAAGAAAATTCCAAAATTTCGATGTCTTTATTATCATGAAACGACCGCTGTATCACAATCATTTGCGGACTTCTCTTCATCCGATAAATGCCTCGATAAAACGATCTTTCGCGGATACCACATAAGCGTATACTCCGAGCCCGTATGTATATTTATCCCGAAGAGATCATGAACTTCGAGGGTGCGCCAACGTAATCTCGCATATCGATCTGCTACGAGTAATGTTATCGCGCAAAGATACGAACTCCTCATGAGGCTACGCTATTCGAATGATAATATATTCACGCCTTCTCACTTTTTAAAATTTTCCATACAATGCGCCAAGGGTACATGTGACGTGTGCATGTGTATTATAAGAACGTTGATCTCGCTGTCGTTATTGCGCTAGTGTGCCAGGCACTCTTGTGCTACTCGACGATCCCCGAATCCGTATAAAGTATCTTTTCTTAAAAAAAAGACATGCGACGATCGAAATTCGAAACTCTCGAAGTGCGAGAGATAAATATCGAATCTTGAAGTCGGTTTTATCGTCAATCCGATTGGTCGTCGTGGAGGGCGCACGTTTGAAACATAATTTTATTCATCTTGAAATCAATACACTCAGCCTACGAGGGATTGCTAGTAAATCGCTATATCGTCACGCTTATTACGACTTACGAAAGAGGAATAGAGAGAGAGAGAGAGAGAGAGAGAGAGCAAGAAATGGAGAGAGAAACAACCCACGGTCATGTTCATATTCATTCCTAACCTAATTGTCGAAAATATCAAGCGCGTTTAATAAAATCGACTTGGTCAAGTTTTCACTTTGCCTACGCACTCGCTATGTCGTCATAGATCGCTCTTTTTCTCCCTATCCTCACTCGGAGCGCGAGTATTTCCTCGATACCCAGCTCGATAATATCGAAAGTTTTACGCTCTCGTTGCGTGAACTTTCTGCGCAGATATTCAACCGATATTTCCAAGGCAATATTATGAATAAATTTTTATTTGTAAAATTGATTCTCCGAGCCCTTATAAGTGTCTGGATTTGTTAATTGATTGGGACACTTAATGGTCGTATGTAAATTATTCTATTTTCTTTTTACACCTGTCTATGAATATTTTGACTCGTGGACTTTATTCGTATATTTAAGTCCAATTTCCAATGCACGATTTCGTCTTAGGTTTTTTTTTTTTATAATCAATGAAAATTAATTCGGAAGAAATAAAATGTATAATGAGAAGAAATTGGATTTGTTAATTATGAGAAATAAAAATTGTTGGACCCATGATATGCAAATTTGAATGAAATAAAGTGTGTTGATTAAAACAGAGTTTTTCGACCTGAATTAATATTCTGCTTGTGGCATTAATGAATAACAGTACTTTACTGAAAATTAGCGGCTGGAAGAATTTGCGAGCTGGATAAATGACGTTGGATACGAAAGGGGTTAAAAAAATGTAATCCAGTGAGATTGGAATAGCGGGGACGATGGACGGGAATTTCTTTATAACAACTGCCACGAGAAGTGGTGCAGACGGACAGACCAGCAGGCCGCTAGCGCGCTAGTATCCGACGAAATTTACCGCGGAGCCTAATTAGTGCCTGATTGGCACTCCGCCCTTTGCTCCACCGAAAATCCTCATCTTTTACCCTCTTTTGATTCTTCATTCGACGTCCACATGGAGCCGCGGGGTCCATTATACTAGCAGACCACAGTCGCTTTCCGTCTCGCCTTCTCCCCCCTCTCTCTCTCTCTCTCTCTCTCTCTCTCTCCCTCTCTCTCTCTCTTTCTTTCTCTCTCTCTTTTGCAATCCTCGATAATGTGTTCCCCATTTTTTCTTCGTCTTCTCTTTCATTATTATTTCTTTTTTTTAATACATTTCAAAGACTCTTTCTCGTCTCGGCAAACGTATACCATATGCGAGAATTTCGTATGTCAGACCCTTTTTCCATTTCTTTTTCTCACTCTCTCCTTCGCCATTCCTTCACTCTGCCCTTCGGCAGATTTTATCAGACTCCCAACATTCGAATATATTTGCCCTCGCGTTGCCAGTAAAAAAAACGACTTTCTGGAATATCCAGAAAAAAAATTTTTTCCCCCCTCAGTTACGCCATTTTGTTTCGCCGATCATCGTCGTTTCACGATTGCGCGCTCACTTCACTTCTTTATTCTCGGCATTTATTCTTATATGTACATAATTGTACGAATTCGCTGGTATTTTCACGATTCCTTCAATTCGTATAATTTCAAACGAAATATAGCCACTTTGAGAGTGCCCGCGCACGAGTCTCTCGCGGGCTTGGGAAGAGTCATTTTTTATCCGTCGGCTGGCGTGGCCAAGAGCAAAAGAAGATATTCACGAAAGCCATGTTTCATTTCACAATATGTATATATATATATGTATCGTTTGAGAACAGCACGCAATAATTATCGCTCACATACTCCTCATACACATGCGAGAGTAAATCTTGCTTTGTCGGTCGTATTCGTTCGGGGATCAACGTAAAAATATTCGCCATGCTCTTTCATCTCTGCACTCGATTCTCGAAACTCCGCGAGGATTATAAAAAACGAACCCTCGAATAATATGACTAGCGAAGTTAAATTTTTTTTTTTCGTATAATATTTATAAATTAGTATTAGCAAAATAAAATTTGTCCAATTTCACGAAATCGTTCGAGTCAATTTACAAATCGTTCGGTTTTTTGTTCTTACTTTTCCATTGCATCGTATAAAACGCGTTGAGTAACAGCATCAATTGGCATTGTTTTAAGCCAGCTGACTCGGTACATGGCATTTTGATGTTAATAAAACGATGGCTTTGCAAAATTAATTAGTTCATCGTGAAAAAGAATTTGGTGAATTTATTAGTCAAGATTTTTTAACCCTTCGCGGTCACACTGGGTAAATTTCACCCAGGACTTTTGGCAAGATTGGTATATTCTTTGACAAATTGACCTATTTACGATTTTTTTTTTTCAACATGCTGCGATTTGAATTTTGACATACCAACTTTTGACACATGTTTTAGAATGTTCAAAATATTTTTTAGTATTTTTTCGATTCCGATCGGACTGATAGTTTTCACACAGCAACCATTTGAAACTTGGCTGGGTAAATTTTACTCATGGACCATTAAGTTATTCAACAGAGGAGTGACCACGAAGAGTTAAACAGAGTACAATTAAACTTTGTACAATGTAACGTATACAAGTTTTTTGTTTCAGTCATAAATACGTGTGTTACATGCTCAACGAACTGTTCATGGAAATGAAAAATTATTGTCGAACTCTGAGTAAAAGGAATTTTTTATGAATGTTTAGAAAATTAAAAATATCTTTCGTTAAATGACAAGACATATCTTTTCCAAAAGTGTGAACGATTTTTTTTTTTTTTCTTTCCGTGCATCATATCGTTTTCGTCTCACTCGCAAACACCATCGACGATCACTTCTCGAACGTATAACTCTCGTTAAATTGTCGAAGTCGTTCGTTGAATTTTGCTACCTTCCCGAAACGATGTAGACGTCTATAAAGTTACATTCGTTGGAACACGCGGTGTTGAATGTGATGAACAAGCTCGATCAATAGAAAATTGCCAAAAGTTCGATAGGATATACTCGAGAAAAAAAAAAAAAGAAAACGTTTGCTGGTCCGACAGTTTTTTTGAGAATGGGAACCAAATCCCATACAAAAAACATTGGTGGCTGTGTATTTCAAAAACGATTCGAAGTCACCATTCGAGAATATTGCAGCGATATTACGAAGCTTGAAACATCACAGCTAAACTCGAGTATTTTTCGTCTCACATATCCGTACTTTGCTCCTTATTTCTTCGCGTTATTCATTAACATAAAACATCGGTTTGAACGGGCCAAAAAAAGTCATGTACATGATCGTTCGTATATACACACACGGTACAAGAGCCGAGAGACGCTACGGGTGCACGGAGGCCACGAGGCAAAATATGGAACACGAGCTCAGAAAAAAAGATTTATGATCTCGGGCTAGAATACAGGATGGAAAGAGCATGAAAAGTGTCCGATGGAAAATCGAATGTGACGTATGTTTGGGATTTTTAAAATTTACATTTCATCCTGTATATATTCTTTAAGTTGAAGGAAAAAAAAAATTCTACCCACTCGTTCTTAAGCATTTTTCGTCGCAATAGAAATATATGCGAAAATGGATAACTCTTATAGCCCCATGAATTTATATAAGGTAAATATATTTCGTCCGAATATATTTAACATGTATTTTCAATGATGAACTGAATGAAACAATATTTATGTGTAATAAAAAATAAAATAGAAAATTCATATTAAATTAACCTTCTATTCTCCGAATTAAAATATTAAGTTACCGTTTGAACGATTTATTGGAAAATAATTGTTCGAAATTCAAATGTAATCGACATTTTCCTTTTATACCATTGAACAAAAGGGTTCCGTTAAAATTACGAGAGTAAAAATTTTATTTAGTCCAAAACCGACAGCAAAAAACATAAATAACGGCTTATTATTTTAGAACAATCTGCGGTATTTGATTCAGTGACAAAAATATTCTTCTCTTCTCATAATCGATACACCGAGTATTCGTGATGATTATCGGTGAATCGACACTCAACGATTTTACCATCGAACTCTGCCCCCGACTCTCATGACTTGCAAGGATATCGAAGACGAGACAAACTTTGTATCTTTTTTTTTCCCCACTTTTGTCCGCAAATAGAAATTCTTTCATCTTGACTCTTGGAGCCTCTCGATATAGCAAGAGCAGATTCTCGAACAGCGTATATATACCATATATGGCAGGGTGAGGATGCGGGTGTCTTGATGGAATTTCTGCAGCGCCATGAGTAAGTCGAGAACTTTTTTAACTCATTCCACTTTCAGCTCGCGGGGATATCGAATAAGTTACGAATGGCCAGTGAATCTCTCTCTCTCTCTCTCTCTCTCGTTCTCTTTTTCCTTGTCGAAAGACAACCTCGGGTTCTCTGTTATCCCGGTAATAGCATTTGGTAAAGTGCCAACCAAAGACCGAGAAGAGTCGAGCTATAGTTCTCATCTCTCGGAGCGGAGAGTGCATGCACTCCCCCGAGAGACAGAGAAAAAGAGAGAGAAAGGATATCATCGAGGTGAGCTATAGGACAGGGGACTCATCATCACATCCCCGCAGGACTTCTTCGCGATATCGGATGCTTTTTCTGGTGCGCCCGTCACAATGTCACTTTACCGTGAAAGTGGGACCGAGCAAAGCGTTAAAACTTTTTTCATCTTTCGTTAATCATGAAAAATGATGTCGTTTTCCCGAAGAACAAAGCGCAAGGATATACGCGTCGAGTGACGTCGTCGGAATCAAAGTGGGCGCAAGCGCGTCTTTCAACCCTTTCCACGCACTCATCTCATCAGGCCAGATATGGCCTCCGTGGCTACTTATATTCGTTGCAGGAAATGCTCTAAGTGAACTCATCTATGTGCATCTATTGGGTCATACATAAATGGTCAGAAATGACCATAAATTGAGGCCATAAATGGCTTCCATGGCTATACATAAATCAATAAATCAAAATTCACAATTCAACAGTTCATAATAATTCACAATTCTAGTGTTATTTCTTGAAAATCGAATTATCTGCAACCTCATGGGGTTCGTCTTTTGTATTTCAAAAAATTTAATTAACTGGCATAAGAAAAAATCGTCTTCTTAATTCCCAAAAATCCGCCAGTTGTAATTTTTGCCGGTCAAGGATTAGATTAAATTTATCAAATTTTTCGTAATCTTTTATTGAATTCAACAAATGGGCTGTTCATAAATTTGTCGTCAATTCTCTTATCAGCAAAATACATCGTTATTTCAACTAATTTTGTTGATACCTGCCATTTGAAATTTTTAAATGATGAATTTTCCCCGGTTTTGTCAAGATTTTATAAAAAAAGTATGTTACAATTTTTAGTTAAATCTGCAAAAAATGTGTTGTCAATGATTTTTTTTAGGTCTTTTTTATGTTATATATATCGTGAAATGACTTGAATCTTTGATGGCTGATTCGTCGTGAGATGCCCCATATATATAAAAGATATTACGTATATTGTATGCGTGCTCTGCATCGTTGCCAAAGTAAAACGACGATGAGATGGAGAAATATTCTCCCTGGGTTTCGCAGAATTTCCCAGAGAGAGAGAGATGGTAATTACGCCTCCGAGGGATGAACACTATGGCACATTATTCTCGTTTCATACATCAGAGCTCCTCGCTGTGTGCGCGGAAAGGAGCTTCGGCAAATCACCCCCGAGAAGCCTCATGCAGTTCACCCGGAACTTTGCCTACCATTTTGTATACATAGAGTGTATATATACGCCATGTGATATCCCAAGTTTCTCGGCAACTTCCTAGACTCTGGGGACAATCTGCGATACTGTGGCCTATCTACATACGAACTGTTCTCGAGGATCGTACCTCTCCTTACAACGGGGCAATGATATTCTTGGATACTGCCTTGATATTAAAGATGTAAAGAGGAACCCTGTTAATCGCAACCACAGTAACTGGGAATGTGAAAAATTAAAATGAATCTTCATTATGCGATGTAAAAAAAAATTGCAATTAAAGTGAATGAAATTTATTATCGAAATAAAGTTAAGAAATTAGTTGTTACCTTGGCATTAATTTTATAAATTTGTCTGATTCTCAGGTATTATTTTAATTAACAAACAAATTCTTTTTACTCGATCCGTACTCGAGGGGAAAAACGAAATTTTCTAAAAATCCTAATACCGTATGATACAATTTTTAGTTTGTATTAAAAAAATGCACGAAAAAAGTTGCTCGATATTACTCTCAGCATAGCTATGGCCAACGTGTAGGATATATAAGAGAGATTTTTAACGTGATGGACATCCCCCCAAGACTCCATCTCTCGCATCGCACGATGGGTTGGTTCGGAGATCGGGTGGACCAGGTGCAGGTGAATTTTTATGGGCTTTTCGAGAGCGAACAGACGAGACGCATTTTTTTTTTTTTTTTTTTACGAGAGGATTGCGAGTGTGTATAGCAGGTTTTGGGAATTCATGACAAATTGCGATTAGGGAGGTGTGCGCGAAAGGTGGCTGCTCCGGCCACCCCTGAAACGACCCCTCCGCGTTTTCCTGTTATCGAACCAGCTGCGCGCGCAATTCTCTATCGTCGCTTTTCATAAGAGTCTGAGTGTACATATAGAGAGGCCGATATGTGTATACGAATGTTATGTAATCACAAGACATCATTACTGTTGTGAGAAAACTTGTATTATATTCGAGCTATTATATATTTATTTATATCGAGGAGTAAACCATACGTAATGTCGTGTGTCATCGTTCATTTATGGCTTGTATACGTTTGACCATGAAATTTTTGTATTCCTCATCCAACTTCACTAGCACAGTAAACATTATGTATACGCATTTACGTCTTCAAGAGTACGCCAACTGTTGAGGAAATATGTTCTTCAGAAGGGAACACAGAATTAACTCGTAAATGTCTCGTCGAGGCCGCGCAGACTGATTCATCGTTCGAGAAAAAATAAATTCATTTAATGCTACGAAATTATTAGTCAAAATAATTACTGTTATTTGTCTCGATATTAACGAACTGAAATAATCGAATTTCCTCGTTATTCATCAGAACAATATTTATGAAGATTTTAAATCAAATTTTGTAACATTTAGCAAAAAAAACTCTAGTGAATTATAGTAATCACCGAGAAAAATATACCAATGTATAGGATCCTAACGGAAAATTAAAAAAAAAAAACAATAGTTTTTTTTTATTTTGTCAAACGATGCATCGGTGCAAATGAAATCTTTGTGATTTATAAGATCTAATGTACAAAAATTCATGCATACTTGTGAAAAAATGCAAAAGCAAATAATATAACCATGGGCTTTGTTATATATTTTTTTTTTCTCGCCTGGAAAAAAATACGATGTTAGAGTCAAAAGCGGTGCTTCCTGCAAGGAAATCCCTTTTTTTCCAATGAAGCTACAGTCGCAGGCTCATTTCTCGCTTTATAACCCTTTCTCCGGAGCAATCGCCGGAAAGCACTGCCGTCGTCCAGCGTCCCAACAGCCCGAGCAATTGGCCGTTTTAAGGTGTGGGGACAAAAAAAAAGCTGCCCGGAGGCGAGAACCATCCTCGACGTTTTGCCTTGACAATAAAACACGGGGGAAAGGGTTTACAGGTCTCCGGGGTTACTCCCGAGACGGTGTAATAAATCGATTGGAAAGAAGAGTGTCGTCGCCCGTAGGTAAACTACGACACCCAAGAGGCAATATAGCCGGAAAGGCTTTTTTTTTTTTTTTTGTATACATAAATTGCCACTTCGCTATACATTCTGGGAAAAATACGAAATTCGGCAAGGGGGTAAAAGGACGCATGTACGCATTTCCTCCGGGCCAAAAGCAAAGGGGTAGAAGATGCAGAAGATTTTTTTTTTTTCACCGTTATCTGGGTGGAGAAAATCGTGGTCGAGGCCGAAAAACCACGAAACGATGGACAGGTGAGAATGATCCCGAAGACAGTCTGTCGCTTCAAGGTCTCCGGGAAACTTCGTGAGCGGTAGCTCATTTCCGCGTGTTCGCGATAGCTCAAAAGGTGAACTTGGAGATATTGTCGAGGTTCCAAGTGACCAAATTTCGGAATAAATTGCACGTGACTTTGCGCATCACAGCGATATACATCAAGCGAGACGACGATCGTGTGAGTCATACGTGTCTATATACACAACACACACACACCCACACACACACACACAGTGACACTTGCTCATAATGTAGCACGAGAAACCATTTACGAATTTATGGTAAAATGAATCCGTTCAAGAAAAAACAAAAAATACGCGAATAGACTAATTAAGTAATTATCAACGACGAAGTCGGTTGATCTTTAGCACGATCTTTTTTTACACAATATATGTATGCAGGTGAAACCCGCTGCGTCCAATTACCCTTCTCTTTGTAGCTACGATTTAGCAGATATGTGGGATACATGTTACTATACGCCCGTAGTATATGAACATATTAGTGGAACATGTCGTAATCATTACTCTAACAGCAATTATAAGTCTCATGGTTATTCGCTGCAAGGGACACGATTGTATACACGGTGATTCAAGAATCGAAGATTTTATTAGCATTCGTTAAGCTTTTTGAGTGAGATATATCGCGTTGTCTAATGACAAAAGGTCGTAAGCGCCATTGTACGCCATTTTACGATTGTATCCTCCAAAAATATTATTTTTGGGGGATACAATCAAGTTTTGTCAAATATGAAGACTGTAGTTTCGAATTACCTAAAGTTTCGCGATTTTATCACATCAGCGTTGAAAATTTCTAATCGAAAAATAAATTCGTTCGCAGCACATACGACTTTACGGTTGAACGTCCGGAAGTTCAAAATTTCAACAGATCTTCGCGTTTCAGGTGTTTCCGGAGCGATTTGAGAAGAAAAAAAATTGTGCGAGTTTTTGTTATTTTGCTCGGAAAGATAATTGACAAAACGACGTAACTTTTTTTTTCATTGATTTTTCGTGGATACAATCTTTTGCGCTTACGTTTTTTTTCTCGCTAATTTTAATTGCCATCGATAATCGTATTTTTAGCGCTTACGACCTTCTGTCATTGGACGCGCGATATGTGTATGAAGGCTTGAAATGTGAAAATTTTAACGCATACGAAAATGCGTTTTGCTAGTTCCTGTGTCAAAGTTTTTGTGTTCATGTGAAATTACAATTAATCGCGTATTTTGTCGAAAAATGGCATAGACCAATTTTTCACAACGATTTTTTATTTTTCGAAAAATCTGTGATTGCTCCAAGTTCAAAAAATTTCTTCGACATTACGCTAAAATTATGTGCGAGTGATAGAATATATTTGAAAAACGCGGTGAGTATATATATATACCGTTAGCAATAACGCGGGTTTTATACTTTCGCGATAATTTTGTCGAAAAAAAAAAAAAAAATGCAAAGTTCACGTGTTCTGTATCGTCCTGTACGACAAATTATAGCGAGAGGGCTCTTTGCGATACTCGCGGACAGTATTACTGAGGTACGAATGACGTTTTTATGTATCAGCAAAGTTGCACATGCGCGCAACCCTCTATATGCAAAAAATTAAACTGCATGATGCACCACATTCTCCCATTGTAACGTGGCTTATGCTAATTGTACAAAAGCTCTGCTTATATAGACTCAGCACCGGTCGAGGAAGCCGGTGCATACGCGGCAACGCGGAATTATTTCTGTCTCCGAGTCGTTCATTCCCGTAATATATTTCAGCTAATAAATGTTTATCTTCAAGCACAACTGTATATATAGCTTTTCCGTGTTTACCGAAGCGACCATACGATTTCATCGATCGACTCCATAATGAGTATAATACGCAGACTCTCTCATTTGAGCAGGGCGCTTGCATATAAAATTATCATCGTCTCTCGAACGGTTAGGAGGAGTCTTGAGACGGATATAAAAATAAACTCGACTAGTTATACAAGTGCGAGCTGTGCGTATGCGCGGAGATTTCTATGCGATATCTCCACCATACTACGACGCTCAATCGATTGCCGTAAACTCAGAAGGGCGCATTTTATGCAATTAAAAATTGAAGACAATTCTTGATACGCCCTTTTGTCTTTTAGCATAATAATATTAATCCCCGAGACGATTTCGCTGCACATATGTGCGCTTGTTACGAAGAGAACCGGGAGAATATATACGTGGCTCACGGTTAATTTCCATGCGTACGTGTGTGTGTGTGTGTGTGTATGTTCGCTTCGCGCGCTTGAACCGAGAACGGTGTCACGATGGAGAACATAGACCGTACGTTCAAACAGCATATATATACTCGAAGATTCGCGCAATAATACCCTCGAGTTTATTATAACGTTCAAACGGAAAGGCTCGGAGCTCGTATATACATGAGCGGCCTGAAGAGGCTACAACCATCATGCCACGGGCTCTGACGTTTGACGTTTCATGCACGTGAAGCATCCTCGAACATGCCTCAATACTTTTTCATGAAAGAGCAGACGGCAAGACGGCAAAATTAAAACCTCGTGAAATGGGAAATTCGTATTGGTGAAATAAAATTTTATACTCATTGCGTAATATTCGAAATTAAATTACCATTTCGTCAAGTAAAAATGACGATTTTTCGTTGCAACTTTTTCCAACTTTTATTTTAGCGTACTACACATTATATTAGCCTATAGCTATACTAGAGCCAAAAATGAATTTTTCTATCCGATTAATTCGGTTATTATTATTATTATGATTAGCTGCGGTATATGAATGAGAAATTCAGATAAATTTAAAAATCTGCTTCACTGCGAAAAAAAAATCTTCATTATCTTGTACCTTCAGGCGAAATAAATGCGGAGTGAAAAAAAAAAAGTTTTTGCTATTTTCACGGCGCGAGGTACGGAAGAGCTTCGGAATAAAATGAGGGAAAAATGGAATAAGACCGCAGGGACGAGAAGAATAGACAGATAAAAGAAAAAACGAGAGGGGTTGCATCCGCGAGTGATGCGAGCCAGAAGATACCTCGCTCAGGTTTATGTATATGTATATATAAAAGCATACTCGATCGGGCGGAAACAACAAAAGTTCAATTTCGAGGTACGGCAACGAAAAATCTTTCTCGTGTGTATTCCGTTTTTCGCCGGCGGCATAGCGTCTACTCATCGAGCACACCGTATTGCCACCCTCGAACGATCCCGGTATATATATATGTATCTCGGGACTTGCGAGAGAATATATAGTAGAGGAGATTGGGGCGTCGCAACCGAAAGAATGAACATTCTGCGATGCCGAGCAGCAGAGGCAAAAGAGCTCGAAGGGTGAACGCGCGTGTGGGGCGGAGTTGGGAGGCTGGATCGACAGCCAGCCTGGCGACCGGGGATTTGAAATTTCTCCTCTTATCCTCTCGCCCAATTTTTTCTCTGCCTCTGTTTTTTTTTTTGTCATTCTTCCCCCTTGCACCATTTAGCATGAAAAAAAAAAAAATTCTCATGCGTGTTCGAGAATAAAACGTTCCTACATTCGGTCCACTCATTCGTGTTCTCTCTGCATACGCCACATCACTAAAATTCCGGATTTACGAAGGGCTCAAAACGTTATGAAAAAAAAATGCAACCGTATACGCAGAGAATGGAATTTGAAAATTCACGTAGGGATAAATTTCACCCACCCCGGACAGTTGAAAATGGCGCAGAAAGTGTGAGAAAAAAAACTTGGACATTTTATAGTGGGAGAGACGAGCGAGAGAGAAGTCCGAAAGTGTGAAGCATATATACTCGAGAAGAAACGCAGTCAGCATAGAAAATGCTGAATTATATTCTGAACTCGAAAGATCGAGCAGGAAGAGAAATAGAAACAGAAAGAGAGAGAGAGAGAGAGTAAAGAGAAATAACTGTTAAGTGCACGGAGAAAAGGCGATGCGGATAACAACAGTGAGCCGGCTAATTTCGAGTTCGTGCCAGTGCATTCGAGATAATTTTCAGCTAGACAACAGCATATAAGAGTACAAATGGCGCCTCAGTATACTGCATCAACTATAGCGATGCTACAAATGTTCTCTATTTTCTCTCTCACCCTTACATATAAAGAAAGGTGGGTCTTTCATAGCGGTACCACAATTTCTCCAGCAGCTGCACTGCTGGCATTTCACCAGCATTTAATCTACAACGCGAGCAACATCTTGTCCCACTTCAAACCCACGCTGTCCATGCATTTGCTTACTTTTCGCGATATCGCGGTTATTCTCTCCAACTTTGACAAAAATCATTTGATTATTCTGCCTCTATGCTTAATTTCGTTCACGAGTTTTTACTTCATCGAGTTTACCAATTTCCTGGCGTCTTGAAATTTGGAAATCCCACATAATCAGCCATATTTCTTCTCACCAGGTACTACGATGTACACGAATGAAGTATGGCCAGCGAAACATATATAACTTTAGTTGACTCTCCTCTGCTATCGCGTACACCATTACCGTGCAAACCAACCCACGAAATACATATACGGGCAAGCTGTCGAGAGAATGCGGGGGTATATAACGATTCGCGAAAGAGCGCCTCACTCTTCTGTCTCGCGTTGTATATGAGACGCCTGGGAAAATATAGTTTCGAACTCATCACGTGGATACCTTACGTCCCAAAGTATACGCGTTCTCACCTCATCTCGTCTACTCTGCCTTCTATCTCCATTCCTCACTTCGCAATTCGTTTTCTGCAAAAGCTCTCCTGTTCTCACGGTAACTATATTATACATATTTACCTATACGTATAGCCTGACGGTCTCTCGAGAGGCGTTACCGACACGACCCTCGCGGGATCTCCACGGTATCTTCCGTACTCTCGTTTCGACCGGGGAAGCACGGATTAAACGCAAATTCGACTCCTCCTCAAGGGATGAGAAGTAGAAAAAAACAACGAAAAATAGGAAAATGAGATAGAGGCGAAAAAAGAACGACGAGGGTGGAAAGAAAGATTGCGGATCTGGAAGTGTCCGCATAGGCTCCATCTACTCTATATATATATACTCTCGTTTCGAGAGAGCTCCCCCCAAACCTCTTTTGCTTCGTCTGATATTCATCTTACGCCGAATTGAATAATTTATTTGTCGTACTATATGCATGGCTCACCGATATTTTTTTTTGCCCTCTGGAAAATCGAATATCCCCGCGTGACACGAGTATTCCGGTGAAGATAAAGCTTTTCGCGTTTTTTCCATACAGGGCTGAAGCGGGAAAAAAAAACCCAAGTGCAGCAACATCCCTGATATACCACGAGGGAGTCAAATGCCGAGTGCTAAAGAGCGCAACGAATAATGCGTATATAGCGAAAAAATTCCCCGAGGTACATATATTTTCTTGCTATATACATGTTCGTTCGAGAGATTGCGAATATGTTGCAAGAGAAAAATGTTGCTCGAGCGAATGTAAAAAGGAAATAGAGTAGTCCGAGGCTAGAGAGCAACGAATTCCATGAGGGCCGTCAACAGCATCAACCGGAAAATGGTTTTTCAAGGCTGATGCATCAACGTATACATATATAATGTACAGGAGAAATGTTTTTTCGTCACGTTTCATGTAGTACTTTTTGATACGCTGTACTACTCAGAATTGTATGGAATATATTAGAAAACTTTCCGAAAGATTGAGGCACGAATAAGAAGAATTTTAGCGAAGTGAAATGTTTTTTCTTCAATCAGAATTCGAGTAATGAGAATTTTGTGTTCTAAATGTAACCCAGCGAAGAATAATTCTTCCGAACTATATCGAGATAATCCGCAAAGCTTGAAATTTTGCTCGTAAAAATAGCCCCATTAATTTTATCCAAATCAAATGTTTTTTTTTTTTTTTTTTCGTCCCTGTAAATTTTTTATGACTGCAATTGTGTTTTTCAATTTATGAATCCCTTTTTTTTCAAATGTATGTACTTTTTTTGTACTCTATGGAGTATTATGATGAGTTTGGAGTAAATCTGCGATCGGAGTAATTTCTTCGTTGCAAAAATTTGATGCGGAAAAAAAGCTTAAAGGTGAGATGACACACGAAGGGGCCGCCATGAGTTCGAGAGAGATATTTGAATCTGCCGTTTCTCTATTTTCTCCGCAACGACTGACATTTCGGAAAAAACCAGAGTGTCATTCTTCGCTTTCTTGAAAGACGAAAAAAATGACGCTCCTATTCTTTTTCCCGGAACGTAAACCCTTTACGAAAAAATGAAGAAACGGATTTTTTATTGACTCAGACCAGCTGTTCCGTGCGTATAACTTCACCTTAAAGCTGAATAAAAGATCGAGAAGCGAGTCGTCTGTATAACAAGTGGCTACGCACGAGTAACACAGGGACCGTCGGGCAAGCTTCAGTTCAGTCGGAACTGGAGATATATTACAGAGATGCGGCTCCTCACCAAATTATCCGAAGAGTAGCGCGTGATGATCTCAAACTATAAAATTAACTATTTATCGACTGTACCGGCCAGACTCAATTACCATTCTCTCGTAAGAAGATTAAAAGTTAGAGGCAACTTCAATGTATAGTTTATATATACTGTGTACTTGGTACTTGGCTTTGCTCACGACGTTTGTGTAAATTGGAGACAACTATAAAGGAGGGCATCAATGTTGCTTCGAACAGGATCATTTTTCTGAGACTGGTAAAATGATCTCTCTCTCTCTCTCTCTCTCTCGCACCCCGCGGGAGGAAATCATTTTGTTTAGTTTCCAGCGAAAAGTCCAAGTTATTTTCTGATTCGAAATAGAAGCTTGGACTCTGATGATCAAACTTTGTCGGTTGAGAAGCGAAAAAAATGAACACTTCGCAAAATGACTCGTTTTTCATTGCTTGCCTGGGGTTTGAGAGCCTTGTCGCGACTTTCGCGGCAGCATCAAAGGAAGAGTTCGAACACGCGAACCCAGACTATATAATCTCGGGTCAGATGAAAATTGCCAAAAAGAAAGAAAAAAAAAAGAAAATATGCCAATATAGCATGTGAGGTGAAATTGCGTTGAGGCATCGCATATACTACGCGTATAAATATTTATACACGCGTATATGTATGTGCGTATTATCCTGTATATAAATATATATATATATATAAATGTATAATTATATTGCGGTCCAAGTATACAGACTTGGTGAACGTGAAATTAGCATAACTATATTCTCCATCGAGACAACATATCAATTAGGCGTTTTTTCCTCACCGTCCATTAGGCAAAACGCAAGATTGTACGAGAGCGTCTCAAGATTCGGCCATTTATAATTCGTGCAGGTTGCTCGCGTGCATATTACAATAACTCGGCAATTTCATACAGGATGGTGACGGGGGGGGGGGGGGGGAGAGTTTTTAAATAGGTGGGTATTCTTGGCTGTTCTTATGGGGAGGAAGGAAAGACGCAGAAGGCGAGGAAAAATGATGTTTCCTCTCTCGTTGGTATTCAAGGTGGTAGGTGGTAGTTTGAAAACCTTCCCTCGCTCACCATCTCTCTTTCTATCATGTGTACTCTTGCACTTGAGTGAGAGAGCATGAACAGAGAGAGAGTATATATAGCTATATATGGTCTTTCTCAGTGAGTGCCCCTTCTGAATCCACTGCTCGTGGAGTCTCAGCTGAATTCCAAAATGCGAGGATCTCGCGAATGCAAATGGCGTGAGCAAGAACGAAGCTCTCCAGCTTGTAAGCCCCCCCCCCCCCTCCCTCCTTCTGACAACGAACGCGTCTGGTATTCCTGGCATCGTGTATATACTCTAAAGCTTCCTCTTATATCTCTTGGGTCATATCGCTCGTTCTCTCTCACCTGTTCCGTTTCTTCGACAACGAGAACGACGAAAGCTGCACGGAACTTTACATTTTCAACGGAAGGTATTCTAAAATCATCCCTTAGTCGCTCTCTCTCTCTCTCTCTTTTTTTGTCGGAATTTTTTGCACGTCTCGCATATAACTGATGCGAGTAGCAGCTGCTGGTAGCCCTCGGGAAAATTATTCCGATAAACGAAAAATTCTCATATACATATATTTTTATAATAATAATTTTTTGTAAAGGGAATCATAACGGCCGCAGGAAACATTTAATGTGCGATCACGCGTACTCACGAAATTTTTTTTTCTTTTCATTTCCCACGAGCGCCATATGACTCTTATAAATTTCTAGCACTCGCGATTGACACGCTTCCTTCATATGGAAATTATCTCTTTTTTTTCTATTGTTTATTATGCGCAAATCCGATCTCGAGCGTGACGAATAAGTGACGGCATAGGTCAAGCTCAGTAAAACGTTCGTGCTTGCGCATAGTATTAGCACGACTTTTTCTCGCCTTATATTTGGCTTTTTTCGACATTAAAAAAATAAAAAAATATAACCTTAGAGTCGTTTGACAACGTTGAAGACGAAAAAAAAAAAAAAACACGTATGAAAATATCAGCCTCTTGGCAATAGGATACGAGCAAATTTTTCATTTCTAAATAAATCTGAAGATTCATTATTCATTCTTATCATCTCGTTACGAATTTTACCAAAAAAAGAAAAATACGATTTTACTTTAATTCAACAATTCGCCAATCGAATTTTTCAATTATGCTTGAAAAACTCGGTTTCGCACACGGTTATAGGAGTTTCAATGGATTTCGTTTCAATTATCGTTTCGTCTTTCGGGTTAGAGACCCAAGAACGATTAACCACAGGTGTGATCGTGAAGGCCCCTTAGAGATCGTTTCCTGTGTATCATATGACTCGTTCTTTATAAGCTTCGCGTATATATATTTACGGGCATGCGGAAACCATGCTTGGGCAAGGAAAAACGAGAAACCCGTGGATGGCAATATAAAGAGGGTTTGGGGGGGATGGGGGGGAGCGAATCCCGAGAGCAAGGCAAGATCGTAAAATACCGAAAACCTTAACACGCATTTAATTAGGGAAGAAACAGAGAAGAACCAGTCCAAGAAAAAGGTGTAGGACACTTGCGAGGGTTATAGGTCATTCGAGATGGCAATAGAAGTCAGGTAAATTTTATGCCGTTTTCCCCTTTTTCACGTTTATATATCAGCGCGCTCAATATTACCAAAATATTCTCCCAAAAAAATATGCACATAAATTTTTTGCTCACTTTCGTGAAAATATAATTTTTTTTTAAGCTTCCCGGTCTAAGGAATCTTCGGTTGATCGAAAGACCGAAGTTTTGTTTTTTTTCTCAAGTAAGTATAACGAAAGGAATGCCAATGAGAGAAAACTTCCGTTGATACGTGAATTTTTATCACGACGAAAGCCCGTCATTTTGCAACCAAGAAAGAAGTCGAGAGAATTTTTCTGTATAGCATGCACGAGGGAAAAAAAAAAAAATCGTTCATGCGTATCGTCGAGGTTTGCCATGCTGTGCGTGGCTTCTCTCGACCACGATTCGAGTACATGTACGAGGGAATCTCTGTCGAGCTTGGGGTTGATCTACGGCTCAAGAGGCACTCGGCTGGACCACTCCGGGCCCCCTCGCCAATGCGAACGACCGTTTCGTGTCGCCATCTATCCACAGAGTGCTCAAGCTCTTCGATCTCGGTCCATGCTACACGATGCGAGATCTCGGCTGTCTGAACGTCACAGCCCTAATCCACTTGACACTTTTCGTCAGGATTACGTATATCTTTCGCGTTTCTCGGTAAAAAGTTTTTTTTTTTTTGTTTTTCAAAGAAAATAGATTTTGGGGAAATGCCAAGTTTTTCGTGAGCTTGCTCGATCTATCGATGGAATTTTTAATCAGAGGTTAGGATTCTTAAAAAAAAAAAAATCAGAGATAACGATTTTTCATTTCGGTGATCGAGTATATCGACAATTTAATCGATATATGTATATTTTTTTTATGTAGAGTATATCTTCTTCAACCTGTCCCTCGAGTTAATATCCGGGATGGCAAAAGAGACATAAAACTTAAAATTTATACATCTGACACGAGCGAAAACTTTCTCTCTCTCTCTCTCTCTCTCTCTCTCTCTCTCTCTCTCTCTCTCTCTCTCTCTCTCTCTCTCTCTCTCTCTTTCTCTTGGGACTGGTAAGTTTTTGCAGTTTGAATTACATCGTCATAAGGAGAGAGGGCAATCGCCGCGTATAGGGACAAGATGTCTCTCGACGCATCAGGCGTTCGTATACGTTGAAATAAACTAAGCTCTTTATGGGCAAAATATTATTCGGCTCGTAATACGAAGCTTTCTGCGCTGCCAATTAGCCGTTTGCAGCGGGCACAAAAATTGCAATCATACCGAGAGATACTCGTTCCAAATGTTTAAGGAGTTGGACTCCCTTCGAAAGGATTTTGAAAAGAGTCTCCCCGTCTTCTCCCTCTCCCTCCCTCTCTCTCTCTCACCCTCTCTCTCTCTCTCTTTCTCTCTTCCGCTAAGTATATATGGTCTCACTTATCTTTTCCACTTACTGCGAAAATGAAATATAAAATAACGAGACTTTTAATAACTCGATTCTTTGAGAAATTTTATTGTCTCGAGGTACTCGATAGGTCCCTAAAAAAGACATTTTTTTTCCAACGATTAAAGATAGTTCACGACCTGATCGCAAAGTTGACATCGCGTCGATTGACAAGTGCATCGCTATAAAAAAAAAAAAAGGCTTGTCACGTGAAACGATATAGAGGACCTGCATTTTCGTTACTTATACGTATCGAGAAAATGAAGATTCATGGAAAGTCGTTTATCAAACCGCGCATATCGAAATTGAATCCTTGTTGGCAAGGATTGGTTAGCAATCCTCGTCTCAGACTCGTGTGACCTGTACTCTCCGCAGATCGATATCATCGGCCAAAATGACCAAAACGGTATATATAAATGCACACACTGTCAGAGGGAGACGACGGAGGATCAGGTGGAGTGGGGATGTTGGAGATATCGCGAGAGGGTGGTCCAACGAGAGTTTCGTCCGAAGTGAGATCGACCCCACGCCGAGAGGTCATTTCCGCCCCTCCTTCGAGAATTCTCGTGAACGCGCAGTGAGGGGAAAATTCATCCCCCTCCCGCGGTGACGCGTTCGCGAAACTCTTGACTGAAGAGAATTGCGAGAGATGGCGTTACTTGGCTCTACTGCGACCGGGAGAATTTTCAACGAGGATTCCGATCAATAAGAGCTCTCTCTCTCTCTCTCTCTCTCTCTCTCTCTCTTTCTCTCTCTTTCTCTCTCTCTTTCTCTCTCTCTCGAATCAAAATATTTTTCTTTATTTTTCGACGATCGAAACACCGTCATCGCGGAGATGAGCGAAATCGCTCGAATGAATTTACTTTCAAAACAATAAAAATACGATTCTTATTAATTGGCAAAATCTTTGCGAAGATGAATTTTTTGCCAGGTCGCATTTACTAATGACCAGCGCGCTGGGTGGAAAGAAATTTCAAGTAAAAAGAGAACCCCTCGATCCGATGAACAAAGTTCTTCGATATAATTGAATTATTTGAAAAAAAATATATTTTTGTCCATTTCCGATTGTCACTTGCTGCATGAATTTCAACGACAACGACAAGAGTCAATATTTCGCAATCAATATGGCAGTACAATTTATAGAAGCACGTTTGTATATCGAATAAATTATGTCCTCGTAATCCGAGAATTCTTCGTGTCGCGTAAAACATATAGCAGGCATACTAAAAATAAATTTAAAAAATAGTGCAAAACAGTGTTGTTACGTATCGCGAGGTTCGTTATACCCGAGTCGTCATCATAACATTATTCATGATCGGGCAATGACGATCGTGACGGCCAGATAAACGCGAGCGAAGTTATCGTTAACATGATTTAACGCGAGAAAAATCTCTCGATACTTGCATTCCTACATTTTTTTTTTTCGAGTTACTTTCATTACAATTTTTCTAATTTTTAAAAACATTTTAAACCCGAGAAATTTGTCGCTCTTAAAGTTCGTGTAAAAATATATTTTTACGCGCTACGAGTATATATATATAACGTCGAGTGCGTTGGGAATTGTAACGCGAAACTGCAATGGCCGGTTTTCCTTATGTCGCGGACATTATGAATTTTAGCTCTATACGGGGGGGGGGGAAATTTCGATCCGATATCGCTGACCAACCAGCGCCAAGGCGAGAACGTCTACGTATTAACTGGCCTTATTGGAAAACCGGTTTTTCTCGAAGCCTCGTCCTCATCACGGAGGATCGAGGTTTACGGCCGATCGAACCAGCAGGACGAGATCGAGGCGAACGCGCGATGTTCGCGCGCTTATACAAGTGTGCTGTGCATTGAGCATGCTTTTGCAACAGATCTAACGAACCCGTTCATTCGCCTGACAATATCTTTATTGATTTGAGGAGGCGCGGCCCAGTCTCGGCTTTAATCTCGATCGTATATATGACAGATAATATTCCAAGCTGGAAATCCTCGAGTTCATTAAACCATTGCCGTATACGTGTTTTATTAATAAAGAACGAAAAAAAAGGGAAAAATAAGTTCATGTGAAAACAATTTCATCGAACATGTCAAAGAATACAAATAATTGGCGAGGGGAGGGGGGGGGGGGGGGGCATCGAAAAATGCAAAATGGATAAATGAAAAATGGAAAGAAACCTGGATCGAAAAAATTATTATTTTTTCCCCAAATTATCTCGTATTCGTACGATCAATAATTTTTCGGGTATTTTTTTTTTCAATTTCTAACTTCAGTTGTCTCAGCATCATTCAAATTAAGTGTCGAATTATAAAATACCAACGCCTCGACTGTCCCTGGTATGATTTAACACGAATGACATTAACATAATAGAAATCCACCAGTACGTCCCGTCAAAAAAAAAATGTACGAACGACGAAGCAAACTAAATAAAGGGGTCAGGGGGGAGGGGGATCAATATTCAAGTACATCGCAGAAATACGGATTTACATAATTAAGATACATTTTTATGTGAATCGAAGAAAAAAAAATCGTCTATATCACAAATTTTTTTCAAACCCAGAGCTAAATCCTTCGAAGAACGTAACATTATGTGAATACCAAATCGACTATTACGTTGTATAAAAAAAAAAAAAATCCCTGTCGTGTCTCGATCGCAAGCTTGCCCCTAGTGAAAGGATTTACATGCGAAAATATGTATCTTTATAAGTCACAAGTATACCGGCAAAAAACTGCATAAATTAAATATGTATTTAATTAAACAACACATACAGATTTCAATATTTTTCAAAGAACTTATGGGACATATGTGCGCTAAAAATATACTCAACTTATAACCCAAAAAAAAAATCAAAGTGCAGAAAAAAAAACGATTTATTTATAATAACAATTTTTCGCAGTAAGGTAAACGTCCCAATAGCCGGACGTGTACCAGTAGCCGGACACCCCATGTTAAACTATATCTATGTAGTAGTATATAGATATAGTTTAACATGGGGTGTCCGGCTACTGGTACACGTCCGGCTATTGGGACGTTTACCTTACAATTGTTTTTAACTGCAAAAATTTTTTATCGTCAACTTTATTCAAATCAATAGGGAAAAAGTTTTCGAGTGTATAAATTGTGTTGAAAACCGAATGTTAAACATTTATAAACTCGACAATAATTGGACATAGCTCTAATTATCATATCGTACTTAAAGACTTCAATCTTGCTGAAATTTTCATACAAACAAAAATTTTAAAAATCGTTTTTTTGTTTGCGAAGGCACCCTCAGTTTAATTATCATCCCCACACGTTATCCCACTCTATGAAAAATAGTTTTTCACGAAAAATACACTTTCAAAAGAGTCATTTTTTATAAAAACATGGAGTTCCAAGGTTGGAATTAAGGGTGAAAATAATTCATACTTCGGTGGCGTAAATTTATGGAATTTTCGCATGCATATCTCGTTTCCCCGTAGAAGTCGATCGAATATTTCGTGCTCAGAGAGGGGATTCTTCGATAAAGCCCGTTAAAATCGTGCGGCTATCTCATGGTGTACCAGGCAAAGCGGAATGCATAGGCAACGCGAGAGGCGAGTCAAGTTGCTGTTGCTGGTGGTAGTAGAGGATTCATTAAAGTTTCATGCAAGTGCACAAGATGGAACGGGATGATTAGCGCTCGAACAAAGGCACCGCAAGGCGAGATTCTCCGGCGACGATGCCACCTGAATCTTCCCTTCTTCTATACCGGCATTCCTGCTTATCATACGGCTTATTACGTGGAATATAATATCTACTTTAGCGCTGCGAACGCTGCACGATATGATGCTCGCGCTACGAGCGAGCATGAAGAATCGACGCGACGATGGATACGGCAAAAGAGACGAGGAGTACGCATCGATGAAAACGACAAGAGGAGTCGATTATGTGGGGTATTATACTGCCGGTTGCTCCGACATGACAGCGAATCGAGCCGTCGGTGAAAATGGAGTGAGCCACTAAACGAGAGAAGCGAAAAACGGCACGGCCAATGCACGAAGGGATAGTCGTGCATTATACGAAAGGACGTTTAACCGGTTAATTCATTGGTCAATCTTATTCTGCGGATATATGCCCGAAGGAGTGGAAAAGGAAGTCTCTCCCTCTCTCTCTCTCTCTCTCTCTCTCTCTCTCTTTCTTTCTCATACACTTTGGTGATATGTCCTCTTCCCTTTGCATCAGCCTCTCGTTCGCTGGTATGCGACATGTTCTTCATAGAGTCTGGTTGTTCGTGTACGGGTAATGGGTATAATGTAAAGGAGGAATATCGCGAAAAAGGAAGAAGAAGAGTCGAAAAAATGGGTGGAGATAACCTCCAAACATTTCAGACACCTTCGCTGGCCAGTCCTTCTCAGGCAACAAGAATTCTTCCTCAAATTTGAGCAGTTAGAGGTGCCATTGCAGTGGGATCATTGTTGTCTTGGGTATTACCGGAAATAACGGTTACATTTGGGGATCCACAGCGTAGGTGTGTCGAGTGATCGCTCCTTCACCAAAATCTCCACCGAGATATGGACAGCCATTTTTTTCACAATAATTTGCTCACCAACTGTGGCAAAACTTACCTATGAGTTTGTGCAACCTAAGAACTATAAACTATAAGCTGGTAAAGTTCTAGCGCAGTCGTTCTGAAAATTACCATAAAAATCACCGTTCTCGCACTCGCGTATATATAAGAAAAAAGCCAATTTTTCTTAAAATATACTCGCACTGGAAATTACCCGAGTCAATATCAACGTGGGATTGAAAAAAAAAAAAGACTAAACTTCGAGAGGTCTCGGCGATAAGACGAGTCTACGACTTTTCGATTATAGGGGTTCTCTCTCGGAATCGAAAGGTTTTCCATTTTGTCAGTGTACCGAAGGGATCGTGTCTACGGATGAAAATCCAGCTACTTTGTAGACTATATGGCTCGGTCTCTTCTGCTATGTCGCCTTCTATCACTGTCTTTCTTCATTTTCATCTGAACTCTCATTCCGCTCGACTCCAAAGAATGCTACCTTCGTCCTGGGAAAATCTTTCTCTCTCTCTCTCTCTCTCTCTCTCTCTCTGTCTCCCTTTTGAACTCTGTGCTTCGCATTCGCCACGTTTGCCACCAAGAATCCCCCTCCTTCAACAGTAGCACCGCTAGGAAAACTAGTAGGGTGAAGCCACACAGCTCCCAGCATCATTTTCGTTCAGCGTCGAAGCATCGTGTAGATGGAAAAGGCAAGAAAAGGATCCAACATGACTAGAAAGGTAGAGAGAGAGAGCGAGTGAGAGAGAGAGAGAGAGAGAGAGAGAGAGAGAGAGGGATGGAGGGAGTGCGACGAGACTTTCTGGCCAATCAGAGCTGAGCTTTTCTCATGCGCCCGGCCGATCAATGCTAAAGCCCTTGGCGTACCGACTCTGTACTTGCCAAACTGCTGCTGCAGGCAGGGAATATATACTCGTCGTCTTGCCATATATACATAAGTTACAAGTTACACGCTCAACTAACTCAGCCAACGCTTAAAATTTACTCGTTTCAACTCAGCCCGCCTCAGCATTCTCTCAATATCATTTCTCATTTCCATGCGCAAATCAACAGCTAGCGAGAAAAAAGGCGTAACTCATACAACTTTTCCTGCAAAATATCAATCGGGTTACGACCTTTCGTTTGCTCGCAGCAGCCGTTATACTTGCCCGCACACAATGTGCTTTGCCACCGTATAATCCTGAAACTTTTGTACTCGAGGAAAGGAGACGGAGCGCCACGTTTAGTTTTCCGACACCATCATTCGGCATTATACATTTTCCCTGGGTCACGAAATTTTACCCACCAGCACTGACACGCTCGAGAACGCGTCTGCGCTCCATTTTACCTGTATTCAACGTCTCCCAACTCTGGCCAATCCAGCAGGAAAATTACTGTCGACTTTCCGACACCGCAAAATCATGAATCTTCGAAATTTAACGCATCAACTCTGAGATTCGAGAATGCTGATGAAACGCAATTTTGTGGTATGCTCCCACGTGTATGTCATTCAACCGGATAACGTCGATGAGACGCCAGAGGAGCTTTCATTGGATTATGCTCGTGTCTCTTCGTCGTTATCCGCGTTTCCACTTTCCTGCGGTTATCTACCACGACGTCATGATCAATGTGAATCGTTGAGCGTCAAAACTATTTCGTGTTTTGTTTTTTTTTTCTTTTACTTGTATGCTCTTTATTCTTCGATATAGGAACGATCGAGTCTTAAATAAAACTGTACCTTGATCTTCTACAGTAAAATTGTTATTGCAATATTGAAATCATTCTCTGCACTCAAGTTAAGTGCGCTTGATTTTTTACGTGCGAAGAAATAAATAATTTATTTTAATATTTTGCAATAAATTTCGCATGCGTACTTCGTGCTTCGACTACAATGAGAAGGGTTTTTCGCGTCCAGAAAAATGAGAATATCTTTCGAAAGCTTTATGTGGGAAATGAGAAATGCCGATTTTATTCTACGTTCGCTTAATGCGGTCTTCGGCTATTTTGGGCAAATTTATGAGAGCGAAAGATTGGAGAGATGGAAGTGATACGGATATGGTTAAGCCTTCCTGGGTTAGTCTAGCCATCGTGGCTATTTCAATGTCGCCAATGGCTGACCCATCAATCGAGTTAACCTCTGAACGAACACGCCTCTCTTTTTCTACTCTCTCACATTGTATATACGCTCTTTACCGTTCGTAAATCTCCAGTCTGTAGTATGACACTTTATGTGACCCTTCTTTATATTTTATATTCATCCGGTCTAACGGAAAATCAGCACAAACTGCGGGATCACTTCTACACGGTGTAACACGAAATTTGAGTGTTTTCGGGACTTTATATCATCCAATATGGTTGGATTAACTTCGTGAAAAATCTCTATCGGCTATAACGTTTCTCGTATACTCTTACGTCGGCACTGCTTTGTACACGAAATTTTTCTATCTTTGCCTCTGCTGATCAATTGGAATGCCAGGGGTCAGCGGGAATATATGTATTCGTTCACTCGAGTTAATTAGCGGTTAAGATCGTTACTGCCAAGAATGCATTATTGGACTCTAAGCAGTCCAAGTTAAGCGTTACAAGGATGCTTGTACACAATTAATTATAAGTTTTGAATGATGCATTGTAGACGCGAGGTGGGACAAAAAAAAATGTATCAACTATTCATAATTGTTCGGAGAAAATGATTGAGAAGTTAATTACCCTGAAAGAGTATGGAAATTAGATCTCTTTCTCTCTATCTCTCTTGAATATTATTTTTCACGGTATGAGCTAAAATTTCATCAAGCGACCCTTCGTCTGGAACTTTCCTTTCATTACCAACGAAGAATTTCGCGGATCGACGATCGCGCTGAGAGAAACCAGAGAGAAAAAGAGAAGAGCTGCCTGCTTAGAGACTCGCGGCGAGCGAGCCAGAGACACACTTGCCGATATAATTCGAGCAATTTTATGCCACGAGCGTAGGAACGAGGAAGAGCCCAGCATCACGAAGCGGCATCGAAAGATCCAATTTGTATACGAAGAGAACAAGGCACGAGGCGCTTTTCTCTTCCTTTTGTTACAGATCTTATTTTGATGCTGATGCTCAACTCGCTCGATATGGCTACCTTGTGACGGTAAAATGAAAATTGCTCTCTGTCGACGAACGAGAGAGGAATAGAAGCAAATATCGGGAGTGTGTAAATTAAATAAGATGACCAAATGTATCTGAAGATATATTTACTATATTGTTGCTTACCCATTGGCCACCGAGCCGCCATTCCCCCAGAGGTCTCCGCCGCATCTGTAAAAAAAAACATCGAGAAAATTTTCTCCGTGAATTCGTCGTGAAATATTGTTGGAAATCGTACGTGAATTCCAAGGAATTCCGGGGAGGGCAAAGATGGAAGAGTGACGTCTTTCATGCTGGAAGTCACGTATTATATGTCGGACTGAAGGGTTCTTATTTATTTATTTTTTTTTTTGTTAAGTGTAATCCTCTGGGAATGCGGCGAGAAAGAATTTTTGAGAGAGTTTTCCCAAAATGGATCACACTGGTTCTCCCTTAACGAGAAATCGATAACTCCAATCATTCGAAAGATAGGATAAAGAAATTCTGGGTACCTAAGATTTGCTTTTCGTTGAAGTTAGAAGGAGTGAGAAAAAGAGAGAGAGAGAGAGAGAGAGAGAGGAGCTCTCGTTGTCCGAAATGGCGGGACGAGCACTCAACGCCTCTCAGCTCAGCGTGTATGAGATTCGATACGGTCGTTAGGGGATTTACGTGCCCGATCGAATCAGAGGGACCCTGAATCGGAAAAGGTTTTCCACACGTGAGATAAAGACTTTGGGATTTTCGTACTTTCGCATAGGACTGATGTGATCATGATTCACGAAAATAAAGTCCTAAATTGTATGAAATTGAATTGAACGATTCCATGAATTCATTCCAATGCCATGCTAGAGTAAGCGTTTTACTTGAGTCGACGAATCATTAATAATTATGACTACTCTGTATGCCAAGTATTCCGATAATAACATAACGAATAATTATTTTATATGATAATAAATGTTAAAAACGAAACTCTCATACGCTTAAAAGTCTTAATCACGAAATTATCATTCAAAGTATTGAAATAAGTACCAAGTGCCTCAAGCTATTCCGTAAAGAGCTAATGACCGTACAGCGTCGCCTACAGTCTTGCGAAACCCGAATAAAATGAACAGTCTTAAATTTACAAGATATCGACAAATTCTTGCCAATTAAAGCCACGACATTGAAATAAAGTGTGGCAACTTTGTTCATGCACCGATAAGAACAGGCCAATTAATTTCATTCTCCAAGCTGAGTAACACGACTATCTTGCACTTCCATCGCCCGAACGATTGGAAATAAAAGAAGTCGCCGAAATAACATATTTTAAACATCACTTTTCATATATATCGTCCTGTCTAATCGCGATTCGAATTAAGGTGAATCAGCTACAAAATTTAATAATAAATAATTCGATAGTATCGCCGCGTTATCAAACAAATCCTCATTCCATTGACAAAACACTATGCTTTTAAAACGCGAAGGTAAAGAATAACAAAAATTTGCCTCGACGTTAACTGACTATCGTATGGAAGTTAGTATACGGTTGCTCCAACGAATTCATTGACAGTTGTCGGAGAACAAAATTCAACTGCGCTTTCCCATGGAGAATCTGAGCAAAATATTTCTTGAAACTTTTCCAGTTTTTTAATAAAATAGAGGGGAAAAAAATGTCATCAAGCAAGGACTATTTGCATGGACAGAAAAAAATTAAATGTTTTCTAAAAAAGCGATAGCTTCGATTAGTCAAAACATTGAATTACTCAACCACTACAGCAAAAGTGGTCGGACAATTTTTCCAACCATTCGCAAGTTTTCTCAACGTGTGGATTTGAACGCGTAAATAATTTTATTTGTTCGCGGTATATACTCGCATGTCTCACAGTGTGTGAGAGTTCAACTCCCCGACCCCATATAATACAATCAATCAATCGACTTCGGCGTAAAGAATTAGAGTTCTCGCTAATAAGAGACCAAGAACTCCGAACGTTGCATTCCAGGTCGTTAATTTATACGGTGGCTCAGTTCGGATAATCGAGAGGCGAGAACGCAAACGCCACGAGAGATGATCGTAGAAAGATTCATGGACGTGTTTCTCAGTGCAGAACAATCAAGGCTACACAGCACTGAGAGATCCCATGCATCGCATGATATATATATATATATATGAGGTCAAAGCAAGTTCGAACTTAGCGAGGTCAGTGCAGACTGCGGTAAATAGCATGGAGCAAATAAAACAGAAACTAGAAGAAAAAAAATGCTTGCATCAGCTCAATCAACGAAACCGCATTCGATTCTACACACTTGTATCGTAAGCCCTCTGCGCTTCATCAATTGTTCCGATGAACGTATTTTACACCGATGGATATTCTTTCTCAATCTATTTTTTTTTTTTACCCTCGAAGCTCAAATAATTACATTGCCCTGGAATAACGAATGAATACGAAGGACTCGGGACATATTTTTCTTGCTCATAGATCGACGTGCAGAAAAATATTCACAAAATTAGGATATAGCCCCCGCGGTATTAACGGAGTGCAGGGATATTCTCAAAACAAGAATGTACATCAACGAATTTGCTTTATGCCGTTTTTGCCTGCAGGAAGTTGATGTATTCTCCCACCCGTCAATGCTTATGCTGTTTATGCCTATAGCTCACTTTCTCGCGTAAGATCGTTGCTGTATCGGAGAGTTGTAAATCCACGTACGCCTGTCAGTATGCAACAACGTGCATACAGTTATGCATATATATGACATAAAATAGTAGTATCTGTATCTATGTATTTACGAGTCTAGAGTTGTTGCGGAGTTTGTGTCGCATTCATCAGAACAGCTTCGTTCTCTCACAGAGCCGAGCATGATGAGACTACCTATACATACAGGTAAAGCCACAGCGCGATATGGATAGATACATGCGGATGGGTTTCTCACTGTTTAGGGGGTCGGGCCACGATCTCCGACGGTGTCACAGGGGATTGCCACTATTCCATGTATCCCCTTGCTTGTGCTATACCGTTGCCTTGCGAAGAACAGCTCGGTAACGAGGATGGGCAACCACCCCTTGCCCCTCCAACGACAGTGATGAAACTACCCTCTTTTGGCCCCGTTCGTGACGAGAACACACGAAGCAGAGGCCAACTCCAATAATACACTCTTCTCCCTCGCACTCTACGAAAAATACGAGCTCTTTCTCGGTTCTTGGGGCTTCTCTGTTTCACCCTACCCAATCTCTATCTCACCAGCGGAGCTGGATACCCATAGCTAGTTTACCTGCAGCCCGCCTCGAAAATCCACTGACGGAAAGGGGAGGATGGGTAAGGACTACGCCAACTGCTAGGTAGAATGTGTGTGTGTGTGTGTGTGTGTGTGTGTATAGATGTACGATGGGAATAGGTAAACCGGGACTAAGGGAGGTCTCAGACTCTCCACAGCCATCGCTATACTTCCACACCCCTTGGCATCCGGAATTTCTCCCCTTACCAGACTCTCATACTCCCTACAACAGTAGCCATGTTTCTCTACATTTTTTTCTCATCGTCTCCTACAAGTTCCTATATGTTCTTCTTATTTTACTTTGACGCGAACAAACTTTTTAATCCTGACATTTTCGGGCTCACTCCATCGAGATACAGAAAATAAATGACTTTTTTCTACTGTCAGATGGTTGGTGCGTATCACGCGATGATAAAAGTCTGGGAGAGTTATATTCCACACTTGGGTAAATGAATTTTTTTTTTTTTTTTTTTCCGTGGTTATTATTAAAATTTAGAGATCTGATAATGTGTGGATACAAGCAATTGCACAGGATATTCGACGAGTAAATGTTATTATCGTGGGGAGTTAAGTTTCCGTATGGTTATTCGAGAGGCAGAGGATTGGAAGACTGTAAGTGTAATGAGCTGTCGCGAGGAGTATGCTAATTATAAGATACGATGGGTCGGGTACACGTAAATAAATGCCAGTATATATGTGTATATGAGAAACTTGTAGGAATGTTTTGCTTTGAGTACCATACAATGTAAATGTTACACGTTGGGTATATATTCTGCTACGTCTCTCTATCGTTATCTTTATCGTACTCGCGAAGGCTCTTCGAGGGAGAGTGCAGAAACGCGAATCTTGAATATCGGATGATTATTATATATGCGAGTGCTCGAGTACTCGCGACTCTGTCACGAACTTTAATCGCGAATGTAAATAAGTGATACCAATGAAATCGGTAAAACTCAACCCTACTTCTGAGAGAAATAAATGATAATAGGAACCATGAATTTATGGTTAAAAAAAGACCTCAATAACTTCATTTTTTTGAGTCAACAGAACAGTTTCAGCAACTTTATTATTTCTTGTTTCAACCATTCGCCCTTGACTATAACCAATCAGTCAGCGTTAAAAAACTCGCATGTCATAGTAACGATATCTTTTTAGTCAAGTCAATGTTAAAAGAATCGTATCTATAAAATCGAATTCTTAGTTAGTATGACCACGCGATTCTGGTCCCCTCAACTATATTACATCTTATTGTGTAACGTTGCTTTACGTTGTGATGACGGTTTGCGTGCAGTGTTTTTTTTTATGCATTTTTTTATATTTTTTTGCGGAGCAAATTTTCGTTTTATTCATTTTTCCTGCTCTTTAAAAGCGAGCATTCTGCTTCCGAAACCGGAGCGGAAGCTGCTGCCTCGTAGAGGACTATAGGAGCAGGCGGCATCAAAAATAGTTCTCAAAGCTTCGTGATTATGTCAAAATGTTATTTTTGACCGAAGCTAGAATAATGCAATATCGGAACGCTCGCTCACTTATATGCTAGCTCAGCCCGACTTCGCTTTCGAGGATGATCTCGAGCGGATGCACAACATATCAGTCGCTGCCGTAACTAACTTTATCAGATCTCATAGTTCTGATGGTAATAATGGAGCGTTTCAATTTTTCTTATGGCTGCAATTGCCAAACGCAATTGTCGTCTACATCAAAAAGGGTCACCACAATCAATCTACTTAGTTCCGGTAACAATAAAATTATTGACATTACTAAATAAAGAATCGCCTCTGTTACATTTTCTAACTAACTATATAGTTATGGTCTTCTAGTTGCGATAACTATTTAGATTTCTCTCAGTGATGCATTCGAGTATTTTTGGACTAATGTTACAAAGTTCTTGTTGAGATATCGACAAACGAAATAAAATTATAACCGGTTTTGATGATATTAGTTGAAAAGAAAATGGTGCAAAGATTGCGAGCGTAAACTCAAATCGTGTATGATCGAATGTCATCAATTAAATTACCGGAACAGAAGATGCGAGCCGAGGATATATGAGTTCAATTGCGATAAATTGATATAATTATGTGAGTCTATAGTATACGAGGCCAGAGAACGAGATTAGTCGATCGCATCACGAAAAAATCGAAATGTGTTTCAAGATATCTCGTCCCGGGATCGATATACTCCATGATCGATTCTCGCGTACATATATTTTTGTGTATGCCTATATGTATGGGTTATTCGATAGGAAATGAGAATCATCGGGAATTAAATTTCTTTCTAGCATGTATAATAAAAAAAGCCTATGAGGCAATCATAATTGGTATAAGAGATGCTGCGACTACGCATTTAACGGAATTTATTATTATCTGCATAACATTGACCATATATCTTGAGTACGAATAGACGAAAAAAAACTTTCACCGTAAAGTTTCGATCGTAAAAATTCCCTCTCTTTAATTAAAGACGAGTAAGATTTTTCAAAAAATTTCCAACGACCCCAAGTTTGAAAAAAAAAAACAACCAGGAGAAAATAAATTATTTTTTTCCAGGGATTTAACGTGTGATAATTGGTTTAGCGCAAATTTCATTTACGGTGTTTTTTGGTTCTCGGAAATTAATTCAGAATTCCCCCCAAATTTAATAGAGCCGGAATTTCGAGATAATTTTGTTGCTTTTTTTGTTGAATTCCCAAAAATAAAATTGCAGAATAAAACGCACTCGAATCTGTATCTCGTTTGTATTGACGAAAAATCATGCATTCATAATTGATTGCGAGAAAAACCAAAAAAAAAACTACATTTTAATATTTTTACCACTGCAGAAGAGCGTAAAAAACGCTGAAAAACCCGTTGCAATCGCATGAAATATCCCATATACATACATATATATGACGCGAGTATATCGTATGCCCCGAAGGAATATTCCGGTTGAAAATGTCGCGATATCGCGACATTTTCAACCGGATTCGTTTATCGATTTCCGATTCGCGGTTTATGCAATCCCCGAATCCGGACTCTCGTAGTCTCGCGTTTTCGTCATTTTTTTCGTGTCTCTCTGTCTTTAATTCACTCTAACCGTCAGATATGTATGGCATGTATTTGAACTCGGTAACGCGATGCAATGAAACTATACACCGGCAATAAAAGCAATGCAGCAATTTTTACGAGCTATATATATATATATATATATACGCGATAGCAGCCACGGAGAGCGATCTCACTGTGACTTCCTCGTGAGTATATGCGCTAGGTAGATCTATGGCTATACAGGTACTTACATATATATTTATATATGTATATGTCTATTGAAAACTGGTACACACGCCACATTGGGCTTTCCGCAACTGTGTTCGCTTAAACGAGTTTATTATTCCGGACGATGTACCGCCCTCGGGCTGCTGATCGCCTCTTCACTTATACGCGCGATGAGAGCGACCAAACAACCGTACGAAATATGTCTCCGGGAATATGAAACGATCGATGAAACGTGTTTCTTTAGTTTATGAAAGAGTTTTGGGAATGTTTATGTGAACATTTTATATATATATATATAGTTTACAGTGCGTCGTTGCCTCTCTCTCTCTCTCTCTCTCTCTCTCTCTCTCTCTCTGCGTGCAAACAATAAGCACCCGAAATTTTATTTTACAGCGCCTTCAGCAGCATAAATAGTCCGGGTGAGCGATATAAGCGAAAAAAAACAAGACGAAAGGCATGAACCAAGCTTCACGGAGGATCTCACAACCCCCGTTGAGCGAAGCGAACCTCGACCATTATACAGCCTCATTGGAGATGCGGTGGCTCCCGGAAAAACCGGAGAAAATGGGAGCAAAAACAGTTACTGCGGTGCTATATATTGGCCACTGTGCTCGGACACGTAACTCCACGACCGGACCGCTCGGACTTACCTGCTCTTTCTGTGCCATAGAAATGGCTGGTCCCGCAACAAAATGAAAAGGAAAAGATATGTGCTCTGTACCCGCAAAAAAATATACGACTATATGGCCGCGATCCCGTTAGGTCGACTGCGCTTCCTCTTTTCACCGATTCTATTCTGTTCTGGATTTTACTTTTTCCTTTTTCTGCAAGCTCTCTCGCCCTTCTCAACCCTTTCCCTCCCCGATACGGATCTTCCCTCGAGGAAAACGCTCCAGCTCCTTTTTTTTCTCACCTTTACCCTTTCGGCAGAATGACAAAAAGGGAAAAATAATCCTACCAGGTTAAACGAGGAGGAAAAAAAAATCTGACTAAATTTATAGATGTCGCGAAGTTCGTTCGTTCTGAGAAAAGATTTTTTGGAGCTAAGAAAAAGGTTCATTTTTTGAAGGAAATATGTTACGAAAACTTAAAAAAAAAAACACATGGAAGTCGAGGCATGCTCCAAGAGGATATACAATTTCTATTTCTTTCTTGCTTGCGCCTCTGTTTCTTCAAGACGACGATATTCGTATCGTTGTTTTGTGAATCTGAGCTATCAAAATTACTGTCAAAACAATGTACCCTGGGCGGATAATTTACAAATATCATGGTTTCTCTTGCTTACCCCAGCAGAGGGTCGTCCACGCTTCAACAGTTCTCAGAATCTTCCTCGATAGTGCTAAATCCCTTTTACGTTCGGCCCCTCGAAATAGGAAAAAAACAAAAAACAAAAAAAAAACGCCCGTCGTTTCGGCTAGATCGTGTCCTCGCTGGTGCTGTACGAATTGCCCACTGCATCACCTCGTTCTCGTTCGCGGTCTCTTATACGTTTCAGGTACGTATACTAGTAGCCTATTCGGCGTGTCAGCTTTATTGCACACTAGATACGCCAGTTACCAAGAGCTTTACGTCCGCTTATCGGCACGTTAAAGTGTATAGCCGGGGAGTTTCATGATTTTTTCTTCGTACATATATATTTTTTTCCTATTATTTTTTTTTTTTTTTTCGTCACCAATGAAAACTTTTCCCCACCCGGCACTCCGTCTTGGTACTCGATGAGAGGCCATCGACAACGTCTACTATAATATAATAGGCGATACATGACCAGCCTGAGCAGTGTGGCTGTCGGAACTAAAGTGTATACATTGCTCCAGTTATGTATTTTAACGCGTACCAGAGCTGGGAATAATTAGAGCACGATGGGAAGTGGCCTATCGCAAGCTGAGATTTTATACTATAAAATCAACAATATCGATGCAGTACACTAAAAAGAATATTTTTCAATATATTCAATAGACTTTATAGTGTCAGTGTGGCGATCGAACGGACAAACTTGTGGTTGATATATTTGAACTTTTATCGCTAAATATTACAATGTAATTTTACGTACAGAATTATGAAACTTGGGGGATCCTTACTCCATTATTGGATTACTTAATTTTTATTCTACTCATTTCAGGTTTTCGTTGGGCATCAGACAATCAGGAAACCTTATTGCCGGACGAAAGACCAAAATTTTTTGATATCCCGAATAATTATTCGAGGTATCAATGATCGCATGTGTAAGCAATTCTTATCAGATCATTCTCATATCATAAAAAAAAAAAAAACAATATATATCGATAAGTATATTCAGTATATAGTTTGAGGCCTTGGTAGTTGCTGGTAGTTTTAAAAATGGTTACTCTCGATAAGGAGACCGCGATAACAGCGATGCTGAAAGATCGACTTTTGCATGCGTGTATGAGTGCCCCAATAATAGCACAACTATACCGCTGGCTTTCTTGGCGTATCGCGACACAGGAACGCTGCCGTTCGACGATCGTCCGCGGATCGAAAAGTAATTTCTTATCGAGCTAGCGCAGCTACTAGATTCGCGTACGGGTAAGGGTAGAGGGAAGGCAATTTAATTAAATTCGTCCGTGCGAACGAACGTAAACCTCGTTAAGAACGTGTGGCATCGGGAGGCCTCTCAATCTTTCTCTCTCTCTCTCTCTCTCTCTCTCTCTCTCTCTCCCTATTCACAGACTTCTCTAGAGTCCTCGAGTAAGCTGCTCGGATCAGAGTAACAACGAGCGGAGTAATATTGTTCCTTCTCGCAACACGTGACGCCTACGCGATTTACGTCGTATATCCCATGCTTCGTTGCACATACGCTGTTCTTTTTTTTTTACGATCCTCAATCCCATAACTAACCCGCTAACCATGCGACAAGTACAGTAAGAAATTCCATTAACTCGGCATAGATAATCGCAATGATTATGAAACAATTTTTTCATTCCATTTTTTGCTACGGTGTCGTAAATTTCTTTACAATTTCAATGACAAAACGTGAAGTGATATGTACGTCGCGTTGATTTTAAGATTATTCTGGGTGTGAGGGATACTCATGGAAATCGTTTACGTCAATGTTTTAATATGTACAGTGTAGATTCTTTTTTTTTTTTATTGATTATCTTTTCAATAAATTCGTGTTTAAAAGGCGGGCAAGGCATCGTACACGATCGATGAATTGTAAAGGAGCGTTCGTTCTCAATGAATCATTCTCAAGAAATCCTTCGTATAAATTATGCAATGACGAACTCGACGAGAAAGCGAGTAAAAGTTAACTAACTTTTCGGTATATATCAATTTTGAATGTTTTTTTTTTTTTTTTAATTCAAATGAAGTCGCACGCTAACCGTTCATGTACAAACGAACCTATTCCTCTATATCGATTGTGAGGAAAAAAAAATATTCAATTTGTTATGAAAATGACAGATACGTAATCTAATTAGGAAAAATCTGAATCTAAGCAGGAAAAACCTTTAACGAAAAACATAAAAATTATCTTTCGTAAATCCTTTACAGGTATATGAGGAACGTTATGATACGCGAAATAGTCAGGTCGGATGTGAAATCGAATTTGCTGGGACCAATAATTCGAAATATCTTCATCCAAGCTTTTGTGACGGGCAGAACAAAATGTAAGACGGGTGTGCTTGTTTTTCCGCCTCTATACGGGTATATTCCGTAATACGAGCTGTAATATATCGGATCTGAAATTGAGCCTACCCGCGTATATCCCTTGGGAAATATGGAGAGGTAAACGCTGATACGTCCTGCTCTGGTCTCTACATAGGTGCTCTCCTCGTAGGTGTATCAGAAAAACCCTCCGCCCATAGGTACCTTATTTCGCTCATATCGCGAGATACATATATGCTGTTCACGTATTATCCGTACGTCATATTTCGTCATGATTATTTTTTTTTTTTTTTCTCGCAATGCTCTCGATACGAGTCCGCACGATTCATTGTCTCCCGACGGGGAAGGAACGAATCGGACGAAGAGCTCAGAGGAGACACACCAACAACGAATGTGACATTTCGTCGTGAAATCCACGCGAGTTATATGGGGACTGGATAAAAAATTTATGAACACTACGCTGTATCTTCTGAGATGATCTTTCAATCATCATGAATTATTCTACACAAGCAAAATAAGGAGAAGAGTTGTAAAAAATGATTTATCATATAGAGACGCACGAGCGTATAATCAGAAGAGTGGAGCAATGAATTGATATTTCCATTCAAGTCTATTCCAATGACGAATTATCGATATGACTGCAAGATGTAATGAAATAATTTCCTAAACCTTCGGTTTCTCAAATCTATATCGCGACTCGAACCCGCGACGAAATCTCCAAAAATTTATTCTCCGGTAACCCGCGATGAGACCCTCCCCGTGATCCGTGATGGGCTCGAGAATATTTTCTAAACTTTTTTTTTCCCCCCGAAAGCGAGCATAGAACGAGTTTTAACGATTCAGCTTTCATCATGAAAAAAGAAAGTCATGCGTTGATAAAATTCTCGTAATGCGTCGGTGGCAGAAGATCGATCTTGTCGATATGTCCACGATTGTGCATGTGTCGCAGTCTGGTACGGTGATCACACCGAGAAAATTTCTGAAGCGGATCTCATCGATAGACAACACTTTCGAGAGCCCAGGCTAGTCGTGGGTTTTTCGATTACATCAAGCTCGAGCGCTCAATGTTTTCAAGTGGAATCGGGGGGGAAAGGCCACTCAGCTGTAGGTGCCCTGGAGTTTGGACGTGACCGCGAAGTAATGAAGTCCGAGAATTATATTGGCTGCTCCAGCCAATGCAGCGGATGTCGTAAGGAAATAAAGAGAAAAGTAGAGAGAGAGAGAGAGAGACAGGGCGAGCGGAGAATATGAGAAAATGCATTTCAACATTGTAACATATATCTCTACACTCGCCAGTCCAACACCGAACTCCGCATGTTATAGGTATCAAAGCACCTTTTCTTTATTCAGAGTATAAATATATCGACTACTTGGAAACGAAAAGGCCCAAGCTACAACAACTCTACGTCTTAAGTCTTGTGGATTGCGTCTTTTTATTTGCTAGCGGTCGATATACATGTATATATATATATATATATATATATATATATATATATATATATATATATATATATAAATTCGTTCGATATAGTGTGGATTCCGCCTCCCGAGGGATATCGCAGAACCCCGATGCTATTTTATCAAAACGTGATCCCTTGGTCAAATACGAAAATTCGTACGTGGTCGTGTTTCACAAGCAGCCCGCGAAATTTTGCGGTAATATACTCCAGCCCGAAAAGTTATATCCTGTTTTGCTCCTGTCAAAACGGGAGCAAAAAAAAATGTATACTCGACGTGTCCATACGAGGATGAACCAGTAAAAATAAATAAAAAAAAAATATCGCAATCTCGCTTCGAGTGTTTAGGGCTATACTATCGCTCAACTTTCATCATTAACGGGAACACTTTTTTTTTTCGGGGTTATGCGAAAGTTTTCTACGCTCCTTCATTCCGCCGCATGCCCATCAACGTTCCGAAAGATATCATCGCGGACGTAAAGACGCGAAATGGCAAAGGAACTTTCGCATGTACACGCTGTGTGTACGTCGACACATAACTTTTCGAGTCTTTCATAAGTAAATTATTCCACGGGGAATAGTATTGCTATAAATAACTCAATTTCGAATCGAGAGACGCGGCGGCATCTTGACGCCAAGTAATGAAGAAAAAAAAAATTTTTTAAGTATTATTTATATAGCGTATAAAATTAGGCGCAAGAATGTTTTCGTTATCGGCTCAAATGTGCTATTAATAATCATTTGCGATATTATGTCACGGATAAAAATTTGAAAGTTTTTTTTTTTTTTTTTCACTGAAAAGGATCGTCGAGTTTTGCTGGCTCACGTGTATTTAACGAGCACTGGAATAATAAGGCCCTCTTTTGCAAAAATGTACGGATTAATATCTCGAAATATATGAAATAAAACGTGAGATCAGTGGTGTGCCCTTGTACATTTGGGGGTTTTTTTATTTTTACCGCTCCGACTATACGTGCAGCAATGGAGTTTTTAAAGTGAAAAAAAAAAAAAAAAGAAAAGAAAAAAATTCCTCGACGGTGCGATGCTCGAGGGCGTGCATCCATGACATTTCGTCGCAATCTCTATCTTTCTGCCTGTGCTGTCTCTCTTCGGGAAGCCTTCGAGCTTCGAGGTACAAATTACAAAGTTCAGAACATTGTGGCCGGTTTTATATGCATCTTCATGATGCGGTTGAGGAAAAAAAAAAGCACGAGTAGACGCGGGGGCGGTGACCGCTGAGTGAGGAAAACAAATATATGTATAACGCCATAGCGTCAAGATGCTTAGCGATGTGAAATAAACAAAAAAAAAAAAAAACTTGGCGCTATCGCGGGAACACAGGTACAATGTATACATACATATCGCTGTGTTTTTTTTGGTATGCAAGAGTGCACCGGATCGGACCATTTACGTAACGCGAACCGGTACAGCATTTGGCACTACGAAAAAATGGCTAAACGTCATTTGCCGGGGTTCCTCTCTGTTTCTCTCTGTTAAACGTGTTTCGTGAGCAATTCACGGTGGAGTGGTCAATCGTTATCAGTGAGCTGTAAAGAGTCCGACGTTCATTCCTTTTTTTTTTTTTTTTTCCGAGACGATGCGGTCGAGGAAAAATGACGCGGAGGATGGGGAAAGGTGAAAGCGAGTGAGCCGCGGTATCGCGGGGGTCGGAGCAAGAGGAGAATAAAAATATGGGGTTGCCCGAGAAAATAGCTCGGGATTGAACTCGAGGTTAAAATAATTTTACCGTTTGCCTGGGGAGAAAAGTATACCCCGTGCCTCGACCATACACTGTACTGTAAGACCAGACAAACTAAGTAAATTCTTCAATTTGTTCTTTTCTCCACCCGCGCGCGCTTCACGTTAAAACGGCTGTATTTACCTTTTGTCGTTGCACACGAGAAGTATCGTCGTAAAAAAAAAAAAAAAAAAAAAACGAGGAGCAAAAAGGGGTTACTCCGATATATTCAATAGCAACGAGTTTTTCATGAATTTGCCAAGACCAAACGGTTTTTTAATTGGCGGTCGTTCTTCTTTCCTTCTTTCATCAGTTTGTTTTTTTTTGTTTTTTGCAAAGGCTGTATGAGTGCGTGTAATTGTTGCGATTAAAATGTATACCCAAGCGAGCATGAGTATACATTGCAGGAGAGATATTCCATCACGCGAGGTAACACCGAAGCGGAATATTATACTACTCTCGCAACTCCGGACTAACTCGGCGGTAAATGCTTTCGCACCCAACGATTAGTAAGAACGTGACAAGAAGCACGTAATAAAGCAATGATCGTGTTTTATGAGGCAGTATACCACGCTCACCGAGGCATATGCTACACCGTATGGAGTATACAGTAAGCTACCCAGTATAACTGCTGACATGTGTATATGGGGTTTTTCACAAAATTAAAAAAAAAATCTCAAATGAAGCAATTTCTGTTAGTAAAAAAAAAAATGTTTATTCTCCAATTGAATATCTTTTTAGGCAATTGAAATCCTAAATGCATTTAAACACATTAAAACTATTAAATAATCATTTTTATTCGCTGTTTAAAAAATTTTACACGTTATTTCTGTACCACGAACGTGAAATCGAATGATTTTAAATCAAGATATATGGGGGGAAAAAAAGAATTCTCTGCAAAAAAGACAATTTTTTCAAAGTTCTTTAAAAAAGTAATTTATAAATTAGGCGATTCAACGTGACTATCACCTAGAGCTTGTTAGAACATGCCTGGTTCGATCTCTCATTCATCATATATATAGTAGGAAAAATATTGTCCATCTGAGAGCTGTTAAAGTATTTTGTATACATTGTCACTGGACAACCAATTTTTTTTAATACTTTTTTCTCACAAAGACTGATTCAGCAGGCAACATAATACACTATGTAAATCTTCCTTCACAAGATTTACATGGAAATATCACCAATTTATTCTTATAACCCCCAAGCATATCTTCTCCTCAGTGGCTGAATAAATGGTATCCCCGCGGACGACGCTACGTGTAGTATAAACGAAAGAAAAAAAAAAAATAGCGCGTTGCATTTATTTTATGACGCTGTTGGTCAAAAGATCTACCGCGAGGGTTTCGTCTCTTAATCTCTTCAGGCTCAGAGGAAACTTTAAGGTCCTATCAGTAACTCGATAGAAAAAAAAAACCTTGTACACCCATACTAAATTTGTGCTTGAAAAGAAAAAAAAAAGTTAATTCGAAGGAGTCCTTGATGAACTTTATACCTGATGAGCTACTTCTTTTTCGTGGTATCCTTCGCACATGAGAGCCCCCGAGGGCGCGCACACGGTGTCGTCTGTCGTACTCAAAACGATTCCAATCAGATAGAGAGCTACATAAGCTAGAGGGCTTTCCCGAGCTTGGCACACACCCGAAACTTTTTCATCCCTCGAGTGCCCCGTGAAATTGAAGTATACGAAGTATCGGCGTAGAATGGTAAAAAAAAATAAGAGGAGAGAAAAAAGGAAAAGAAGTCGCTGCAATATCGGATGATTGCTGATGGTGAAGGACGACGACCGCGGCTGGGATTTTTATGCCGAGATGACGAGATCGTGCAATGAGTCTCGCGATACATATTTTGGGATTAGACGAATTCCACCGACCATGCTCAAAAGTTGACGATATTTTTTCATGGATAACATAAATGAAGTTTTTACTTGCGGGGATGAGGTCGCATGCGTCGTACGCACGCGTGAAACGTTTTGGCAATCAACGAGAGTTGTAACGAAATGTAATCTTCGTCAGGCTCGTAATTGGATGTCCCCGATTTTTGATACAACACTTTTTATAAACCTGCTCGATCGAATCTCTCGGGGTATAACGAAAATTCGGACGGCAAGATAACGCGCGTACTATAAAGTATATATCGAGGGAGAGAATAAAATGTGAATCGGTGGATACCGACGAAAAACGTGGGTAGACTGGTCAATGTATACGTCGATATAAACGCAGAGATAAGGTAAAAAATAAAGTATAGTCTGTCATTATTTCGAAGCGATTGTATATCCAAAATACGGATACCACGAATGTCGAGCCACAAATTTGTTGCCATATGTAGCGAGAGAGCGAGTGAAAGGACATCGAGGTATCGAAGAAGATCGGTTGATGCAGAGCGAGAATGTCGCTGGCTGGTTCGATAAAAGCAAATTGGTTTCAGGTTCTTCGGTTATGAAGGCGGGGGTTGAAAACGCCTTTCTCGTCTCTATACTTCTTCTCTCTTTTCTTTCTTTCTCTTTCTTTCATCTTTCGTTCCACCATTTTTGTCCAATATTTCTCTCTATCTTATATTCGCTCTGCCTTCAATTCCACTTCTTTCTTCCTCACGGAGTTTCGGGCTCATTGCCCTTATTGCACCGGGAATAAGAAAGGCAGCGAAATTTCTCTCCCTTTCTCTCTCTCTCTCTCTCTCTCTCTCTCTCTCTCTCTCTCTCTCTCTCTCTCTCTCTCTCTGTCGAATCTTTTACAGAGCATCCAGCGGAGAAGCAACATCACCGATGGTTCGATATTTTCGACGACATTTCTGGCGCTGTGTGCACAAAACTTTCCTTATGCAGCGGCCACGGTATTGGAGCAGACATGATTTGGAGTAATGCGGAGCAAGAAAAGAGGTCGGACGAAAGCATAAAATCCAAGAGCTTTTTTAAAATAAAATCAGGATACCGGTAGAACTCTGATGAAAATATTTCAGTCAGAATTGCCAAGTGGCGTCCCCTGGGTTTTTTTATTTTTTATTTTTTTTTTTTTCACAAAAGATAAATCGAAAAAGTTTGGTAAAATACACATCAGTATAGAGTATTTCACACCTGACCATGCAATTTTTTTGCATTTTATGTTGCACCGGTGGATTACTCTGCGTTAAATCCAGGCAAAAACAAAGAGTACCGTTTTAGAGAACGTTATTAGCTCGTTTAGCGATCGTAAATTATTTCACGATCAAATATGTCGTAATAAAAGGTGAGTGTGGGTAGTGGGTATTACTGCGGTTTGAAATGCGGGGTCAGCTTGACGAGCATATTTTAAAAAATGATTCAAAGTTACTGAGGTTTTCTTTTTTCAAATCAATATTTCACTTATTTTAAACTTGAAAAAAAAAATTAACAAAGCGATAAAATGATTTTTTTTCATCAAATATAAAGCGGTTGAAAAAATAATGCAAGGGCTGGTATTACTGCGGGGTCTGGAACGACGAGAGGGTATTACTGTGCACCAAATACTGCAGATTGTCCAATTACTGCACCCTTAATACTGCCCGTCTTGTGTATAATTTATAATTTTTAAAAAATTATAAAAATTCAATCTCCGTTAAAATCTGGTCTTTATTCATTATCTGCTTAATAATTATTACATAATCATAATAAAATTTTTAATATTCAATAATTATTATCATAAAAATTCAGTCTCTCTTTTGCGAAGTTCAGCAATTTTTTATTTTTTTTTTATTTTCAGCCGCCTCTTTTTTTTAATAACGATTCCTCTTTTGCTTTTTGTTTAGCCTCAATTTCTTAAATTTTTTCATGTCGTTTTATCAATTTTTGCCTCTCCTTTTCAAATTTTATGTGCTCTTTTTTTCAATTTTTAACTTCCCGTTTTTTTGTTTTTAAAGAAAAAAAAGGATGTTATTGTAATCACCCTCAAAATGAAAAGTGGAGTTTTAAATAGATCTCAACGTTTCAAGGTCTAGAGAATCACCTCCGACCATTTTCGGATGTACGTCTGTGTGTGTGTGTGTATGTTTGTATGTATGTGTGTATATATGTATGTATGTATATGTACATAAGCGATCAACTTTTTTGTCTGAGGATATCTCGAGAAGGAGATACCGGGATTTCAATCATTTTGGTCTCAATCGACGCAGCTTTTCCAAACTTAGAACTGACTAGATTTTGGCTTTAATCGGTTCAGTACTTTTTGAATTACTTAAAAAACAAAAGTCTGTAAAATAAAATAAAAATGATGATACTTTGAGAATGGATGAGTAGATTCGAATGAAAATTGGTACCAGAAGACTTTCTAGGCAGCCAATCACAAATCTAAAGTGAGATTTGCAAAATTTAAATTTGGCGTATTCAATATACTGAAAAAAACTAAAAACATTTGGATTTCAATGAAAATTGGTACTTGAAGGTTTTTTGGGTCGCTGATCACGAATCTAATGTCAGAATTTAATTTTGTTTTTCTTTCTAAATGGGTTGGTTTAGGTTGGGTATTTATTATTATTATTATTATTATTATTATTATTATTATTATTATTTAGGCTTGAAACGAGTTTAAAAAGGGGAAGTTCGAGGGCTGACTCTCGGTCAGCCCAAACTCGATTGTTTTTATTTGATTTTGCTTCACTTTTTGACTTTACTTTTGACTTTAGCAATTATATAACCAGAATATTAGGCAGTGATATTATAAAACTGCATAAGACACGAGACTGATCAAAACAACTTCTTCCTGATATTTTTTTAGGTTAGAAATTGGAAATGATACAATTGCAATAATCGGTGCGCACGCTTCGAAAGGACGGAGTCTAATACTGCGGCGGAAAATTAAGAATGAAAATAAATTAAATTTTGATTAAAAACAATTTTTAATTAAAAATAAGGATTATTTCAGTAACCGTAACAAAATATAAGGATATTGCAGCAATAACAAAGTAAACAAGGACCTTATATTAATATCCATTTTTGACCATTACTAGCAAAAAGTGGCGAAACTTTCACTCACAAACACCTCTTAATTTTGAAAAATCAACCATGAACTAAAAAACCACAACGCACGTTATTTTGTTGATTCATTATTTTTTCTAAACGTTTAATTAAAAGTCTGATTTTTTTTCAAGCTCTAAATCACTAGAAAAGATTAAATTCTGATAAAATTAAAAAAAAAAATCTCAGTAATACCAACATCCGCAATAATATAGCCACACTTACTCTAATGGTTATTTCATGACTACCGGAAATTATGTCGTTAACTGTTTTATATGCAAAGGTAAGTACTACTCGTACGCTCTTCAAACGACGGACTATTTTGCACTTCAACTCGTCTTTACGATATCACTACAGCACAATGTTTATAACTGTAAGAAATAATATTGAGAATAAATAGACTTCGGCCGTCTGCTGATGTATTATTTCGAAACAAACCGGATAAGAAATATAAAAATGATGACTCGATTACCGCAATTATATCGTACGCACCGGGTCTTCCGGACTCAGCTTCTATCGGTGCCTATATATATATATAGACGAGATTAACATTTTTTTTTGAGGAATTTAAATTATGTGCTTAACCGATGGTCTGTCGAAAAAAATGCGATTGGGTGGATTTAAATTTTTCCTGAATCAGTAAACGATGAATTTCGAAATCTTTCATCGGTTCTGTAAGACCCACGTGTCTTCTTGGGGCTAATCGACTCTGAGAGTCGCATGATCAATTCGACGCTAAATCGCCCACTGATAAAGTAGACATTGGCGTATCAATTTTCCGACCATCAAAATTCAAAAATTCTCTCGACGAAAATTATAAACGAAAGAACACACAGAAAAATATCGAAAAAATAAGGAAATAAATATTATGGACTATGCATTTTTCGGTAGGAGTAATTAGTGTTGATCGTGGACTCGTGAGTCAGCGTGCAACGAACTTATTGTATTATGTTGCACATGAGAATGAATTAAAGGGATTTTCAAGAGTTCGAACATGCACCGGGTGACGACTACGAAAAGTGGTGTGCGCTCACGATGAGGCTCACCACTGATGTTGCTGAGGGTAAATGGGTTAATGTGTTTCATGGCAACAGGTGGCCGTGCTATTGGACCGTGCTCAACCTCGCGGTTAGCTTTACGACGAGGCTTGAAATAACGCGTTTGTCGGTGTGACGCGAGCGATAGCACGAAAATATATAATATATATTATATGTTATATTATACTGCTCATCGACAAGAAAACCTGAGCCGCGAAATTAGAATCTCCTATTAGAAAACGATCGACTTTACTAATTCGTGAATTTAACCATACACAAGGCGAATAAAATTCAACTATATACATTGGGCTTTTGGATAACGAAATGTTGAAGCATTCATCAGGATTTCCTCAAATATTAATTATTCGAAAAAATTTAAGACTCAGCTCCAAATAAATTGAATTTTGAGATAATAAAAGAGTCGAAATTCCGAGGGAATGAGAAATTGAGTCATATCGATTTTCTATTTGCACCATCCTCATGCTTTCGCTTATCACACGGTCGACCTTAGCAGTCCATATTCTCCCTGTTAACTTTCAAGCTATGTATATAAAAATTTGCAGACTTCCGTCAGCCTATGCTCGATCTCTCTATGTCACGCGCTCGTATCAGAGAGAATGTTCCTTCGTCACGATAATCTATAAACTCATTTCTGGCATGAGTATGGATCGTTTACCCTGTCGTAGGTCGTTTATACTTTTTTTTTTTTTCTTTTACACAAAGGCTCGTCGCTCTCACGAACCGACCAGGACCAAGCACACGCATTACGTCGGTTCGAACGAAAACAAAGCGTAAAAAAGCCTCAATGCCGACGATCACGAAGAGACACGCGATTGCTATGAAGAGAGAAGATGAGGCTTATCCGAAGCCTTGAACGTTTTTTTTTTCTTTTTCGTTAATTTTTTTTTTTTTTACCATCTTCCAAGAGGACAGGATGCTGACTTTTCTCAAGGATGTAATAAATTAGCCTGTATACATATTATCAGAACGTTCTCGGCTCTTGGCTCATTACAGAGCCCGCGAATAGTAATTCTGCAATTCCACGTGTCTCTGACCAATAACATACGATCGTTATACAGCAGCGTCATCTGCATGGCGATCGTTGAAATAGGACGTAAATGGTATAGCCGGTTGAACGAGAGCTGCTGGTCCATTCCGCTAACGGTAACGACCCTCGGCCGGGTTCGTGTCTCAGCTAAGGCTTTAACAACGACCCCAGGCGTGGTCCTCATCCCTTCTCTTCTCTCTCTCTCTCAATCTCCTACAGCCGCGAGAGGCAGGGTGGGCAGGGCAGGGGGAGGGGGAGTCCGTCGCAATCCTCGCTTTTCCACCTGCGCACGCAACAGTGTGCTACCTCATCAACACGAACGTGACTGTGATACCTTTCATCGTCGCATGCGCACTCTCTCGGAGGGGAAAAAAACCGATCGAGGGATGATGAGAGGGTCGACCGAAAACACCCGAAAGACGAGAGATTGAACCGCGCCAAGAGCGAATTCACCAAATTGATTAGGGGTTGTTATACGGAAAAGGGAGCCAGGGGTGAGAATGAAAAATTTAGTTCACCGGGATTGAAATTCACATTACCGAATCTTGAATAACGTCGTTCGTGAAAATGAAATTGCCGCGATAGCGGCATACTAATGTATTTTTGCCCCCCAATCATACACGAGAGATTCAATTTTGGGGATGCGCAATTACGAGAAATTGCATACGATATCGTTGAATTCAAAGATGTCGCCTGCTTTGGGATTTTATTGGGAAGAATTTGAAACTATACTGGGATCAATGTTGGAGGCCAGAAGCGGAGCAGTCGCAAGAACTTTCTGTAAAAATATTGCCACAAACTACGAAATTTGTGTTAGTAACTCCCCAGTGAATGTTGCGACCTTTCCAATGTCACCGCGCGTGAAAACTTGAAATTGCCAACGGTGGACCAGATCGAGGGTCAGCGCTACTGCAGGTACCTCTCTGATGGGCCCATCAAGCGGCTGGTAGCACGTCGTGGATGGGTATCGAAAAACCATCTAGTCGCTGCCGGTAACTTCCATTTCTCGTTTGCTACACGGGCGCAACGGAAACTGAGAAGTCAACCCCAAAGCGGAGTTCTCTTTGTTACCGGCATTGCCATCGATTAAATCCTGGTGTCCTCGATCAGCAGTAAGGATAACCGCCCTCCCGGAGGAATTTTACACGAGAATTATTGTTTCGAGACGGTTTTATGGATCGATTTTTTTTTTTTTTTTAATTCTAATATTAGATGATAAATAAATATCATACGCGGAATTAAAAGTGATTAATTATATTTACTATCTTTGGAAATTGAATTTCTCCAATCCCGATCCCGGCTAGCAGAAATTGTTAATCGAAAATCAATAATTGTTTTAACCCATGAAATATTGGATGCGGTGAGTATTCGAGGATTTCTTTCGAAAAGAAATTTGACTCCAGGTACACCGGTGAACATTTTTCGTAAATCGTAGTAAAAAAAAAATAATCTTTTAACATTGTAATATTGTAACAAACTTGTAATATTAGAATAAAAGGTGAGAAATTCACCGGAATCGTTTGGACAATTTTTAATGACGATCGGGCGTTGAATATTTTATAACAATCGGTTGTTTGAGCTTTTCGATACAATTTCTTTTCCCCGCAAATTGAAATTGTGCGTGGAAGGATTTGTGAAAAAATAAACATTAATTCGGCCTTCCCCCTCTGAATAATAAAATTTTCCTCGGCTCTTGCTCAATCTCGCGATGCTTGCAAAATATTTTCGAGATAATTTTGAGAGCATAGGCACGATAAGTGAGATTATTCTTCCTTTTGGTGTCTACTTCCATAATAATTCCGATAAGTTCAAGGATCAGAGTAGTCAGTAATATTTTATAATGAATTTAACGAGGTAATGAGACGTAATGAGAAAAATATTTCGAAAGGAGCGATCGCAGCGGGCAGGTGCGTGGCATAAGTTGAATGAAAATAAATTTGCAAATACCCGAATGTGGAATTTCAAGTTATTTTCAGAGACCTCACAGGTTCTGGCACACGATGTGCTTCGAAATCGCGTGCAACGATCGCATCGATTTGTGCGGCGCCCACCCTTTCGACCCCAACTCACCGCGATCGCGTAACATAATTCATGCAAATTACATACAATCTTGCATGCTTTCGAGACTCGGGGGAACTGGGGGAGGGGGGGGGGTGAGAAGGCGAAATGTTTTCCTCCAATGAGGCACCGGGCCCTAATCGACCGACCAGCGGTGAGAGGCAATCGGCGACGTGAACTCCGTGAGACCGCGAGTAAAAGAGAGACCGCCATATGATATAAATTTGCGTGAGAGAAAGGAAAAAGTGCGAGGTTAAATTATACAGAATCACGGGGAAAAAAAAGGATTAATAAAATAAATATCCTCACAACGAGTTATAACCTTTTCACTCACCTGTATTTATGGATTTTTTTTACAATTGTTAAGGCTTCAAAGAGAAATATTGCTGAATTTTTAAGACAAATCATTCTCAGAAATGATTGATACGTATGGGGAAAAAGCGAATCGTTAGGCTCTGCAGAACTAACTGGCGCAAGACCTAATTACTTTTATTTTGTCCGAAGCGTTAATCATCTTCCGAGTTGAAATTTAGCGCCTGTTTTAATACTCCTGGCACTCAACTCCACCTCCTTAGCCCTTTTTCTAACCTCAAACTCCTGTATCAACCTCCAAGTCCTCCAACGTTTAAAATTAGCACCCACTTGAAGCCTCTTTTCAAACCTGATCAACCTCGAACTCCCATTTAAGACCTTCAAGTCCTCCGGATTCATGATTGCACCTATTTTGATACTCATTACGTCCGGCCCAGGCTCGAAATTTAGCGCCTACTTTAGTACTCATAGCGTCTAGATGAACTACTAAACCGTGTTCACCCTCGAGCTTGTATTTTGAACCTCGAAGTCTATCAGAATCACGATTTTTGCACAATTAATAATACTGAATATTTGCATAAACTATCATTACTAAGAAGGAAATAAAGTCTACATAAATTGGTGTTTTATGTTTTCGTTTTTATTTCTGTAATTAATCGACATTATCATCATCATCATCAAGTAAAATTGAGTCAGTGACAATTTGTTTCAAATTTCTACATGGTTGTATGTTTGTTCACAGTTGTTGTAAGGTTCAAAAAAGTACTTTTTCAGCAACATGTACAATTACATTTGCAGGACGTGAAAAAATATTAAATATAATACTGAAATAGAAAAGAGGAAAATAGAAGTATCTCTTGTTGGTTTACTGATGGAATACCGATGTACATCTGCATTGTCTATATCCATGAAAACACAGACTGTAACAATATTTTCTACCGGAATTAAAATAATGTCATTTTCAATATGGCATATATTTAAGAAAGCACCAATATTAAATTCGTGGATATATCCACGAATTTACTACGTGATCTGAGGATGTGGAGGGGCTAAGAGATTCTCGCGAGATCCTCATTTAAACCTCAAATGCTGCATTTGTCTGGTATCTACGAGTTTTAGGCGCTGGTGAGGGTTTTCATTCCCATACAAAAATGAACCTCTCTAGATCCTCAAATAAACCTCTTTGGGAGGGGAGTTCGAGGTTCTAAGCAGGCGCTAAATTTCAACGCGGGCTTCGAGAATGATTCATCATCCGAGGGTGCGCTCGTAACTTTGTCCATTTATATCACTCGCTGGGTGAGAAATAAATTTGAGGCGCATTGAAGATGTACTCATGCAATATTTTATGGGTAGATTTTTAATTCACGTTTCAGCTAGTTGCTGCCTCCAGAAGAAAAAAAAAGTTTCCGTAAAATTTTGTATCTCGGTAAAAAAGATTGCCGCAAAGATCCGAAAAAAGAAGGATATATTAACGAAAAAGTTTTCAGGTGATCACGATGATGATTTTATTGATTGATCGAGAGGCTTTGCTGATGAACGACAGGATCGATCTCTGCACCATTTTTTACCATTTTATGATCAAATTTGGTTACGGAGAAGATGATAAAAAAAAGTTCGTAAATTGTTCAGGCATCGTAAATTTTGTTTTTTTTTTTTGGCACTTGACTCGAGCACGTCAATAATTTTTCTCATGTCAAGGGAAAATTGAATGATTTGTGCATTCTTGAAGGTGGCAAAATCGTTCGAACCTCATTTGGCTCGTTACATTACGTTTACTGAACACTCTCGAGTTATTTACGAGACGTCGGCATGACGTTCATTCGAAAAAAAAAACTCGCATGGGATTTCGTCTCACTTTTTCTCTATCTCTCTCTCTCTCTTTTCACACACACACACATACAGACATACGCACACCCTCGTCTCGTCTCTCGTAAAGTGCTCCCACGAGTAAATAGTTACAAAATTCAAGGACTAAGAAGAAATTTCTCAACTCCACGTTAGAACATGACATAAATAATCGAATTTGCCTCGTGATGTGTCAAAAGTGTAACAAAGTACGTGAGTATGGCCAACACGTGTTACGCGAGAGCCAAGTTATAGTTTCAGAGTTCTCGAGCTTGAAAGAGAGAGAGAGAGAGATAGAGAGGTAAGAGAGGAAAGAAACTTTGTGTATACGACCTGGGGTAGTCTACCGCTGGGGTTTGTCGAGGAATACGAGCTCAAGTGGGTAAAGTCGTGGGAGAAAAATATGATGGTAAATGGAGGATGAAAACGGCGAGTCGGGTGAAAAAGAGACACGGGACTGGCTTCGTGAAAACGAGGGTGGGACAAGACCTTTCGCCTGATTGACCTTAAGGAAACGAGACACCACGCACTTATCAGATTTCTATTTCCATGGTATTTTCTGTTCCTGCCGTGCGGCATTGCGCCAAAAACAAAAAGTTTTGGCATAAAAATTTTTGTATTTGATCGACATGAAAATAAAAAAAATCTGCGAAATAAGGTAGAAATGGTGAAAAATATTTTTTACGCGAATCCCACGGAAATTTCGAGCCTGAGTAAGCTCGTATATTTTCTTTTACTACCTTCCATGAGCGACTCTGTGCGAACGATATGATACCAAGAATTTTTCTCAACACTCTCGGCGTCAAAAATATATACGCAGATTACTGTAACTCAGTTTCTTCGTTTCCTGACACATTCGTCAATGGAGAAAAACGTGAAACTGCTATTGATTTTTTTGTATTTTTCCGTACAATTTTTCGAACTCAATTCACTGATTGTGAGATAAATTAACTTTTGAGATACAAAAATGAGACAAAAACCATGTACGCAAAATACGATCTGACGATAATTCAAAAATTATGATTCTGAATCCTGGTATACAAGCTAGGACAGACGAACATTGTACAAAAGGGGCCACTTTCGTTTACATACGCAGAAGACAGACATGGGGTGTTTCCCAAATCCATTTGACCTGACACCATTTTTTGTGGTCCCTGTAATACAGCCCCTGCTCCATCGTGCCCGCTCTAACGTCGTAACGCCCATGAGATTTCTTGGCTCATGGCCGTGTGTTTCAACGCTCGTTCGGGACGAATTCAAAATATAAAATTAAATTTTCGTCAACAGTATCGTCTAAGATATTTTTTTTTTCAATTACTCGATCAATGAGGTTGAGATCTTTTGTCGAAATAGAATGAACGAATGATATTTCGAGCGTAGAGCGAATGCTGATTTAAAAAATTTTTTTTTATAAATCGAACGAGGTCCGCGTGTGCTACAGATTCATATTTGAAGTATCTAAAATCTCAAAAAAGACAAATGGGACTCTCATGCATATTTCATGAAATCCGATTTTCATATTCTTAAACCGCATTGCTCACCCTTGGAGAGCCGTGTATACAGTCGTGCAGAGCTACACGAGGCCTTTGGCGCACTCAATAAAGAAATGCAAATTTCGCGTCGCGAGCGAAAATATGCGAGGAACGTGAACCCCTCCCTGGAGTCAAGAGTGATTTAAATAACAGGCAAGGAAAGCAATTTGTAGAGAGGGAAAAATAGTATCCCAAAGTCTCTAATAATCGCGGGGTAGAGTGCAAGAAAATGGAAAGAGAGCAAACGTTTTGACGGGGGGTGGCCCGTGATTGTGTATGGGGGGGGGGCTAGAATAAAAAGAGAACGAAGAATGGCAAAGAGGAAAGAGAAAGAAAGAGAGAGAGGGGGGGGGGGGGAAAGCGGCAGACAGAGGCCTCGCGAGCAACAGTCGTTTGCTTCTGTTTATTACTCAACAGAAGCACTCTTTAAAAACGCATCGTACACTTTTATGGGGGCAGCGATTATGCCCTAAACTTGCGGTCCGCTACAAAGCTCCATATATACTATATAACCACATATACTATCTTATATAATGCAAAATGTAACCGGGTCCACGTCTCGTCGACCCAGCAAAATGTACACACATATTTACCGTACGCGTAACGTGTAATCCATTTCGATATATAGCTCAGGGCAAGTATCGATCCAGCTGCAATAATTTATTTATATAATTGTATGGATCGTGCAATATTTTATATAATTTTGCCTACGTTACGATAGAAATGACTTGCTCTGAGATGCAATTTTTTTTTTTTTGTACTATCCAAGAAGATTGCATAAAATAATATGCAGACGCAGTATTCGTTTGAAGTATAACGATACTCCAGAACGAGAGAACCCAGGGTACATCGTGTAATGACTAGAGGAAACAACGACAATGACCCCACTATCAGAATTACCTCAGTTGACCCTATACCTTCGCTTGAGATGAAACTTGTGAAAATTATTTTGACACTTTTTTTTTCATAAACGCGCTAAAATAAATGGGGAATCCTTTATCACGGACTCGAAAGCATTATCGAAAGTCAACAATGCACCCAACGTTATCGATTATTAATTGAAAAAATACGATCGAAAAAAAAATTGCTTCTCAATTTCTCGCATTAGTAAGCCAATTTGACGATTCGGACGTTCATTTCTCGAGGTGTACACAGTGCAAATTGCTTATTGGTCGTGGATTAGAGTCGATTGGATGCGCTCCGGTAAAATTTCAACCTGACAAGAGAGAGAGAGAGAAAGAGGGCGAGAGAAAGAGCAACAGGAGCCAACGACGACGAGACACTCTCCTCTCGTCATCGTTCGGGGTGCATTAGCATAAATTTATCATGTACACTATATGGGCTGTCTCGTTATTCACTTTCGTTGCGGATCCGAGCGAGCGAAAATGCAGTTAGCCATATGTGTACCCCGCGCACCATAGACGGGAGAGAAAGAGAGGATGCCGGGAGGGCGCTGAAGTTCTCGACAAATGTATTCATGCATATTACACGCCGGATACTATTATGCCTCGCCGCAAAAATGAGCCATGATTACAATAGACTCTTCGCTCACATACATGCTCAAAGTCTAAATTTTCACTGTTCGCAACCGCACAAGCGCAATTATATACGATCGTTCAAGCGATAAATGCATTCATCGTTCGATCGATCCACACGCTAAATATATTAGAAGTCCCGGGTCTTTTGTTCAAGTATTCCCATTATTTGTCCTATAACCGATCGTAAATCAATCATTGCAACATGGAAATTCATTGAATCTCTGGGTGAATATTATAAAATATTCCAAGGTCGTATATCGAAGAGATTAAAAACTCAGCGTTAATTCATAAAAATGTATGCAGCTTTGTGACGTGTTATCACGAATGTTAAAGATCATTATAATTCACGCGCGTTGAATCTTTCTCAGTCATCGAGAGGTCAGTTTCCCGTTTGACCGCAATACACGGCCCTGCACATATGCTGCATGACTCGCCGACGACGAATTTCTACCTCGAAGAGAGAACCTCTCGGTGTCAAAGGTGTATACGTGTTGGGACGCATAAAAGCCACCACTCCGTTACACCTGAGACTTTTTTGCGTTAGTTTTTTTTTTTACTGCGTCCTCTCGACATCTGTTGGAAGGGACTTTTCCACAGCGTGGAAATGACGAAACCGGAGCAAAAACAGCCGATTCTTTCCGCCCATTGCCGTTGACCCTCTGACAGGCCGGGATAAGCTCGAAAGAGTTGAAGGAAATGAGATACCGTTTTTTCAGAGAGTCAACAAAAAAACAACACAAATATGCGAGCTTTGGAGTGCGGACTAAGGGCATCGCCGAGTCTCCAGACTCGAAGAAATATCTCCAAAGGACTTTTCTCTCTCTCTCTCTCTTTCTTTTTGTTCTCTTGCTCTTTCCCTATAGCGTTCTCGATGCGAAAGGGCTACTCAACACACTCTGAAACAGCTTTATGACCTACCGAAGCGTCGTGACTATGAGTTGGTCGGCAGAAAAAAAAAAGGGTTACGAGTTCTTGCAGCCAGCACGATTGAGAATCATGGCTTCTCTTTGGTGCTGGCGTTTTACCCTCAGCTTCGTCATTTTTTTGTGCCCCTCTGAGCACCACCGGTAACCGTATACCACGGGCCCTATATACCGTTATTAAAAGCGAACGCGAAATGTCGTTGGTGCCTATGGACGAGGGCACGGAAACACGTTGTTTTCACTTGTACTCGGGCTCTCGATCGCGAAGCTCACACTCGTTCCGTTTCACGAGGAGCCCAAGTTCTTCGACGTGGAAAAATCGTGTGCTGTCGTGTGTCGTTATTAATATTACGAAATTAACGCAACGCGTGTTTGTTGAATTTTGGTGATTGGTCCAAGAGAGCGAAAGGAAGAGAGAGAGAGAGAGAGAGATGACGAAGGGTACGGATAAATCGATCGAAAGATCCTCCTATCGTATATGTGGTCAAGGCAAACAGGTGAGTCGTGAGCAAGAAAAATCTCATAAACATACGCGTCAGAGTTGGGAGCTTGATCGACTGCTTAACGAAATTTGAATTGCATTGCATTAATTATATTGCATCAATTGATACGCGTAAATCATTAATGGACGTCTTGAATATTATAATTATCAGATTAATCAATAATTCAGTCATAATTATAATTCGTTCTTATCCGAATGCAACAATTTTAATATTGTTTTTGTTGCAATTTTATTCGATATCAAAATTGTGCAACTCTGAGACAAGTCAGCATATACGCATCACCATTTTTTGTCGCATCTTTTCAAGTGCTACTCTCTCCTTATTTCTCTCGGGGTTCGGGGTACGCGAATCGTAACAGGGATGAGGATTACGCTGATGGCGTGTACCCTCTGACTGACATTTCACTCCGTAAATATTGGAATTGCTTTCTTTTTTTTAGTTTTTTCGTTGTTTTTTTTTTCGTAGCGAAAAAATGACGTTTCTGCGCATACTGATGCGAGCTCGCGATTCCCTCGTACCACGCCTTTTTGGCCCAATTGCGTTTTTTTCCTTCTGCCCAAAAATACGTCACCCCCTTTAACACTAAACTTTATTCGTTCGCGCGTATATATAAGCGACAAGTTGTTCCCATACATAGTTCTTATGTACGAACGCGTATTATGTATACAAGTGCAGTAGGGCTGGAAGAAAGAGAGAGAGAGAGAGAGAGAGAGAAAGAGATCGGAAAATCGAACATGGACGAGCGATAAAAGTGTGACGGGGGCGAAAGTATAACGGATGTACACACAAAGACGAGTGATATGACATGGTGAGACATGTAATGAGAGGAGAAACTATACGAGATATACGTGCCATTTGGCGTTCGAGACTCGGATAGGGCGATAGCTTCATATTTCATGTGCATACATGCCGCGTCTCTTGGTATATGTACGATAACACCGAGAGAGATAACTGCCGAGCGCTTTCTTCCAACGGATAGAACGTTACGATTTTCCCAATAAATGACATGACCCCTGAAAAAGTTCCTCACACTCGTTCGTCTCGTGCTCGTAACTTTGTATGCGTGCTTGTTACAATTTATACCGATCATATATAGGCTCGTAACAAAATATTTATGAAATTTCATCGATTTGCCAAATTGACCGAAAATAAATTAATTCGCAGATATTGCATACTCGTGGACAAGCGGTAAAATAAATCGTTCGAATTCAATGAAAATTTAATCATTCGGAAAATCAACGACGGGTCAATCGCTCATACATTTTCTTCGTGAAGTTTCCGATGGTATCGCAACAAAAAAAAAAATTGCGTACGCTAATTTTTTTTTTATGCGAACGGATTTATGATAAATTCCGGTTTTTTATTTACGATTCTTGAGTTTGTAAGAAAAAAACGTAAATAAAAAAAAAACCTATTTTGACGACATACAGGAGAACATGTTTTCATAATTTTTACATGTCACTTCTTGTGCTAATGCCGAAAAAGGCGGAATTTCGTGTATTTAATGTTATTTTTCTTCGCGAAAAAAAAAAAAACCGCGGATGATAAAAAATCGAACGACATAGATGGAAGGAAGATATTGAAAATGAAAGACACGCGAGGCTGAAAGGGGCAAGAGCAAGAGAGGCGCGGACTGTAATATCTTCATTTGCATTGACGAGACTCTCCGGCGATTGGTTTTAAGACGGCAACCTGTTTCTTTACATCTCCCCGTGCATATAACGCCGAAGCACGAGAGGCGAAAAACATATTCGCTCTCGTGGGAGGAGACTACATTTCTGATACAACGTATAGGAGAAAACATCGCGAGGCAATCGATAAATAATCCAATGTACCGGAATTGAGAAAAGAAGAAAAAAAAAGTAACATATAAAGTACGATCTTTTGATCGTGACGAGAATCGAGCTACGAAAAAATTTGTGGCAGAAGAGGCAAGGACAGCAATTTTTCTGAATGAATTATTGAATGATAATTCTTATTAATATTTAGGAAAAAAAAAAGCAGACTTAGTTCGATCTCGCGGCTAAATCGTCTCGATTATGGTGAACCTCTATCGCTTCAATCATCTTATCCCTCACGCTCCTCCGGTAAGGATTTATCCAAACCGTCTTCTCGTCATTTTACGACTTATCCCGTAAAAAAAAAAAAAAAAAAAAAAAAACAAGTACCACCGAAAATTAGTTTGAAACTCGTATCATGACCCACGTGGCTATACAGAAAAAGAGAGAGAGTTCCCGCAGGGCTAGCGCGTCTAATTTCCATGGGCGTTGCGATTCCATTTTGCCTCCGCTTCGAGAAAAGCTTTGATAATCGATAAAATGAAAGGCAACTCTCGTGACTCTCTCCTCTTATCATTTCGTCGTAACTGAAGTAAAAACTTGGAACTGAGACAGCGATAATTTTCTGTTCTATAAAAATTATTCGCAATTATCTAAAAACGTGAAATAAGAGCAATTTTAGACATTCAAAACTCTGGGTACGGACACATGTGCGCGAATTGTCCGAATGGTTTTTGAAAAAGGGAGAGGATTGGTAAACTTCGCGTACGCTCAAGAAGTTCAACCACACACGTTACACCGGATATCCGGCGTCTTCGGAGAGAGCGAGGGAGAGAGAAAGAGACAGAGAGAGAGAGAGAGAAGGAGAGACGATCAGCAAAAGCGTTGCGCAAAGTTTGTGAGCAACTCTTCTCGGAATTGAATCTCGTCGTGCAGCAGATGTGAAACACAATGTGTGTGCAAAGAAAGATCGAAGCGCACAGGGGTACGAGGACGACGAGACGGTCTATAGCTCTGTCTCTTTCTGTCGACCATCTTTTTCGTTTACGATGCCGCGGATCGTTAATTCGTCTCATCTATATACAGATTGTCTATTTTCAACTACATCGATTCCTCGCGTTGCATCCCTACCATCGACGATTCGCTTCATACACGCTTAACATGCTGTAGAATAGGCAAAGAAAAGAAAAAAGAAAGAACAATTGTACAAAGTTTTGCACTATCCGATAAAAGAATTTGCCGTGTCAGTTGCTTCGAGAATATTAGCCAAAAACGATACCTTGCTATGTTCTGCCAATAACTTTTCGTTAATTTTTGATTCTGATAAACAAGTTTAATTAAACTAGCATTCATGGCAAGAACGTTTTGTGCCTCATTAGAGCAAACTTAATGAATGAAGGGTCTCATCATTTATTGAGTAATTGTGCTATGAAACGTCAAATCCAATAAATGAATGCCAAATTTTTGCTCATCTTTGGATTGTATTGAATAAATAAAGTGTTTTTTTTTTGGTTCCTTTCTTTTTCGTCTCTTGTACTGTAGTAACAACGATAGAAGTTGAAATCCAACTAGGAACAATACAAAATTTACTCATTGATATAATCATAATGCATCTGGTAACATGTCGCGTGTGTATATCGGTGACGAAAAAGTTTAGTGAAGCTGTTCATTCTTCAAAGCCGTAGTGTCTCTTAATTTATCACGTGATTTTGTCGTTCGTCATTGGGCACCATGCCTAATTCTTTCGGTGCGTACTGTGAGAAATGGACAAGGGAGGGGCTATCTATTTTTTGCCGTTTTAATAGACGCGTCTATATTTGATTTTAATAGATCCTATATTTAAATATAATAAATTATATTCCATCTTTAAACAAAGAGCATGTGAATCAAACAAAAATTATTTTTGACGTTGTCAGTGTGTGATACAAATGTATCTATTGAGTGCGAATTCGTTGGGAATTTATAATCGTTAAAGTTTGAATTAGTTCTTCGACTAATTGCCAGCGATCCTCAAAGAGTTGTGGATTGTTCGATTGACTTCACGAATATTCATTATATATAAGATTTACTTATAAATCACTGACAGATGAAAAATTTAAAGTGACATACCTCAAAAGTTTCAAAAGCATTGGGTGCAGTTAACTCTGGTAGAATACAAATATAAAACATGTAAAAATGTTTGTATAAAAATGGATGACGGTATAAGGTTTCAACGTAAGTCGTATCAAAGTTGAATAATTCATACGCACTGAAACGTCCATTGTATGCGTAATATTATTATGAAATTTTTTTTTTTTTTTTCATGTATCTCCCCAAATGATTCTCTCTTTTCTCGCGTATCTCTTGCGCCCGCGCGAAAATTGTAGCGCTCTTTCTCATGGAAATTTGTTCGATGAAGTTTTCCCCCGTTTAATGGTACAGGGAGACCCACACGGAGGAGGATGAGCACAATGAAGCGAGAATGAGGTAAGAAGCCCGGGCATCTTGAAACGCGGGTGATTACATTGGAAGGGCTAGGTCTTCGACTAACTAGAAATGTAGAGTATATATAGCGGAATAGATGAAGCGCAATGGATCTAGTGGGCAAGGGAGAAAGAGAGGCAAGCAAGAGAGCTGCGTGTCGAAGAAGAGCGAGTTAGATGTAGATATATATAGATAACGTCGAGAATATATAGATGGAAGATAGAGAGGGATGGGATAGCACCATCCCTTAACGTACACGGGAGTTCAAGGGGGTTGGTGTCTCTATCGACCCCGATGAGAGCCGACGCGCGCAGCTTCCATCCCCGGCGAGAGAAACGTGACGGTGAGAAAGATCATGGCGGCGGCCCGTCGGGCACTGAACGTTTCTAACGCATATCATTGTCTCGAATTACTCGCCTATATAATTTCCATGAAAATCGTGGAAAATCAAAGTACGAAAATTATCACGATTATATGTTGTTTTGTCAAATCCATCGAAATTCTTCATCAAAGTATACTTCATAAATTGTCCATGGGCATTGGAAAAGAAAATTAAAAAAAAAGACATTCGACACCATATTCGGTTGGAGATTTTAGACTACACACGCAGTTATTGGAGTCCGACGGAACCACGCGCAAACTGTCAAGTAGGTTATCAAAATTATAAACACGAGAGAGGTCCATTACGAAAAATAAAATAAGATCTCTCGCGAGAATACTACACTCGTTCGAGAAAGATATGCACTCTCGTGTGTGTTTCTCAATCTTTTCGCCGCGGCGATATTATACTCGCGAGAAGGACTGTTGGAACAAAGTGGACGAGAAATATTGGAGCATTCTGGGTGTGCTCGAGAGCATCAAGAGCACTGAGTTCTTCATCATATCGCATGTTCCTAAAAAAATTATGACTCGAGCGGACTATTCGTGGATCATATACGTAGCCTTTTGCAACGACGAAACGTGTATCATATTATCCTTGTCTTTTACAACACAACCGTCATCTTTATTTCAACTGCGTTTGCAAGTAAAAAGGCTCAGCCGTCGCAATTGGCCGCGCAAAACGATGTAGGTCATATGCCCTTTTACACGCCGACAGTCGATGTATATATTTGCGCACACACCCGGATTTTCCAAGTTTCATTATCTTGAAAAATAGAACAGAATCATCATCGTTTCTTTTTTTCTCCTCTTTTCATTCTTCACGATGGAATGAGACTGAGGAAAGCATAACGGATATTTCAGGACGCTCTGGCCTCGCGCACCGCTTTATCAAGTAGTCTCTCTCTCTCTCTCTCTCTCTCTCTCTCTCTCTCTCTCTCTCTCTCTCTCTCTCTCTCTCTCTCTCTCTCTCTTTCTCTTTCCCAGCTTTATACTTTTGCCCGTTCGAAGCTCGGATACGCAAGCTCCGTGGTACCTTTACGACAGGGTCTTCATATCGGAGGCCAACGGTCCACAAAATTGCAGCTTCTCTCTTTCTCTCTTTTCAAGCTCGCTTTTCTGCACGATTTTCTTTCAACGAGCGAGAAAGCGAGAAAGAAAGAGAGAGAGAGAGAGTCTCGTATGTGCCCCCTTGGTATTGCTACAAAGCGTGATGGTCCAATCTCCGGGCAGACGTTCCTCCAACGAGAAAACACTACCGGCTATATGGAGCTCAGCGTTCCAGGCATTTTCTTTCTTTCTTTCTTTCTCGAGCTTCCTTCCGAGTGTATTAGATTCTCTCCGAGATACGTGACCTCGCTCGAGAATCAGCTTCATTTTCCAGCCTTCCCCCCCCCCCCCCCCCCACCACCTCTTTCTCTGTTTCTCTATCTTTCTCTGGGCGACGTGATATCATTTCGTGGAGCACTATCCATCGTTATGGTACCGAGAGAACCACGAGCATCCCGATTCCATTCTACATTTCATGGTTCGCCTTTGCTTCTATATATATCACGAATTCGACCTGATCTTTGGCTCTCTATTTCGACATTTTTCCCGTCACCCGCGTCGTGTTTTGTCGAAAACAATTTTCTAGGAACCTTCATGCTCTGTGTGTGTATGTGTATTATTTTACGACATTTCTTATCGTATTGTAGGGAATACGACTTTTGTTATCAAATTTTAGGGGAATCACGGGGGGGGGGGGTGTTACGAAATCATAATCTCGGAAGATAAAAAGTGAAGAGCCTACGTTCTTTAACGTTTGATCGGTATTTTCAAAGAACTTGCAACCGCAGTTAATCACAGCTGGGGGTATATAGGTCACTCAGTTCTAACCGAAAACACTTGCACGTGCCTCTTTAGTAAAAAAAAAAAAGAAAAAATATATCGTGGCCGAAAAGTTATGCTTTGCAATTTCAAGAAACGTGCAAAACTCGCGATTCTCTGAATTTTGGTATATATTTATGTTACATGTGTATTAGCGAGCCAAGGCGGCAAAATCAGCGGGAATATATTGTATAGTTTATCGAGTGTTTATGAAAAAACAAACTTGAAAAGAGAGCGAAATTTGCGCGTTGGGTCGCTCGTTCTCCTTTGATATAACTTGTAGTATAGGTATCGTCAGAGCAAGCGGAGGAAAAAGGCCCCAGAATTAAATAATTTTGCAAGTAAATCTGTATAGCTTACGTCCTTCTTTTGCTCACTACATTTTTTTCCGCGGTCTAGTCGATATGACGCAACGCGACTTGGACTTTTTCCAAAGCTAGTATATCCCATTTACCAGAGCTAGTATATCGTCAATAATTCGTTCGTAAAGAACGAATTATTGACGATAATATTCTCGGAATGTTTACGAGATCAAGCTTTTCGTTTAGTACGAGATTCGGAAAATATTTCAACGAGAGAGAGAGAAAGAGAGAGAGAGCGAAAGAGACTCTGGCTCTCTCGTTGAATTTCGTACGAAAGCTCGAGCAAATTTTTACATCGAATTTCCAAAGTTCTTTCGTCCCTTTCGCTCTGGTCCGGATTACGAGACCGTGGGAACGCTCTCTCGCGAATGTGATTAAACAACCGATCGAGAGAATATAGAGACTAGAGACTAAGTTGGTCCACATGTAACCGCGTGTAGCATCTCAACGCAACGGTTTCGTGGATCATCGAAGCCCGGAGACCCCGCACGATACTGGGTTGTAAAAGTTTCGTAAACGCCTTTGCTCGACGGTGCACGTAAGTCGTTTGTATGGGAGGAAGAAAAAAAACACTCGATGTTGCTTCATCTCTCTTTCTTTCTTACTTTATACATGTATGTATAATATTACATAGCCCAGTACGATCCCAAAGTCTCGGCATCTAGTTCGATATGGGTTCGATTTTCGTTGCGATGTTTGCTACACACGTACATGGGAACGGGCACAAGGCATACGTGGACTCGCACACGTGTATATATGTACGAAACTTCAGGGCAACTGAGCCATTTCTATTCCAACGAGATTCCCATAAAAACGTCTACCCACAGTTATCTCCCCTGGGAAAAACAATGTTTAATATATTCGCGTCAGCATTCAACCCTTGCCTCTAGCTTTTCCTCTATATCTCTATATTTAATATATACACGTCTTCATTCTATATATTTTTGTACTTTTTTTTATCTACGGTGTAGAAAGATAGCGCGGGCAAGAGAAAAATAGATTTCATGATTTCGTTTGCATCTTTTTTTTCGCTGTTTTTTTTTTTTTTTTTGGCGCGCTGATGGAGGAAATGGTGCGCTTCCTGAATATAATAACATAAAAGAAGCTTTTCTCCCGTTGCAATCCTGTCGCTTTTCTCCAACTCCCTCCCCGCTCTCTCTCTCTCTCTCTCTCTCTCTATCTCTCTTTCTCTCTACTCTTGTCGGAAAACTCGTTCGCCAGGGCGCAGAGTAAACTCGGCTCTTGTGCAATCCCAACCCTCTCTGCGCCTAGTACATGCATGCCCTCTCCCGTACGGGGTGGACCGTTGAAATTCTTACAATTTCCGCGAGTTTCAACTTTTCATGACTCGGTCCAAATCGTCCTTCTCCTACCATCCTATCTCTTGTATTTTCTCTCCGAGAAGAAACCATGGAAATCTACGCAGAGGCACTCTATGCACGAGAGCAAACGGGATCGACTATGACCTCTCGCCCGGTGGTCATTTCCACAACTTCATCAAGCTATAGAGCTTGATTAAGTCTAGTCACTTGACATTCTGACAGATATAATTTTATACGCTTATATGTGTGTGTGTGTGTGTGTGTGTGTGTGTATGTAAAGAGTCTGAAACGAATTTGGACCACCATTTTTGTTTCAGATTTTTTAAATTTGTAGAGAATTCCTCTTCGATTCAGCCTCCCAATTATGGAAAATTCCTTCACTAATTGTTTAAAGTGTCAAGAATGTTCCCAAGTTCGTTTACATTTTTTTCGAACTTATAATTTACGGAAAAAAATGCTGAATTTCGATATCGTATACTTTTGCATGATATTCAATTTAATGCGTAGAAGACGATTCGGTAAAAAAAATGATATATATATATATATCTATCTACAGTCATAAAGATAACGTTTATGAATTTGTTTTTCAATTACTCACTTCCTCATCTTGAGAAACGCAATTGACCAAAATTTACGGCTTGGTCCGAATCACCGCACTAACTCATTTGCATAATACGATGCACACTTTCTGCCCTTACTCTCTCCCTTACTTCTACCATTTTTTTACACACACGAGCTGGCCTTGAAAAGTCTCGTCAAAATGTACACCATTTCGCGTGGTATTCGCGGAAAATTTTCAAAGTATCCAGCAGGGCACTTTCTTTCATACTCCAGGAAAAAAATTTTCTTTTCCCTCTTTCTATTTTTTTTTTTTTTTCACTTCATTGTAAAAATGGCTCATAGTGTCAACGTTGCTGATTGTATTTTATTTTCCCCTGGTGAAACTTCGCGACGCAATTTTCCCGTATAAAAACATTATTACGAATAGAAGACGAGAAAAGAGAGCGACAGATGTCGTGTATTTGTGCACGAGGAAAAACAAAGCGATAAAAAAAAAATCTGGACGAATCTATTTGAACAAACGTTAACACACGTATACATCGTATAAACATAGACGGAGGAGGGAGGGAGGGGCACGTGTGTCTCATTGATGATATATAGAAGGAACATCTGGAAATCGTGGACCGATCCATGCACTCTTGCATCTCTATATCTTCATCTCATCCGGGGCATCAGGATCATTCGGTATATGTAAACATAAATCATGATCCGAGAGAGCGCGCGTGCTGCGAAAGATTCTCGAGACTCTGCTGGTCGTATATATAACACGTATCGCGAGAAAACGTATAAATGAGGGGTGTAGTCTCGTCGTCTTATTATATGGCGAGACATCACGTTCTCGTTGGGCAAACGAAGCCTCAATAACACGCGAGGTGGAATAAAGTGAAGCGCACGATACAGCGAAGTTTCACTTTTGAGTCACTTTGGACTTACACGCAGCAACAATCCTTTTTTTCCTTGCTCCTCTCGTGGCACACGAGAGACGCAATTTTCAGCGAGACGAGAGCACAGAGTGAAAGAATAGAAAGAAAAAAAAAAGGAAAACGTACACACGGGAACATGAGAATGGAATGGCGCGTTGAAGGAGCGTGCTGAGCGACAACGTTCGAGCGTCCGTTTGTATAAACGTGTGTAGCGTGCGACGTTTACATCGAAATAAAGAGGCAAGTAAGAAGAGGAAGAGAGAGAATGATAGAAACGATAGTGGAGAAAGGGCGAGAAGAGCCGCTGCGTCAGAAAAATTGAGCAACGATAAAATGGCAGAGGAGACATATACATGAAAGTGAAAAAAAAAAGAGCAGAAGAAGTGAAGAAGGCGACGAGAGAAAATTTGAGAAAGAAACGAGATGGAACGGAGTATAAAACTCAGCGGTACATATGGTATACGTGTGTGTACACGTGTGTGTGTGAGCGTGTGTGTGTGTACGTTAGCAAGGCGGCGTTGCGGATCTAATCATGGAAATTGGTCTTGTGCCAAGCGAGGCAAACGCCGGAATGAGAAAGATAGAGAGGTATAGAGAGAAATATGGAGGAAAGAACAGGGAAAGATCGAGGGCGTAACGGTCGCTGATGCGGAGGGTTACGAATAGCGAGAGATGTAGACGAATCGAGGTTACGAAACGAAAATTGTAGGGAGAAAGAGATCCCATGGAGCCAGAGAGTCTCGAGTTTGTACCCGGTTCTTCGTGAAGTCGAATTGGAACGAATCGATTGATTACATGGTCGTAGGAAAGAAAAAAAAAACAAATTTGGGACCTCGATTATATACTTAGGTGAACACACTGTAACTATTATTCGATCTTTCATTGGATGGAAGAAGACTTCTGGGTGGTTCTGTGGATTTAATGGATAATCTCCCCGGGCTCTTTTGGCGCAGAAACATCAGACCTTCAACGAAGACTGCCTTCCGCTGAATATATCATAAAGAACACGTGTGTAGCCCCCCGAGAATGAGTGTTTCGTTAATGCACGCAGCGGAGGGCTATGCTAGACAAGGATTTCGATTATTTTTATCGAAAATTCGACAGGCCTATAGGTAACCAACAAAGTTGAGGGAACCAGAGAATAAAGGCGAGAGAAGCAAAAGTTTGCCAGAGGGGTTTCATCAAGAACTAATTATCGGCTGCCCCCCCGAAGAGCCTTATCTGTCTCCTTCGAAATTGTATAGACACCGGTAGCCCGGGGTTGAGCTATTTAATGCGCTTTCAGGAATTGTACGTCCAACGAAGAAAAAAAAAAACAGTATCGGCCGAGGGTAAGAAAAAAAAAAGAAGGAGACGAACAGCGAACGAGAAAGAGATGGAGTAGAATAACGACGGACCTCGTGAGACCTCGATAGAAGGTGGAGCGATGCGAAGGGTGGGCTCGCAGAAAGGTGAAAAAAAAAACGACCAGGGAGGATAAAAGAAAAAATAAGAAATGTGAGCAGAAAGAGGGCGAAACTGTTCTCCTATAAATGGTCCCGAGCGTGCCTGGAATAACCCTATACTATTCTTCTCTCTCTCTCACACTCTTTTTCTCTGACGTTCCCACCCGCTCCATTTTTTTTTCCAGCTCCTGCACATTCACTAGCTCCGACACTTCGTGTCTTCTTTTACCTACGCATGTGCTCTCCTTGCTCACGGCGATTCAATCTCCTGAAAGTTTTCTTGATACGTGAAAAATGTCTCTCTCTCTCTCTCTCTCCTTTCCTCAAAGTAATTCAAGTGACACGGCGACCATAGAGATATAGATAGAAGATATACACAGAATGAAAGAAGTGATGAGCTGGAGCTCCTCCATTACCACCAAGTGAACTCTTTCTGATTAGACTCGAGAAATCTCGTTTTTTTTTTAATCTTATTTCATTCATGATGTATATATAAGTTGCCAAGTTGCTGACAACGTTATATTTATTTAAGAAAAAAAACCCAATAAAAATGAGAAATTGGCATTTAATGAAATGAAATTTCATAAATTTCCCTAAATATTTTTGGTACAACAAATACGTTATTAATTAAATTTTTTTAAGAACAAGTATTACAAATTGTCTACTTTAGTTATAAAAAAAAATGTAACGTATTTTACAGCTTTGTTCGTAAAGTTATCATTGAATTTTTGCAGAAATCTTACGAGTATTTTTGTCACAAGAAAGAAAATAATTCTATAATTTAATTGTTACTCCATGACGTGATATCACATTGGGACTTGCAATTTTTCTTTACAACTATCTTTGTAAAAATCGAGAGCCAGCAAGAAAATATTGCAAACCAATCTTGATTTTCATCTCCGGAGTAACCGAACTTTCAGGGTCCATCTACTGTGAGACTTTCGTCAATTTTTTTTTCTCCTCTACGGCTGATCGTGTATCGAAGAACATGAAATACGGATAAACTTTGAGGCTATAAAAGGTCTCACCGCTTTTCCATCCCGAGGGACGTTCGGAAAAATTTACCGGGGCAACGCCGGAGACGTCGAGACGCATAAAAAAAAAAAAACGAGGTTACGTTTTTTTTCCCTAGCCCCGTCGCTGAAATCTCGCCCGTGTGCTCCGAGCACAAAGCTGAAAATTTCTACGAGAATACGTCCAGATACTCGGTTGTTTGTTTTTTTTTTTTCGCCCTCCACAACACCGACACATTGGGAAATTCGTCGTACAATATATTTTTCATTCCAAGGTCTGGTTAGCGCGCGAGGTTTTAGCTTCCGTTTGAACAGCATTTCTGCGGCGCGGGGCCGAAGAAAAAGAGCATGGAAATGGGAGCAAAAAAAAGGGTTGAGCCGGCGCTGTCGTAAAGGCCCCGCGGGAAAACGGACAGTCGAGGAATTATATACCTCTCTAGGCCGTTTGAACGCTTTCGTCGCTTCTCCTCTATACATCAGTACAGTTATACACTTTGAATCTCCGGGGAGGACTGCTATATGACACTGTGTATGATCCTAGGTGTTTCATTAGAGGTCCCATCATTTTTTACTACTGCTCTTTTTCCCTCGAAAAACTTTGTTATTCCCGATAAAAAATCTTTCGCAAATCGCGCGGATAATTGCGCTCAGTCATTTGAGCTCGTGGTAAAAGAGCGACTGGATGCAACAATTGTTAGTAGCTACAGGCAAAAAATACAGTCAGGACATTTTTGTCAATGGTCGCGAGTACGGAGTTATCTGCGCTCACGATCATACTGACGAAATACTCCGGGAACTGCCCCCCCCCCCCCCCCCCCTCCACCGTGCTCCTTTTTACGAGTACGTAATTATGAAATCTTGAATGGTAAATTACCGAGTTACGCGAAGGTGTGGCATGTGATCTCGATCTCTCGCACAATTTTGAGAAAAAAATTCTGGACCGCGCCGTGAAACCGATTTTTGAAGCAAAAACAAATGGGAAAATAGTGCAAATACATTGTAAAGTTGCTTGAGAGATCGATGTCTCGATACGGTCGTAAACTCGCGTGATCGGACAGTATCGCGGGGGCGAATGAATGCATCTACTTTATACTTTCTTTAAACCTTTTTTTTTTTTTTCGTTTTTTTTCTCGCTTCATCGCGTCACGGCAGAGGCGGTTAAGCCGAGCGTGAAAACCTTTAATGTCGGGAGGGACGAGACGCGCAACCATTTTCCATGGATGCCCTCGCGCGATCATGGCGGTATGGTTCGGCCGCGATGACGCACTTCCCGAACTCATTCGCCCGATGGGTGTTGGATTACCAGAGTCCGTATTATATATCACGCGAAGAGGGTAAAATAAGAATTAACGAAATTGACCCCGACAGATTGTTGGCGAACGAACGAGGAGGCAAGGAGAGAACCGAGTGAGTCTTAGCTTTCGAGAAATTATGGGAATAGCGTGTGTGTGTATCGGAGGACGGTATAGAAGGACGATATTTCGAGCGAATCCGAATAACCATAAATTCCAAAAGTCTTGGATTCTCGCACAAGTTTTTTTTTTTTTTCTTTCCTAACATATTTTTTCTATACTTTTTTTTCCCCCGTTAAAATGTGTTACATTCTGAGATCAAAGAATCCGTTTCGGTTGTAAATTGTGTCTGAAGCGATCGCGATCCCGATTGAAAAAAAAAATAATAATAATAATAATACGGTTGGCAGCGCCGTACGGATTAGTTTTTATCGGGAAAAAGTGGATTCTAGTTTTTGTTTTATCAATTTTATATTTGAATAAAATGACAATTTATAGAACTGAATAAATTCTAAAGAGAGACGTCTGGGCATTATATTCGAATCTACCGATTATCATCGTCATTTCCCCAATCTCGTTCTGAATTCTTTATACTTTCTTGCCGATACGGTATTATGTCTGTATTTTCTTTTTGTTCTCTGTCGGAGCAAACTTATATAGACCGCGATCGTCTGTACATTTGGCAACGTCGAGATATATAATACACAGCTCAGCACACTAGCACGATCGTGAATCGTTGACTCTCTCATTCCAAGATCACGAAATTGTACCGAAAGACTTCTATCGCCACACAGTAGAAATATATCTCCTTTTGGGCTATCAACGATTTCAGTCACGTAACGTTTTCTCCCAAAATAGACATGGGTATTCTTGTCTCTGCGACTCGTATCACCGCGTATTTTTCGAAATCGTTTTCCTAACCAGTCAGCGCTCCGCTGCGTCTGTTTCTCTTTTTTTACTGTATTATATGCCTGATGTGTGGACGGGACTGCATGTCCAGAAAAGAAACGGAAAATAACAGTCATGCCTGATACATTCAATATTTTATACATTCACGGAGAACGACCTATGGCGCGGAGCCTTTTTGCTCGCAAAATCGCCGTTGCACCGGCGATTTTATATCATGAACTTATAGATCGATATTCTGCTCATTCGACCGAATCGAGAAGGTCCGCGTTGCGAAAAGAAAAGTTATTGCATTGTTTCAATCAACATTCATGTCCGTTGAAACGAAATTTTAGTCAGATCAGCAAAACACTTTTGTTTCGTCCCAAATAAATTTTCGTTTCCCGAACCGAACAAGTATATATTGAAGCGAAAGCTTCGTTGTACAAACTAAAAATTTACGTTTAATGCGTAAATTTAAGCCTATAGAGGAACACACACGCGCGTATGTTTGTCAACGCAAAAACTGACAATTATTTGCCTGCTTTATATTGTTTTTTCTATTTTTTTTTTTTTGCAGATATATGAACCGTAGCACAGTGCGGTTTAAGAAAATCAATGATGGAATAAAGAGTGTACTTCGGGACTGACGAGGCGAGTGGCTTGCGGCATTGGCCTTGAGGCCAATAAAAGCAACGAGCCCGCTATGATATCAACGGGCAAAGCCACCGTTTACCGCCTCTCAAGAGTATAATAGTTTCGATCAGCTGACGCATTTGGGACCCCAAGTATAAGCCAGCTTCGAGATTATGTATGTGCTTGGATAAATAAAATTACAAAAGCATACACACATAGAATACGTAAATATTGTTTTTACCGATCTATACGTATACACGTTTTTTTGTTTCATATGACTTTTACCGTTCAATGAAATCCTCCCGAAGTTAAATTGTTGCTCGTGTCCGTAAAATCAAGTTGGGCTAAGTTATTCGAGAATCCGACATATAAATTGGGATTTTTTGTACGAATTATAGGGCAGCACGTGGGCGTGATATGCTACAGGAGAACGTCGACGAGAGAGGGCTTTCGCAAGAATTCCGATTGCCATGAAAACGACGAAGCCCACTGTGAAGATGGAGAAAGGAAGAGGGGAGAGAGAGAGAGAGAGAGAGAGAGAGATAAAAAAAAAGAGCACTCTGCGTCGATGCGACGGGGATTGTCCAATAGCAAGGAACGGCGAAGATCGACGCTCTGCAACTTTGTTCGTGTGTATTCTGAACGGGGGAGAAAGATAAAGAGAAAACCCCAATGCTCGAGAGCGTTTCTCGTAAACCAACGAGTTTGTTGCACACGAGGCAAACGCGTCTCGTCGTTTTATTCGAAACGAACGAAATCGCGAAGCAGGTCGAAGAAGAGAAGAAGAAATGGGAGACCGAGAAGTCGAGAGGATAGAATGACAATAAGAGAATCGAGGCTGCTGACGAGGAGAGAAGAGCAAGAAATTTCTGCGAGCAGTGTGTGTATACGAATAGCATGATTTTCACCGATCCACATGTATACACACATGACGAAGTGAAATTTTACATAGAGGAGAGACTGATGGGGATGGTTTTGTAACCACTTTTTGTCATGTGCCCATTTCTCGTGCGAGCATCGATCATTAGATTTAGTGATGAACTGCGATCTTTGATCTTCATAATAATATTAGCCCCGGCTGTTCGGCCACAAAAGCCGAGGATTGCACAATTGTTTTGAACACATTCTCCCGGATGATTTTTTTTTTATTATTTTTTATTGCAGAAAAAAAACGTTGCCCGCATGCAAGCATTCTGTTTTGAGTAAATAACTTTTATACAAAACGCGTTTGACAATAAAACTCTGTAAATAAAATCAACCTCCCCTCCCAAGCCCTCGATCTTCGATCCTTACTCCCGTCGTGCTATGACTGAAATATAATCATATAAATCATATCGAACGTAAGAGCAAAAAAAAAATCGTTAAAAAAATGACGTTCCGTCGATTGCGACTATGGTAATAGCTGCGGAGGGTCCAGTAATTCTGACCATGAATGCTTCGTCGTTGCGAAAACGGCGATTACATCAGATATATATACATAAATATGTATCAGAGTTGGACATTGAACGTACGATTTATTTCATGTCATTGTGTTAACTAAATCATATATCACACTGTAAATTCATTACGGGGAGAATAGACGTCTAATTGATGCGGGTAAAAGGTTATCGATGCATCGAGTATTTTTATTTTCGATAAGCATTAGTTATCAATAATTCGAATAACCATTCTCAATCACAAAAATTTTCTTTCACAGTCAAATAGCAATTACAGTAGATACAAATACCAGCTAGCATACTCGGCACATGCAAACTAGAGAGCGAAGCTCTGCAGGCGAAGCGTCAGGGGTGGGGGACGGGAAGGTCGATCGACATAAAAGTAACATTGTAGCAGTCTGCGAAAGAGGTGATGAGTTATGTGCATGCTAGTTTGTCGCGTTGGTAGCCGCGCGAACCTTGTACTTGTAATGGTCGCACTTGTGCGACGAGAGCGGGAGGCAAGGAAGTCTCAAGGGAGCTTGAAGGAGGGGACAAAAGGGCCGGCTAAAGAGTCTTGCTGCATAGCGAGCTAAACGGACAATCGAATGGAACAGTATTACCAACCTGAGAGACGTCAGCTGGCGTTTCTGGCTGTAGGAGAGTCACAGGTGCTGCGCGATCCTTCAGCAATGGAGGGGGAGGAGGGCAACGGGTATAAGCAGACGAAGATGGTCGTTCGTCACACGTGGTCGTTGAACGCACGTTTTTTTCCCACCCCCCTTTTTTTCCCCCCTCGTAATTAACCCGAATCTGTCGCACTTCAATTTTACACACTCTCGACATTTTGTCTCCCTCCGGCACAATCGACTCGCGAAATTATTCGCGAGTCAGGGTTCCTTGACAAACTTTGTTTGAGTCTGCCAGCTAGTTGGATCTGATATACATATATAGGCAACCCGCGAATACAGGATTCAGAGTGGAGGGAGATGTGATGAAAAGTCACGTGGTCAATCTAAACGCAACAGAGGGAATCATGTGCTTGGCAGACGACAATGAATACATATATATGTATTTGCGCTATAATGGACATGTATATAGAGGTATATATGGAAGCAGGGGATAGAGTGGATATGATGCGCTTGCGCGTCACGGTATCAAGCGACGCACATATGTAAGACGCATTGCGATACGCACAGTAGTCGCTTACCGATCCGACCAGACAACGCACACACCCGTGCGTTGTCCGAAAGAGATTTAAAAAAAAAAAACCATCACGAACGGGCCTCGGCGAATTAATTTATGAAATTTGCATAAAAGGATGCTTGCTATTTTCGTTTTTTTTTTTCACACCAAAGAGAAAATGTATCGAAAATATAGGGAGAGAGAGAGAGAGAGAGAGAGCGAGAGAGTCTCGAGCGTTGTGGCAGCCACAGCGTCTGGTGTCGTGACTCGCACTGCTGGCTTTCCTTCAGGGAGTTCCGACGCCAAAAGGTAGATAGTCCAATACTTATGGCATATATGCTACACGAAGGAACGAACACCACGATAGGTTATACGTAACGTATTTCGTTCGTACAAGAGCGTCTTATACGCTCCTGGAGCTGCACCTTGCATATCCGACAGCTTGAACCTTTGTAAAAGCTGTAAGCTATGCGTATAGTGGTATAGTATTAGCGTAAGATCAACTTTGCATCCCCAGGATATATGGTCCTTGTTGAGCGTGTATAAAAGTAAATGAGGAGCCTCTGTATCTGCTTTTTTTCTCTGGCTAAAATATTACTTACAGTACATAAAAAGAGAAATGGGGGGAAAGGTGAGCGTTGGTTTGGATATGGATGCATGCTACTTCGTGACCCTAAAGACACGAAGGGCAAATAGTACCGACAACTTTTCATGGCTGCTGGTTATACCTGCATGTTTATATGAAATTGCGGTGGTACTGGTGCGTACATAGTTAACCGTACAGGAAAGAAATATATATATGAATGCATGTCCTAGGAGCAGACTGCAAGGTCTTGGATAATAGTATTAGGTATCCGCGTTTCATAACTGCAAAACGAGGAATGTTTTTTAAGTATATTAACGAAGATATGTCCGAATTTACGATATGGCTGAGTGTCCTTGTTCCATTTGTGTGTTTTTTGTTTAGTCATTTTAGTTCAATCCATACCAATGAAATCGAAGGAAATTGATTGATCCATGATTTATGGGAAATAAATCAATCTAGGCTTCTCGCAGGAATTGTAAACATTAATTTTACGTTTTTTTTTTTTGCATTTTTTCCACAAATTAGTTGCTGTACTAAAATTATTGTAATTTTGATTTCCCAAGCGCAACACTGTATTCGTATTCATACCCTTTCGCAGCGCCCATAACGAAACGAAAAATACGAAAGGTACCATTGAACCGAGAAAACTCGAGGAAATGAGGTGAAGCAGGAGGAGAGACAATAAACGAGCGTTAGGCAGGTATAACTGAAGGAAGAGCATTGGGTGTCTCGTAAGTTTCCGAGGGCCAACACAATGTTGGCCCTCGGAACTTTCGGTGTGTATCGCAGGATAACGTAAGAGGAGCTACATGGGCAATTCGAGCGAGCACTCATGACGCACAGACGAGCAAAAGAATTTTCCGAGACGTCCGTGGCAGCTCTCTGCTTATTCTAGGTCCTCGACGAAGAAGCCAAAACACCTGGACATATAGGCACTATATATAGGCAACCTAGGTACCTCTCGGCACTCACCACACTCGTCTCGTCTAGGAAAATGCTGTGGCATAAAATGACACGAGCGCGGCTGCGGGCTTATAGTTTATGGGTTTTTTGCATCCTATGTGACCCAGCGGATATTATTCAGTTATGACTCCCGGGATCTCCTATCCCTACGGTGGTGCCTATGAAATGCGATGGAAAACCACCGCATCATAACCAACCTCCCATTCTTTCGTGGCTTTCCTTCTTTGCACTCTTTCCATTAGGACTTCCACACTCCGGATATCCTACAGCCCACATTGCAAGGTCTATATAAATATACCGTAGGGTATATACGATAAGGTCTGTTATCAATGAGTTATCGTACTCGGACGAACGGAATACGCCTTCACTTGTGTTAGCCGGATGAGTCAACTCAGTATCAACCATGGTGAATAACGCGCTAATTTATGAAGGCGACTATACACGTCCAGACAAGAAGTTCCAGGCCCTTAAAAGCTAATAGCACTATGAGAACGAAGAGGATTGGCTTCAATGCCGAATATGGGTTTTAGTGAAATTGAGTTCCTTAGGAGCGGCAGTAGGTATAGATGGAGAGAAATGTCGATGCTGCTGGAGCGGATCGATGAGACCAACGTTCGGGAGCGTTGACGCTGTGTCAACCCCAGATGGCCAAAACGGTACGAATATTGAACTCTCAAGAAACGAACGGTCTCTAATTATTGGCATACCTCTGTATATCTCTGTCGAATAGCTATACCATATGGCAATCACTGACGGTTGGCTCAACACTGATCGAGCACCATCAAACCTGTACTGTTAACCCATACTCTCTGTCGCGATTATACGAGAACTATACTAGTGTACACGACTACGTGCTTCAGCTGAGATCTTCTTCTCGTCTTTCTATGTATCCCTCGACTCTGCTCACACGCCCAAATTATTCTCTCCCCTTCTCTTTCTCTCCTCGTATACTGCTCATGAATCTAACGAAGTCTTCTCCACCCACGGCGAGATTGAGAACTGTACCATAACGCGCCATATCTGACGGTACGGTAGAGAGCACACGATGCTGTTTATAGGTATATCCCGTGTATTTATGACATTATTCTGCTCCCAAGGGTGAAACGGAATTGTCCTGTATATGAAACCCATAAGGCCGCACGAGTACGCGTATACGAGACCCTGAGTTTTGAGAGCCGGATTTTGAACGTTAATGTAATACCCAAGAAATGAAAAAAAAAAAAAAAGGAACTGAGCGTTTGAAAATTTTGATACCAATGGTTTAGAAATTTAGTCAGAATTTGTAAGATGGGATTAATTTAGGTTTCCTATAACTTTAGCTGGAATTGCTTAATAATAAGATTTAGCCCAGATACGAAGACACGACTGAAGGAATCTTATAGAACCGCGTACGTCAAAATCGAATCTACGACTAAACAAAGTTTTTCTCTCGCCTAGGAAAAGATCAGGCAGAGAAAATGTGTCTCTCTCACTCTCTGTATACATAAGTACAGGATATAATCGACGAGCAACACACACATAGGAGTATTAAATGCATATGGATGGCTGTATATACCTTATAAAGTTCATATAACATAGACTATTTCGCGTTTTGATGAATTCGTAGATAACGAATCGAATTTACAAACGACGTTTATCGTTGAAACCCCGGTAAATAAGCCGATAAGATGGCCCTTTACCGTTGAAATTACTGTATACCTCGCACGTGTGTATACGTGTATTTGTATACTTGTAGAGCCTTGGAGGCCTCAGAGCGGTGCTCTACTCACGTTTGCTCGGCGTTCTCGTCGTTGCTATGGGTGCGGAAATGGCGGGAAACGCTCGCTCAAAGACCTTTCACACAGTCGATAAGGTTGATCGCGACCGTAATTACCGACCTCGAAATCCAGCCCCCCCCCCCCCCACCCCCAAATGACCTATGCACGCTTTTTGAAGAACCAAAAGGAATCTCGCTGTCAATGATTATTCTTCATAGTCACAATTATAAAAATCATGCTGCACCCACACACAAGCAGATTTCAAAGTTTAATTAGATATTTCGAAAGGCATTTACATTTCTCCGGGCTTGTAGGAATTAATACACATTACATATTATTACTCGTGCTTGTACGACCTGCTCTCGAGTAAAATATCACTATATCGTATTTTAATTTGCCCGCCTTGGAATTATCAAAGTATGAATAAAGTATTTTTTTTTTTAATATCAGATTGAAGAGACGATCAAGGAGGGGCAGAAGGTAGAAGCAATGAGTGTATGCGGGCAACTTGCGAAAAAAAAATCGTATAATTATTCTGTTAATCGTGTGAGATCGTATAGCGTGGTAGCATCGCGAGTCGGTGAGAGGAAAATCAGCGGAGCATCTTCCACGAGAGTCTGGTCAACAGAGTAGACTGTCGTGGGCATATAGTTGGTGGGGCAATGTCAGCCTCATACTGTCGTGAAAAGAGGGGGATTCGGCGACAGAGTGTATAAAGCATGGAAGGGGAAAAAGCAAGAGAACTCTGAGGAATACGGCAGCCATGATGGAAAGATGTCCAATCGGTGCTCGAGTTTGTTCCCTCATGGCGTAATGGCAGCGAGGCAACGCCCCGCGTAAAACCACGAGAACGTAACTTTCATTGGACCCACGAGCATTAAAAGTTTTATTGCCACAACCCGGACAGTTATACCCGCCTAGATGCCCACGGCCATGAACGAATGTAGTAAATACGGGACCTCGTCTATACGAGCTCTACTGACGCTGTACAACGAAAGAAGCACTTCCTGAACCACCGGCAAAATATATATATTTTTTTAATCGCTATACCCCCGGTCCTAGATACGCTACTGCTACGAAAGATCCTGCCTGGCGTGCCCCCTGGTCGAGACCCTTCAAACTTTCGAAGATCACCGATCACTCCCGTCGCATCTCGGCTGATCATTCTCCATTATTTTTTTTCTCCAATCTCCTCCCGACTTGTTAATAATAATTCCAATAAATCCGTTTTTTTTTTAAGTTCCTACAGAATCGACAAAAGAGGGTGTCATCAAGCGCTTTGCCCCCGATCTATCGTATCTCGAAGTAACAGTTCAAACATCGAGGAAAACAAACGGAGCTATAAGTCTGTAATTTTTCTTCATTTTATAAGATAACTTTACTATCCGAAGATTGAAAATGTGCATATTTGTTGTAAAAAATAAAAAACCGGAATCCCTTACACCGGAACATAGATCAACTCTGTGAAGCTGCTGATAGCACCTTCTGCTGAAAACAATCCTTTGTTTCAGAGCTGTTTCTATATACCGACATATTGCCTCCAGAATACAATTATCCTGGAGGCCGTGTGGCGATCCATATGAGATACTACCTAAGCCTGTTTACCCTCTGGATATGATTTACGCGAGCTTAGCGATCATTGAACAACAGTTTATTCCCAATGAGACGAGCCCACATTCCCCATAATGGTAGTCCATTTCCACGATGAATTCAGATTAAGTAATGTTATTTGCTCATATACATAAATTTTCATGAGCAAAGGCTCGTTGCCCAAAAGAACCGATTCTTTTTCCTCCTGATACAAATTTTTCCGCGCGTTGAATAAATATGTCCTAGGCATATAGCGTGTGCCTCGGGACACAATGTCGTCCGGCGCGGTCGAGTAATTATTTTTAGCGGTTCGTTATCGCGCACAGGTATATTAGTAGCGGATAGCCAGCGCGGGGTCAGCCTGCATAGGTAAAATACTTCGTGGTCCGTAATGTTTGATGACACGCGATAAGGCATGCGGCTACCGCAACCAGCGCCGGTGTACCGAGAGCTATATACGTTGATTAGAGTATGCGAGAAATCGTGGCCGTGCTATATATGTTGAGACTAACTATATATTACCTTCGCACGCCTTGACGTCACGTCATTCACTCGCGGCTGATTGTCACGATAACGCTATATATCTATATACTTTTGTACAAAAGCCTTTTGTGCATTCCGTTTCGTCTGTGATTTGGTTGATGGATGGGCGCTTCGCAATCACCGGATAATAAAAAAAAAACGTGATTATCAACAATGTGATGCAATGTATCGCGAGACTGGTGGATGACCGTAATATGGGGACAAGCGCAATGATATTGACTAGAATTCCGAACAACTTGAGGTATAATTCCATTCATATATTATACACTGATATTGTTGAAACGATCGTAAAACGTCAAGCGGTAAATAAAATGCCACTTGGCAATGGAAACGCGTTCAACGATCTCGGAATACCGCATTCAATCCTATTTAGATCTTCTCAACACGACGCATTAGTCGAAAGCCATATATGGATCTTCACGAAATGACCGAGGGTTTATAATATCACTGGAAGAAATCAGCGCAAAAGAAGTGGAACTGACTCCACACGTATGGCACAATTTTGTATTATTCTCGTACGCGACCCTCATTGGTATTATTATACACGCGGTAACGATCCACGCGAGATCTTCAATGCTTTTTATCGTTAATGCAAACGCAATGAATTGATCAAGATTTTCGTTTGCACGGAATGTCTGATGCGATTGACACGTGGAAAAAGCCTCGACAGAAAATCCTTGTCACCTTGACCGTGACGATTTTCATACTTTTTTATGATCCCTATGTGCATAGAAACGTCTATATGCATAACGCGTGGTTCGTGAGTGAATATAATTTCAACGAACGGGTTAAATATATGCGGATGCTAGTCGTTTTTAAGATAAACAAAAACTCACCACAATGGACAGAAGAACAATAAGAAGCAAACAGAGGCAAAGCAATTATATAGAGACGGATCGATGAAAGCTGGCGTAGACCGTATACACTGCACTCTAGTGGACCCAGCACGCAACCCTATCCGCAATCTCATTGTCGTCATCGTATGTGCGTATCAATCAGTCACGAGACTTCCGCAAATACACTTTTTTTTTGTTCGTTTTTGAAACATCAAATGTTCGCGCGAACTCATATTATCGATCGGAATCCCACCGATCGTTTCATTCATAATTATTTCGCTCGTGAAGGGTGAGCTGTCACTGTCAAGGGAGTTCACAACTGGTCGCACACTGTACCATTAACCCCCCCCCCCCCCCCCCCGTTTCTCAAATACTTATACAAATATTTTAAATAGTGCCTATAGCGATCTTGGTCCATGAACTTTCGAACATCTTTGACACCTTCGTAATAGTTAATATTTGATACTTTGTCTTGCAGCATCCACGAATCACTCGAATCTTTGCATATGCGCCAAAACAGGCATAACTCGTGCCGTATGTACAAGGCGATTGTCATTTCGGATTGTCGTAATCAGCAAGGCAATCACGCGTTAAATTGCTGGCTTAAGAATGAGACGGGCCGAAAGATGTGGAAAAAAAAAGGGAGACCGCAGACGGTATCGGTCGAGCCGTAGGTCAGGACTGCAGCAGCCAGAATCAACCCCCTCGACGTAGAACCAGCAGCAGCTCCACCGAGCGGAAGGGGGTGGTTTCGCACCCAGGCTCCGGGAGGGTAGTAACGTTACAAGCCATGGGTAGATTGTGTATCCCTCTCTTCTTCGACATCGATGTCTACATACACGCGATGATGGATACGGATAAGAAAGCGCGTTGGTATGTAACGAAAAGTAGAAGGGATTTCAGCGTCACGAATTATATTGAAACGAAAACTAAAGCAGGCGAGATGAAGAGTCTTTTTGGGGGCCGCGAGTGCCAGGAAGACACGAGAGAGGAACAGAAAAACAAAAAAACGGAAATTGCAAAAAACGAAGATGGAAAATTTCGCAGGATATAAATAAAATAAATAAACGCGTTAGGGTTGTGGCCGCGATGAAGGACCATGTGCTTCGTGTAACTCGCGAGCGTCACTGCGCTTGCGTCTTCGACTTCTGACCCTAACTCTAACACACAACATGTTTGGTTCTTGCATCTTGGTCCTTACATGTATAACGTCTGTATATGCGCGTATAGCCAGCTCGTGAAACCATGCGGTATAATGTGTATTTGCGTGGTGTATGTGTATGTATGACTGGCTCTGCCTCGCTCGCTCCTGGAGATGAAATACATCATAAAACCCCGTGGAGTCAACTGTTACAACCCTCCGAGCGCCCATTGGTGTGCTGAACGAACGTGAAGTTCGAGTGAGTGATATCGAGTGGGAAGGTTATAACATGAGAGTGTATGCAAGAAGGGCTGGTTCCTCCCGGGCCGATCCAGCCATACCGATTTCAAAATCCCCATTGTCGCGCATCTATCGTTACACAGCATATAGCTATTCATGTACTTTGTAAGAGGACTGTGGAGCGGGGGTGATGACGATCTTTAGCTCTGCATTCATAAGGACCTAAGGATCTTTATTTTTTCCTTTTTTTTTTTCAATGCAGCAAAAATATCAAAAAAAGGGACATGCAGGGAGGAGTCGCACGGCTACGAATACATTCTGCACACTCAGCACTCTTTCGTTTCATCCGAGGAACAGGTCGATGCACTCAGGATTAATTTGCGTGAATAACATATGGAAGCGATAGAGACATAAATCTCCCGCAAGCCGCAGCATATTCTTTGCCCAAGAAACACACATCTATGTCCTCTCTCTTATTTTCTAGCATACTTTAAACGCTGCTAATACACTGAGAAAAGTTGACGCAGTCAGTCACGGGGACTGTTACACCCATATCAGTGTGTCGTGCATAACATTACGTCGAGGGGGACCTCCGTCTGGTCTATATGGTATCAGCAATTTTCAACAGCGAGCTATGCAACATGCAACTATACCGGTCACGAAAAGAATCGCGAATGTTCATTTAATACTCGGTAAAGTCGTAAGAGTGCGGTGTGCTTGCATTTATTGCGTTACAGCTGTTGGTGCAGCGTTGAAATCTGATGCAGCAAAACGGTTTGTTACGAGCATCATCGAGCTCCTGTACAATTAAATACATTGCCGACACGGTGAAGGTTGACCATTCGATGACAAAGATATAAATGAAACGTTTATATTTTATTGAGGAAAATTAATGAAAATGTTGTTTGAATGGAAAATTTTGTCCACTTGACTGTATCTGCAGTGACATGCGTTCGAGGAAATATTCAATTTCTAAAAAAAAAATTTGTTTACAGCAAATATACTTTAGTCCATTATCGCGAATAACTCTTCACGAACGAAACATTTCTTATGGAAGTTTTATATTTTTTTCTGACCGCACGTTACATCAGATTCAAGCAGAACAATCATTTTTTTTCACCGTGAACTTATTAAATTATAACGTAATCGCAAAGTTTGACATATGAACCAATTGATTAAGGTAAGTCCTAGCGCTTCAATAGTGCGAGAAAGTTTCCTATGTACCACATGATAAAATATATTCGCGATTTTCACGTCCTAGAGATGGCGCAACGGTATCTCAATATGGCCGATCAAAGTATAGTACAGGGAGACTAGAGTCTCCCTGGTATAGTATAAATGGTTTTTTTTATTTTGTCCATTATCATATTTTGGCACTGTACACACTATACTAGCAGAGCTTCTGCTTTAAGCCACGAGAGGCACCAAAACTTTTGGGGATCGCGAATACGGCCCTAGTGGTCATATGCAGCGAACTTTTGATTGAGTCTGTACAGAAATGGCTGTTACATATGGAACTGTGCATATTCAAGATACATTCACACCATAGAATATGCAGCTTACACGCGTCGAATTTTCATTCATATTGCATTATTTTTGCGATCGTCGTTCGTAAACGAAACGGTTAATAATTTGGTTCTTTTTTCCTAACATGTGAATAATAGTTTTCTACCGTCTACAATTTTTTTAATCAAAATCTGGCTATGCGTTTAGTTGTAATATTTGAAAAAACCGTGCTAGTATATCAGGGTACAGCAATGCTTTTGCTATGTGCTCTTCACGTAATGGTTGCTAACTTTGACATTGAATATCTCGAATTGGGAACGGTCAATCATGCTTCAAATTTCACGAGAAGTTGGGTACTCTTTGTCTTATATATAGATGAGAATATTATATGTATAGAGAATATATAAGAGAATACTCTGGGTATTCTCTTCGTCCACTATAAATTTCAACAAATTCTCATTATAAACGCATTTGCACGAGGACTATACCTTTAGAAATCTTGCAATAGGTGTATCAATGACAGTTTATTTCTGAAATGGTTGTGAAAGCAGAATATTGCTTAACCAGGCGCCAAGTACTGATTGGTCCTACAATCGATTGATCGGAAAAACTTAACGATATCATTTTTTTCTGCTTTTTATATTTCCTGCATAGTACTTAGGAACGTTGTAGCGCTATGTAACTGGCAAAGAGATCGTATTAAGCCGGCGAACTTTGCAATATAAAGTCATTTTTTGTCGTAAATTAAATAAATGTTACATTCCTTTAGTCGTAATAGATGGTCGAGCTCTGGTCGCCAGCAAAACGAGGCTATGTAAATTCATTTCGCGATAATGTGAAATTCTTTCTTAATCGATCTTAGACGCGACTTTTCGTTATTGACAATCCCCCTATGGTAGTTTTACGACTTACAGCATATCTACGTCTGTTTAATTACCTCGATACAATTTACCATCAGGCGCAAGGCACTTGTAAGCGATGAACGCTCGCAGGGCTCGTCGAACTCGTAATATAGACTTGCGTAAATTTATTTGCAAGTGGACAGAGAGCGAATGAGACAGTGCGAGAGAAAGAGTGAGATAAAGGCTGAAGAGGGAAAAACACCACAACGGAAAAATCGCGATAAATCATCGCGCGTTCGTGCCCCAAGCTCGTTAGTTATACTCAGTGAGCTATTTTTAGCGAAAAACAGAAGACGAGAGTGATGGACGCTGCATAGATGCTGTATAGCACTCTCGAGGGCTTATATATGTGTGTGGGCAGCGAGAGATTATTGTCGTTAATTTTATAGATTGGTATTTTACGGACCGTCAAACGACGCCGGGCAATACTTCTTGGACCATGCTTGGGACTATTTAGCGATTTCGTGAACACCGTCACATACATATGTCACACATCTACATGACTTGGTTACTCGATTGCCTGCGGCTATGTTAAAATGAGCGCGTACCATGGTAGCAAGTATATTATAGTTTATCTAAACATCTGAGTAGCGTCGCATGGACAAAACTAGGATATGCTCATGAATTACCGGACGAGACTGTATTATCTCCGTGGGTAGTAGAGAATTCCCTCGCGGATGAGAGATACAAAAATATAGCCCGGAACCATGGGCTCTTGCGGATAATGGATTCCCGAAGGACATTCGAGTTTAAAGTTATTTTCGAAAGCGATTGAAAGTCCTTCGACCACTTATTTTTTTGTTATCGACGGCTCTCTGGCATTTTTTCATTATCAATGGCATCGATCCGAGATGATTCCTTAAAAGTTAATTATTTTTGAGAACCCCGAGTGCGTATGTATATTCGACTAGGCCCATGTTGGAACGGAAAAATAAATTCAATGCTTGACCCACTTTCGCTAGCTACGAGCGTACAGCTGTGGGACTATGGTGGTACTTTTGGTCACTCGGGAATTTCGAGGAACAAAAAAAAATTGGCTCATGTGTATACATCGAACCCCTAGCATCGCAGTATAACGCCGCGCCGTCATCCCCCACCCGAGAAAGAGAAAGTTTTAGACAGTTTGAGAGAAAATATTTTGCTGAGGCTTTCGAATATACCACAGAACATTATATACATGGAATTTTGAAAATTAGGCCAAAGGTCCTCGCCACACAAGACCCTTTAGACCCTGTTGTCGGCAAGACGGGGAAAAAAAAAATTGAACGCTGTATGAGTTAGCCTGGAAAAGAGGTTAAAATCGATCGTACAAACATTCTCCGCACGAGTTTTCCGTTCACGGTGGTGCATGAAGATGAAAAAAAAAAAAATATTCTTAAGACCCTTTCGACGCAAGGCCAGGAAGAGAAAGTGGAAAAGGTTGGTGAAACGCGCTTGCTTCGGTACCGGCACGTCGGCTGGAAAAAACCCGCGAATGTCGATTCTATTGCTAAAGAAACTTTTCCCTTTACCTCATTATAATGGAACCATTATATAGAGTTTTAGATGGAATACGAATCATAGATTCTCAATGACAATTAAATGGATACTTCGGATTTTCTAAAATTGAGTATAATAGTTGTCTATGTTTTTTTTAATTTTGCAGCGACAATGTCAACAAAACACAAAATAAAAAGATTTCTTGCCATCCGTAAGTGCTTTTTCATAATTATAGACACCAATAATGAGATCCACTTATAATACTTTAGCGGTTAACGTATAACGTGTACTGTTTGTTTTATTTATTAATTTTGGCGAATGAATTATTGCGAAGCTTTCGGAATATTCAGGAATTTTAGAATCGGCTTGAGAATCTAAATAGCACGAAATTGGTTGATTTCCGGCACTGTTCTTCTGCCTCTCTGGTATATTTTTATCAATTTTATTTTTGTTTTCATTGATGGCCTAGAGAAAAATTTATTTTATCGAATCAAACAGAGTCCGCTTGAATTTCATTTCATTTGAGTAATTTCTAGCTTAATCATTTTGAATATTAAAATTTATTAAAATTATCCCAAGCTACGATCATAATCTGCCATTATTTATAGACGTTGCTTGCACAACACGGATATATGCATATAATATAGACCGTGTATGGCATTTTATGTTATCAAAATATCTACAGATCATACTGCAAGCTGTTTTGTTATTTACCGACATTGTCGATTTCCCGCCTCCAGTCCAGCCCTTATTTAAAGAAATAAAGATAAAACAAATGTGAATTCTTCGCGTAAAGCAAAAAATGTCATTGTGGCATGTATGAAAAATAGGGCAGCCACTGTCGGGCTTGAACTTTTTAGCGAGTTTCCACTGCTATTAACGTGCACACCCCTTATCGCTCGATATTGTTGATATCCACATCGACAATCTCGCTCGAGCATTTACCTACACGAGCACGCGACAAGAAGCTCGGGTCTCATTGTTTGTGTTTAGCTCAAATTTCATGATAACAAATGGCAACGGCAACATTCGCATAGGGACGATTAAAAAGAAAAAAAAAAAAACATTTCTCGAATGATGCAAAATCCCGCCATAATGTGCCAGCTGAATTTGTAGCAACGGAATCACAAAAGGGACAATTAATGGCGAATAATTATAATGAAAATTAATAAAATTCTCGAACAATGGAGAAGCAAAAATCGAATAATTCTAATGATCACGGTAATTAAAAATAAATAAAAATCATAATGAATATAATTTACGTTTCATTAAAATTTTTAATGAAAAATAGACTTCTAAACAAAGCGCGAGGGTACAGGGATAATGATTTTTTCACTGACGAACAATTATTCGTCGCCGCGATCGTCAATGTTTCGTCAAGTTGCTGAATAATCAGTGCATTACTATCATTATTTTATGGACAAAATCGCGAGTGTATTATATGCGGCATTACTTTTAGAGATGGAGAGAGCTTGCAACGGAAGAAAAGCGCATTGCGTTGGTGCGCAACATAAATACACGAGACGTGTGCATGCGAGGAAAGTCATAGGTGTGTGCGTGTGTCAAAGTATCGGTGTTGGAGTCGTCGTCTCGACGATGGGCGGCCCAGGACTTTTTACGAGCTACAGGCCAATCGATAACCAAGAATCCCCACCAGCTATATAAACGTATATATATGGGGAGATTCTCGACGGAGAAACTCCACGGGGTTTTCGCAGCCTCGCCCGGTCCTGTCGATTCTCACCATCTCGTTCGTGCAAAATTCAATGGCATTTCTCTCTTTAACTCTTATTATACCATCCATCTGTTTCGTTCCTTTCTCGCTAAAATTGCGCTAATTAATTGCCCGACCTGCGTTCTCTTATTGCACCAATTTTGGAATAAAATTACGAGAAAATCGTCGCGACGTTACGGCCCGGGGCGGGGGTCCAATTAGCGAGGACTCATTCACTTTTTTTTCTTCAATTCTTTCATTTGAGAATTTTTCCTACAAGTTTTGTTTAATATGACCCTTTCGGCAATTTTTGGCAATGAAAAAGCAATTGCAAAGCCCACGATCAGTCAAAAACTTTCCTTAACCTTAGCGGGTATTTTCCTTCTATAATTGTACGGATATTTTGCCCACTCCATCGATCAATTCTTTCCCTAATTTTGTTTTCGTACCATACGCAATAACTACCGCAACTGTTTGTGTAAAATTCATGATCGTGGACATGTTTTGTCGTACTCGAGGATAATCCCTGCTGTGATGCGTATATTACCGATTAGATGGAGAGATGGTTAAATGCACTAAGCGAGTGAGAGGAAGATAGAGAAGATTACTAACCTAACGCAACAAAGTAATAATCAATGTGGTTCTCTTTCTCTTTCTCCCGGTGAGTAAGTTATCGAGGTACTTGGGAACAAAGCTCTCGCTTTCTCTCTTCCACGCTTCTCGCACCAAATTTTCACCCTTCTGTTGCTCTACCTTCCATTTTCTCTAATCTAGATTTCGGGCACATACGACCCTCCAGTTCATTCACTCTTTCTCTCTGCTCCCCCTCTCTCTCTCTCTCTCTCTCTCTCTCTCTCTCTCTCTCTCTCTCTCTCTCTCTCTCTCTCTCTCTCTCTATCTCTCTCTATACTATATTTAGTATACTGATCCAAATGTAAAAATGCACAAATGTAAAAAGAACAATGTAAAATTTTAAATGTTATATGTTACAGCATAGCATGTAGCGCAAAGTGCAATATCCGAAATAGCGGAGAACGCTAAATAAACGACCATTCATTCATTCATTGATGCTCCATCTTATATTCTTGATCTGTTTTCAAGGAACGAAAATATTCTTACGCGATCTCGGAGGCGAACATTACCCGTTTTTAACATTCCTATACATCACACTGCAACTCTTTACAATTCATTCTCTCTGTCCGCTATATATTTCTTATGATTTTCTGCCACTTCTTATTACGTCTTCAGCGAACCTCAATATCTTCAAAACTCGTCTATTTGTGCATCTCTTTGATCACGAAGAAGTAACTTAGTTTTAGTTATGCGATCATATTATCTTTCGTAAAATTGTAATTCTGTTCTTTTCATTCTTTCTATATGCTATTCTTCTATGTATCTTTCATAGTGTTGAAATTGTTACATCTGATCTATTGATTATGATCATGTTTCTATTGATTATGTTTTTATTTTTATTGTTGTCATCTAATTATGCCTTGGCAAGCCAAAGGCTTGCCAAGGCATAATAAAGTTAATCAATCAATATTTCTCTCTCTCTCTCTCTCTCTCTCTTTCGACTCACTTTTCCTCTCTGTAACCCTTTCCAGTCATTCAGCATTACGTTGGATACGTTGAACATTCCGTCAATTTTATTTTCAATCTATCACGAGAATCTTGTCTTGTGACTAACCAATTCAAACGAAAATTTAGGAAGAATTCCACAGCTTATTTATTTTCGAAGAAAGTTTTTATCTGCCCACAATTCGCACAGTCTCTTTAAGAAAAGATTCGATAAAATTCCATTTTACAAATTAAAGTAATGGTCGATTATATCGCATGATCCGAATGAAAGATTGAATTCAAACGCTGGATGTGTTGCATGCATCGGTTCGTAATGACGTCACGATCGACCAAAATAGGAACATATATATGTTTCCTGTATGATGAAATTTTAACTTTGAATGCGATTTGGCGTGCATAGATCGTTGCAAAACTTTGGAAATGGCAGAGCGCATGGCATTGCTTTGGATAAAACAAAAACTCGCAAGAAAAGGTTGCATGGTCATTGGTCATGTGTCTGTGTAAACCAACGTGTAAACCAACGACATATTGCAATACATGATTCAAAATTTATCCTTCGCGAACTGTTAATGCATGACCTCAAATGATTTTACAACACTGGAAAAGAATCTCGTTAGGATTCTGAGTAATAGAAGACCAACATCCGGAGAATCTTCAAGATATTTTTTCAATTTTCCTTACGGAGAACTGAGCTCCATAGGGTCCAGATTATTTTCCGGACAGTCGTGGATATCGGCGAGCTTATTCAAGATAGCCCAAAACGCGAGGAATAACAGCAGGGAGTTGGTTCAAGAAGGCAGGAAAAAATCATACATTTTTCCCATGCCGAACAGTGAGAAATATAAAAATCTAGAAAAGCATGAAGGACCATGAAGGATTTACTCACCGGTGTAGGCTCGCTGTCGTCTCCGTCATCGTAGAACTGCCATCCCCTCGTTGCTCCTCATTGATTTTCCCTGCGCTCGCCCGTTTTCTCCTCGTCGTCCTCGTTCCCAAGCGCACTTTTATTTTAACTCAAACTCCCGCACAGCACTCTCGACATGCAATCACGGGACTGCGAGAAACTAAAAAAACGAATCACGAAAAAACTTTTGCGGATCGGTGAAAGAGTAAAATCCTCCGAGAGACACGCGGGAGGGGGGGGGGGGGGGGGCCTCGGCATGACCACGCGGATCGATATAGAAAAACAAAAACTGGCACGGGACGAGAGAAAAATGAAAACGTTAGTCGCGAACGGGCCGTGATCAGGAGTGACGGGTAGGTTAAAGATGGAACCGCGAGCGAGACATTGTCACACTCGTGAATTCGTATTCATGAGCGCGAAACGCCATTTTTAGCTGCAACAAAAGACGAGACTTTCCATTAAATCCCCCCCCTGCCGTAACAACGAATCGAATGGATGCTCGCGATGTATCATCGGACATTAACGTGACGCGTGTGAGTATGTTTGTGTGTGTGTGTGCGTGTGTGCGTGCGTCACGTTGTATTACCAAGTTGTGAAATAATGTCATACGTGAAGAGACGAAACACGTCCACGGTAGGAAGACATGTAACCTCGTGTGGGTACCGGATTCTCGCATTAGCAAGCTCGATTTGATTCGTTGTGTTCGCACACACACTCATACACACATGATAGCCGAGAACGAACACGTGCAAACGCTCGAGAGGGGGGGGGGGGGGATATCACCCGAGCAAAAGGCACATGTACGAGAAATAAGTGGCTCCGATCTCGCGATTTAAGAGCTCTTCAGTCAGTAACGAACCTTCGGTATCTCAGGAAGCCTCAAATTTGACACCGAGCTAATCATTGTATTTTTTTCGCCCCCCCCCCCCCCCCCCCCCCCTCCTCCTCTCGCAATCGCCTCTCACGTTAAAGCAAAAATATCGAACGAGGGCTTCGTTGAACTGTTTATTGTCTTATCTTTTGTCGCGGGCGTAGACCAATCACCACGTTTCGCGTAATCGCGAGATGGCTGCGAGACATTGAGAAAAACCGGCGCGAGCTACGAGAGCAGAGAGATATCTCCGGGCGGCCATGACACGGGCACCAATGGTTGACTAGACTCGATGGATTGGCGAGTGGCGGCGGGAGCAGCGGCAGAGCCGGCGGGCACACAAAACCCGAGAGCAAGAGAGAGTGAGAGAGAGGAGAGAGAGAGAGAGAGAGAGAGAGAGAAGCCCGAGGCCACGCGCGCCCTCACGTCATCCCCCGCGAAGGTTTTTTTTGTCTTTCGCCGGACGGATACGGCATTAACATAACGATAATAACAACGGCATGTTTGTCGGAATCAACAATCACGCTTTTGGATCTCGAACGAGAGGAATAATGATAAACACTATACGGAGTTTGGTACTCCAAAAAAAAAAGTATATCGACGATTTGAGCCTGGACCTTTTGGATTCTTGATAATTTTATCTCGTTAGTTCCGCGTGGTCCCCGGTTCGCTACCTTCCCTTTTCTCTCTCTCTCTCTCTCTCTCTCTCTATTTCTCTCTATCTCTCTCTCTCTCTCTCTCTCTCTCTCTCTCGGCTTTGACGTGTGAGCTTCGACCAGGAGCTTTTCCCGAAAATATTGGCGTGTATCGCGACTTTGATGGAAAATTTAGAAAAAAAACGCTGATATGAGGATGATACAAGGACACCGGGTGAACGAGAAAATGAAACGATATGCGAGCAGTGCAAACGAACGAACGAACGAGCGAAACGAGAAACGAGGTGGTGGTGGCGGCTTCGGGAACGGACCCCTACCGGCGCAGCCGTACATCTTAGTATTATGGGCAACTCACATTGGAAGATACGCCATCAAGCATAGCCCTCTAGCCGCGGAGAGACCGACGAGCCGGGGCGAACCGAGCGAGCCGAGCGAGCGATTGTAAAAGTTTTAGGGACACTTTGCGAACACCCTCTTCTCCTCCTCCCCCACCTCCTGCACCGACACTTCCTCCACCAACGCCTATATATCGTTCTCTCGCTTTCTCTCTTGAATTTCCATCGACGCCGCGGGGGCATCACCGACCACCGCTGCCTTTGCGCTGCGCCTCGGCGATCGCGTTTTTTTTTTTTCAAATTTATATATATATTTACATCGAATCTTTGACAAAGATCCAAACGGACGTATGTCAAAGGACTCGATGGGTGAAATCGTGCCGATTAAGCCCTTTACTTTTTTTCTAGCAGTCGATGTGAATGTATATGCAGCCGAGTGATGCTTAACAAAAGAGCGTAACACACGCGATTTTACACGCCAGAGAATTTAAATTTTACCCTTCTGTTTGTCAGCGCTCCTATATTTATTTCTATTTGTGCGTGAGCATGTATTGCAATTCTCTCGCAGTGGTCTCATGCCGCGCCCTTACTTCCGCTCGCCACTTCCCCTCTCGCGCTTGCGACTTTACTACTGCCGATGCTGGTGCAAGTCACAGCAGCCAGCATCCGTACGTACCATCCTTCGCCCCTCTCGCGACTCTATAACCTTCTGCTACCACCGCCACCGGAACTTTTCGCACTTTTATATACCTATACCCCGCTTTCGTGCCCTGTGTATACAATCTTTTATGGTATTCGCTTTACTCTCCGGCTTATACGCGTTGCGCATTATTCAGGAGAGTATAGTCATCATCATCATCTCGATGAGTAATGAACCAGATATCATTAAGACGTTACATTGACGCAGGAAATATATACATAACTTGGCTAATGGTTGAGAATTTTTTACTCGGGCACGACGGTTTGTTTTGTTCAATGATCGATACATTCAAAAATTTCAATAAAAAATATCGAAAAATGGAGCAGTCATTGCGATTTTCTGAAAATCACTGCTGGACATGTGTCAAGGGCTAAGGGATGAGCGATTTAACGGAAATTCATCAGCTTTTCTTTTCACACAATTATCGAGTATACTCGTCGGAGGGGAACCTCTCTGTTGTAGCTTGTTCAAAAAAATAAAAATAAAAAGTCAAGAATTTTTAGGCCGGAAGTTCCATCTGTTGATACAACCGACTGACAGTTATACATAAAAAAATGATACCGCAAACAACGGTCTTTAGAAAATACTGCCTTTTATGCATAATGCCCGTAGATGAATTATATATTTTAAAAAATTTTCCGATCTATTGATCAGAATTTATAGATATATATTATTATTACACTGTAAATATATCTTGAATATGAATGTTTTGAATTATCCAATAAGGTGAAATTTTGTAAGCGAATTTTTGAAAATGAACTTGGAAAAATGTTTACGATCAATCTGGCGATAACTATGTTTATATCGATGGCCCTCGAAGTGTTCGTCAGAACAAACCTAAATTTACAAATAGTTTTTTGTTTTGCAAAATCATGATTGTATCAGACATTGAAATAGCACATATAACTGATCAACATTTTCGAAAGTTTTTCTTGAGGAATACGTGATTTTCGTTGATTTTAATTCTTGTCCGCATAATTGAAAAGTTACGTGGGACGAGAAAAACGTGTTTGGGCAATATCGCGAGAGGAGAGTTGTGCGCGAATGGAGAGACTGAAAGGTGAAGCGTGCGTCTGGCACTGCTGCTGAAAGGGTTCTTCGGGGGTCGATGCTTATTCCACTCCTGGTATACGCGAGTATATCTGGCAACCACCTTTTTTCCACCCTTTTCACGATTTTTTTTCAGCCCTCGCCAGCGGCATCGTTCTTGCTATTCGCCTTTATTGGGAAAAAAAAAGAAACGTACGAAAAGGCGCGAGAGGAGAGAGTATATATAAAATCGGGTGGGGTTTCGCTGTTATGTATATACGTTGCAGCCATGGGCAAAGCATAATGATAAAGGAATATAGGAAGGTCGACGAAGGACCGACGCCGTTCAGTGGCGCCCTCCGATCGCAAAGGTGCAAGGAGAACTTTTTCACGAAGGTATAATAGGAGAAAGTGAAGCTGCAACGCACACGTGTCTTCGGCCACGGTCCAGCGAGGATGCTGGACGTGTATAACACACTCCGTACGCGGTTTTATTCGCCTCTGCGAAACCGGAAAATTTTCCATTTTGTGGTGAATCTTATATATTCGATGAATAAGTTATACACGTTTAATTAATCAAACGAATATAGTCAATTAATTGCGTAATAAATGATCGATAGATCATGCGCTATTCTTATTGTTTGGCTATAACGTCAAAAAATACTCTGAAATTTGAAAATGGATTCCCAGGTCGAATATACCGTTTGCATTGAGTCAATAAGATCGGCTTGAGTCACGCGTATAATTTGTACTTGTATATATCCAAACAGCGTGACGGCGCCTCACTCTGATAAGCCCTTTCGTTGCGCTCTCTTCTGTCTTTTCCCCTGCGCCGTTTACTTAAAACCTCGACTTGTTTCACGCTCCGATAATTTTACTAAATGATCGTCGACTGTGATAATCCTAGACCGTCGCGGTTCCCTTCATTCTACCATACGACAACTCAACTCTTCGAGATCGACAGCTTTCTCACAGCACATTGCCCGGAAGAATATATCTCGTGCGCATTGACGTCTGTACCAAATCTCAGCGTTCTCTCATATACAATAACCAAAAAATCATTACATTGATCAGTCAATCGTGTCGAGGATCGAAAATAGTAGATTATATTCAAAAGGTAATTAACGTGAGAACCCAAATGAAACGTTGTCAGAAATGTGCAGGTATATATGGTGAAACGGTATACTTTTCATCGTCACGGAGCGAGAAATTTTTTTTTGTTAAACTGAAACACTTCGATAGAAATTACGTACCGATCGTAATTGTCGCCATTTAATTCGCGTCGCAGACGACTCAACAGCGAATGTTCTTGAGAACAAAATGATGGAAGTTTACGAACGTTGATTTTCCTCCAGAAAAATTAACAGTTAGGTTTGAGTATGTATGGATACCGAAAACAAATATTTTCATTTTATTCAACCGGCGGGAACTTGGATAAATTTTATAATGCGATTACTCTCGCGTGTGTGAGGATTTTTCTAACGCTCATCGGCTGCAGTTGCGAGCGGAAAAAATGTTCAAATTAATTCTCTTTGACCCGCTTATATTTTTTTCAATGTATACTTTTTATATGAAGGCTTCTAGAGATGAGCCAGTCGTGATCTTGAGAAAAAAAATGTTCTCATCAAGAACGGAATATACTGGGGCAATTATTCCCCAGGGCAATTATATTCGACAAAATAGAAAGATAAGTAAATTACCAATGTCATCTGAATCTTCAGTCAAAAATATTGCAAAAAAATAACGGTTCGGCGTAAGCAAAATTCTCATAAAGCGAGTAAGCACGGATAAAACAAAGCAGTTTTTTTTCGTAACAAAACAGTGAGCACCTTTTCTTTCAACCGATGGTCAAAAATGTATTGAAATTTTTTTTTTTTTTAAGCATCATGATTATTCATAATCAATTACGTATAAACTCATATAGTTAATTCGATGATGTTTTCAACTCACGGCAATTTAATCTCGATAAGAAATTAAAGATGTTTGCGGCGAAAAGAGCAAAGGATCGCCGCCATCGCGACTTTTGCCGCTGAACGAAGAATTCCTTTCTCTTCCCGAAGGTAAGAAAAAGATTGCAGAAAAAAAGCCACTCATTAACATCTCCCAGACTAATGACACGAGAAATTATAGTTAATATGTATATAAGTATATTAGGAAGGGGCAAAAAAGATTGGGAGGAAGATGAGAGCAAAATGGAGGCTCTTTGGTCGAAGAAAATGAATAAATCGACGAGGCCTTTCACGGTACGATTGACCAGCGCGCGTCTCTTAGCGTTTCTTTGACCGCGACTCGCACGATAGCTATATTTTTCTCTGTCAGTTTACATTCTTACATTTGCAAATATATATAGTGATACTTTTTGTCGAACGAGAAACGAAATGTCGGACTGTTTGGCGTGTCGCGAATGGTCGCGATGAACAAGGACACACACACACACACACACACACACACACACACACGCACGAGATTTCAAGCTTGCCACGAGACATCGAAAAGTTCCGGGCGGTCCCATATAGCCATTTCTCTCTCTTTTACACTCGCGTCTTTATTCTCGTTTCATATATATATTTCGTTTTTTTTTTTTTTAATTTATTTTATTCTTTCACTCGCTTTCTCCCTCACCTATACGATTCTCACTCGCTGTGAATCCTCGCGAAACGCTCCTCTCGCTCCTCCCACTTACTTCATAATGCCCCATATAGTCTTCAATTTATGCGCCGAAACGTATTAAATACTCGAATACATTCTTACAAATAATAACATGTACGCGCGCGTGTGTGTGAGTAAAGGCGCAAGCTGAATTTTTTATTTGGCGTCCATAAGAAGCCAGCAGCAGCAAATGGAGAGAACCCCGAGAGGATGGCCAAAGATGAAAAACCCGCTAGTATATTAGGGTTTAAATTTTAAACGCCTCTGCGACCATCAACATTGTAAATACGAGTATTTTGTTGCGCGAGTGGAGGACGATTTCTAAGAATAGAGAAACCGCATGCTCGTTCGGCAAATGAGAGCTTTTGAGCGAACAGATCGCAAAATGAAGAGGACAAAAAAGAAGTGGAAAAAGAAAAAATTAAGAGAGAGAGAGAGAGAGAGAGCGAGAGAGAGCGAAGCGCGTGGAATGGATTTTTGATTTTATTTTTATTTTCAGGAGAGGAAGAGACGATGAAGATGTCATCCCTTTGTCCCGCGTGTATATCAACCATCGTCGAGTTTATCTTAATTCCACGCAGAGCATCCATTTTGAGGAACAAAAATGGATTCGATCGGCCCAAATCTCGTGGAATTCATTTGTATATTAAATAAAATTTATTCTTAATTATTAGGGGAAAAAAAAATAATTTCCATGGATACCAGAAAAATGTTGCTCAAATAATTAAAAAAAAAACAAGAATCCATTCGAACATAATTTGTTGCATTTTTTCATCTCGACGCTTTACATTTTATGTAACGAATGAAGCGTTAATAAATTCAACAATTCATGAACGTATTTATGGGTTTATGCTTGTGTATGCATTGCGGGAGCGTTGAAAGCATTAAAAGACGCGACAGCAGCGGGGTCGAATGTATTATTTTTGGACAAGCCTCCCCGGGAATTTGCGAGAAAAAAAAACGTGTGCTCATCCGCTGCATTATACAACCGCACGAGCACACCACCGAGAGACGATCAGAGCTGATGATTTTTAAAATGGGAATTGCGTGTCTCGAACTCAGCAAATGAGCCATTCGATGATTGGGCGGCGTTGAACCAGCTGGCGCGCTCTTATTAATTATACGTGCGTCAATAAGACAGTAGCGCGAAATGTTCGCCGAAGGTAAAACGATTTCTTTTTCTTTTTTTTTTTCAAGAAAATCGAAACTACGACTAAAATGGACGAGTCGGAAGAATGCCGGAGCGCTTAACTAACAAAAAGTTGACGAGAACTTTATACCCGTGTAACTATATTTTGGATTTTTACACGAAAATTCAAAAATTTCTCACCGCATTTTGCATTAAGCGTCTAACTCATCTTATTGTGGACGTCAAGTAAAGGGGTGATTAGCGGAAATTTTTCGCGGAATCTGCGCAAACTCAAGCCAACATAACAATATCCCAAAAGGAGATGACTATTTGCTCTATAAATATATTTTCTGGCCAAGAGTTCGCCGCGATCTCGCGAAAAGTCTCGTGAAAAAATGTCGAAGATAAAAGATTTGGTACAAGCAGGAAATTAGAGATCCTCGTTAAAATTCACTGAACTATCGCGTGGACGGTTGCAATACGTTTTTTCGTTCACAACGTGAGCGTAATTTGTTTTTACAACAAAGGTAACAAAGTCAAGATTATCAAAGTTATATGAAAAAGAAAACTTTTCATTGTGCGTTGGTACGTAACGGCTTTTTTTTTTTAAGCATCGAGCAAAGGGGTGGTTTTCTTAAAACTTCTCGAGCAATTAGAAATTCAATCCGAAGTTAAAATATTCCAGCAGCAAATTACTTTGGTAGTTATATATATATATCCTTAACAGAGCTTGCAGCCTTGCGCGCAGACTCGCAATTCGCGAAAGAGGGTTGCAATCCCGTCTTTCTTCATGCACTATAATACACTCCTCCTCGTTCTTTCTCCTTCGCGCCCCATTTTATCCAATATATCTCTCTCCGTCTGCCGTTCTCGTCGACGTCTCAATTCAGCTCCAAGCTCACGTCGACGAATGTGATTCGAGCTCTCGGATAGTTATTCCCTTACCCCTACATCTCAACCCCCGTTTCACCTCTATTTCGTCTCTCAACGTCGGCTCGCTTGGTCACCCGTCTCCTAATGGAATTGCTGTGCTGACTATATCAAAATTCCATGTATATATATATATATATATATATACACTACGTATTCCCTATATACCTTATACGTTTACTTAGATAGAAAAAACTTATCCATAGACGGACGACACTTGAATACAGTGAAGTTTCCTAATACATTTCCATATACCTATTGCATGGCACATCGTACGCAATGGAAAATTTACCGCAGTACTATCGTGTATGATGAGTATTCCAAATGAAATGAGACGATTTTTAGCGAATGAAATTTTTAAAAATGCTTTAATTCACGAAAGGAAAATTCAAAAGTGAAAATAAAAGAAGCTAACCTCAGAAGCCAGACTTGAGAAGGTCATTACATTCGTCTCTTTGTTGCAACACCACTGAGAAAAATGTCCGAAAATATATAGGGTTACTGCATACAATAATTATTACGATTGGGAAAAAAATCGTAATTATCAATATTGAATGTCAATAGTTCTAACTTTATGAATTATTATTAGGTTATTATTGAATTATACTTTCCTCCAGAATCTATTAGATCGTAATGAATAGCCCGTGATAATAAGTGATGTTGGAACAATGATTTTTCGTCAATACTCATAAAAAAAAACTTTTGGATTGACTTCATAGTCCTTTTTAGTATATAGTACTAAATATTAAATATTAAATAGTAAATATAGGAGGAATATTACTCAATAATTATTTTCCATGAGGATTGAAATTTGGCACGGTATCTGCTCACGAATTAAACGCGGCTTTCAATATCTCCCTTCGATAAAAATCATCCGAATTCACGAGGAATATATTACCCCACTCTATGGAGCATCTTTGTATTATGTATATGCTGAATGTACCTATGCCTACATTTATACCTATACCTTTACTTGTACGGCAGATGGTGGATATATTAGGGAAATTCCATCTATTATCGCCCATATTTGACCTCAACATTTTTTTTCCGCTTAATTTTTTTATATGCTGCAGTAGGGTAGATCAGGGCTAGTTGCCACACATTTTCTTTGAAGATTTTTGTTTTTTTTTTTTTTTTTTTTCGAATCTAACGTTTGAGAAGGATGTGATACGCCAAAGTTTCGAGTGAACCCCTGACTACAATTGAACAGTATCGGATTTCGTTCAATCGCAACGCTATGGTTGTTAATTAATAATTCATAAGATAAGGTAACCTGTGAAAACTTGCCCCGTGCGACCGGAGAAAATTGTCATACCACATTTTATTGCATGAAAGTGATATATAAACTTAATTGAACAAAAATATTAGTTCAATCTAGTGCGCTGCAACGTAAGAAAGTTATTATAAGTTTCGAGTTATTCAATCACTATAAAGTAAGCTAAAATCTTAAAAAGAAATTATCATTTTGCTTAAAACTACTTCTTGCGCAGGGATTTACTATCAACTTTAAATAATTATGAGATCATTTTTAATCATTACTCGTGAATTTAGAATAAAATTTCAACCGATTCGCAAACTACCGATGAAATACTCATTAAATTGGAATTCCGGGGCTGCGACAACTCGCCTCGTGAAATTTGGGACAACTTTCCCCAGCGTCATTTTTTTACTTCCAACAGGCTCACGGCCGCCATGCTCGAGATATTTATGTTATCAATTAGGCCATACATATTTTGTAAAAGTACACCCTTTAAGATAATATAATGCTGTATTGTGTTGTAAAAAGAGCGCTAAATGTCTATTATACGTGAAAACTAAGAGAATAAAATTTTACTCGTCGTAGAAGAAAATGTTCAACTCGATCTCTGGTCAGCACAGCTGATGCGATCACAGAGCACTGATCACGAAAAGAGTTGACATAAAAAAAAACACGTCTAATATGTGACCGCGCTCTAGTAAATACTTTACTTAATAGAGTCACTGTGACAACTTGCCCCATGTGACAACTATCCCCGGTCTGCCCTACTCTATTGAAAAATCGTCCATAATTTTTTTTTTTTTAATTTCTAATCAACTATTTACTTCATAAACAATACGAACTTCGAAAAGAATGCATCCTTCGAAAATTCTGAAAAAAATCACCAATATTCTATGTCCAAATCCTGAATTTTTGAGACCCGTTCGATCGTAGACGGTCCGAATCTGCTTTATTTTAACAACAATCAAACCTAAAAAATCGTTATTTGATACATACAAGTATCTTTGTGAGAGACTATTAGGGTCTAGATTATAGGTATTTATATTTGAAAAAATCATAACTCAGTTTTATTAAGTGGTGAATTTTCGTAGCACTGCCTCAGTCAAATTCTAATTCTTTCTATTAATCATTGGCTGCTTGCACTTAACATTTACCACAAAAATGCCGTACTTGCTGATGCATTTCCTGTTTCAAACGAATCGTGATCCAACAAATGCACCGATTGTGCAGCGATTATAGACCATCTGATAAACGCAAAAAATTTCAAGAGGGTCTAATCGCCGCACAATCGGTGCATTTCTTGGATCATGATTCACTCAAAACCGGAAATTCATCAAACGCGGCATGCTGTTGGTAAATATTGAGCGCAGTCAATGATCAATAAAAAGAATTGGAGTTTGACTCAGGTAGTATGGGACCGTTCACGATCGAACAGGTCTCAAAAATTTAGGTTTTCGACGTAGAATATCGGTGATTCTTTTCAGAATTTTAAAGCATGTATTCTTTTCGAAGTTTGTATTATTTGTAAAAAAAAAATAATTCACTATTTTTTTTTTTTAATCAAAGACGATTCTTCAATAGAGAATAACATGTAAAAAAAATTAAGTGGAAAAAAAAATATCGAGATCAAATGTAGGCGATAATGGATGGAATCCCCCAGATACGTGTAAATCCATTTACCGTTGCAAATGCTATGGTGGAAGCAACGAAACAGGCCAGCAGCCTAAATAAAAGCATACGATCCCCTTTGACTCTCCCGAGAGTACATATACACATCGATGGTTAAATTCCATAAAGGCGTATAAGCTATGCTTGTATACATAACCGATAAGCCCCTTTGGCATTAGTCCATCGATATATATTCCAGTTAGCATCAGAGTAGTAGTGGAAACCCGCTTAATCCACCGACGAAAGGGTACGCTTCGCTACGTTTTACTCGCTTTGACTCTCTATCTCGCTCTCTATAACTGGACCGTTCGCTATTTTCCAGCCAACCATAGTCGCTCATATACATATGCTAGGAAACGTAAAGGCGTTAACTATATCCGACTGAAGACGTAAAATGGATGCGAATTGCGACCTTTTTCTTGCTAGCAGTCGATGTATATAACATGTATGTACGAGACTGGCACACGGTTTATTAGTGCATGGTACCAACCCTCTATTCGTTCTCTGCGCAATTCCCCCTCTGCGTCGGGCGGGTCCGATAAACTCTTCCACAGCACCAGAGAGAGAACTATAGCCAACCACCCCCGCGGGGTCCGTCAAGTAACTCCGAGACGAAATTCAATCTGCCGGACGGGAAATAACGCGAGAGAGATAGGAAGGGAAGAACGAACGATCCCAGGGCTACATATAGGCCTTCGACATCGCTTATTTATACCGAGTTGTTTGCGATCATCCACTAGTCTGTACTAGTTTAGTGGATAGATATATATCGCAGATGTATATTATAAGTTTACGTAGTGACACAAAGCTGTGTTTGCATTCGCTCTGCTTGTCTGGATTCTCCGATGCTGCGAATGCGTCAAACGTATATATGTGATTGTATATATATATATATATATATGTGGTATTGTGCAGTATACTCGATCGATACTGGGATCTGATTATTCGTAGCGAAAAATAATGAAAGAAAAAAGATTCGAAATTTCCAGGACTTCGCTCGGTCAGGGATCGAAAGAAATGTACTTTTTTCAAAAATCCTTTTCCCAGGCCTTAATTTCATATGTACTATACTCGATCGCAACCAGGATCCAACTATTTTCAGCGAAAAATAATCAAAGAAGAAAAATTTCGAAATCTCAGGACCGAATGTCAAGGGAATGCCGAAGATTTCTTTCGGTCAGGGATTGCAAAAGTGGATCACGCGAGCGGGATCCAACTATTCCCGGCCGAAAATAGTGGAGAGAAAAAAATCCGAAATTTCAGGAGCAAGGAAAGTCTGCAGATTTGGCGCAGTCAGGGATTGAAAACAATTGTTTTCTTTAGAAATTCCTTTTCTCAGGCCTCTCGTCCGTAGATATGCACACTGTACTCGATCGCTAACAAGATCCGACTATTCCCAGCAAAAAAAGTAGTGGATAAAAAAAATCCGTAATTTTAGGAGCAATCGTCAAGGAAATCCTCGAGACTCTCACCAGTCAGGGATCGAAAAAATGTGATTTTCTTTCAAAAATCATTTTCCCAGGCCTCCGTTCCTTATCCATACATTATGAAAAAGGAGAAATAGCGATACCTGCTTGTATGCCTAGTTCAGGAATGAAATGGTGAACGTTTTGATGTGGACGAAGGTTTTTTGTTATTTGACATGAGAAAGTGTCAAAAGGGTCTCGAGCAATCGCGTTGGAGTAAAGGATTCGTCTTTCATTTTAATTCGTTTTGGTCCGAATAATTTTGATTGTTGCTTAGTTTTCAATGTTTTAATTCGCTGATATTTTTCATTTTATTTTATATTTTTTATTGTTTAAGAGAAAATCATATTGCACGTTTCACGATGATTTCGATTTTCAAAAAAATCGACCAGCGATACACTTTAATTATTCACTCTTAATTCGCACCACTCTTATAATTCGTGAATTCTGTATTATTTTTCCGACCAGAGGGAAATTTTAACTACATCGCGTTTGGCGATCAGTCAAATTTTTGGCTGCTGACCTCGAACCAAGTTTCCACGAGACTGCCAGAGAAATTTACGCGAGGACGAAAAATGGATTAGAAAGTTACTGACTGGTATGCTTTTCCAAATTTTTTTTTTCCACCATCCAGTCGAGGGATCGAATCGCTCGGTACAAAGGGTTGACCCATTCGGAGTTTCTATATACGGTTGTATAATTTTTTTGCTCTCAGGCACACTAGAAACCGTTTCCTGTCCGCTCCAACTCGCACAATTTTTTTTTGTTCTTTTTTTTTTGCACCACTGTACACTGGAAAGTTAGAAGCTTGACCCAGATTACGGTTGCACTTACGTACTCGAGGTACAGTTGGATTTGTACCGTTTGCCTAGGGAGTGTCTCGATGCTGTGAAATGTTCGACGGAAATACAACAAAAAAAAAAAATCTCCCGATAAAATAAGACTTGGATTTACTTGTATCAATCTGGATGTAAACTTTTCAAAAGTATCCACAGCAAAACTGCATATAAAGTGTTTAATTTTATATAAAATAATTTTTACGAATGAATTATTACGTCTCGTTTGGATTATAGGGAACTGCCATCGATAAACCATTGCCTGGTTAATCGATAGTCTGCGGCACACAACCAAAAATTTTAACTATTTTCAAAATGCTTGGGCAACGAAACGTCTGTTCGTATTTTCGTCAAAAAAAAAAAACAAATTGCAATCGAATATACATTCATGAAATATTTTGATACAATTTTTTCACAAAAGTCTTCATGACACCATAACGAGAGCCATTGCGAAATTTATAATAGAATTTTTTTTTGTTTCTATCATAATTTGGCAATGAATGTTTCCTGCCATTTTTTTTTACCTTTCCCGTAATGATGATTCGTAAAAAATGTAACACTAACATTTATTTTTTCAGTAATTTGTTTGAAAGACATGACTTTTTGAAATGAATCATGAAAAATTGTCAAGATCGAAGAAATAATGCTGTTCGGTTAATCGACATTTCGCTGTACATGCACGAATATAAAAAAAAAATAATTGAAGCTAACGAAGCGGTCTCGACGATGCATTCTAGAAAGAAAAATGGCAGATAAGACTAGCGGTCGATGTTAGCCAACCCCTCTCTCTCTCTCTCTCTTTCTCTCGTTCCTCTCTGATGAGTACCGGAGAGAACTTAGCAATTATCCTTTCCACATAGACGATGGAGAACCAACGAGAAAGAGCGAAAAAAAAGAGAAAAAAAAACGTGAGAGTTCACCACTTTATATTGACACAGCAAGAAAGAGGAATTACTATACTCTCGTTTCCTCGTCTCGTCCTCGTTGGCTGAGCCATTCGTCCGGGATTGCTAATAAAATTTTGAATATACCTGCATGAGAAAAGTCCTCGCGATATAAACATATAGTTTTTTTTTTTTACATAATAGCGTCAAATTAAGTTTCAACTGTGATAAATTTTTATCACCTCCCCCCGGAGTGGTACGAGATATTTTACCGTACAACAAAAAATTGACACAATTTTTTTTTCGTCAAATTTGTCAATCTTGATTATTTATGTTTTTTTTTTAATGCTTGGGTATGGGATCCATAGAAATATGTGGCCATCGATAATAGAACTAAGGTAAACGGCCCAGATAGTGAATGGGTCCCAGTTTTGTTGAACGTTCTGGTATATATTTAATGATAGTTTGCATATATTTTATCGGATCGTTGATTCAATACCCGCAAATAAAAGTTCAGTTTTCAACTTTCCGGCTAGAAAAAGTTCAGAGTAGTTACTATTTTCGATATATTATGAATTTAGCTTTATAAATTGGCACTTGCATCCATTCCGTCGTTAACTGGGACAACGAATTTGGGACGTGTCCGAGTCGTTGATTGGTGTTCCATAACCTAAACAGTTTTAAGTTTTCTCCAATCCCCTTAGAAATTCAGCGCAATGTATTGAATTTTTTTCATTTATTCATCAAATAAATGTAAATGGAACTATAAGTAAATACGAAATAAAAGTATAAGAACTATTTTTTCGGATTAATTCCCGACTGTTTATTAACTGGGGACTCTGTCGAGTCATTATCTGGGCCAGCAAGTCGGCGGGTTGTCAGTAACTCGGACATCAAACACGCATAATTAATTTGCTTATTTATCTTGATTTTTCAACGTTTTCACAAAAAAAAAATCAATATTATTACATTCAGCATGAACGAAATTGTTGATATGAAACCAAAGTTTTTGGATATCGTACTCGGATACGATTGAAAAATGCAAAAAGAAAGTGGATCCTCCGTTAAATGTTCACTAACTCTGGGACATTCACCTTATAACAGAGAGCTGAGAGATTTTGCTTCCTCATCGAGGTAAAAAAATTTCACTATTTTCATGCAAGAGTTGGTTAAAATGTGTCAAAATATCGAAAAATCACATTTATAAAAAATGTCTGGACGTATGCGCGTTTTGGCCTTGCAAAATTGAAACCTCTCTAACTTTTAAGAACGATTTGTTCTACACCGTTGCCTTTTCGTAGACAAGTAAAGCGGTATACGGCTCTTTCTTTAAATTCACATGAAACTCTTCGAAAATTACGAGTTTCATGTCATTTTGAATTTCTGAAATTTTGAGATTTCGAGGTAATTTATTTTTTATACGAATAGTCTATGGGATAAAGATATTTAATATTAAATTTGGTGAAAATCGCTTGAGGTTGAAATTTGAAAAAAAAAAATTGGAAATTTTCGAAAAATGTTCGTGATCGATATGAACGTCGAAAATTTGAGATCATCAATGCAAAATAAAAAAAATTTACACACCTACACGAGGAGTGACGGGATATTAAAATTCGCGAAAAAAATCGAATTTAGAGCCTGGCAAAATTGAAACCTCTCTGAATTGAGAACGATTTGTTCTACACCGTTGCCTTTTCGTAAACAAGTAAAGCAGTACGGCTCTTTCTCTAAATTCACATCAAAACTCCTAAAAAATTGCGAGTTTCATGTCATTTTGAATTTCTGAAATTTTGAGATTTCGAGGTAATTTATTTTTTATACGAATAGTCTATGGGATAAAGATATTTAATATTAAATTTGGTGAAAATCGCTTGAGAGGTTGGAATTTGAAAAAAAAAATTGGAAATTTTCGAAAAATGTTCGTGATCGATATGAACGTCGAAAATTTGAGATCATCAATGCAAAATAAAAAAAATTTACACACCTACACGAGGGGACACAGGATATAAAATTTCACAAGAACAAATCGAATTTATAAAAAAAAGTCTGCAAATTAAAAACTTGCACATTTTGCTTCGTCATTACGGAGCTTTATCCAGCATTGAGAAAGCCAAAATTACGAAAATCATCTCCACATTTTTACAAAACTACGGAAACCATGTGTCCTCATAGAGGTAACAGGGCAATGAGGAAGGAATGTGCAAGCTTTTTAATTTGCACGCTTTACTTTTCGTCACAAATATTTAATTTTTATCAAAGTTATAATGAAATTATTATTTTTCACTGTGTGGGGTGATTATCAGTAGCTTGATTACCACGGATCCTTTCTCAACGAATCAACAATTATATTTCATCCAGAGAAAAAATATACCACGCAGTTTTTTTCCCATAAATTTGTGTAAATTTTTTATTTGGACCAAAAAAAATGTTATCGCGATTTACTGAAGGGGTAACACCACTCTAGGATTTTGGAAAATTCAATTTTTTTTCACTTCAAAAATACTTTAGAGTCACAAAAACGAAATCCAGTTGGTCCTGTAGTGAAAAAAAAAAATTTTCAAATGTTCAATTCTCAATTTTGCCACAGTGCCTCGGAACGCGCGCTGAGCACGATGACAACTTTACAAACTGGGAGGACAGATTGCTTGAACACCGTTGCATGGATCGATTTGAAATTTTGACAGTAGCTTCACAATTACATTCTCTATGCCATTTTATTTTTTTAATGTAGAATTTTCTTTTATAAACAATTTACTGCTCATTTTTTGGCCAAAAATCGATTCATTTTTTCACCATTTCTACAAAATTTGATTTAAAAAAAACCCCTACGTAGTCCCATAGGCAATAGTATATACATTATAAGAAATTTTGGGTTTTTCTTCCAGGTCTTATACTTTACGAGAAATCCGTCCTCCCGTGAAGAAGTTTAAAAAAAAAAGCGATTTCAAAGATCAGCTCTGTCGCCGCCATTTTGCATCAAAATGATAAAAAAAATTTTTTTTTTTCATACTTCAATATGTGTCAAATAAATCCTCTGAAAAGAAATCCTATTCCTTTTTTCATACTCCCAAAATAAATTCTCAAAGTTAGGCCTTTTTTTCGGCCGTTATATAGAGCAGTATCAGCCCTTAAAAAATAATCGCACGAGTTTTAAAAGTCAGTAATTTTACATATAAACGAAACGATCAAGACAAAGTAATGAATATATATTTTCTTTTATCGTATCAATATAAACTGTCTTACCTCTGATCGCGGAGATGCATGAGGAGAAAAAAGTTTTACCGAGTGGGGCAACTTTTGTTGATGCTCCTCGCTGAATTTTCCACTCTCGCGCTATATATGTCGTAAAAATATTCTGCATTAACCGCGAAGAGATACCTTTGATCGCACATTTTTTTCGAGACGTCCGCGCACTTTTAACGCGAAGCTTTCATGGAACATGTTAGATTGATAGCGTATAGATAAGATAATATGCCTTTATTTACAGAGATACACGTACATTTATACATACATTATGTTCGGACAGCTAATCATGGGCTGAATTGTATTTGTTTCATCTTCTTAATCCCCTCGTTTTTTTTTTTTTTTAATTCATTTCTTTTAAATCCTTATTTAATGAACAGGGAATCTTTCGTTTGTTTCTCAGAGATATTCCTCAATTTTTCAGAGCTCTATTTCCCTATCCGGTATCAAAAGAGGAAACGAAATTTCACGTTCAAGTGTGCTTTTGTGTGTTTTTAGTGTTATTTTGTTTTTGTTTATTTTTTTTTTTTTACTTTAACGACGCATCAGAGTGGACCCTTGCGAATCGACAGACTCGAAGAAATCGTTTCATCCGCGTCGATTGTGCATATATAGGTATATACACGATCGATTACAGATTAATATTATGACGATATTATAACGATCGCCACGAACGTATCTTCGGACGTAACTGATTATATATTATATTCATTATTTACACACGAATTACGAGTCATGCTTTTTCATTTTTTTTTTTTTTCTATTCTTTTCTTTCCTCTGAAAAATTGAAGAAAAAAAAAAAAAGAGAAACGATCGAGGATAGTTGAAGAATGACGAGATGTACGAGACGATGGATATTATAACGATTTTAGCAAACGTCCCCCCGAGGAACCCCTCTCGAGACTTTCCATCCCGAGCGAAATAAATACTAGTAAATCTAAGCGGGCCTCGAGAGCACTTTTTTGCCTTTTTTTTTTTTCATATACAAACACGCGTTGTATTTTTTTTTTTTTATAATCGAGATCGCGACGCGCGAGTCATGGTGAAGAAGGATAAGAATAAAAAACGACGGGCTCTCAATGGACATGCCGGAAGTGTGGATCGTGTGCAAGCGCTCGAAAGAGAAAAAGAAAAAAGAAAATAGAGATCGGTAAAATTTGATTTTTCACTGCCGCATTGAAATTTTGTTTTTTTTTTTTCCCCAATTACTTCAATTCTTCGTATCGTTTGTCAACTTTTTTTGAAGTTTTAAAAAAATTTTACAATGAATTGAGAGAGGAAAAATGGAGACAGCCGTCATTCACATGTAATTCGCAAATTATGATTTTGCCGATCTCGTCCTCGTAGCTCCGAACGATCGCTCGGAAAATATAATTGAAAAAAAAAAAAAAAAAAAAAAACGATTTTTCACTCCACTTATCAATTACTTTGGCACTAATTAAACATACTTTTATTATTGCACTTCGATACAGGAGTGATCGTTTTTTTTTCTTCTTCTTCTTCTTCTTCTTTGTATTTCGTGTCTGTTTCATGCCCGTGTTCGTGAGTCTGTGCGATTTTTATTTTATTTTACTTTTTTTTTTTTTTTTTCAAAATAAATATGCGTTATTTACAAGAGTACCGGTTGCTCGAATAGTCGTTAAGAATCAACGCGAGAGCTACGGGGGAAAGAAAAAAAAAAAAAATGAAACAAAACGTAGCGCGAAGAGCAAAAATTTGCCGATTTGTTGCTGAAAAAAAAAAAAGAGAAGAAAAAAAAAAAATTGCCGATCGAACGAAAATTTGTTTTAAAAAATTTCACGAGAGTTGCTGATTTCTCGTACGATTTTTCCGGCAATTCTCGGGATTATTCAGAGCGCAGAGAAGATCGAGTCGTGAGAAAAAAAAGGAAAGTTGGATGGCAAAAGAATTTTTTCTTTTTTTTTTCGTTGTTTTCACCAATTGAACGTCGCACACAGCAGGGAGTTTTCGATGCGAGTCGCGCTTTATCAGAACGGCTGTCAGCGGATCGAGACAAATGTACACATTTAATAACACGGTTTTTTTTTCGTCTTCTTTATGAATGGATCATTGTTTTTTTTTTTTTTTTTCCCCCTTTTATCATCATCATCATCATCCTCATCGTTATCAATCATTCGTAATATTAATAGATAATAATAATAATAATAATAATATTGTAGGCTTGACATACAAAAACAACACGCAATAAAAACAATAACATAATATTAACGTGACGCTCACAATAATAATTAATAATCATAATTAATAATCTTAATAACCTTAGAATCTTGTCAAACATCATTGTCCTCGGCATAATAATTATCACTAATTACAATTGTGGGGGGGGGGGGGCTTATTCTTTCACGATCAACCTTACCTTCTCCTTTTACTCTCTCTGTGTGTGTGTGTGTGTGTGTGTTTTTTTTTTCCTCACCTCGTCTTTCACACCCACACGTTCTCTCGATGCTGCAAGAATTTGGCGATGCGACTGGCTCGTGAAAGATGAGAAATTTTTTGTTTTTTTAATTTAAAACATTTCACGTACCAGCACTTAACTTTTTTTTTTTTTTTTTTCCCTCGACCTTCCACATTTGTTCCTCGCTTATATACCGCATATTCAATTAATAATATCTATCGGCGTTACATAATACAATATAACCAATTATGGTTGTTTATCGTGGCGGAACTATAGGGCGATTTTCACTCGTTTCTTTTTTTCTTTTTTTCTTTTTTTGCTTGGGTTCTTCGATACACGATTTCCAGTTTCACGGATCCGCATCCGTGTATCGTTTTCATACTGACTCTCGAACCTTTACGCGAACGAACATACACGCGCGCGAATAATAACGGGAAAAAAGAAAACAATTAAAAAAAAAAAAAAAAAAAAAACATGCAACTCGAGAACACATATAACTTTTGGGAATTGTCTCTCGCTCAATATCGAGACACGATTTGGAATTTTCGTTCTTTTGAAAAACGTAACTATAAAAATTTCACTTCGAAATCAAAACATCTTATCTGGCTACTCTTTTTTTTTTCTTTTCTTTCTTTTTAATACACGCTCTCGAATGGACATAAAATCCTAAATACTTCATTTTCTTTTTTCGCATCAACGTTATTTCTTCAACAAAGTTTTCTAAAGAAAACAAAAATAGTAATAAAAAAAAAAAAAAAGGATGAAAATAAAAAGAAACAAAAATCGCGTCCAACGAAATTTTGCATCAATCAACGGGATAAATTTTTATGAAGAATTTTTGATTTAAATCGTCTCGATGCCGAAGGGTCGTCTGACAAAGCTATATAAGCGTGCGCTGATCAGAACGAGGAGAGCTCGGACTATTCTTTTCACCGGTACGATCGTGCTTTCGATCGATTTTTTTTTTTTTTCCCCCACTATTACTGTAAATGAGAGAAACGAGATTCAAGGAGATTCAAGGGCGCGACTATCGTTACTCGAATCTTGATTTTTTTTTGGCCTGTCGGATTTTATTTTCTCGATTCCTTTAAGTACAAGTTATTATTTTTTGTCGAAAAAAAAAAAAATCGTTCTACCAAACTGTCAGTGGTTTAAATTTTTCGAATTTTTGTTTATTCGATTTCTTTCTCTCTTTCTCTCTCCCTCTCTCTCTCTCTCTTTGTAGCATTAATAATTGCATTCATTGGTAGGCGAATAAGTACGGCTGGTTGTACGGTGAGGAGTTATACTAAGTAACGCCTGACTCTCCACACGAAAATTCGATCACTCACTCACTCACTCACCTTCTCTCTCTCTCGTTCATTTTTTTTTTTTTTTCGTCTTTGACCCCCTCACGCGTTACGCTAAATTTAATTTCATATATATATATATATATATATATTTTTTTTTTTTTCACTATATCAGTAATAATCTAAGTGCAATTTTATCGGTAGCTGATCGAGACCGCTGAGCCTGTGAAAAAATATCGTCCGAAACAACGAATTCTGAGGTTGGAGATCGAGGTGCACGAAATTACGATCTCCAAAAAAATAGTACAGAATTATTTTCAACTTTTCGTTTTTCAAATAAGCAATGATTTTATTTTGTGCAAAATAATTTTAAAGGATTCTCGAAGAGCGGAGACGAATATTTTTGTCGGACAATATTGCAAAATGTCAAAGACACAGAGAGGCGTCTCGAAAAAGACAACAACTGGTGCGCTGTCTCGATGACGATCGTTCGTACTCGAGCGAAGAAAAACAATTACTCCCCGCGTTTGTGCCTCGCGCAGGATCAGGTGGGATCGTTTTTTCATGATTTTTTGCAGCAAAAATTTCGCAGCAGCTTGAAATTTGCGAAAATTTTCGGCAAATTTGAGACTGCTCTGAAATGATTTTTCAAAATTAAAAAAAAAATCAAACTCGATGCTCAAACCCAACCGGTGCTCAATTTTAACCCCTTTTTTTTTTTATCGATTAGCAGATACGACTCGAAACCCACGAAAATTTTGTTATGCTCTTCGAGACTGGTACGAATTCCGTATTTATTTATTCATTCATTTATTTTTTCAACTAAACCTTGCTTGTACTTGGAACAAAAAAATTATGACAAGCTCATTTTATGATGTTTTAATTTGCTCATTCGTCGGATTATTTTGGCTACTTTACCGTTTATGAATATTTCAAATATTTTTATTTTTTGTCATTGTTTTTTGTGTTTTCAGGTCACTGGACTGGAGCATCATCGTAATTCTGTTCTTCGAAATATGATGGCCAAAACGGGATCGAAGATTGGAAAAATTCGGGAACCATAAATGTGGAGGTTGAAGCAACGAAATCCCGCTGAGCCAACCAAACGTGTGCGGTTGAGTTCAGCAGCGCCATTTCACTCGCCGTAAATTCAACCTCGGATTTCGTTGGTCGGACGATATTTTCTAACAGTGCATGCCTCTTTATCATCGTCCGGAGAGGCAAAAGTAGAAAGGAGTAAAGGCAAATTGTTCTAGTACGACTATCTCAGACGGAAGTAAAGAGAGAGAGAGAGAGAGAGAGAGAGAGAGAGAGAGAAAGAGGCAAACAATGCACCACGACGAATGATGGTGCATAAATGTATAAAAACACAGGGATCGTAGAATTTCCTGTGCAACGGTGCAACTCTCGTTGCTCTCTTTCTCTCAAATTTATTTTTTATCCCTCTCTCTCTCTCTCTCTCTCTTTCTAACATTCTTTTCATCCTTCTCCCCGGACCGGCCCGTTCGAAGCGTCGAAGCGTAAACTCCTCGTCACGCTGTCTTGCTCCGAAGCGAAATGGCCAACGACCGAGGCGAATGTTCCCTCCGGCACGAGAGGAGCATTTTTTTTTTTGTTCATTCCAATATTGCAATTTTTTTTTTTTTTCCTCACATTTTTAACGAATTAAATTTACGGAAAAATCTTTAGATTTCTTGTGTACTCGAAAAAAAGAAAAAAGAAAATACAGCGGGGAGTACTCTGAACATTATTTTGAGCATTCAATCTGTCAAAGTGTCATTTACTAAGGAGACAATTGGCAGATTGAATGCTTGAAGAAAAAAAAAAAAGGATCTAAAATGGATGCGGGTTCTGGCTAAAAAAAATAATTATTATTTACCTTTTTTTTTATTCCTCAGCACAAACGATTGACTGAAAAATAAATTAAAAAATGCTCCCCCCCCCCTCTCTCTCTCTCTCTCTCTCTCTCTCTCGCTCTCTCTCTCTCTCGATTGATAATTGTCTCGTTTATCAAGCCACGTTAAACTACGAAGCGTCTCGTTACGAGGCTTCTCTCGTTAGAATCGCGGAACGGTGGAAAGAATTATTATTCATTTTTTGTTTCTCCCAAAGTTGAAACTGGCTCGAACAGGGACAGCTAATTTTACGCTATTCGATGATAATGCTGAAACTCGTTTTTTTTTTTTTTTTTTAACTATATATTTATATAAGTCTGGGGGAATACTATCGAGTTACGGCTTGGACAGATTGCTCGGAGGGTCTTCGCGCACTGCACTGCACTGAAAACGATCCGTCTCTCTCTCTCTCTCTCTCTCTCTTCTTTCACACACAAGCACACAAAGGAGCTAATAAATTTTTGACTTGTTTCTTGCACACTCACTTTCATTTTTTTTTTAACTTCACATACTCCTATAATAATTTTAGGCACATTCATACAATCGCATTGCTACAATATGTAACTCGGCGCGTCATGCAGCATTCGATATTAATATTATTAATTGTCTATTAAGAGATCTCACTCGGAAGAGTCTCTTTTGTCTCTCTTTCTTTCTTTTTTTTTTTTTTTGCTAAACACCTTTTAGGAGGGTTTCACATGCAGAGTCCAACTCGATGCTAGCGAAGTATCGTTTTATATATATAATATATATATATATATATATATATATATAAAATGTTTATATATATATATATATATATTCATATGTACCTGTATGCATAGGTGCGTATGTGGCTTTTTTGTTTGTTTGACTATACTAGAATTCGATTTCTCTGGGATCATCGGCTCGTCGTTTTCGCTCCTCGGCTTCGGGTTTCCGGCATTTCGTCGACTTTTTTTTCTTATTTCCAGCTTAACGCTCCGCCATTTTGTTCACCTCTTCGCGTATCAGCTTCGCCCTCCGCCATTTTGTCGACCTCTTCGCATCTCAGCTTCGCCTTTCGCCATTTTGTTGGATTTTTCCAAATTTCAGCTTCGCGCTCCGCCATTTTGTTCATCCCTTCGCGTCTCAGCATTGCCATCCGCCATTTTGTCGACCTCTTCGCGTTTCCACTTCGTGCTACGCCATTTCGTTGTCCTCTTCGCGTCTCAGCTTCGCCCCTCGCCGTTTTGTCGACTCCTTCTGATGTCAGCTTCGCGCTCCGCCATTTTGTTCATCCCTTCGCGTCTCAGCATTGCCATCCGCCATTTTGTCGACCTCTTCGCGTTTCCACTTCGTGCTACGCCATTTCGTTGTCCTCTTCGCGTCTCAGCTTCGCCCCTCGCCGTTTTGTCGACTCCTTCTCATGTCAGCTTCGCGCTCCGCCATTTTGTTCATCTCTTCGCGTCTCAGCACTGCCATCCGTCATTTTGTCAACCTCTTCGCGCTTCAACTACGCGCTACGACATTTCGTTGACCTCTTCGCGTCCGAGCTTCGCCATTTTGTCGACGTCTCAGCGTTTACACTTCGTGCTACGCCATTTTGTTGACATTTTCGCGTCTCAGCTTCGCCTTTCGCCATTTTGTTGGATTTTTCCAAATTTCAGCTTCACGCTCCGCCATTTTGTTCATCCCTTCGCGTCTCAGCATTGCCATCCGCCATTTTGTCGACCTCTTCGCGTTTCCACTTCGTGCTACGCCATTTCGTTGATCTCTTCGCGTCTCAGCTTCGCCCTTCGCCGTTTTGTCGACTCCTTCTCATGTCAGCTTCGCGCTCCGCCATTTTGTTCATCTCCTCAAGTCTCAGCATTGCCATCCGTCATTTTGTCAATCTCTTCGCGCTTCAACTACGCGCTACGACATTTCGTTGACCTCTTCGCGTCCGAGCTTCGCCATTTTGTCGACGTCTCAGCGTTTACACTTCGCGCTACGCCATTTTGTTGACCTCTTCGCGTCTCAGCTTCGCCCTTCGCCGTTTTGTCGACCTCTTCGCATCTCAGCTTCGCCTTTCGCCATTTTGTTGGATTTTTCCAAATTTCAGCTTCGCGCTCCGCCATTTTGTTCATCCCTTCGCGTCTCAGCATTGCCATCCGCCATTTTGTCGACCTCTTCGCGTTTCCACTTCGCGCTACGCCATTTCGTTGATCTCTTCGCGTCTCAGCTTCGCCCTTCGCCGTTTTGTCGACTCCTTCTCATGTCAGCTTCGCGCTCCGCCATTTTGTTCATCTCCTCAAGTCTCAGCACTGCCATCCGTCATTTTGGCAACCTCTTCGCGCTTCAACTACGCGCTACGACATTTTGTTGACCTCTTCGCGTCCGAGCTTCTCCATTTTGTCGACGTCTCAGCGTTTACACTTCGCGCTACGCCATTTTGTCGACATTTTCGCGTCTCAGCTTCGCCCTTCGCCATTTCGTCGACTTTTTCTCATATCAGCTTCGAGCGCTTCGCCATTTCGTTGACTACGGTCTCAGCATAGCTTCGCGCTCCGTCATTACGACGATCTCTCCCAATCCCAACACTCTTCCCTCCGCCATTTTGTCGACATCCTCGTGTCTCAGCATTCGAGCTCCGCCATTTTGTCGATGATTTCGATTCTTCGCTCGCGCTTACCGACATTTCATCGAAGACATTTCAACGTTTCAACGCTCCGAGAACGCATTAAACGAGGCAGAATCGTTCAAGCCGCCAATCCATGACTCGTCTGGTGCTGCTGATGGGTCACGTGAGCCAATTGATGATGATTATGATGATGATGATGATGATGATGATGAGGATGATGAGGGCTCGCGTGATGCGGATGATACGAGTGTACGACAGCAGCCGCAGCGGCAGCAGCAGCTACGGAAGTTCCGACGGTTGCGCCGCTGCTCGTGCCATTAGCGCTTATCGCCGCGAGTCCCGAGCTCGATAATTGCGGCTGCGGAGCGAGCAGACCGTGGGTCACGTGACCCGAGGCGGCAACGAGGCTACCGTGACTAGCGACAGTAGCCCCGACGCCGGTTCCCCCTGCGACCCCGTGAATCGACGACGCGCCATGGTTTTGCGAATGATGACCGAAAACTACCCCAGAGAAAGCCACGGGTCACTGATGATGATGCTTCGCCGAGCCATTCGCATGATGCGCCTGTCCTACCTGCACATGCAGACTCGATCCTCCGTGTCCACCGACCGCATGATGATGACTACCACCGCCGCTTCCACCTCCGTGATTATTGGCATTGTTCGCGCTACTATTGTTATTGTTGTGACTGCTGCTGTTGTTGTTGTTATTATTATTGTTATTCTGCTGTTGGGACTGACGCTGATTGTTCTTTTTGTTCTTCATTCGACGATTTTGAAACCATATCTTGACCTGACGCTCCGTTAGATTCAAATTACGCGCCAATTCCCAACGTTTCTGCTTCGATACGTAAGCGTTGTAAAGAAATTCTTTCTCGAGCTCGAGGGTCTGAAATTTTGAGTATGGCTTGCGTTTCTTGCGTACCGTAACCTGTCCCGTCCATTCGAGGGAATTCGAGGCCCCGCAACCGACCCCCATGCCCGCGACGCCGACACCGACGCCGGCGAGCGAACCTGCCGGAAACAAGGAAGATGGGGAGGAACCCCACATCACTTGACACAATTAGTATGCCAGTCATTGGTTTTTCTTTCGTTTTTATTATATTTACGTCGATATGTTGTGTGCAACAATTCATTATAAATCGTTTTGGCGTGGCTTTATTGGATTATATATGTGGGATCGATGTACAGCGTTTGACGAAGGAAACAAGCATTTTTCAAGCGCGCGAGGACAAATTGATTGGCAAGAGAAGCTGAGTTTCCGGGAGGTTTGGTCGTTGAGCAAGATTGCATCTTTTGACAAATGACATTCATAATTACGGAGATATAAATTCATTAAGTTGCCCGATTTTACTCGCGGATACTGAGAAATCTCTCGTCAATCCCCAGCACCATCTCGGATTAAAATATTTTTGAAAAAACTCATGGTTATATTGGCCAATTCGTTTCAATGATCAGTAAAGTTCCGAGATTGCCGGTTACCAATGGCCATATTTAAAAAAAATTGGAAACATCAGGTCAAGGGTTCGGGCAAAGTAATATTGACTGAAGCATAGCATTATATGGGAATACTTTCGATAAAATGATTATCGACCAAGCCTCTTTGATTTGTATTTTGATTTTATTTAGTTGAAACAAATTGTTATCCGTTTGACAAGAGTTCAGACACATTGTCAAACGTACTTATTCGCTGGATATACCTCAACCTTGTCGTTTAAGCAAAATAAAGTAAAAAAAAAAGAACATGCAATCATTATAAACTATAACGTTTATCATGCGGATCTACCATTTATATTTTTACCGAAGAAAATTAATTTATACGCAATACTCAACTTCTTCAAGCGAACCCATCGAATTTAATCTTTTTTTTTTTTTTTTTAGTGCACTACTTGAAGCAACGGCGAATTGGTTCATAAATTTGTTGCATACCGAAGTCGGCATGACTCGCAAAGCTTTTTATTCGTGCAATTTATGATTATATGATTTGCGTCAATGTTTTAATTATTCTCGATAGCTCGTATAATCTTCTCTCACGCTGAGATGAAATCTCAACGCGTATCACCGCGAAGGAAAAAAAAAAAAAAAAGAAAAACACGATGACGCGGAAAATTTGAGGTCAAGAGAAATTCTGAATTACATTGACCGAGGGGGAGGAACAAAAAAAAAGGTCTGTCCGCATTTTTCGTTCCTCGCACGACCGTATGAGGCGCCAGCTGACGGAACAACGGCCATACGGGAGTTTTTCGACCGGTTCTATTCGTGTTCAACTCGCCTCGTGGACCGTTTTTACGTCGGACGGTTAGTAGAGTCAATTTTGTTGCAACGACTGCACGAAATGTCGAAGCGGCTTAAGACCGTGTGCCCCGTTTCTATATGGGTACAGTAAGAGCTCTGGCGAGAAGCAGACCGCGTGGGTATATAAGGATTATGTCCCCGAGGGGCGACGCGGGAAGCTCTTCCCCCTTCCTGCGATCGCCACGATCACGGACTCGTGTCGTTTCGAAGTCGCAAAAAAAAAAAAAAAAGAGAGAGGATCGAAGCGCGTACGAGAACTCTCGGTTTGCGTGACAATTTTTAAAAAAATAATCTTTTAAAAATCTGCTAGTGGTGGTAAGAAATTAAAAAAAAAAAAACAAAAAATAGCGTTTCGTGTCCATGCACATTTGGATAGTAGAAAATATGCGCGTACTCCCAGGATTATTGATCCGAGAGTGCAATGAAAGTAGAAAGAAAAAAATGATGAAAAACAAATCTTAAAGGGTGTCACGAGGGGAAAAGGTTACACTGTAATAATTTGTATCGAAATCGAAATAAAACGGATGTTATCAACGAGCAAGAGAGTCGATCATATCGTGGTATTTATTCTCATATTCGCGGCTCCGATTCGCATATTAGCTCCCGGTGAGTAAACCGTCTCATTTTACTGCCCTCCTACAGCTTCCCACTGTATCTCGTTCGCATCCCACACGGACAGACAGGACGCACACAAATGCGCGCATTCAAGCCAGATCGTTTCGTCTCAGTCTGACACCCGCTATATACGACCTGTCGGAATCTACCACGCTTTTGCGATTGCCTAAGCGGCAGAAATTTATTGCCCACTAAAACGCGGAAATATGCAAATTATTTAACAAAGGTCAGGGATTCTCAGGGACGATGATAGCCACGAGATGTTTCCTCTTGCCCCCTTTGCCCAGGCCCCCTCGCGAACGCGAGGGGGTCATCACTCGGGACAAGAGACCGCCACACATCGCGGCGACGAAGGTTCCACGTTTAATCGAATAACGAATCAATTAACTCGACAGTTTGTGTAATAGCACTTCCCCCCCCCCCCATCCTCTCTGCCTAATACCCCGTCGTATTTCGCGTGAATAAAATCGTTGAACGCTATACCGTACATCATTGATTAATTAAAACGTTAATTGACGTTTCGTAATCGGGCAAATGAAGAATATAATTAACCAAGTTGTCGATAATGCAAGAACGGGAAAAGAGTTAATTATAAAAAATCTCATTTAACATTTCACGATAATCGAGGGGGGGGGAGAAAAAAAAATGAGAACAGGTATGAGCCTTTAATTAACAGACTTGCAACTGGAAAGCCCAATTAAAGAAACTGCTGGATTGAAGCGCGTTAAAATGAAAAATAAAGTGAAAAAATTTTACGAAAAAAAAAAAAAAAAAAAACGATGAGCCCGAGAAATTTTTTAATTCAACGAATAATTGGTAAAATTTTGCAAATTGAACGGGTAGATTGAGAAAAATATGTCGTAAATGACGAAGAAAAAAAAATTACAAGTCTGTAGAATATTTGACTGCAAGGTACACATTGAATTCAAGAAGTGGAACGACTGAGATAATTATTTTGTCGTATTTAACGATAATCGAAAGAAAAAAAAAAGTAAAACTCTGTCACGGATATATATACTCGCAGGATAAAATAGTTTCTGGCACAAGGAAAAAAATTTTTCCCGCAGGGATATATAATGGCATTCCGTAGTAGCGGTGCTTGATGTTACATCGTCGAAATAGCCGAAAGGGAGGATCGCGGTTATACATCGTATCCCGAAAATCTAATAGAGGGGATTCGTATGGTGCCAGAAGTTTGGGTGGTAATCGCGTGATACAAGAGCGTAATAGCGATATTTCGGCCAAGTCGATATCCCCCCCCGGCCCCAAAGACCGCGAGGGACTCTTTCTATTTTTCCCTTGGCATTTCTACCTATCTCTATTTTACCCTATGCTGTACACACATCAAGAGGAAAAAAGAACAGTCTTTCGACATCATAGCTCGAATAAGAATACAAATGATTTGCATTTCGATTCATAGTAACGAAAAATAAAAAGGTTACTTTTTTTTTTCATTGAAAGGAACCATGCTCACTCTCGTCCCACACTTCGTGATCCGAACGATCCTCAAACTGTTACAAGGCTCTCGTGAGAGCACGAAAAGTTTCAGGGGAAAAAAAAAATGTCTACATCGCGAGTTGTGTAAGAGAAAGGGAGGGGAGTAGAGTCTCGAGTGAAGCTTAAGAAATAAATTCATACGCGGCTATCAAGACGGTTTGGAGTCCGAGAGATCGTAAATCGTTGGAGCTTCTCGAGCCTCCGGTGAATCGTACATACATTATATACATAGTAGTATGCAGAGTCATATTATACGGAGTTTGTGGGACTTGTCGCGGCCCACTTCTCGTAGCCCACGCGATCTCCTCGAACTACGTATATATATATATGAAAGAGAGACGAGCAACGATAATGCAGCTGCCATCTGTTGGGTACCGGGAGAAGTAATCTACCATCGTATATATATATAATTATATATATATATATATACGCAGCCACACAAAGTCAATGGCAAATTTGAGCACGGGATGATTGTCATGGCAAAAGGAGAGGAGAACAAGAGATGATTCGAGCTCATGAAATTTCGAGTTCCGGAAGTGGAGGGTGCAAATGATAGCCTGCAATGGACGATAAGCTCCGTTTCGATTGTCCTTCATTGGTTACGAGGTCAAAAAAATCAAAAAAAAGAGAATGAAAAGAAAAATAAAGTAAAACGATGGACCTTTCGATCGTGAGAAACAAAAATTACGCGTTATGAACGAAAAAAAAAATATATAAATCGATCGGTGTGTGACAGTGGATTGTCATTGTTTCGCGCGGATCTTGTGAAAACGAATGGGCAATCCAAGTGCCGCAGCCCGTTAGGACCCGCGTGTCGAGAAAACGGATAACAAATGCCTGTACAGCCGTGAACGCGAACCATCTATACACTAAAGTGGCGAGACCGTTAACGGAGGAAGAGAAAACGAAGGCTCTGGGCTCTACAACGGTACGGGTCATGGAACGGACCAGCTGATCGGGAGTCGCGCTCGCGCGCGCTCCCGACAGGGTTTACGAGTTACGGCCGCCAATAAACCCCGACGTCCCAGCAGCCTCTCTACCGCCTTCACTCAACGATAGAGATAAAGCGAGAGAAAAAAAAGGGACGTAGAACTCTACTTTCTTGCTCTCTCTCTCTCTCTCTCTCTTTCGCGTTTTGTTTTAACTCGGGGACGAGTTTGCGCCGCGTGTGATTCTATCGAGAATGACCCCGCGCGAAAAATTCTTCTCATTCTGAGACTCGGGATGATTCGACACCGACGAGATTCCTCAAAGATCAGGAAATTGCGTCATAATGGTAACTTAATTAACGAATCACTCGATCCGCAAATATGTTAGCGTAGTCCATTGATAGGATACGATTAATAGCGCGAGCTGCGAGTGAAGGAAAAATGTAAAAAGGGCGTATATGTATCGAGAACGGGGGGGGGGGGGGGGGCTCTCATCGTTGGGCCGTTTATTCGAGGATCATCGATCAAAAGGCCACGTCAAAGGGACATCTATAAATGCTGTGAAGTGCCCTGTATAGTACCGTATACATCTAATGGGATACCCAGGGGCACGAGTGAGTTGAATTGCGAGAAGGAAAAGTGCGTCGCGATTTTACGACTCTGGCAAGGGTCTGTCGGGAAGCGAAGCCGGATGAGGACGAAAAGATCGAGGGAGGGAGGATAAATATCGAAGAGAGACCACGCGGTTCTGGTCCACGTTGCTCGTAGCATACTTCTCACCAACTATGTATCTTATATACATGTATATATACCGGTTGACTATACCAATGAATGAATGATTGAACGCGATAGTTTCGTTATGAATTTCACGAATAAAAGTCCATCAAAATTTATCAAAAAAAAAAGCACGTTTGTTGACCCAACAATGAGATTTTTCAAAATCCAACAACTTTTCTTTTCTCCGTCAAAATCTTTGAAAAATTAAAAAAATATTCGCCCGTATGCCTTGAAAAATACTTGCTCGATTCAATAATGATCTTGCTCTTTGGTATTATGATAACACACTGCCAACCGATTGCAATACAATTATGTTAAAGATGCAAATAAAGGAAAATAAACTACTTACCGAAGCACACACATACACACACACAAGGCACCAAAAAAAAATTAGCACGATTTCATTATAAAAGGTTCAAGGACGCTAGGTCCTATGAAAATAAAGTACAGGATATACCGAATCATTGCATTGCATTTGCCATGCCAACCAAACGCAATTCAATCGAAACATGTTAAGGATGAAAATAAAGCAAATTACAGCAAAGACATTGGAGAGCGAAATAAACCACTTACCGAAGCACACGCACAAGGCACCAAAAGAAAAAAAAAAAAACTAGCACGATTTCATTTTGAAAGGTTAAAAGACGCTGGGGAACTCCTATCAAAATAAAGTACAATGTACAGGTTATACGGAATCATTGAATTGCATTTGCCATGCCAACCAAATGCAATTCAATTGCAACATGTTAAGGATGAAAATAAATTAAATTACAGCGAAGACATTGGAAAGCAAAATAAACCACTTACCGAAGCACACGCACAAGGCACCAAAAGAAAAAAAAAAAAAAAACTAGCACGATTTCATTTTGAAAGGTTAAAAGACGCTGGGGAACTCCTATCAAAATAAAGTACAATGTACAGGTTATACGGAATCATTGAATTGCATTTGCCATGCCAACCAAATGCAATTCAATTGCAACATGTTAAGGATGAAAATAAATTAAATTACAGCGAAGACATTGGAAAGCAAAATAAACCACTTACCGAAGCATATATACACACACACACACACACAAGGCACTAAAAAATGAGAACTGTTCGAAAATGTTGAAGGACAGTGGGAAATCTCTATGGAAATCAAGTATATAAACAAGATATATTAAAAAATAAATATTTTCATAGAAGTTATATATTCGTCAAATAGATATGTCGATTTAGGCAAATCTTTGCGAGATTCGATGATTTTCAATTGATTGACGATCGAACATACGAATAAAGACGCAATATGCCATTGGGGATCCAACGGACGATGTGCATATTCGATGTATCGAAGACAAAACAAAAAAACGAAAAACTTCGCATACTTAATTTCCATGGGCAATGGGAAAACGAGATGAGGTCCGAAGAGGAAGAAACGGGGAAAGCTAACGATTAGATGCTTACCTGGTGTCGGATATGGACTGGCCGTGACCTGTTCCGGTGCGTAATTTCTGAGGCTCCCGTAGCCATCGTGGGGAAAGCCACCCTCAGCGGCTACCATGGCGGCCACTCTCCCCCGATCGTCAGCAGCCGATGGGGTAAGGTACGATACCCCGGCCTGCGAATGGGGATGATGATGATGATGGGCGCTTGTATCGACAGCGTGATGCCTGGCGCTCGCATAAGGGGAATAATTGCACCAGCTAGGTGAGAAGCTCTGATGGCAGGTGGACACAGCGGGATCGGAAACGACACCGACCACGCTCGATGTGCCAACCGCGGCGGATGACGTAGCGGTTGAAGAACCACCACCACCACCACCACCACCACCACCACCACCACCACCACCACCACCACCACCGGAATTGTAAGATTTGTAATCGGCGGAGGTTGCACCGGCTCCAGCGGCTACCGAGCCAGCTGTAGCCGGTGACCAGAAGCTCAATGGTCCCGACGTTTTACGGCTGTCCCTGGAAGATCCCGTAGTACCACCAGCGGTCCCGTTGCCGGTACCACCGGTCGTTGGATCAGCAGCGAGATTGTAATAAGTCGGTGGATTATTCCCTCCCCCGTACGACTGATGATGATTCAGAACGTCGCCGGCCGTTGATGTCGCGTAATGTGCCTCTTGGGGATTGTGGGGACTGTAGCTCCAGCCGCCCTGTGAGCCAGCCGATGAGGAGTGCGAGTGTCTTATTACACCGGTCGCGCCGCCCGGTGCAACGGTCGGCTCGACGCAGGGTACCTCGCCGTAAGTCGAGCCACCGGCCGGTGTAGCGGTCAATCTCTTGGCCGGTATGTGAAGGGGTCCTGCTGCGCTGATGTTGCTGGCCACGGACGAGGCGCTCGGGGATGTCGAACTTCCGCTTGCCGTTGCGGCTGTAACTTTTGTCGCGCTCGCGGAACTCGGGGCGCCCGGTGAACCGGATGTCGTCGATTGTTGCTGCTGCTGCTGATGTGAGCCTGGGGTCGAAGATTGTTGCTGTTGTTGTTGTTGTTGTTGTTGTTGTTGTTGTTGTTGTTGGTGATGATGATGATGATGCGGGATCGTAACGAGGGAAGATGTTGGTGGTACTGGCGGTGGGCTCTCCTCGTAGGGGCTGCCGCTCATCATGGCCCACCAGGTCACCCCGGTGGAATTCCCCGCTCCGGTGGCTGCGCCAATTGGCGTGACGGAGCCAGGATGACCAACGCCGGAGCCGCATAGCGGCGCCGCGTGCACATTGTCGTACAGGGTCGCCGTCGAGCAAGCCACGTGTTCGGCGATTGTGCAGATGATGATGGATTTTACCCGGCACAATTATAAGTTCGTTAATACCGTTCGCGTCGCGAATTTTCGTTATTAGTTTTGTTTTGTTTTTGTGTGTTTTTTTTTTCCCCCGTTTGTCAATCGATGAACGTATTCACGAGTTTCGTTCGCGATCGAATTTTAAAAAGTTTTTTTTTTTTTTTTTCGTCGGAGATGACGGAAGCGCGTGTACGGAGAAGTACGTTTATGACGAATCAACGAATATTGCGTTCGGCGTTGTCATAGCGCGTTATAGGCGCACACGTTTTTATCGTATAGCGTTTCGTTTACGGAAGAGAGTGTGCGTAAATAAATTTGACGTTGAAAAAAATGTAAACGCGTGCGACCAGTTTTTGGAGTGGGGGATAACGCGGGAACGAGACGAGTTTGTGTGCGTGATGTTGGTGTGTGAATGGCGATATAGGGACGAATTTCGTTGACGAGAGGCCGTGGAACAGGGGCGGGGGGGGGGAGAACGAGGGTCGAGAGCGGGACGAGAAGAGAGAGAGAGAGAGAGAGAGAGAGAGAGAGTGCGAGGATTCGAGCGTAAGGACGAAGGATGCGATGAGTTGGGGAGTCAAGGGTATAGAAGAGCGGGTGTGTATGTATTAGATGGAGAATTCACAGTGTGAATATCGCGATTGTATGTTTGCGAGGATGTGTGCGCGGGCGCCAAGACGCGCGTAGCGCCACGATAGACAGGTGGAAGGGTGGCAGGAAGGTTGGCGAGGAGGGGAGGGGGGGGGGACAAACGATGAAGTGGAAGGGGGAGATGGAATTTATCGGGGGGGGGGGGTCGAATAAAGGGGGAAAGGGGATGAGCAGCAGCGAGGGGATGGATGGAGGGGAAAAGGGACGACGAACGTAGAACAGAGCGAGAGGTGAAACGACGAAGCGCGGATAATCCCCGAGACGAGTGTGAACCCCGATGTGAGAAAAACGAGCTCGTCGTTTTACGCGGAGTAATGTTGGGGGGGGGGGGGGGTGTGGAAGGGGAACGAGACAGAGACCGGTCGCGTTTGCCACGTGCGAGATTCGTATGACAACGAAAATATTTCGTTTCGAGCGAACGTTCAATTTTTTAATATTTTGTTTTTTTGTTTTTTTTTTTAAATTCACACATGCATCAACGAAAGAGAGTTTGTCGTTTTATTATCGTTCAAAGTAGCGTAGATCGTAGATATATAGAGATCCAAGTTGGAGATGAGATCCGGTTGTGGATTGGCGTTGAACCAAAAAAATAATAATAATAAAACACAGCACACTTTAGTATCGCGATTCGTGCGAGCTCTCGTCAATGAGTATGCGGTGCGAGTGTTTTTATTTTTTTTTCTTTTTCGTACTCTACTCGTTAATTTGAGATTGTTTTTTTTTTTTTACTGACACTCTGTGTTTTTATTTTGTTAGAGCATTGATAATTTTTTTCGGAGTATAATCCGAACGGGACGACACTTGGCAATCTTCGAGGACGTTTTTTTTTTGGAGTAATTCTCTTTTTTTTTTAGCTCATCGAAACATTCGTTTCTGTCCACCTGTATATTTGAAATCGTCAAACCCTCGATTTGAGAGTGAAAAAGAGAGAGAGAGAGAGAGAGAGAGAGAGAGAGAGAGAGAAAGAGAGGAGGACAACGACGACGACGACGTCGACAGTACTACGTGCGGCGAGCACGTCGTGATATTCACTGGCGGGGCAGGCTAGAGTGTCCCGCGCGTAAACCACGAGTCGCGTTTCACCACCCCCTCCTCCTCCTCCTCTTCCTCCTCCTCCTCCTCCTCCTCTTCCTCTTCAACCTTCTTATTTGCCAACAACGACGTGCACGAAATTACTCTCGCACTGCACAGCTGCATTACAGTGTCATATGACCGGGGGGGATCCTTGTACGTATCCGCATAAACGATGCGTCTTGCGATAAACGCAAAAGGAAAACAAAACGAAAAAAAAAAAAAAAAATGAACAATTACACGAACCCGAGAGCGCGTATCGCGAAGTCTTGGGAAAATTTTCACCCGGAAATACAAATCGATCGTATAAAATGTCACTCGAGCTGCTCTGGTTGTGTTTTTTTTTTTTTCTTCGATCACAATTAATTTTTTGTTTTTATAAATTTTATCGTTCAATTCGAAACTCGATTGACGCACTCGATGCGTTAAAACGATTTATGCTCGATACGTCACGCGAGTATACTTGGCGGAAATTTCGACGTTTCGACAAGTAGAAGATAACAGTACGCGATCAGACGTTCACCACTTCACCGTTTTCTCTATCCCCCCCCCCCCCCCGGCCCTATTTTTTGTCGTTGTTTTTCTCAATTCCTCTACTGCAGATACTTCTTTTCTCTCTCTCTTTCTTTCTGTCTGTCTTTCTCTTACGAGAGCTAATCCCTCGTTTCCGTCACACTCCGTACTTCTCCCTGTCCTATCCTCTCCCTCGATATACGCTCACCCTCTTTCAGGTATGAAATTGTCTGCACCGAGGGTAAAACTTTATGTACACAGGAATATACATCCGTATGCGCGTGTATGGGGCAACTTTTTGTTTTTTTGTTTTTTTTTTTTTTTTGTTTGTTGTACAGACGTGATCACGGGGATTGCTGCTGGCCCGTAAGGATATATAACTTTTTGCTCGTATCACCGTCCGTTTGACGGCAATCCCGAATGACAATGTTTGTCGAACACGCGCGCACCACGGGGCACATAAAATTCGTTAACGTGACGGAAATATGTCGGGGCGATGTGTGTGTGTGTGTGTGTGTGTGTGTGTGTATATAGGGGGGAAAAAAAATAAAATCAAAAACCCCTCTTTCTTGTCGGCTGGCCTGGCTGAGCCGTACTGAGCGACAACTGAGCTCGAGATGCGGCTCGTAGCCCGTCGGGACTCGGGGGAACTTTGGATGCTCCGAGTGGCACGCGAGCGCGATCTCTCGGCGTATTGGAGTAACCAGGGTAAAATCCAAAGAGCCGCCGTCGCCGTCGCGGAACTTTTATCCCCACCATGGAGACCGCGATCGCACGCGAGTATATATGTATATATATATATATATATATATATATATATATATATATATATACAGGCGCGCGCGCGCACATACACACAAATACACGGGGGAACTTTGTAGCCAGTCGTTTTCAGCAAAAAAAAAAAAACCCTCAAGCACAGATATTTCCACGTCGATGAGACTATCGCGAGACTTATCCGCTCGTGTATCCGATTGTTTCCTGCCCGTTATCATATTATAGATGCGTGACATATGCACGCGATTAAACCTCCCCACGCAGCACAAGTATCTACGAATGATTTCTCAAAGTATCATTCACGAGAGGTCTTTGAGAATTTAAGCTTGAATTTGTTTCGAAATCTTATTAAATACGTCTTAAAGGAAGTTTGTACTTTTCTGGGCCGAAAATTTTTTCGATTTTTCACCAATTTTTTATGCGAAAAATATTAAATATAGAATATTGATATTCGGTAGGTTTACTGAGCGGTCTTTATCGAACGTGATAATGTCTTTTAAAGTTTGATAAAAACTTTACTGGGAATGGGAGTGGGAGAAGCCACGTATGTCGCTGCACCGGCGATAATATATTCTTCGCTTGCGGAAGTCCCAAGTCCTGGACAGGTAATCCGAAGCAAAAAAATGAAGCATATTTTTACTTTGTACAATATTGTGTATATATAAGTCGAAGCAGAATTATCGAAAAATATTAAAAAGTTTTTATTTTGTGAACAAAAAACTGCAAACATTTTTGGCAAAAAACTAAACTTTCACTTTGATCGCTCACTATTTTCTTTATTTTTCAATGTATCTTCTTCATTCTTGTTCCACTTATACACAATATTGTAGAAAGTAAAAATATGTTTCATGTTTTTGCTTCGGATCACCTGTCCAGGACTTGGGACTTCCGCAAGCGAAGAATATCATCGCCGGCGCATCGACATACGTGGCTCTTGCCACTCCCAATACCATGTTTTGTCAAACTTTAAGACATTATCATGTTCGATAAAGACCGCTCAGTAAACATACCGGACATAAATGTTCTATATTTAATATTTTTCGCATAAAAAAATTGGTGAAAAATCGAACATTTTTTTGCCCAACAAAGTAAAAACCTCCCTTAACCTCGAAGCTGCCGGGATTTGGGCACTTCATTTCTCTTAAAAAGTCATAGTAACTTCTTAAATTCGACCTCGATGCAGTTCCGACCTCAGGTACAGCGTTCATTTAAGACTTTCCGGCGACTGACAATCGGGAAAATTTTTGATTTTTTGAAATTCCAAGTAAATGCTTCTATAGGGGCTTTGGAGGTTGAGGAATGCGATAATGTTGGTATAGTTTTTCCGTTGCCCTTCAAAAACCACCCTTTCCTGCTTATAAACTACCCCTTTTTCATTTTGGACGCCCCGGAAACGGCAACGAGAATTGGTTTTCGTCCGTTTACAATCAGAAACGACCACGAGATGTTCCCTCAGGGGTTCACTTTCACAGTGCAGAGACTATCGCACATATGAAATATGAAATGAATTCGATTTTTTTCTCAAAACCCATTGTTACCTCGATATCAGAACATGGGATGGTTTTTTTTCGACAACCCTTTTTGGTAATGGTCAGCGACCTCCAAAACGCAAAGACTAGTAAGTTTCGTTGCAATTTGAGGATTATTGTATCCTAGTTTTTTTTTTTTTTTTAACAATACAATCCTGAACTGCCGAACGATTTATTTTTATCAGAATTTTATGAATTTAATTTTTTTTCAAATCATCGAGTAAGTCGTCAAGGCGCGTAATCGAAATTTCAAAATTTTCCCAAATTTACGGTTGACAAACAAATGAAATTTCAAGAATCAGACAGATAATCATTAATTGCCGAGCTTACAATTTTTCGAACCATCATGAGGCAAGAAAAAAATCTCAAAAATTAAAAAAAAAAAAACATTTATTTTCCTAGCGCCACGAGAGGTAACAAGTGCATAAATCGACTAATACTGGTGATTCTTCAACGACCGGAGAACGAGGAGTTTGCTGATTTATCGTTCAAGATGAACGACACAATCAACGATCGAAACGACGTAATAAAAAAAAATAAAAGATCAGAGTTATATATTCGAGCGCACCCCTCTCTCTCTCTCTCTCTCTCTCTCTCTCTCTCTCTCTCTCTCTCTCTCCCTTTTTCCTCCATTCGATTCTTTATACTCGCGTGTCAAAGTTTAAGGTGACAAAAAAAAATATCTTTCGCGGTGAGATATGTGATTTTCGCGGGTTCGCGCCCCCCCCCCCCCCCCCAGGCTCGCATGGCAAATATGTCATATATCTGAGAGAGCGTATAGACTTTCAAGCTGAACGAGAGTCGTGTATGGTGTCATGAGAGAACACGAGGCCGCGCAAGAGACGAGTGCTACCGACGAGGGCAATACGTCACGGGTGTATTGTGCAGTCTAAATCTCGGTACTTTTATGGGCACTAAAGTAAAACGGTCTGACAACAACTCGGGGCAGCACGCCTCTTTATATATATATCTCTCTCTCTCTCTTTCTCTCGCTGTCCAAATCACCCGCAAGTCGACCCACGCGCACGCACACACAAACACACGTGTATGAACACGCGACAAGCCCAATGGGGATGTAATCGTGTAATAGAGAGGAAAGAGAGCGACAGAGAGACGGAGAGAGAATGATGAGGAAGACTGTCGCGGTATTAATTGCCGACTAAGCCTTCTCCCTGAAACTCCAACTGTTTAGGAGTTACGTTAATCACTTGAGATCTCCTATTACCATAGAGAGACTATCAAGTGTCATCGTATTCAACGACTCTTCGAATCTTCTCTCTCTCTCTCTCTCTCTCTCTCTCTCTCTCTCTCTCTCTCCCTCTCTCTCGCTCTTATTCGTTTCTCCTGTTATATTACTCGAGTCACTTCTGAGGACTCTCAGTACCTGCCTAAACTGCATATCACCCCATTTCTATCGGTCTTCCCTCATCGTCATTCATGCGTTTTGAACTCGTGATCGAACCTCTCGGAAATTTTAGTCCAAACGTCGAGGATCGTCGGTCAACCCAAAAAAACCCAAAGCTTAACCTGCTCAGTTGGAATTCGAAATTTTTTTATAATTACGAAAAATAAAATCTTGTAGTCGAACTTTTATAGTTGCTTTTTTGTATTTGCAAATTTTTGGACACGTTCGCGTAACAAAGTATCATTGTAATATTTACTAAAGTGGCAAGAATTACGCGTTATCTTCCATTGCCCACTTATCAGAGACGTGTGATAAATAGGCAGTTATTATTATTTTTTTTTTATTTAATTTTTTACTACACGTTTCGAATTTCGCTCATGCTATACCTACTTTTTTTTTATTTTTTTGCAGTATAAATTTTTTCTTAGGATTTTCCATCTGAGATTATACTTGAGAAATATTGATAAGTGTCAGTTTTTGTAGGGAAGTTTTTGCAAAAGTTTCACAATCGATCGAACGAAATAGCCGATAGAAACCTGCTAATTGAAAAAGTTAAGTGACATTATTAATTGTCTGAATTTGTTGGACTCCAAAAAAAAAAAAAAAAAGTTTTATAAATGCAAATTTTATTGCTAATTAATATTTTTGCTTTGTCGCAGTGAATCTACGCGTTTTTATGAAAATAAAATTTATATACGAGTAAAAACATCAATTATCGGCCATTATCGGGGATCCTTTTGTAACGTTACACAGCTTGGTGTCTGTGTTGAAAAACGCGTTCCATAATTTTTTCAGATTTTTTCCTCCATTTTTTTTAGCTACCATTGGGAATCAAATTCTGCCATTTGAAACTTTTTTTTTCATTCAATTTTGCCGGCTTGAATTTGAAAAAAAAACTAATTCTATATTTTTTTTTGCAAAAAAATCCCAACTTACCGAAAACAAATTATATATAGCCTAATTAATATACGTGTAGAAGACTCTCAAAATCAAGATTATAATCTGAAAAATCGTTTTTTTCGCCATTCCCCAAAGTTCAAACAAAATTTCCAAATTTTTTTCAGAAAGCTGAAAAAATTTTACATAAATATATGTCATTTTTAAGTTGGGATCTCTAAAAACATTCCTGGGATTAATAAAAATGGTTAAAAAAAACATTACAAATCTCATTTATTCTAACAATTTTAATATTTTTCTATTGGAACGACACAGGGCAAAGGGCCATGCGTGGTGATTTAGCTGGTACGATTAAAAGACTGGCAAGAAAAACTTCATTACAAATGGGTATAAAATCACAAATACCCACACCACGTAACTTGTTCGAATGGGCTACTACTACCAATTTGCCAAATGTAACTTTTAATTTTTTGGAAAATATTGAGTATCTGAATTCAAAGACTGAAATTGAACAAAGATCTTTGCGTTCAAAGACTGTCATAGGTACTCAATCATTGCATTCGATTTCGCCTGTACGAAATAATTTGGGAACAGTTATTCTCAAATCTGCGTCGAACTCAGAAACGTTTTCTCTAGCACGTGCACTTCAATAACTGGAATGATTGTATGTTGTCGTAATGGTAAAATAATAAAAACAATGACCCAGTATTTACACCGGTACACAACAATTGTCAATTGTTCGTTTCAATAGGCACTCCAAAAAAAAAAAAAAAAAATATATCAAAATTATTAGAACAAATGAGATTGATAATGTTTTTTTTTTTTTTTACATTTTTATTAATTCCATGAGTGTTTTTAGAGATCCCAACTTAAAAATTACATATAATACGAGAAATTTTCTCAGCTTTCTGAAAAAAAATATGGAATTTTTTTTTTGAACTTTGAGCAATGGCGAAAAAAACGACTTTTCAGATTGTAATCTTGATTTTGAGAGTTTTCTACAACGTATATTAATTGAGCTATATTTTTTTTCGGAAAGTTGAGATTTTTTGACAAAAAAAATATGAAATTGGTTTTTTTTCTTTTTTTCAAATTGAAGCCGCCAAAATTAAATGAAAAAAAAAAGTTTTAAATGAAAGAATTCGATACCCAATGGTAGCTAAAAAAATGGAGGAAAAAATGTGAAAAAATTATGACACGTGTTTTTCAACACCGACACCAAGCTGTGTAACTTACAAAAAGATCCCCGATAGTGAAGACCAAACTTGGCCGATAATTGATGTTTTTACTTATACTTTGGAAAAATCCAACATTGTAATATTCGTACTGCTCGTATCGGTGTCGCACACCGCGTCTCATCCATAACTGCAGCTCTGCTACTTGCCAAATCGACATTATCGAATGTTTTTCTTTTTTTTTTTTTTCACTCTACATTAAACACGCGTATCGGCCAATTATTTTCACACTCGAGTTGAACAGAAAAATTGAAAATTGTAGTCATGACACTCCGGGAATTAGTAGAGCTCGAATAATTGCAACGTTTGGACTGAAAACTCAATTGTGGTCGTTGTTGAAGAAGGAAAACAGAGTGCGCTGTATTATAATGGAATCAGGCGAATTGTGAGAGTGTGAGTAATTAAAAAATTAAAAAAAAAAAAACGTTAAAAATATAATTAAAAGAACATTGAGAGATGTGAAAAAGCTCGAGAAGTTATTTCGTGATAAAACTGTTCTGTGAGAATCATTGGTAACTGTCACGTGCTACTTGCGCTTCGTCTACGTCAATTTTTTCAAGTCATTTCAGGTGCAACAGTGCTAGGGCTTAAGAGGTAACACCACTCTAGGATTTTGGAAAATTCGATTTTTTTTTTTGGCTTAAAAAATATTTTAGGGTCATAAAAACAATATCCAGTTGGTCCTATAGATAATAAAAATGTTAAAAATTCAATTCTCGATATTGCCACAGTGCCTCGGAGCGCGCACTGAGCACGATGAAAACTTTAAACGCATTTTTCTCGAAACAATTTTTTTCAAACTGGGAGGACAGATTGCTTGATCACTCTTGCATGGATCGATTTGAAAATTTGACAGTAGCTTAACAATTACATTCTCTATGGGAGTACGTAGCCATTTTTTTTTAATTTAATGTAAACTTTTTTTATAAACAATTTACTGCTTTTTTTGGGCCAAAAATTGATTCATTTTTTCAAAAGTGCACTATTTCTACAAAATTTGATTTAAAAAAAAAACCCCCCTACGTAGTCCCATAGGCAATAGTATACAGATTATGGAATTTTTTGGTTTTTCGTTCTAGGTCGTATACTTTACGAGAAATACGTCCTCCCGTGAAGGAGTTATAAAAAAAAAAGGCGATTTCAAAGATTGGCTCTGTTGACTCCATTTTGCATCAAAATTATGGTAAAAATTTTTTTTTTCATACTTCAATATGTGTTAAATAAACCCTCTGAAAAGAAATTCTATTCCTTTTTTCATAATCAAAAAAAAAATTGTCAAAGTTAGGCCTTTTTTCGGCCTATAGGTTCAATCTAAATAAAATAGGTTCAATCTTCTACAGAATTGATTTTGTTTTTGGAAAAGATTCGGGGGTATCCCCTGAATGTAAATTCAAGTCGGAGGGACGCGAGGGACCATCTTGGAAACACACATTTTATCAAATATCTCGTGAACCATGAATCGTACGATAAAAATAATTCAGACCTGTTTTGTAAATAATGAAATTTTCTACAACTTTTATTTGAAACTTTTTTCTGTTTAATGCATGGTTTTTGATTTATAGCGCGGTAAACTCTTCCAAATATCGCCATTTTTGAAAAAGTTTACCGCCTCATAAATAAAAAAACTATGCACTACACGGGGAAAAAGTATCCAATAAAAGTTGCAGAGAATTTTATAATCTACAAAAAAAGTCTTTACTATTTTTATCGTACGATTCACGGTTCACGAGATATTTGATAAAACGTGTTCTCCAAAATGGCGGCTAAAACTCGACCCCTCCTCATCCTGCCAACTTGAATTTTCACTCAGGGGACACCCCTCAACCTTTTCCACAAGCAAAATCAATTCTGTAGAAGATTGTCGAAAAAATAGCTGGAATGACTCGACTATGTTGCCCGAATCAGAAATGAAAGACTTTATAGCTATCCTTTTGCTTAATATATAAATGTGTTGCTCGTACAAAAAGGTAGTTAAGCGCGAACGATACACGTAATATTTTTCGTTGGTAAAATATTCTCTCGCACGATTTGCTCGAATTGATGAGCATTTTTCCATACAAGCTCGAAATTATCGTTTCATTTTTCTCGAATAATTCGTAATTCTTACGCCACGGTGTTCGGATTGCCAAGTGTCGACCCTCGATACATTACATATATATATTTTTTTTTTTCGTCAATAATTTAGGACAATGCAAATGAGTTAAATGAGATATGAAGATAAAGAATGGGCCCTACCTTGTAAACCGGCCACGGTTGCAGGCGGGAACACGCGGGAGAGCCTGAAACAACCCGCATAAACAACCAAAGTGTCAGGACACGATCGGGCTGAAATATTTCGTGTCTCGGTGCAGCGAAAAAAAGGATTCGTGGTATGATCATTAGGCGGATTAAATTGAATAGAATATTCATTTTTTTTTTTTTTTTTTTTTCGAATAGCTTGAAATTATTCGAATGATTGAAATAGTTGCAATTTTTTGAGAAAGAATTTTCGCACACACCTGTCAGTAATAATTAACAAATCGCATAAGCAAAATTTTAAGATAACAATATTTAAAAAAACATATATTTTCTCGGCTCGATATTAAATGCGAACAAAATAAATGTATCGTCATGAATTTTTATTATGGTTTACACGAATTTTTTTTTTTTTTCAATATATAAGATTCAAAATTAATAGAAAATTCGACTCTTGTTCGTAAAATAATCTTTTACAGTAAAATATATTTATTGTTTTTACTGCAATGATAAAAATATCGTGAGTTTGGCGAACTGAGTTTTTTTTAAATATGAATCCGGTATTAATAAAAAAAAAAAAAAAACAAAATAGGAAAAGTGTTTTTGTATATTCGAAAGAAAAGAGGACTCACCTGCTGCACAGCTCGAAAGGGTGAAACGTCTTCTCCACGGCGCCGAACACTTTGAGGCCTTTTATGCAGAAGTTCGCGAGGGAAAATATCAGCCTTTGAGAAAAACACACACCAAAAACATATTGCAAATATTTGAGTAATCATGGAACGCGAACGCTACAATATACAAAACGCGATAAATATCGTGAGAGCGTAAAAATCGTAAGAAACGTATGAAATGTTTTTACGTCTTCGCGAGAATACTTTTTATATAACGTAGATATATTTTCTTGCACGATGGTATTAATGTCTTGGTATTAATGGCTTCTGTGTCAACGTGACTTTTATATGAGAATTTAATGCTTTATGTCGCGGCAGGTATAAAGTTCCATTGCATGTACGATACGTTTAATGGGCTGCATGCACACCATCACCCACAGTAATCTCATTTTTCCAAAACCTCGCGAATTTTTGCTGATTGGATAAATGAATTATCAAAAATTTCGAGAAGCACCGAAACCTTTTTGTATAAGACATTTCTCAACCGGTCCGAAATTTGCTTTAAGAATTTTCTCATTTTCGCGATAAAATTGCGTATTTTTTTTTTTTTTTATATACTGAAATAAATCGATTCGAATGATCTTTATATCGCGCGAGGAAGCTCGACCTTATATATCTCCTCCGAGTATTTCCTTCCGTATGAATGTTAAATCGTGCAGAGTGTAAGTATATGCCGTGAGAAATGCGTGAGGGATGCCGCGAGCCGGGTATATAGCGACTCGAGGATGAGCCGAGAGTCGTGAGGATTGGAGAATCGAGAAATGGAAGAGATACGTATTCTCTCGCTCTTTTTCGATCTCTTCGAAACGTCAAACCCTCTCGGAGCGACTCGAGAGAAATGCCGTGTGGCAAATCTCTTGGGGCAAAGTTTCCCCGAGTTTACGGTCGCTCACACATTATTCGACGGGGTTTAAGTGTACGGGTATAATATACATGAGAATCGAGATCCACGGAAGCACGATGAGGTGCGTTATACGTGATACTCGTGATTCCTTCATGAATGTATTTTAAAAATATATATATATATATATATGTATATACGTCCTTTTTTTTTTACCTTTGCGAGAAATAAAAATTACCCAAAATTCTGTAAAGTCGCGTGTTTTTTCGTTGAAAAATCGGTGATTTTCCGAGGCCGCATTTTTACGGGCCTCCCGACATCGAGATTTATGAATTGTTCAATAAAATACGCATCGACGAGACGAAAAGGAGGAATATTTTCGTTTCACGGTTGAATTTGGGGCGTCGCCTTTCGACCGAGAGGGACCGCGCGGAAAGCTTTTGCCGCGATTTCTTCGTAACTCTCGCGTTATAATATACGCTGGAAAAACTCGAAGGGGAATGATTAATCGCTGTGGAAACTGTGGCGAAGTTTAACGAGGCTGAACAACTTTTGAAGGCTTTCCAGATACGAGCGAAATAGGACAACGAAAAAAATTATTTTCTCTTGGCAGGCTTGAAATATGGCGCGAAAGCGGAAATTGTATTATTTCTCTATCTCGTGCTTCCTCACACTCTCTCTCTCTCTCTCTCTCTCTCTCTCTCTCTCTCTCTCTCTCTCTCTCTCTCTCTCTCTCTTATAGTAGTTTTAGTGGCTGCAAATGGAAACCCTACGCGGAGGGTTTGTTTCGCAAGGGACCGGAGACAGGGGTGGCACATGATCGTGTATGTGACACCCCAAAGGGCAAAAGCCAGACCACAAAAGAGGGAATATCAGGCTCTTGCTCGCAGCATTTTCGTGTTACAGAGGCCAATGGAGATTGGTCGACGAGGTATACCATACTCGGACACGAGAAAGCTCTCTCTTTTGCTTCCAACTCCGAAATCTCTCTTTCTCGTTGCACTTTGGATCGTAAATGTGCGCGTATGTGTGTGTGTGTGTTAGTGTGTTATATTTACCGAGGGTTGGCTCTGGATTCAACGACACCTTCGAATCCACCCCTAATGCGATACGCGAAGAGTCTGGTCACGCAATACACTTTATTTCTACGTCTACAAACACGCAATATACTCTCTCAGACGTTATATAATGTCGAATTATCTCTCACTTTACTACAAATTCAAGGAAACGTATCAATTTGCGAATACTTTTGGGCAAAATTGAAAATTGTTCGAATGAAATATCGTACAGAATAATTGTTTTTCAACGCAACACTTGTGAATAATTGTGTTATCTAAAATTGTGTCATCTCAAGTTAGTATGAAAATAATACCAATCTGTTTTTCTTATGATTTTCAAAGCGTCTAAAAGATATAAATTCTTCGAATTTTCATATAATTAATTATTTTCAATGTTACCGGAATAAATAAATAAATCAGAAGTCCGATAGGTCATTTTGAAAAATGTTAAATCCCAAGTGCCGATAATTGTTTTATCGCAAAAAGTTTTTTTGCTACTTAAACAAGTTCAACGTATATGAATTTCACGGAGTAAATGAGAAAGTTGTATTGACGAGTCTCGAGAAGATTATAGTCCCGGCAGTTCAAAGAGAAATTTTTTTTATTAATGCAAAATATTTTTATAAAATGATTAATTACCGTTACATGTTGGAGCGACAAAGTATTTTTTTACCGCCGGTGTTGCGAGTGTTTATATATATATATATATATATATATATATATATATATATATATATATAGAGGGATCGGATGAGTTAAGATGCAGTAAAAATATAAATTCTAGAGAGATTACAGAATTTAATCGGACACTCGATGGCTCAGTGTGCTCTGTGGGTATTTTTCTATCTTCGGTCTCTAACGACAGGTATTGCCGCCACACGCGATAGGGATTGATTTCTTTTTTTTTTTTTTTTTTTCGTCTCCGATTTCGTTGTTTTATGACTATCGACATTGTTGGATTAATGGGAATAAATATATAAGAGAGCCATCAAGAAATATAGACTCGCGTGGCCTTGACCCGCGAAGAGGAGGCAACGGTTACCGCATATATACAGCTGACATTTATTGTCCTCGAAGTGACATTAACGATCGGTCTCGATAAGGGCAATGAACGGCTCCAGTCTACACACAGAGAGCAACCAGTGATCGCATATGGCCATTGTTTCCTGGATTTCTGTGAGCACGATATATTTATCGGTATCAAGCTTTTTATTTCTTCCTCATATCTACTTTAATGCGATTCGAAATACATTTTTTTTCCCCCCGACGATCTATAATAATTATGATTTGATTTTTTTTTACTACCATTATCGGCGAGAGAAAAACGATGAGGAAGAAATTAATTAAGAAGAATCGGCAGGGTCATTGCACAAAAATTTATTCGTCTCAATGTATAATTATTATATCCTTTTACAACCGATACACCGAGAAAAAGTAACGAATTTTGGAGACAAATGTTGTTTGACGGAAGTCATAGAATATACTTATGTTTTACGCGTGTATATAACGGTGACTTCCTGCGCCAACATACTGCGAGAGTTCTCTCTCTCTCTCTCTCTCTCTCTCTCTTTCTCTCTCTTGCACAGTGCAAATTTATCGGTAATAAAATCAAGCCCGTCTTTTACGAGCTCTGCTGGTATATGTTTGCGAGCCTGGCGTGAACGCGCGATGAGCTACCGTTTAGATCACACGTCAATGACAGCATGAAAACGATCGTATATGTACCAAAATGCGCAGATAAATTTCTATGATATGCATATTCACGGATCAATGGATATTCGTGTCTGAATGTACAGGTGTGAGAAACTTTCTTGAGCAATCGTCATTGGTCGAGAGTACACGGTGGTATTTAATTTGGTATATGTATATGTAAGTATGTGCTAACCGTGTTTATCAATACGCAGAGAAGTTCTCCAGGGCATTTTTGTATAGGTACAATTAACAACTTTTCAGCTATCCCATTAACATATCTGGTTAACTTCTGACGAAAGATGAATATCTCGTTTTTTTTTTGTTTGGACAAAAAATGTTTCTTTCCCGTACGAATTTTCGGACGCAGAAGATGGTGACATGGAAGAAATGGTCGGTGTATATATATATATATATATCAAGTAGGAGGGAAAGATCAACTGAGATGGGAACGCGTAAAGGGAGGAAAGCTATGTCAGATTGAATTGAGAGAATCTCTCCGACGTGGGTTTACTGCGGGACAGAAATGCGCGAAACGTTCATGTCAGAGTTCCCTGCGCGCTCTATTTCAGGCAGAGGACGTTTTCAAGTTTCCTTAGCTCATATCCGCGATCTCTTTTCATCTCTTTCTCTCTATCTTTTCTCTCTTATCTGGCGTTTTCAGCATGTACATAGGGATACTTTCACAGCAACCCCTTCGCATTTGACACTACGCAACAATATTATACGATCGAAATATAATCACGTATTATATATTACATTGTTATTATAATGAGATGCCCAAAGTCACCATCTTTTTGTCCTTGGCAATACAAACCGATGGAACGTAAGCAATGTTCTTTGTATGAAAAGTTTATTCAATCTGCTTACGCGAGGAGAGACCCCTCTTTGCAAATCCCTGCAGGAGAATTTTCTCCAGACTCAACCTCTTCGCTTTCGCTGAATTGAAACTCAGCGAGAATGAACGGGGGAAAGAAAAAAACACAGCACGAAGGAAATGAGAAGCGAAAAATATAACAATGGGTCCCTCCTTCTGGGACGACACAGCTCGGTGAATTCAATTAAGCACGAAGTACCGTGCGTTGATTAAAGAAGAAGAAAAAAGAGCTTATATTAGCAAAGAGAGAACGAGCCAAGCGAAGGATATCAACCCCTTTTCGTCGGGTCGAATGAGAAAGCGAGAAACATAATTCAAAAATGCTTTCATGCAGACCGAGGGAGAGCAAGACTTAGGTAAAAGGATGACCGAGTGGGGGAAAAATTGATATGTATTCTGTCAGAGCATTATACTATTCGGCGCAGAGATAGGGAGAGCGAAGCAAGGAATAAGATTGTACCGCTCTGCGCGGTACGGTTATGGCTCAATCCGAGATCGTGAATAAAAAAAATTGTAAGTACGAATTTTTTTAAAAGACATCGTTAACTGTCCGAGTCGAAATTTAGCGCCTGTTTTAATACTCCTAGCACTCAACTCCACCTCCTCAGCCCCTTTTCGAACCTCAAACTCCTGTTTTAACCTCCGAGTCCTCCCAAAGTTCAAAATTAGCACCCACTTGAAGCCTCTTTTCAAACCTGGTCAACCTCGAACTCCCATTTAAGACCTCCAAGTCCTCCGGATTCATGATTGCACCTATTTTGATACTTATTACGTCCGGGCCAGACTCGAAATTTAGCGCCTACTTTAGTACTCATAGCGTCTCGTATTTTGAACCTCGAAGTCTGTCCAGTATGATGATTTTTGGACAATTAATAATACTGAATATTTGCATAAACTATCATTACTAAGAAGGAAATAAAGTCTACATAAATTTTTTATCATTGTGTATTACAAATAACATTGGACCGTACAAGAAGGTTTCAAAAATTATCTCAGAGCAGTATAACAAAAGCCCATCTTCCACATGAAATTGTTTTAATGTAGCAATTACACGAAACGTCGATACTGATGACTTTCGATGATACTACATTGGATAGTTTTTTTAAATATACGTCTAACGGTCCAGGAAGATGATTTCTGCAAGAGGTTCTCGCCAGATCCTCATTTAAACCTGAAATACTGCATTTGTCTGGTATCTACGAGTTTTAGGCGCTGCGCTGGTGAGGGTTTTAATACCCATACAAAAATGAACCTCACCAGATCCTCAAAAAACCTCCTCGGGGGAGGAGTTCGAGGTTCTAAGCATGCAGGCGCTAAATTTCGACGCGGGTATGAACATCTTATAACCCTTAGCGGCCACACCTCAGCCAGGCCACATAGCGGCCACATGGGGCCTGGGGTAACTGCGGTTACCCCGTGTGGCCGCTAGGGGTTAACTTAGCTTTTCAGCAGTTTTCACATCAAACGTTTCATATCTTCAACATATCTCGCACATTGGCGAACGACTTTCGTTAATCTCGTGATTCTCTTTTTTTCGTCAATTTATCCACGCACGCAATACTCTCTATATTACGTGGAGATTTTTTAAATTTGTGCAAAGAATGCTGGAAAGCTTAGTGCTATAATATATATTGACGTGGCTGCATAGCAGCTCAAGCTCCCTCAAATTCGTCGCTATACATTACGGGCGGAATATTTCCTCTCTTGCGGGGAATGGAGAAAGCTCTGAAGGCTTGGAGGGCGAAAAGGGGTTGAAATACGGAGACCGATGGATATGAGTTTGCGGCGCAACGAATAAGAGAAAAAGAGAGAAAGAGAGAGAGAGAGAGAGCGAGGGATATTCAGACGAGGGAAAAAAAGTTGGAGCTTGGGGAAGGCGATGGTAGAGACGTAAGCGGCAAGAGACCATAACTGTGCGATGTGACGCGTGCCGTTTTCACCGCTGGGCGTCGAGACGGGGCTTTCAGCATCAGCTATATAGCACTTTATCCTTTTTCTCTCTCAGGCGCACAACATTCTATTCTTTCTGTTCATCCTTCTCTGCCTTTCGTTTGCCTTTAGCTCGCTTTCACCCTCGGCAAACTCCCCTTTGCGACCGACGCTTTATACAGTCCGTCTCTCTCGCTCTTTTCGGTACTCCAGGGCACATCGAACGACGCCCCCGTCGTTCCTGCCGTTCAACGTCTATGGCACGACGACCAATGAAAAGCCAGCAATTCCAACAGTCGCACTGCCAACGATGTTGTGTATGTGCGTTCAATATGGCAGTGGAATACTGCACGAAGATGCGAGCAAGAGAGAGAGAAAGAGAGAGAGAGGGATGAAACGGAGAAAGAAAATGAAACGCGAGAAGGAGCTGCACGAGACACACGACTTGGCCGAATAGCTCGTCTCCAACTTTTAAGTGGTTCCAGAAATTCACTAGCTCACGGAATCGCGCTATAGATGCTATATACCCACACCCTGCGGCCATCTCGCACGGGAGAACTTTTTTAGCGCGACCCTACGTACATATACAGACATTTGGCCTTTGCTCCCACTCGCGCGCTTGCCCAATGGCGAATAATCTTCAATCCCTTTCCAGCAGCCCCACATTCACGGGTTAAATGTAGAAAGCTTTTTCCCTTTATGACAATGAATATTCGCCTGAAGCCCCGATGAGCTCATGTCGAATATTGTAATCAGAAACTTACGAAAAAAAAAAGAAGAAAAAGTAATCTGGATTAAGGGATTTTTATGGCGCGGTTGTTTCAACACACCCTTTTATTTGTTTCCGTTTTTTTTTTTTTTTTTTCGTCTCGTTTTATCAAACACGCTCAACTGTTTTTACGGAGGGGATTGACGAAAAGCGACGGAGATAAAACGAAAATTCTCCGACAGACTTTATTTTGGAGCTTTTTCACTTGCAATATTATCGTGCGCCACTCATTGACAAACTACAGAAGAACTTTTCGGGGATGCGGAATCAGCTGTTACAGAATAAACACGACAGTCTGCCGATGATTATCGATGTCGTATTTCTTTTTTTTTTTCTTCTTATACGATTGTCGAAACAACATTCAAAAGTTGACAAAGTGTATAGTGGTTAGTGCTAAAATATTCTGTCGGAAAGTCATTAAAACTTATACGATCGCGTCAGGTAAGTATGGCGCTTGCCTCTGGAATATCACGTTAAATTATCCAGCTGGTAGATTTTAAATACTCCTGCGGTCGATATTTGCATAATCATAAAAAATTCGCATGATTTTGTAAAGTATCCGGTGCCTAGGTTCATTACGCAGCTCCGTATCCTATTATGAGCTGATATAGTGATACTTTGGATCGATGAAACTCATGGAGAAAGCTCTCGGTCTAGAGTCAATTCGGGTATACTAATTTTATTTCGGGTCATCGACGTAATATATGCGTTTGTAAAAAATGATACTGTAACGGAATATTGTATCAAAGCATGACACTCATTTTTGGGATTCCCTTTCACGGTGAGAAACATTTGGTCACGAATTCTTCTTCATGTTTTCCCCCTCGAGAATGTATGCACCGGGTCTGGATGTTGTTTCAGGGTGAAGGAATTATGGCATGATTATATTCGATTTGGGAACGGCTATTTCATTTTCTTATTCTAGCGTGTCGTTATTGTCGTCAAAGATGGATGGAAGACAGAGAGAGAGAAAGAAAGAGAGAGAGAGAGAGAGAGAGGGAGGAAGAGATAGGGAGCAAAAAAGAAGGAAAGAAAAAGGAAACAAAAAGAAATCGACATGGCATGGTCTCATGATGGAACAGAGTTGCTGCTGAAAGTGGATTGAGGCAGCTGGAAATGTAGAGATATGGGCAAGCGCGTGTTGGCAATGGGATTTCGCTGGGCGGCAGTTGGTGCCGTAACACGTCGAGAGAAAAAAAAAAGAGAAAAGAAGATATAAAGACTTGGATAGAGATATTATATATATACGTGGCAAAGGAAAGCGGGTTGAAGGGCAGAAGAGGGAGAATGAGAAAACGAGGGACGGTCCATGAGAACGTTGGAATTGTCCAGCATCAAGTTTCATCGTCGTGGACGCTAGCAATTTGGTATATATTATATATACGGACATTGGCTATACGACCTCTTGTACGTACATGTACATATTTCGAGGCTGAGACGAGAATGCCAAAATCGCACGAGGAACTTCACGTGTATATCGTACACAAGGGTCATCTCACGACGGAAACATTGTTAATTATCAACAAATGAAATTGTGCCCATCCCTGTTAGTTCTTTAGGGCTTTATTATACTGCCTTAAAAGTTGAAACGACACCGTATTGGATTGAGAAAAAAAAAAATGTTAAACGAGCGAGCATAGATTTGGAATATGGGGTGGATAATTTAATAATAATTTAATTTAATAATATGAAGTGTGGATAATTTATCCATCGCGATAGATGACGTTTGCCATTTCGGATATCAGGATCTTTGCGTCTCACACTGAAAAAAAAGTTTCCCGATTCGAGCCATAATTATTATTGCTTCAGCCATATTATATGGGAAAATACGCTACTGCCATACCATCTAGGTAATAAAGCCATACAAATATGACTGACACAATATCGTTGGCGTAAGCATACCACTATGTCATGACAGACATATACCCAATAGCTCCGCGAATCTGACAAGTATCTCTATTTCAGCAATACCATAGTATGGTTGAGTTCACCATCACGAGTTATGCCTATGCCAACCATACTAGTATAGCTGTCTTATAAACGCTAGCATACGAGGTAGACGAACACCAGCCATACTAGTATAGCCGAAGCAAGCATATACAATGTTGTTTCGTGGATAGCAGTTTTGTCAGTGTAGGCAGAATTATTTGTATACCAACAATACTAGTAGAGCTGTTTTATAAACGCTAGAATACGAGGTAGACGTACCAGCTATACTACCAAAAGAATATGGCTGAATTATAAATTCATTTTACATAGATAAATTACAGGATATTGTACCTACCTATACTCGTATAGGTAAGTATATATAGTAGGGGATATTCGGGTCACAGTAAAAATTCAGCCAATATGTTTCATAATCATGAATATTTATTTTAATCATCTGTTATCGATAATGATATTCATACATAAATATTTTGCAAAAGAGACTTGATTTTTAGAGCTAATGAAACACACCTGGAAGTTTGAGAGAATCCATGGCCCGGAGACATATGATACTCTCCTTGCAGGAAAATGACAGTTGACCTAACCTACAAAAATTCGCTTGTTATACGATTGGCGTTTATATGACAGGAAAAATAGTCCTTTTTTACATATTCCGTAGATAAGTGAGAACAGACTTACCTTCAAATGTTGGTATAAGCTCATCAAGATTCCGTTCGTTCAGTTTCTTCTTCACAAACTCGTTCATTATCAAATTTTGCGTAGCGAGGTCTCGTTTTCGCGCGAGGCAGAGGCATAGACACCACGCGTTAACAGATTACTGTAGGTGTTCCAAAAACGTAGCATAGTTGCGCGAGCCATATTAGTATAGCTATGTGTCACAACGTTATTCTCGCAGCCATACTATATGGTTGAAATAGCTAGGCATGTAAAAATCAGCTACTACAGCTGTTTGAACAATACAGTGTAGTTTCGCGAGCTATGTTAGTATGGCTGATTTACAAAAACGATAAATTTCCAGCTATTTATAATGACTAAGCTAGCCAGACGATTGAGTGTCGTCCACAAAGGCGCAGTATAGGCGCCGTAGACAAAACTGCTTTGCCTTCACCAGCGATATTATTGTTGAATTAGAAATACTTCACTAGTCATATTTGTATGAACTTTACGGCAATCGGGATTTTCTAAAAGGGCTACTGCATTTTCTGTGTGGGCAATATTTTTTCACCAGTATACCTATAACTGGCCAACAATAACAGTATTATTGTAAATCCCGAACCATTTTTTTCAGTGCAGTTACGATCGCTGATCACACATATCCATGTTACATATACATCGCATAGCACTCAACGGAGATGAGGTAGCCCGGAAAGCGGGGATGCACCGAGAATTTCGAGTCCATGACGAGAAACTACAAAAGGATGTTCGAAACGAGAGAGAGAGAGAGAGAGAGAGAGAGAGAGAGAGAGAGAGAGAGAGAGAGAGAGAGAGAGAGAGAGAGAGAGACAGACCAAAGCCACGCCTTCCCGGACCCGAAATATACAGATGCTTCGAAAATTCTCGGGGCAGAAGCCATAGTCCCTACTCTTGTGCTCGCTCTGTGTACCGAAATATCGGTCGATAGCTGCGCGCTAGTGTGCGTATATATATATATATATATACTCTTCTTATCGTTGCGAGCGTTTCTAGACACCATTGCGAGAAGCTCGCCATCATATCAGGGAGAAAATTCTAATCGAGCCACGTCACACATGCACGAAGAAAATACTACGTTATGTATTTCTAATATTTCAATAATTTCTGAAAGTATGCGCGGTAGAAAATAAAGATTGAATGAAAGAGTTGTGTATAAGGCAAAATGGAGTTCTGGAGTTTTTCCTATTTGGAAATGACGAAATCATCCTTGGAAAACAAAAATATGTACTTGCAACGAATATATTTAACTTATAAGAAAATTGATCTTGATAACACGTAAAGTGTAAGACCGTGGCTTACACGAACAGTGAAACTGAATGAAAAAAATATATTTGTATAGCTTATTTATAACGGGGCATTGTACTGTTCATATAAGGTTTAAACGATAAATAAAACGTATGAAAAGCAAAAGAGTTGAATGGATATTTCAGAATTTCCTCCTTGACTTATCTCAACGTTGACGCGAGATGCCTCTATAAATAATTCAACCCAAATAATACATATATTCGAAGCTGAACTCGAAGCTGAGTCTCGTCCATTATGCGAGGTCTTTCCCTACAGCGATAAACGACGACTAGAGAGGAAAAAAGAAGAATAGAAAGCGAAAGCCACGAAGAGAAAATATCAGGAGAAACTTTGAAGACGAGTTGGGATGGAAAAAGCATATATACGAAAAAAAAAGGGTAGAAATTTGAGTGGAAGGCAAAGGTTCTGTACCGAATGCAAAGGTATAACGGGGCGAAGATTTCGCACCCTCATTCGGTCCGTAAATCGTAAAACCGATGACCCAAATTCTCAAAGTGAAATTTCTCTTGAATTTTTTTCCCTCGTCCGACAGAAAGTTAAAGGTATACACAGAGCCTCGTCGTCTTTCGTTTTGAGACTCTTAGTCAGTTCGTGGGTGCACTTTCTGACGGATACATCGCGTCGATAATTCAAATTTAGGCTATATCATTATATATGCTAATACGAGTGTTTTATCGAAAAGTCAAGATTTTACGTGATTTGTCGAATGTCTCAGTCTCTCGCTACGTCAAATTGGGACTGGTACCGACAAAAGTACACACGCTTCGAACATCAGTCGGGGTACAATTAAAAAAGTCAAGTAAAAGTGGGAAGTGTGAAAGAGCCTAAAATTTCGATGGTTCTCATACAGGGACAATATATATTCCATCATTTGTATCCTCATGGAAAATATAATGGAAAATTATGAATGAAAATACAATTTTTTTTATACTTTCCGGACGTCTATTAACATACAATTTTAATGAAATGTAAAGTAACAGCAGCCAAATAATTAATAATTCATTCGTCTTCCGTATATGATTATACGTATAAGAGTGTGAGATATACGATATGAAGGAGTTTTACGACGGCTGTCACGGCAGATTTGATATTCATCCGTATGAGCGAGAACCGTTGTAAGTGATGAGTGCGGTTGAATATATATTTCATGTTTATACTGTACTTGCGCACATTATTAACATAATATCGTGGACAATACTTTGCGAGAGAGCTACTATATAACCGCAGTGCTTGAGAACGTGGACGAGCGTGGTACGAGTATATGAGCATGATGATGGATTTCGCGTGCGTGACAGAGTACATATGCCTAAATATAATATCCAAGTACGATGATACGTGGATATAAATACGGCAATAATGTATATAGGACACATGTACATAGAAGAAGAAAAAAAAGTAGCCAAGTTGAAAAATGAAAGGTATGGCCCTTTGGCCAGATGGATGCGAAAGACGTGAGAGCAGCTAGAAAAACCCTCGGATGCATATATATCCACGGGGGCCCGCGCGCGCGTGTGCCCCGTATCACGCGAGTGGCCCGCGCGTTGCAGCCGCACACCACACAGCGACGAGAGAGAGAGAGCAAACGCAACGTGCTCGAGGAGGATCGACGGCCGCCGAGCGTCCATAAAATGATCGTAAAAACTTAATTTTACGAGAGGTATAATATATTTGCCACTGCTCGCGCGGCAGCTCGCTTATCCTCTCTTTCTTTCTCTCTCTCTCTCTCTCTATCGCGGAAGTGAGTAGCGCGGCAAATGCGCGAGAGCTTTGGGAGGGTTGAAAATTTTGTAAACGGTGCGTTACCAATATAAAGGAATATATAAATCGATTGTTAAACAGGTACTCGATTCGAGTTGACTGCGGGATCGATCGACGATTGAGTTTCAAGGGACATTCTGCAGCCCCAAAGCAAGCGAGTAAATAATACGCGATAAATCAAGTCTTTGTATGATTTCCTTATCGAGCGAGCTTCTAGTTTTCGGGAAGGCTTTTTTCTTCAAGATAATTGCGCTGGTCCCGAAGATTTTCCAAATGGTCAAAATAGTTCGCTTGTGCGAAACAATCGTTTGGATGAATTTAAGGTATAGTCCTCGTGCAGATACGTTTATAATGAGAATTTGTTGAAATTTATAGTGGACGAAGAGAATGCTAGTACCCAACTTTTCGTGAAATTTAAAGCAGATTAACCGTTCTTAACTCGACATATTCAATGTCAAAGTTAGCAGCCATTACGTGTAGAGCAAGCAAGCATTGCTGTACCCTGATACAAGCACGGTTTTTTTTTTAATATTACAACTAAACGCGTAACCAGATTTTGATAAAAAAAAAAATTGTAGACGGGAGACGACTATATTATTCGCATGTTAGGAAAAAAGAACAAAATTATTAACCGTTTCGTTTACGAACGACCATTACAAAAATAATGCAACATGAATGAAAATTCAACGCGTAAGCTGCGCATATTCTATGGTGTGAATGTATCTGCATATGCACGGTTCCATGTGTAACAGCCATTTCTGTACAGACTCAATCAAAAGTTCGCTGCATATGATCACTAGCGCTGTGTACATTTTATCTTTTGGTACATAGGAAACTGTCTCGCACTATTGTAACACGAGGACTACCTTGATGTAATCAGGGGGCATTATTTTCTCGTATTTCTTCTCATATAGGGCATGGTGAAAATTTGTAAACGCGATTTTTGAAATTGACATCGCAAAAATTTAACATTCAAGTTTTACGTCGCCCCTGTTTATGTTCGATCGTCATAAAACCATTTTTTATTTATATATGTTTTTCATTTTATTGCATATAGCTCCGGACAAGGATAATGAGATCCTCAGTATATTATTTTCGATGCACGCACGCGTGCACTTATAGAGGGGTTTATATATACCTACGGAGAGCTCGATTTATCTACGCGAGTGTGCGAATTTCAAAGGAGAGACTTTCAGCACGGGGCTTTTATGACCAATTAACAGAGCTTGAAACGACATAGTATGCATACGATTATACATATAAATACAAATACATGCGTGCCTGAAACATGGAGTGGCGAGAATCCAGGAGAAAATAAAAACCGAGAGCATACGGAAAAATTACTTGAAAAAAAAAAAAAAAAAAAAAAAAAAAGAAAAGCAAATTATCCCACGCGCGATCGCAGGGACGAAACTTTAGCATATATTTTTAAAATTTTTCATCGATCGCGAATATAAACGCGACTAAATGCCCACGAACAAGTGCCGCCTCTCATATCTTCAAGGGTTTCGTATCCTCGAGGAAAGATATCAGGCGTATCGCGAATTTATCCAAAATGCAATATAACGATTCGCCCGGCTCGAATATGCGAAGAAAAAAAGAAAAAAAAACGACAAAAAGGATTCTGATATGGCCTGCGAATGGGTGGTCTCGACACACGCACACATTGTGTGCGCCTCTATATCGGAATGACCGACGTGTCGTGTGTTGTCGTGCGTTCGACTCTCGCATTGAATATATACCTCGCCACCCATATATATATATATATATATATGTAGAAAATGCGACGAGCAGGACGAAGATACTATTAAATACGCGTACACGCGATTATATTATGGTCGACGTGACGAGGCGGCTTCTCGTGTAATAGTCGGTAAATCGGATAGAGAGAGAGAGAAGCACATCCGAATTAAGGATCGTAAATCACGGAGCTGCGAGACGCGAAGAAAACTCCCCTGTCCTCATCTCAATAATTTATCCGCGGTTCGCTGAATTTTCTTATCAAGATAAAACTATAAGCACACTCTGCTAGCTCCGAATGACAGAATATGCTGAAATATCGATATTTTACTTCGATAAAAATAGTAAAATATAACGATAAGTTTGCAATTCCGAAAAAAAAAAAAAAAAAAAAACTAAAGTAGCTCTCCGATATATTTTTGCTTAAAAAAAGGTAAAAACAAATAAGCAAATTCTGCAATACTCTGTTATAGATATATCGTTGCGGACGAGGGATTGAAAAATTTCACGAGTCGCGCGTGCTCTGTTTCCTCGCAAAATGACGCGAGGGCATCTCAGTCAAGTTGGAATATCGTCGAAGCAGAAAATGAAGACACATTGATAGGACCGAGAAATCAAAGAGTCAACTATCTGTGGGTGCATTAATGTACAATCGAAATATGTATATAAGATGTATAAATACGTGCGATAAAATGCCATAGAACTTCTATATAGCACCGCGATATATAGACGAAGATGCAAAGCTCACACCAGCAATTACTTTAACGACGCGTATTAATTGGCACAATAAAACCGGATGGTTACGAGGGTTTAATTATAATATTGAATTATGACCGACGTTTATTCTCGTCGCGCGATATTAACGACGAGAGATTTTGCGCGCGCGACTCGCGCGTTTAGCCCAGTCTCGTCATCGTCGCGTAATCTCCACTTTGCGCATAGCTCAAACACGCGTATTTAGATGCTCGACACCCCGTGTTCGAAAATACATAAAATTTGTATCAACAGCGCGAAATCTCTCTCGCGAGGATATAATATACGAAGCTGGCGCGCGGGTTCAGAGTGTGTCGAGTGTCGGGACATATAGCAAAATTTGTCGTGAGATGCGGCCGCGAATCGCGATTAGTCGCTTTTCGATGTTTGTGACTCATCGCTCATCAATCAATTCGTTTATTATTATTACTGTTTTTTTTTTTTTTTTTTTTTTAGAGTATTCGCAAGCAAAAATTACGAGAGGTGCGGGGAGCAATTTTTTTTTTGACAACACTTCGATCGCACTTTGTATACGAGAGAGGAAAGATTGTTGTACAATGACGTCTTGAGAACCGAGATGGACGAAAACTCAAGCGAGAAAAGTGATATCCCCGATCTCTCGGACCACAATAAAAACGGTCAAACACAGCGGTTAACCATGGAGGGAAGAGAGCGCGGTGAGTGAGATACTTATACGGTAGCCCCCCTTAAACACTTTACGGGGTGGTCTACGTAATTTAATGGCACCATAAAATCGTGTCTGGTCTAGTTTTGATTCGCTGCCTTTTTTTTTTTGTGTCTTTTTTTCTGCTTCAATACACGTCTCGAAAACTCTCACTATGCGTTGCTTCGCACGGATGAATGCATTTTTCTCGGATAGGAAAAATAAACATTTGGAATGAATTTAACGAGAAAAAAAATTGTCGAATAATCGTTTCACAAAGAATATCATAAGAGGATAATTGCGGCTATGAAATAATGTTTACTCTAAAGGCAGTTGTGTCTATCCTAATTGTATCTGTGATCGAATCTTGGGCGCAGCAAAGGATGCAATTTTAATACGAAATATCGATAATGCTTTCGATGAAAAAAATTACCGTGATCAAAATTGATATTTTACGAGTAATTATTCGCAATAACTATGCTCAAAGAAATGTTTTTGATTACTTTTTTAAATCTAATTCCGAATATATACCCTCGCGACTGCGACCATTTTGAAATCCATCGCGTGTTTATTCAGACATCTCGGATCTGGATCGTCCCATTTTGACCTTTCTATCATTGTGATTGTTCCCCAAACGACCGTAACCGCGAATTCTCACAAAGAAATATGTCAGAAAAAGTGCAATTTCAATTTCAGATCTTACGACGATCGGGGGGCGCTGTCTGCGCGTGATCGAATCAGGGGATTCCGAGGAATAATTCGTCGTTTCGTATATAAAATATATATTGTATTCGTATGGGAGATTATAGAAGGGCTGGCATACCTGACGAACATTTTCCCACAGTAATCCGAGTATAGGAGGAGAATCATCGGGTTCGTGTGTTGGATCGGTAGCACGAACCATCATACTTTGACGAAAGAGCGAGAGCAAGAGAGAGAGAGAGAGAGAGAGAGAGAGAGAGAGTTCCCAATCCAAAAGCGGAAGCCATAGAGCCCCAGGAGCAGGAAATGGGAAACGTGGTGGAAATTGAAAATGTGATGAACGATGGGAGAGTCACGAGTTAAAAGTGAAATGGTAGAGGCGGAGAGGACGAAAAAGGAAGAGGGAGCTCGAGGATATACGGAGGTAGAGGGACGACGACATTGCGAGAATATTGCGCGATGGTGAGAGCAGAGCTCGCATAGTGGATGTGCGGAAATTACGAAAGAGATTGACCGAGGGGGATGGACGCACCCGCTCAAGCCCCGCATCATGTTTCTGGATTAACTTTCGACGCCCTTTCCACCTAGATAAACGCTTTGAGCTCTATATTTTCATTTTACCAAAGCCATACGTTTCTATTTCCCATGTACATATACGTTCTCATGCAACGAAATTAAACGAAATTTCCACGCCATGTGCCATCCCGAAGCCATGGTATATACGCGTTATTCTTGTTATTGTTGTGAAAATTGTCGAGTGGCGTTCATAAATGTCGATTTTTGTGCCAGCTGGGGACACTGGAATATTTATTCATCGCAATAAAACTATGCTTAAAGAAGAGGCTGTGTAGTTTTTTTTCTGCTTTTTCACCAACGTATAACGGTTTTGTATGTACATCTTTTGGCCATCTTCTACATCCTACATTTTGACTTTGAGTTCCATGATTCATCCGGACGTGGCAAAATTTAGGATTAAGACGATGAATTGATCATTCATGCAAAAATTCATTTTACCACGCAAAGCATTGTGTGGGAAAAAAGACGATTTGGTAAAATATACAAATATGTATATCAGTAAAGGAAAATTATCTACATCAGTAATAAATATACATCGCTCCATATGTCAACTCAGCTACCCCCGTTTTATTTGGTCTCAAAAAAATTATTCAGTATGGGCATTTCGAAGGACAATAATATCCATGAAATTTCACCAAAATTTCATCCCCCCGATCGGATTTAAACGATTAAAAAAAGAATATTTTTGAGGATTTTTTAGACAGTTTTCGGGGTAATTTTTCGATTTTTTTTTTTTTTTACGAAAAGGCCACCCGGAATTTCACTCACTATTTTTTTCCTGATAGAGTGGGGCAATACGCAACTCCACAGGATGTTTTTAAGATGGAAGAGGGCATCAGTGAAGAGGAAAAAGTTGTTTTTTGTCAATTTACCCCGAAAACTGTCTAATGAGCTTTTATCCGATGACGGCATATTTTTTTTTAAAAGGGGCAAAAAAAATTAAATTCTTTTTTTAATCGTTTAAATCTGATCAGCAGTTACAAGATTATGAGTTTTACAAAATTGAGAATTCATTAATCATTATCTCAAGAACCAACAATAGTGGGGGGGGGGAGGGGGGGGGGGGTGGAATTTTGGTGAGATGTCATGGATATATTGTTCTTTGAAATGCCCATACTGAATAATTTTTTCCAGACACAAAAAAAACCGGGTGTGGCTGAGTTGATGGAGCGCGACATTATATACATTAATATAAAATATACATTAGGGTATTTAAAAAAAAAAAATTGGATTTTTCATGCTCCCACCCCTCAAAACTTGAATTTTTATTTAAAAAAAAAGACGTTTCTAATTATAACAGCCAATTAACGTCTACATCGAACTTTTTGGAAGGAAAAATTTCAGCCCATGAGGATTGTATTTTTAATTAAGAAAAATAAAAATTTCATCAAATAATTTTTTTTTATTCCTAATTTCTAATTTTTTATAAACAAATTTAAGTTGAACATTTTTTTTCTGACACCATCGTGTTCTGAATGAAAAATGTGATCGATTTTATTCATAACAATAATTTTGCGATTTAAAATTGTTTATAAATTGTCACAAACAATTCGTAGCTAGTGAAAATGGTTTTTTTCGTGATAATTTTTTTTTTTCTTGGCTCAAATACGTACTTCTTGGTTCTTTATAAAATAGTAAATCATTATAGTCTCAGGGAAGATAGTATACAAGTTTATTCATCTTTAACAATTTGTCCGCTATGACTTTATGCAAACAAAAAAAACGCAAAATGTCTTTTATTTATTTATTTTCGGTAAAGATTGATGCCAACGACGCCTTTTTACACGTGGCATACGTCTTTCGGTGTAAATCAGCGACTAAAACTGTATGTTGCCCTTGATCTCTATCCTTAGTTAATAATGAATCAAATTCCGCGCACAAAGCTACTTTTCGTTCAGCAATATCGTTTACAACTTTTAAATCATTGAAGGCTCTTTTTATTTGAAATGCAATCCCCATGGTCTCAATTTTTTCCTTCCCAAAAGTTCGTCATAGTCGTTGATTGGCTATTATAATTAGAAACGTCCAATGAGCGGCGGTTTCCACTTAAGCTACAGAGCTCCCTCTTCGCGAGGATGTTTTTTTTTTTCCTATCAAAACTCAAGTTTTGAGGAGTAGGAGCACGAAAAATCAAAGAATATTTTTGTTTGAAACACCCTAATATACATGTATATGAAGATTTTGTTTTCATGAATTTAAATCGTTCTTCAGAGCATAAAATAATGTTAAACTTTGTTCAGAGAGCAAGAGAGAGAATAACATTTTCGTGCGACATCTTTTCAAAAATTATGCGAAATAATGTCTGATATACGACTGTGCAATAATCGTGAGAGTTCCGAGGCTCAAAATTCCGCAGTAAATATATACGTTATCATCGGTAGGATTCGATGGAGCTTCGAAGAAGACTGATAGAGAAAATGCCAGAGTGAAGTTTCCGAGAGGCATTATTGTGGTACTGTGTGGGAGAACAAGAGCTGAGCAAGAGAGACACAGATAGTGCAAGATAGATCTATGGAGCATGGCATCTCATCATCCATACGTTGTATACAGCGATCCAAGTTGTGTTTATAGCTTGCGAATATGTATGCATAGCAGTCAGACGGTGGATAAAGCTGAGAGCATGTGTATACTTATATATTGCTTTCCTATAGAGCAAGTCAAGCCAGGAGGAACTCATTACCACGCAAGGAAGGTATTAGCATATTTAGAGGACCGTCCATTGCCCCTCGGCGTCGTTTTACTCGTGTATCATGGCGCAACTCATACTTCGCCACACCCCTCTAGCTTTCCAACCCTCTTAACATTTCTCCTCTCTTCTCGCACCCCTGCCAATCTCATCGCCGGGTTCGTATACTCTAAATATATATATATATATAGTTACACGTATTCTAAAACGTATTACAAAGCAGCCGATCTGACGACGGAACCTTCGGAAAATTTAGCGGGTTTTGCTCGAACCCCCGTCAAGCCTCTAATTGGCAGAGAAATCACGCGGAATTTTCCGTGAGAAATCACGCTGTTGAATTTACATCGATTTAAAGAGAGAACACCGAAGATCTAAGTTTCATTGATCGATTTTTAAAATCGAATTTTCCAATTATATTCGTAACGGTGAAATTTAAAATTCGCTGCTTTAACAAGTTTTTTTTTACTTGAAAAAAACGATGTATCTAATAAATATATGTAAAATCGTTCCGATGTAATGATTTTTTCGTTGACGATACGAATTATCATTGAAAAAAGAAAAGACAGAGTAATTATTTTATTTTTAATCTTGACTTTTACGGAGAGATTTTATAATTCGCGTATATCATCAGAAAACATTATTTATTTTAAAAAATTAAAGAAAGCTCATATTTCAGCGAATTTTCGAGATGAGCAGACGGGTAAAGGATTTTATCCGTTGAATGTAAATGAAGTTTAACGCTATCGGTATAGAAACGTCGGTGGCACGAAATTCGGCCATAAAGAGTGATAGGAGACGAAAGCGCGCACAGAGACGAGAAGACGAGTGAAATGGAAGAGCGATCCTCGATTGCAGAGAGAGAGAGACAGAGAGAGAGAGAGAGAGAGAGAGAGAGAGAGAGAGAGAGAGAGAGAGAGAGAGAGAGAGAGAGAGAGAGAGAGAGAGAGAGAGAGAGAGAGAGAGAGAGAGAGAGAGAGAGAGAGAGAGAGAGAGAGAGAGAGAGAGAGAGAGAGAGAGAGAGAGAGAGAGAGAGAGAGAGAGAGAGAGAGAGAGAGAGAGTCCGAGTAATTAAAGGAACTCATCCTGAGAGACAATTTAACTTAATGAGTTTCAGCTCCCTCCAGTTATACTACCTATATCGTCGTTTCCCGTTTTCTCGCTCCATCTCATGAGCCCCGGTGGGATACTTTACTTTATCGCGAAACTTTAATATGAACTTTTCACGACATATTTATGTATAAATGTATGTACGGTAAGCGATGAAGCTCATCGTCTCATATTCAGGCACATTCTTTTCGATCTAAAATCTCACTGAACGATTTTATATCCAAAAAAAAATATTAAAAGAATATCTTCCATTGCATCGGTTCCTTAATAAAAACGAGTTCACGCTTTTGATGATCCCATATGCATTCTCAATGCAGTCGTGCATTTGCGATTCATTTGCAAAGGTCCAAAGTCGAAGGGACCGTAAGTCACGTGGGTGTAAAATAGGGCTATAAACGAAACACAAACTCCTGCTATACATCAAACGGATCCATTAGGCTCACTCGAACGTGTTCCGCGACAACCCTCATTTCTGTGTAAATTTAACCAGGACCCCTTGGTGTTCTGACGCACTCGGCTTTTGAAAATTTACGGATCTCGAGAGGACTCGTGACACTCGCTCGGATTCTCAATAGGCTTGGCCCACGCGCTCGAAATTCCGTCGAGGACATTTTTCAGTTATACCAACCGTGCAGCATAGTCAAAACTATCAGATAAACTTGTCGGTGCATAATGTACGATGGGTCTTCGGACCACCCAACTTTCTCGTTTCTAGTTCACGTTTAATATTCTAGTATAGGGAGGCTTGAGTAAAATAGAAATTTTCACGCAGTTAAAGCACACCAGTCGGATGAATTCAGAAGTAAAATATTTCTATAGAAATATTTTACTTAAATATTTTCGTAAAATATTTCGATAGAAATATTTTACTTATTAATAATAATTTGTTTTCTTTTAATTTGTAAGTTACGGAACTAATTTAGTTGGTTTCATCATTTATACCGCACTGAAATGACCATGACACTGGTTTACGGGCTCGATTCAAATGGGGAGACGAAGAAAATAAGTTCAGTTTGAATATTTTTTGTTTGTGTTACGTTAGAAAGTATAATGCGCGTTCATTATTTTGTAATGATGCTCCAAAATCTTCAAATTTGGAGAACGAGACTTTTTCTTTTGGTCTGAAATTTTTCAAGCCTGTATCCCCCAGAGATTTTTAACTGTCGAGATCACGTAGGCTCGTGAGATTCGATTGGATTACGAGCCACCTTGAGGCCCATAACCACTGTACTTGTAAAATACAGTTTTGTTATACGACAAAGTTAAAAGACAGGTCGGCGGGAGGGGGCAAGAGTCGACAAAAATTATGGTCGGCTGTACACTATCTCGCGCAAATAGGGTCGATTAACTTTTTACGTCGCACACTCTACGAGAGAAATAGTCGTGAAATAGGGCAATAACGTTCTTTCACACTTGTTGCACGATCGTTTGCTGTTACACACGTTGTATATACATAAAGCGAGTGGTGTATGATGTCTCTTATAGTTTTGAACACTGCTGTGTCCTCTTTTATTTGCATGCCCCAGGACGACGCATCAGTAAAAGCCATTTATATAACATGCGCAAAGCTTGCGTCTTCATCGTCGTCCGGGGCATATGCAGCCAAGTTATATGAGTTTCGAAAAATGAAAATTTTTATCAACGCTTCCCCGCTCGAGACTCAATGGAACGGGCGAACTACGCTTCGAGGATAGGGACATTTTCTTTTAAATCCTCCGTATAGTAAACTCCTATCGGTACAGGGCTGGACATTTCGCGGACTATAAGAATCAGTTTATTCATAATCGAGGTCGCAGACCCAATGAACCGTTGTCGCGAATTTTTAAAGAATGAAAAATAAAAAAATTTGCAAAGTTTCAGATTATACAATGTTGAATAAAAGCGTAATTATACAATGCGATAACACAAGTTTTAATCATTTTTCTGATACAATAAGTTACGATTTTTGTAGTATCAATTTTTTTTTTTTAATCGTTAAAAAAATGGGCATCGGACATTACCGGGGGGACTAAAGTTTTTATTCCGAAAGCGAAGTTTTTATTCTGAAATCTTTGCAAATTATTTCTTCATTGCAAATCGAAAAATTTTAGTGAAATAACATTTTTCAGGAAATTATAAATTTACCTCGGGTATAATTTCAATAAAATTGACTCGGTGCTATCGTTAAGTATATTCATTGCCGAGCCAGAAACTGCCTAATTGATACCGTAAGAATTTTTGATATCAAGTAAATGAATAAAATTTAGTGAAATATTAAATAATAAGTTGAAAAAAAAGAGAAGTAAATCCATTTTTCTCGATGATAAAAGAGTCCACCATTTTACAAGAGTTATATTGTTATATGGAAATATACACGTTTCGAGTAAAAATCTTCGTAGTTCAATGACTCGGAAAAAAAAATTTATGCAACTCATATCACTCGATGCGCTCTCCCGAAGAACATATCAACAATTTTTTTTTTTTTTCCCCCTCCGATAAGACGTATCTCTTATATCACCGCGGTGACGCTCTCTTGGAAACGAAAATTCTCACTGTAATGGGATATCTCGGAAAATAAATATTTATCCATCTCACACATGTACCACTGGATGTTCATCGTGAAAAAAACATTTCTCCGGAATTCATTTTCTTTAAACCACGCCGCGCGCAAAAGCTCCCGACGCCCGGGTGAGGTCATACATATATTCCATTCGGAAAATATATATTTCCTCCACGATAAAAAAAAAAAAACTCCCCGTAATGCCGAGGTCCAATCTGAGATAAGCAAACGTTGGGGGACGAGAGAAGAGTGAGTAGAATAACAAAAAAAAAAAAAGGAAAAAGAAAAATCGTGCTTGGGGCGCGGAGAAAGACGGAGAGCTTTGATGAAAACGAGGCGGCCGGGGACGGAGGAAAGAGAAATATTTTTGGTAAACAGCCAACGAGTCGGGAGAGGTATGTCGAGCACGTACACACCATTCCGAAAGAAAAAACCCGAGGGAAGAATCTCTCCCAAAATATAGATATAAGACGATTGCGAGGCGAAGAAGCTTTTGGGGGTTGCTTCGAGGGGTAGCGAGAATCCTAAGAGGATGGAAAAGGCCAAAGATGGTTGGGGTGGAGCTTCACTCGTATTTTATCCGTTTTTCGGACTCGACGAGCTTGAGAGTTTTCCAGCGCTTCCCCCCCCCCCCCTCCCCATTCGGGAGGGTTAACTCTCGGGATAGAGCTAAGGGGTTTTCTCTCGTTGTTAAGTAACGACCGGAAAACGAGACGGAGGAGAGAGCTTAATTTTTTTTTTTTTTTGCTTTACTTCGAGCGTTCGGAGGGGTGACGCGGTAATTCGATGAAGAAAAGAAAAAAAAAACCGAAAGAAATACATACACGGTTAGAAAAAAAATGTTAAATTCAACATTATTTGCATGTCCCAGAAGGTCCACTATAAAATTTATGTTAATTCAACATAAATAATTAATGTTGAGTGTTGACTATGTTAATATGTTAAAAAATTAACATTAAAACGACATTTCGTTTTCGTCAGATAAACACATGTTATGGTTATTTCAACATTATAATAACGTCTTAAAAACAATCAGATACGTTAACAGGAGTGCAATTTAATGTCGATTCTACACATTGATTCCGTTGAAGCTACCGATTCGTTATGTCAAGATCTACATTATTTGAGAGTTGTTTCAACAGTGAAATTCTGTATCAAAGAATATACGTAGCAGTTGAAGAACATAAAATAAATGTCAATTGAACGATCGATGCCGTTAAATCTACAAACTCTTACTGTCAAGTTTCACTAAAATAAAATGTAATATCCCGAGTAGAAATTTCGTCCGGTTAAAATCCGGTCCATATCAGGCTATTATTTATTAATTAGCAATAAGGAATGATCTATGAACGAATTTAAAACTGTTATTCCATTATTATTTAAAACCCTGTAAATTTTGCAAAAAAAAAAAAAAAAAGTATTGACCGGGATTTGAACCCGCGATCCTCCGCAGTCAACGAATTCAGCACTTTCGATCCTTAATTAATCATTAAAAAAAAAAATTTTGAATTTAGAAATTATTTTTTTTTACGAGTGTTTCCGGCTTCGTAGTCCGGACGTTTTTCCGTCGAAATTAATTTTGCGCCTACCTGAGATTTTAAATTAGACCTACCTAACGACCTACCTAACGACTGGCACGCTACCACTACGCTACTGATTCCTTATTATTTTCCTGTATTTAAATGACATACAAGTTCCAATGAAAAAGCGCTGTCTCAACGGGCTGGATACAATAGCGTGATATTCAGTAAAAAGGTGATATACAGCAAAAAAATTCATTCCGTTGTTAATTAACAAATGGATTTGTTTAATAATAATTGATATTATTTTGTTTATTAATAATTATTATTATGTCATATGGTTGGATAGAATAGCGTGATATTCAGTATAAAGGTGATATACAGTGAAAAAATGTATTCAATTGTTAATTAACAAATGGATTTGTTTAATAATAATTGTTAATTAACAAATGGATAACACAAGAACTGGAAGCATTGAAATTATAATATTCATGTAATTAATTTACTTAGTGGACCTTAGCTAACAATTACGCCCTCCTTAAAATAACGCATCACAAACGTTCCTTGAAACTTAATTTGATAGTTGTATTACAACTAAAATTCCGTCTTACGTACTCACTCGTACATTGTGTCGAATCAATTAAATAACGGTAATAACATTTATCTTGTGTATTTTTGTGTAGATATCTGAATAAAACACATTTTTTCGTGTTAAATTGACTAAAGAGAAATCGTCAGAGTATATTTAACGCGATCATGATGTCAGAACAACACATTAAAAACGTCCCTTACAACAGATATCTGAATAAAACACATTTTTTCGTGTTAAATTGACTAAAGAGGAATCGTCAGAGTATATTTAACGCGATCATAATGTCAGAACAACACATTAAAAACGTCGCGTTATATAAAACACATTTTTTCGTGTTAAATTGACTAAAGAGGAATCGTCAGAGTATATTTAACGCGATCATAATGTCAGAACAACACATTAAAAACGTCCCGTTATATAAAACACAGTTTTTGTGTTAAATTGACTAAAGAGGAATCATCAGAGTATATTTAACGCGATCATAATGTCAAAACAACGCATTACAAACGTCCCTCACAACTAAATTTATTAGTTGTTTTTCAACTACAATTTTGTGTTGTGTATTAACTCATGCATTGTGTCGTATCGATTGAATAACACAAAATTAACTATTTCATTGTGTTGAAAATTTTTGACTGTACTTTTGTGTAGAAAATACGAACATTTATGTTGATTACAGCATTGACATTTTTTAACGAGTTGACATAAACATGAAATGTTGAAACCACTTTAAAAAAGTGTTAGTTTTGACACAAATAATTTAACATGTGAAAATTTTAACATTTACACAAATTATTTCCAACAGTGTACATAAGAGAAAGTAGAGGGAGAGACATTGAGATGATATCTTTTTACGCGAGTAAATTGAACTCTCAAATAGAGTAGAGAATTCAAATACAGACCACGTCTTATCATGATTCATTCATTGAATTTATACGGATTTTTCCTACTTTGATTTGTTATTGTTTTCGTAAAAAAACGTGAGGAAGGTTTAATTTCTTCATTATTCAGCAAAACAGACTTGGATAGAAATAAATTAAAAAAAAAAGAACAAATGAAACATGAAACCGAATGAATTTTGGTGCTCTTTTCATCATAAACGATCACTGTTCGCATTTTCCCGTAAATTGGTTCTGGATTTATTTTTTCCACTAATCGATAAAATTCTATAGAGATCATCCGGAAAAGAATAGTTTAGATCTACGTAGATTAAATTTAGGTCGACGTAGTTATTCTTTTAGATTCAGGATTCAGGTAGATTTAAATTTTGAACAATTGTAGATTTACCTATAATAGATCTCAATTACATCGAATCAAATCCAAGTAAATCTATTGAGATTTAAGTAGGTAGATAAGTAAATCTACGAAACAAAGATGTTCGTACATAATATTAGATCGACTCAATTGTATACGTAACTCTACCGTTATATAAGGAGATCTAGGTAGATGTACGATTTGCCAAAATTCAGACATACGTAGATCAAATTTGATCTCAAAAATAACTATGCAGATCTAAACTAGATCTACAAAGTTAAAAATTTCTGTTTGAAATTTAATAGGAAAATGTGCGAAGCAATTAAACATGGACTTTTTGTATATTAAAATTCAACGATTTAAATTATTGAGTATCAATATACGTAGTTTAAAAAATTCAATATTGCTATCAAATTTAATATTCAAAAAATACATTAAATTTCACATATAAAATTTTTTATGTGAATATTAATATACGCTATTATATTAAATATATCTCTTGCAAAATGGTTCCATACGGATATTTTGTCGTTCTTATAGGTCAAAAAAGGGTTACACTGAAAAAAAAATCCTGCACGGATTACTCGATAGGATTTTATTCTCCTCGATGGGGACTCGAATCTGCGACCTACCTAACACGCTACCCACTACGGTTTCAACTGCTTATAAACTTTCGCAATTCATATAATGTATTTGCTACGCCAGAGAACACTTGAGCTACTCAAGGGATGGTGGTGATCTCGTCTTTCACCGTTTATTTAGTATAGCCATGTTGGTTTTGGAAGAAATTACAAAAATTTAATGTCTACATACATATACATTGGATTCAAGGCGAAATTATTCATTTTCCAATGGAATGTATATTAAATTCATTTCCATATACTCACTTTGTAAATTTCATATGCGTTTGTATATTAAATTTAATGATATGTTTTACAGTGATATTTGAATCTTGAAACCGGTCTGTTGAATTTTCAAACTTGTTTGCAGCTTTTGGTATACATTATTATTGGTATTTTCAAACGGGCTTGATATTTAGTACATTTTTACTTGAATTTTAAGATAATTGCAAAATTTCAAATGAAAATGTTTTCATTTCATAATACATCCTTGTAAACTTCATACATCGTGTTGTAATTTTAAATTACGGTAATGAAATTTCAAACACAGTGCACTTAAAACTCAAAGAACTCACAATTTTCTTTGAATTTTCAAGATAGTCTGTGAATTTTCAAGATAGTCTTACAAATCTAATACAAATATATTAATGTAGAGTGATAGTTATTGAAAATTCAGAACTTTTTTTCTAATTCTGAGAGCTATATATAAAATTTCAAGTTTTTATGTATCAATTTCAATTTCATTACCAGGGTTTGTAAATTTCATCATTTTTTGTATCTCATAAATTTCAGGATATTTTTCACAGTGTGCGCAGATCTAAACGATTCTTTCCCGCGCGGGCATAGTTTAACATTTTTTTCGGTCACGTGAATATTACAATTGACAAATCTGGATGAGCGATAAATTTCATTTCGTTGAATTTGATTGCGTTGAGGTTCGAAAAAAAAAAAAAAAAAAATTGATTGCTACACGTCGAGTACCGCGGGCGATATTTTCAAATTTTCAAAGTTCTCGATGCTATAGCTAAGTTCGAGCGTCCTACCATCTGTGATGAAACAGCTAAAACCAGTGGCCGGAGCCGTGCCCGGTGCTCGAGGGGCGACACAGAGATCTGACGTGAGGCCGTCGGTCGGTACGAGAATTTCAAGCGCGAGAACCGAACCGACGGATTTACGTATAAATAGTAACCCCCCCCCCCATGGAAGAAAAAAAAATTGCGGTATACAAAAAAAAAATATTATTTCAAATTCAAATTGAATAAAATTCAATTTGATGTAATTAAATTCTATAAAAATGACAAAATCGATTGATTTCTCTTTATATTTGAATATTTGTACAAATGACGTTTATCTCGCGAAATATTTTTACCGGAAAACAAAATTGTAAGAATCAATGTTTACGAATAAAAAGATTGAAGAAATGTACGATTGAATTTGTTTTTTTTTTTCGATCGATGAACAAATGCTGTATATAAATGGAACATGATTTTTTTTTATTCGTGCATACTCTGGGAAACGCGTTTGCAGTCCGATAACTGCTCTACTTGAGCATAGGCAAGCTTGGTTATATTACCATTAACGTCTTGGCTGGACGCCTGGCACGGATAATGACCGCATCTATGCAGTAATAATGATAATAACGAGAAGCACGAAGCATTCCGGGTCTGCGGGCTAATGGTTCAACCATCACGGATATATATATTTATATGTGTATAATAATACAAACCCATTCGAGGGTATATACCCGAAGAGAGTCGATTGCTGCTGAGGCTCGTTGCATGTTCGATGAGCTAAGCACGCATCTCCATAAACGACGGGGGGAACGGGATAATTACTTACATCGTCATAACCTGGCCCAAGATCGTGCTTGCAACAGCAGGTACAATATTACCTGCGAGCTCCGCGAACGCAAGTCCTTTCGAGCTTAACTACACGCTTTACATTTCTCTTCTTTCTCGTTTTACGCCTATACTCCCGCGTTGAGAAACTTTCAAAACTCGGTAAATATACATATAGGGTCTCGTTAAATCCGTTTTAACTTCGTGCGGATGTCACTGAGAAAAGTTTCTCATATGGACTTAACAACGAAATTGTCGATATAAAGTCGAGTCGTTCTAGCCTGTTTTTTCTGCAATTTTCTACAGAATCGATTTTTTTATTTTGAAAAGGTTCAGTGTAAATTCAAGTTGGCAGGACGCGGAGGATCGAGCTTCAGCCACCATCTTGGAAAACACGTTTTATCAAATATCTCGTGAACCGTGCATCGTACGATAAAAATAATTAAAACCTTTTTTGTGGATAGTAAAATTCTCTACGACTTTTATCTCAAAATTTTTCCTGTACAGGGCATTGTTTTTTATTCATAGCGCGGCAAACTTTTCCAAACATGGTTATTGCTAAATACAGGATGGGCCAAAAAAAAAAACCCGGACCGATTTAAAACGTGAATAAAATCCAAACGCGTCGACCGATTTTCAAAAACTTTTTTTGGCTTGAAAGTAAAACAATGAACCTTTCATTTCAGGTTTGAAAATCCGAAAAATCTTTATTTCTCGCTGAGATAGACGCCCTTGAAAAACGGGTTTTGAAAAAGTCGCTGGGAGAATAAAAAAAATTAACATTAAAGAAAGTTCAGCATAATTTCCATGTTCAATTATGATTTGAAGACTAATTTATTTTAGTTCAATTAATGATAAAAGATTTACAACAACGTATGGTTTTCTCTGAATCTTCTTATTTTTTATATTTCAAAATTTCATAATAATTCGTAATAAATATTGTAATTCGTAATAAATCCGTAATAAAAATCTGAATAAATTTACTAGTACTCTTTTGGGTCCATATAATATTTTCTAATGATTTATTTCGTTATTTACAATTTAAATTTAATAAAAAAAGTATTTATGTAGACATTAAGCTTGAAAAAATGGAAAATTACTGTGCTCTGAATACCCACCTTGCCGACGGAGGGTTAGAAAAGCCAACCGTAAGGCCGTCTCAAAAAATCTCCAAAAGGTACGTTTTATCTGCCTGATGATTGAATTCTGAATAAATTCTGAATTACTGTTGGCCGAAGTATTCGGATCGTTTACTTGACGCATATCAATTTTTATTAAGTTCTCGACATCATTTACAGCCGACTTTTTTGATAGTGGACTTACTTGATAATGTCTCCCAAAAAGAGAATGTTGACCTCGAAGCGCGCGTTTTGACTCTAATATTACAAGAAACACTTTATGCCATGTGAATAGAATCTAGAAATATTGCCAAAATGTCAAAATCGAACTTCGAGTCACAATTTAAGATAGAAATTAAGTTAAACATTTTTTAATATTAGCTTTTTTCCATCTTCCCAGCGACTTTTTCAAAACCTGTTTGTCAAGAGCGTGTATCACAGCGAGAAATTAAGATTTTTTTGGATTTTCAAACGCGAAATGAAAGGTTTATTCTTTTACTTTCGAGCCAAAAAAAGTTTTTGGAAATCGGTCGACGCGTTCGGATTTTATTCGCGTTTTAAATCAGTCCGATTTTTTTTTGGCCCACCCTGTATTCAGCAATGACCATGTTTGGAAAAGTTTTCCGCGCTATGAATCAAAAACCATGCTGTATACAGGAAAAAGTTTCCAATAAAGGTTGTAGAGAATTTCATTATCTACAAAAAAGGTCTCTATTAATTTTGTTGTGCGATGCACGGTTCACGAGATATTTGATAAAACGTATTTTCACATATGGTAACTGAAGCTCGATCCCCCCGCGTCCCACCAACATAAATTTATACTCAGGGGACACCCCTGAACATTTTTCAAATGGAACATCAATTCCGCTATTCCGCAGAAGATTTCACTATGAACCTACTTTTTTGTTTGACTAGAATGACTATGGACTAGTATAAATATGTGATCAATTGGCCAAAGAAATACTTCATTCAACTCGAGCTTTTCTTCGCTGATTGACAAAAGAAAAATTGACACCCACGTCTTTATATATGTTAACGCTACTTGAGGGGGATTTAGTCCGGATTTAATTCGCTCAACGAGAAAAAAAAAGTTCCACGTGTGGCGATGATTTTCTGTATGGGCATGAATTGTTCAGGCAGTCAAGCGTGGCCATTGATTTAAAAAACGGGTCCGTTGATCTCAAGCTCTGGATCAAGAGAAAAGATTTATTTGATTCAAATCGATTTTCCCCATTCATTTAAATAACGGCCTAATAACTGATGGGCAGATATTTTAATTGATTTTTCAACGATTTGAGTCAGTTTCGTTGCATTAAATTATAGTCTTTTCTCTCACATAGTGTGCTTCGAGCATAAAAATAAGATGGACAACACGTGTGTTGATTTTAAATTTAACATCTCGTAAAAAAATGGACTCATTTTCGCGTGATGAAATGCTTGCCTAAAAATGTTCATCAAACTTAAATTCGCTCTATATTTTCGCTGTTCTAACCCTCGGGACATGAGATAAACGAAACGAAACTCCGTTCTTAAGAAGACTTTCTCTCTCGTTCGAGTTTCTTCGTCCTCAAGGTTTGGCGTCAATTGTTTTTCATCGTATTCTCTCAGAGAAAACGAGAGAGAGAGAGAGAGAGAGAGAGAGAGAGAGAGAGAGAGAGAGAGAGAGTGTGTGTAATGTGTGTATATTTTTTTGCTCCAATAACGATCCACTAAAAGGAAAGGATTAACCCCGAGAGCTCAATAAACCCTAAGGAAATCGAAGGTCGTGAAAAGGGCGCGCGTTCGCGTGCCCCTTTTTATTGACTCAACAATCGTTACGACCCTTGCTGGTTTCTCTGAAGCGAAGAAAGGATATGTGCCAAGACATCGTGGAAAAAAAAACCAAGGTAAACGAAACAAAAAAAAGGGACGAGAAAACTAATAGGCAAGGAGTCGTTGGAAAATTCTCCGGATGTTGAGTCCAGGGGATTACGGACATTATATGTGTATACACTGTTGCTGCCTGTCCTATTATGAATGAAGGGAGCAATCCTGGGCCAGGCTGTAAACTCTAGGAGATCGTAGAGCGTCGTTGTTCCATCGGCCTATACACGATTGTCTTCTATATATATATATATATATATATACCAAATCGACTCTTCAATATCGTAAAGGCATCTCTCACGTCGCTTTACGCGTCAAATTATGGTGGATACGTTCTTTTAAGTTTTTCGAAGCGATATATATATATATATATATATATATATATATATATATATATATATATATGAAACGATCACAGGGAAAGCAAGCTCCGCTATGCGGTTGCAAGAGCGTTTATCTCGAGTCCAATTATGGTGAATTCTTAGCCTGCACCGCTAATATATACCACCAGAGTCTTCCTCCAACCGAATCGAACATACGTCTTTCTTCTCTCTTTACACGACAGGAGTGGTTCGGGACATCAGCTGACCCGAATAACTCGGAAATGATTTTTTTTCTAATAATATTTATTCGTATGGCTTCGGGAGCATACGAAGAACTTTGTTTCGATGCTATATCCGACTATATACTTCAATGCCCTGCGGCTACGAACACTGCAGAACTACGCTCTCATATACTAAAATCATGAGAATTAAAAATTTTTCTCACAGACAATATAATCGTCATCTTTTTTTGCATGAAACTTCAATAAAAACATATAAATGTAAATTATACATTCAATGTTCCGTATAAAGTGGGGCCACGACGTTTGCCCGACGGAATTTTCAGCCTGTATACGCGACTATAGTTTAAATCAGTAATGCGCGGTTGCTTCGAAATAAAAACGAAAAACAAACTTGTCGCGGGAAATCGTAAAAACGAGTTTCGCGAATCGCCTTTTCCCCACCCCCCTCTCTCGTTTCCTCGCTTTGCAGCCACCGCGTTCGTAAATTAATCACGCGCGGCTTCTGAAAAAAAAATTTCCACCGGCAATTCGCGCGATGTATTTTATCCGGCGGGGCTTTTACCAACGATTGATGTACATCGCTCGAACGAAATCTCGGGCGCTGCGTCTGCCGCATTGGTCGAAAGCAAATACGAAAAAGACGAAACACGCAAGACTCACGAAAAAATTCGTCAACGCGAGGTTACTCCTCGCGTGCAAAGATATATATATATATATATATATATATATATATATTTATATAAAAACATGAATTCTGAACGATATGGAACACGATCCCCGCCTGTCGCTCCTGGGACGACTGCAACATCCAACTATCGACAATATATTGCTCGAGGGGAGACGACGAGGTTTTGGCTTTCGGGTTTTTCGACATTGAAGATAAAGGTTTTTTTTTTAATGGCAAGAGAAAAAGAACCTTGCGAGAAGTCGAAGCTCATCGCGCGCGGGCAGTGCACCCGCGATCGTTCTATCTTTCTTCCTTGCGCGAATAAAGCGCGCGGCCCTGCCGGAGCCGCGAGGTTGTCGACGACGCGAAACCTTCTGGCTCTGCAGGAATTCAAAATGGCCGACGCACCGTTGCACTGGCCACATATTCATGTGCATATCTATATATGCTCATACATATGTATACTAACTGCTCGTACACGATTTCCGTACATATATAAATATATATGTATATATACGCACGCATATGAAAAGTTCAAGAGTATATAGCGTGGCTCGTACATGTGGAAGAAACATGCACCAGCCACGAGAGCGAGTTTCTCGCTTCACGTATTTCTGCCACATACGTATACATTTCGCACAAATGTATAGCTTGCTGATATTCCAAAAGGGCTTAACTATCGCCAATTTCACGCATAAAGTACAATGTTGGTTAAGCCCTTTTGCCTGTTAAGCAACGATAAATCTCTTCGTCTCGGCTGCATTCACGTATCGGGCTTAAAAATTTATGCACGAGGACTATGTGTGTGTCGGCTGGTAAAATCGTTTCCTCGTGACTGCAACATGCCATGAGAAGCCATATTTTTGACTCGCCAGAGAACACTTGATCAGTTTTAGCTATCAGTATGTGAGCTACTCAAGGGATGGTGGTGATCCCGTCTTAATTCACCCTTAATTTAGCATAACCAATTGCGGTAATGAAATTTCAAACACAGCAGTCACTTAAAACTCAAAGAACTCACAATTTTTTTTTTGAATTTTCAAGATAGTCTTTGGATTTTCAATACAGTCTTTGAATTTTTAAGATAGTCCATGAATTTTCAAGGTTATCTTTGAATTTTCAAGATGTCCTATAAATTTTCCAGATAGTCTTTGAATTTTCAAGCTAGTCTATGAATTTTCAAGACAGTCTTTGAATTTTCAAGATAGTCTTTGAATTTTCAAGATAGTCTATGAGTTTTCAAGACAGTCTTTGAATTTTCAAGATAGTCTTTGAATTTTCAAGACAGTCTTTGAATTTTCAAGATAGTCTGAACTTTCAAGATAGTCTATGAATTTTTAAGATAGTCTTTGAATTTTCATGATAGTCTATGAATTTTCACGATAGTCTTGGAATTTTCAAGATAGTCTACGATTTTTCAAGATAGTCTTTGAATTTTCAAGATAGTCTTACAAATTTAATACAAAAATATTATTATAGGGTGATAGTTATTGAAAATTCAGTACGTTTTTTTTATTCTGAGAGCTACGTATAAAATTTCAAGTTGTTATGTATAAATTTGAATTTCATTACCAGGGTTTGTAAATTATATCATTTTTTGTAACTCAAATTTCAGGATATTTTTTACAGTATGCATATACTTACGAGAGAACGCTAGTAAAAAAAAATTAAAAAAAAAACAAGACGAGGACGAAGGGATTTGCTTGCATACATTCTGTTCCCTGCGGGAGAATCTCCTGTCTGGCCTTCTCTTCGATCTCTCGTAAATACATATACACAACGTATCACAACCTCCGGAGTGCGGTACTTTCCAAGAGGATAATCCCCTCTCTCTTTCGCCCGACGAAAGTCTCGGCGAATTGCCGCTTGGCTAACGCAAAGTCGACGCGCGAATATTTGCCATTCGATACATTCTCACGTGTAATTTGATGCATTCTTTTTTTTAAGCATTATATATAATGCGAGAGATAGAGAGAAAGAGAGGGAATCTTGTCGCCCCGGGAATCAAATTCGCTGGGAATTTATCTTTCTCGCGTTGCGAGGAGAAATCCTTTTATTTCCCTATCGAGATCTCGTAGCTGTACGGGACACAAAAAAATTTAAGATTTAGGACTATGGATGTACGTACCAGCGACGAGAGATAACGCAGAAATGAGAATGATAGAGAGGCAAGAAACGAAACGAAATTAATGTTGAGATGTAGAGGAAAATGGCGACTCTGTATCTTTTAGCGGAGTCACGACTCTGTCTCTTTCTCTCTATCTCTCTTGGATTTTCTCGATGAGATTGCATTCGCCGGGCGGTTTGGGACGAGCTTGGGGCATGGACCGATTACAAAACGACAAGGGAAGCGAAAAACGAACAAAACGATAATGAGAGAGGATGATAGAGAGAAAGAGAGAGAGAGAGAGAGAGAGAGAGAGAGAGAGAGAGAGAGAGAGAGAGAGAGACAGAGAGAGAGAGTTGTTTAGAATCGAGAATATCTCTCCCTCTCTTTCTCTCTCTCTCTCTCTCTCTCTCTCTTTCTCTCGACGGGTAAAACTTCCGAGAGCATGGTCGCGTCTGCAGACTCCTCGGTGCGGTGGGGCAAAGAGACGGAAGAGGCAAGATCCGAACTCGGAGGGAGTGAAAGACGTGCGCGCCATCGTCCGACGGCAGCCATGCTGCTCTTGCCTCCATCGAGTTTCACAATTTTTTCCTCATATCCAATCCTCTTTTACATTTCAGCTGCCTCTTGGCTGAGAATTTGAGACTTTTTCTTATCAAACTTCTCTCTCTCTCTCTCTCTCTCTTTCTCTCTTTCTCTCGATCCATTTTTTCGATACTTTAATCACTGCTCACCTTAACTGAATTATAGAGAATGAGGCACAAAAAAAAGACTCGAGGCACCTGCTGCTACACGACCACCTTGTCTCGTTACAGCATGAAAATTAATAACCGACAATTTTCATGATGAATACTCAAGTCTACCTGTTCTAAAATCAATTGCCGGTAAACATTGAGATACATTGATTTAACACATAAAACAATTAAGTCGTAAAATACATTTTTACTCTCTCATACGTCATTTACATACGAAGTGCATGAAAAAAAAATGAAAAAGCAAAGCAAATAACATAGGCAGAAATTCGATGTGTCGCCGAAATTTTTTTTTTTTTCTTCTGCTCTTTTTGGATTCTGGAGTTCCCATAGTGGCAGGAAAAATTTAGCTGGAATTTTTCACGAAAGACACGGTTTTCTTGTTCCTGAGGATCGCAATCGTTTTCCTTATTTGGATTGTCAAAGAGTCGCAAAAAGAATGCCATGAGTCACGAGGCTTATTTTTTACTCCCTTAGCGCGTTTGAAATTCATTTAAAAAAATGAACAATCAATAGCAAGAAGAAACAGAACAATTAATACAGCAAGGCAAAAATTATTCCGAGAATTTTCGGACATATATCCTTGCCAGATTCGCGACAGTGACGCATGTTATATGATTTCATACTTATACTATTTTTCCTGGATTCTTCAAGAAAAACGCGATACGTTAAAATAACCTCTGAAATTTATATTAAAATTCATCGCCATGGACGATTCACCTTGTCCCTCGAGAATTTCTCATCCCCCTTCTTCGACTCCGTGACATTATACATTATTATACCCGGGTCCTTTTATTTTTTCCTCTCGGAAGATTACCCACGGCCCATCTCATTCGAGAGCCCCCGAGGACCACTTTAGCTCGTCTCAGAGCTTGCGAATATACATATACATCGAGGATCAGGAGGAAAGGTAGAAGAAATATCTTCACTCGCATGCCCCGATGTGTATGGTCAGCCAGAAAGAGCCGGAGGGCAAAAAAAAAAAAGAGAGTGGAGCCCGAGTTTCCATAAATTCTCAATTTTATTCCGTCGGGAGATTCTACGGAGGAAAGAAGGGATGAGTCTTTATACCTCTACTGGCCCATACAGGAGAGAACGCTGCCCGATGGACGGAATACATCGTGAACCAAAATGGTTGACTACGCGTCTCGTCCCATATACATACTTGTATGCATGTATATATATGTCGCGGAGGATTTCACTGAAGGAAGAATGTGAATATCGTTTAGATAGCGACGTTATTTTATCCACTTTATGTTTCAGCGAGAGTTCTCCATGTCTCTTCTCTTTCTCCCCTTACTCTACCGACAACGGAAACATAAGCCCCTAGCCTCTCTCTTCTGATCTTTTCTCGCTCGCCGAGAAATCTCCACGAGGCACACTCCATCACATGCGATTTTATTAATTAAAAAAAAATAAAAAACAACCGGCCTATGTTGCGAAGTGGAACAAAAACTTTGAAAACGCTTTAGATTTTTTAGGACCTCGTCAATACAATATACGCTGTTAAAAATATCTGTTTGTAATTTAATAAAAAAGTGTGCGAAGCAATTAACATATACTTTTTGTATATTAAAATTCAACGATTTGAATGATTGAATGTTAATGTACGTAGTTTTAAAAATTCGAAAGCATTATCAAATTTAATATTCAAAAAATACATTAAATTTCACATATAAAATTTTTTATGTGAATATTAATATACGCTATTATATTAAATATATCTCTTGCAAAATGGTTCCATACGGATATTTTGTCGTTCTTATAGGTCAAAGAAGGGTTACACTGGGAAAAAAACCCTGCACGGATTACTCATTAGGATTTTATTCTCCTCGACAGGGACTCGAATATGCGACCTACCTACCTATCCTACCTAACTTCCTAATGCGCTACCGACTACACCATAAACTGCTTATGAACTTTCGTAATTCATATATCATGTATTTGACACGCCAGAGAGCACTTGATCAGTTGTATGTTGGGAACTACTCAAAAGATGGCGGTGATCCGTTTTTCACCCTTTATTTAATATAACCAATTACGGAAATGAAATTTCAAACACAGGCACTTAAAACTCAAAGAGCTATTTGTTTTGAATTTTCAAGATAATTTGTATTTTCAAGATAGTCTTCGAATTTTCAAGATATTCTATGATTTTCAAGATAGTCTGAATTTTCAAGGTATAGTCTATGAATTTTCAAGATAGTCTTTGAATTTTCAAGGTAGTCTTTGAATTTTCAAGATATTCTATGAATTTTCAAGATAGGCTTTGAATTTTCAAGATATTCTATGAATTTTCACGATAGTCTGAATTTTCAAGATAGTCTTTGAATTTTCAAGATATTCTATGAATTTTCAAGATAGGCTTTGAATTTTCAAGATATTCTATGAATTTTTACGATAGTCTGAATTTTCAAGATAGTCTTTGAATTTTCAAGATAGTCTGAACTTTCAAGATAGTCTATGAATTTTTAAGATAGTCTTTGAATTTTCAAGATATTCTATGAATTTTCAAGATAGTCTTTGAATTTTCAAGATATTCTATGAATTTTCACGATAGTCTGAATTTTCAAGATAGTCTTTGAATTTTCAAGATAGTCTTTGAATTTTCAAGCTAGTCTTATAAATTTAATACAAAAATATTAATATAGAGTGATATTTATTGGAAATTCAGTACTTTTTTTAATTTTAAGAGCTATTAATTTCTATTTCATTACCAGGGTTTGTAATTTTCATCATTTTTTTTATCTTAAATTTCAGGATATTTTTTCCCGTGTAGATGTGACTGGCATAAAATTAACACGCAAATCTATTGTCCCAAAATCTAAATTGGGGCAGAATTTCAAGATCCTCAATTTTGTTCAAACAAAACAATTGGCATTCCCCTAACATTTTTGTTTGCCTGGCCAATAAAGACATACCCATTTTGGTGTTGAAAATTCATGATGAAATAAAAATTGTTGATCTTTTATTTTTACGCTCCGCCAACGTTATCATCGGTATACAGGAAGATAATTCGGTAGAGCTACCCTTGCAAAAAGGAAAGCTTTGAGACCACGTTGGCAGTGGGCTTTTATTTTCAAAGAAACGCATCATCGGGCAAACGAGAATTGTAAAATATGGGCAACACCACAATGATATGATTAGAGTCAATTTTACGAGTGTCGTAAATAAATTTGACGACTGAATCATATAGTGCGCAAAAGGTATAAAAATATCCATAGCCACTTCTCGAGATTCGGTGCATTTTTTTCAAGCTTTTTTTTTGTCCACTGTTCGAACGATATTACAGAATTTTCTTTACTTTTGGAATCGAACAATTTTATAAAAATTTATTTTGAATTCGATTGAAACGAATGAGTATGCTCATTGCTCTCACTCGCATGCTCGCCACCAACTCGATCTCAAAATTTTTGTTCTTCCAATAAAAAATCCTTATGAACTTTAAATCGCTAATAGGGAGGGTCAAGCGTAAGTCGATTTTGGATGGAAGGTCTCGTTTATGCATTTATGGGGAAAAAAAAAAGAAAAAAAAAACGAACGAAGAAGAATGAGCAAGAGACATTGCGGTTGGGTTCGTTCTTCGATTAACAAAATAATGCTGAACAAGCCCGAGAGTAGCCGCGATGCTGTGGTCGGGAGTCGCCATCACGGGACTCTGTCTCGATCTATTGTATGTATGTACCACGTATATATATATATATATATATAAGTGGAGAGGATCGTAAAACTGGAACCAAACGAACTGCTAGTGTGATAGTTGACTTTAAGTGTACATATACACACACACACACACGCATAAAATTTCCAGCCTACCATCCCTTCTCAACTCCATCAACCCCTTCTCTCTTTTTTCGTTTCTCTTTTTTCCCCGCTTCGTTCCACCATCTTTTCGTCCCGGTGTGTGTTGGTCCGGACCTCTAATGAGAGCCCGAGATCTCTCTTCACACACCGTATATATCGTTTTCTCCGTCTATCGTGCCCGACGAAGGGAAATTTTCGAGCGAGACTAACGAAGATCGCGGATGGGGTCTCGAAAAAAGCGCTCGCGATCGCCTCTCACATATATACTGACACGTATCATCGGCTTAATTTATATAGTATAAATCATAAATTTACTCAAGGCGGCTCTAATATCTTGGGAATCTGAAGTACTATGTTGTATTATACGATCATAAATTTGTATCACTATGTATGAATCAGGGCTATTATATATGCGGTATATTTCGAAAGAACTATCATTTATATATGCTGTCTCGATCGACCGCGTTCCCCAAGGGATAAGCCTCGAAGATTGTTCACATCTATATTATATACATGCATACGTTATTAATCTTTACAAGGACCTTGACATTTTTTATCGATTTTTTTATAGTTTAAAGCCTTAGAACTTTGTTGTCTATATGTAATTGCCGGTTGAATAGCGAAAAAGAATAAATAAGACACCACTTTCGTCGCGCCGATATATATCGGCTTCCGGGACGGAAAAGGCATGCAAGGTTGTTTTATCCAGCGACCGACATATCCTTCCCTTACGAGGCCTTAGCTCGGTACTCTCGGACCGTAAATATGTTTTGGGAGTTGGCGCAAATTCGAAATTGTCGTTTTTAAATAGTCAGAGTCCCCGCGATTCTTTTTTTTAAACGTGTACACATCTCACTGTTCTTCATTATTTTTTTTTTTTTGTTTGTTTGTGAGAAATCTGCCTCGAAAAGTAGGGACTGCAATAAGGATAGTCGGACGATTTAAGCCGAAAATCAAAATCGATTTCCAACTGGGATTCACTGTGCTGGGCCAAATAAATATTTAAAAGGTAAATATTTAATTACTCAATCGGGACAAATAACGCTGGTTAAAATTTCAAAATATTTAAGAAACATCTTACTTTCTTCAACTCAAATTTGCGCTGATGGTAACTAAACATTTGATTTATTGTCAAATACAACTGTAAGTCTGATAACGTTCGATAATTTTTTGTCTTCAAATTTTCATTTTTTTGTTTTCTTTTTTTATTTAAGAAAAGAATAAAACGACGAAGGACAAAGTCACGCTCGAATGGCGCGTGTGCTGGTCGATTGGAGCGAGTCTCTCGCGGTGCGGAGCGAGACGGAAGAAAAATAAAAGCGCGAAATCTCGCTCCGCGGTGCAGGGCGGTTCGAGTGGAAAACTTGTTGGCGCGCGCGCGCGCGGGCGTATACATACAAATATAGCTCGAAGACGAAATAAGAAGGAACGAGAGTGGTTGTACTCGGCGAAAGACACGCAGAAATTTATTGCATCCATGCATACAAAGTCGTAAAAATGAACTCACCTTGCGGCTGTGATGGCGCGTCGGGGAAGTCGCTCTGTGGAATCGACAACGACAATGTGCGTCGATCGAATCCGCGATTTTTGCGAGTCAATTTGACGCAGCCTCCCGATAACGGCAAATACTTTTTTAAATATCACGTAATTTCCTCTCCCACGGCTAGTCCATGCTTTGTGCCCCTCAATGACTGAAACAACGAGCGTAAACACGTTTTTTTGTTTTTTTTTTCTCTCCCTTCACAGTCTACAACGACGGCGACGACGACGATGACGATTGAGGCGATTCGGTCTTTTCGTTCTTCCGGCACATCGATCGCGACAGTGCGCGAAATTTCTTATACGCTCAACACCGATAATCGCGCGCGACACATTGTCCGCGCAATCGCTGCGACGTTGGATCAATGAGGAATCAATGAAACGCGATATGAGACGGGAAATGAATGAAATTTTAGCGCTAAAACTTTTTAGAGCGAGATCCGACGGCGAAGCACACGCTAAACGGGACAAACGGCACTGCGATCTATCCATCTGGTTAGGCGGTTGTAATGATTTGTTGGAAACTCACAGTGTTGAAAGTTGAAACTTTTACGGGATAAAAAATTGTTTTTCGAACAAATTTCAGGGCATTCTTCGGGAGGGGAGAGGCAACTTTAGGGCTTGAACTTTTATGCACCAAATTTACCGGTGTTTTTTCTGATGGGATCTCGTAGTGACACTAGCGCGATCTCCGAGGCCTTTGACAGGAGAACTTGGTAGCGAGCGATTCATTTTTTACAAAGGAAATATGGATTTTTTGGCTTCCCATTAATCCGCGAGGGCAACAAAAAAACGATCCAGATATGTCGGGCTAATGCAAATACGTGAAACACACTTGTTCGTGATTAAGAACGATACATGCGAGCTCGATGGGTTGCCGACGCGAAACCTTGCACTGCTACACCATGCACTCTTCTCGTTTGCCTCATCGTGTATAAGGAACAACTGTTTCGCGATCGATGCGAGAGTTCCGTGTGCGGTATACAAAGCGTCTGTACTCTCTCTCTCTCTCTCTCTCTCTCTCTCTCTCTCTCTCTCTCTCTCTCTCTCTCTCTCTCTCTCTCTCTCTTTCACTCTTCGCACGCAGTTAGCCCTTCCAAGTGGTACTATGCGAGCTTAAGAAAGTCTCGTGTGCACACCGAGGTACATATATACATCAACATACACCTCGAAGTATGTGTGCATGTGACAAAAGAGCTTGGAAGACAAAGAGCACACGCAATGATGGATATAGCGCTTGCAAAAAAAAAAACAGATTAAGAGCTTCAAAAAAAACTCTTTGCAACTCCAGGTTTTCCCTTTTTTTTCGGTATTGCCTTCCGAAGATGCGGTCGAATTAAACGTCAGCACTCACTCGCGATCACAAATCGATATACCGTTCTACGACGTTATCAACGAAAGAAGAGAGCACATTGAATCCAGATTCATTCAATTTCCGGTACACATATGGTGAACTGCTCTTCGGCGTTCGCACTTTCGGCTCTGAACGAATGATAAAAGTGCGTATCCAAGAGGAGTGTACCAAAGAAAGAGGGAGGGAGAGAGAGAATGGAAGAGGAAAAATAGCAGTAACGGAGCAAAAGAGCTAGGAAGGTCCTGTGGGCTTTTCAGACGTCGTATGCAGCGCCAACATTTTTCCTCGAACAACAAACTACAACGAACGTTCAATTGCGATTTGCAATTGTGGGAATGAAACGGCGAGGGTAGCACACGCAACATATGAACACTGGCACACGCACTTCTGGTATGGGAAACGAACTAAAGGGCAATGGACGAACTATACAGTTACGCACTCCTGGTATAATACCCCCGTAATGATTGAAACGCGACACATGTGTATGCTGATAAGTGCTTTTCGAATAAAAGTCCTTTCGACGAAACCTCAAGAACGAACGATGTATTTCCCTCGGCCCATTTCCCGTATTATTTTCGCGATGGCAAATAATTTTGCGCACAGCAGCTCGAGCTGGCGTGACATTAAATTCTCTCGCATCAGCTCACGCGAGAGCTTCGCTACTGTGTTACAACGATATAATGGCGTTGTACGAGGCTGGCACGATGCTACGAACAGAAATACACTCTGGGGCTGGCAAGACTAGCTTCTCTTCAGTCCCTCGTGAATGCGATGAACTCGAGCGATGTTCGCTAGTAGCGATGGCTGCTGCCAAAGCTTGGCAGAGCTTAGCTATAGCTCGATATAGTCCGGCAACAGTGAGAGAGACAAATAGAGAAAGAGAGAGAGAGAGAGAGAGAGAGAGAGAAAGAGTTTAAGGTCTTAGCGGGAGTTTCGCGCGTGTATGGGTTGAAGGGAGAGCAACCACGTTGGAGTGTGATGACGACCGACGATGAAGACGAACGCATCGACCGAGAACAAGAGAGGCCAGAGAGACGTTGAGGAACGTGGAAAGGAGAAGAAATATCAAAGAGTGAAGATGAATGAGAGAGAGAGAGAGAGAAAAAAGAGAGAGAGGAATAGAAAATCAGAAGAGATGAGGCCAAAGAGAATTGCTATCCTCGTAGCAGTATGTATATATATGTAAGAGGGAGCAAGCTCGAGCTAAGAAACGAACTAACGCACGCCTTGATTTCTCTCGGTTCGCCAGCTCGAGGTCTGCTCTCGCTTCCATATTATCTCTCTTTTTTTCTTTTTGTTGTTAATCGTCTCTCCCTCTCTCGTCATACTGCCTTTGCTCATGTCTCTACTCACTCCCTCTGTCTCTCTTACTTTGGCTTGGCATTTCTTGGGCCAGTCGTATACACGCCGTAACAGTATAGGATGGAGCTGAGCATGTAGCAGGCCAATCAGGCGCCCACCTCTCTATCTCTCTCTCCCGTGAAGCTGTATCGGTGTACCACTCTATACCTGGGCTAAAACACACGGTGCACCTTCGGTACTTTGTCTGCGTGTGTGTGCGTTGTAAAAGCACCTGCGGCCATATGTGGTACACCGGGTATAATGACTGATCGCCAACATAAAGGCATTGCTCACACGACTTGATACCCAAAAAGATGCGAGTTGAGTTCTTTCGTTATAGTCAGCATTGGAAAACTTTTCGACGAAGAACAGGGGATACCTTGATACTTTGGACAAAATGATGAAGATATTTTTCGTATCTAAAACATGAACATTTGGACGGGTGCTGAACAGGCTGCCGTGGCTCAGCCAGATCTGGGCCCCATTTGCAATCTGGCAGACCCTTTTCTGGTCCCGAATACCGCCATGGTGTTAACTTCTACACGGTGGCAAATTTGAGGATTCTTATGAATTGCGAGGCGTTCGAAATTGCTGTAGTATCTCGCGTCGCAGAGAACGGAGAAAAGAGTTTGAGAACAACCGAGTCGGTTGTATGCCCGCAGAGTGAGATCGTTTCGCTGATGGCGAGGTCCGCTGCTGGTCGGAGCGAAGCCGTGATTGCCCAACAAGAGAAATGAGCGATATAACAGTGTCCCAAAGCAAAAGAACCAGAGAGACTGAGGAGAGAGAGAGAGAGAGAGAAAGGAAAAAATAGAGATGAGATGAAGAGAAACGAGAAATGGCCGATTGAGTCACTACGCTCGTCACTCCCGGCTTTCAGTATATACCTCATTGGTTTATAGCACAGTATATACTTTTCCTCAGCTTCCTTCTTTATCTCTCGTTTCCCCATCCCTATATCCCACTCCTCGCTCACTTATTTTCTCTTTCACCTTCTCTCGCATCTCCTCTCTCTCTTCTCTCTCTCTCTCTCTCTCTCTCTCTCTCTCTCTCTCTCTCTCTCTCTGTTTCGGTATGTCTCTCAGTCTCTTTACCCTACAGCTGTGGAATACGATACATACATGTATATGAGGTTAAACTCGCACTGCCCGCGGAGAGACAAAGGTCCGACATTGATTGAGCTCTTCCCTCTTTGGGAAACGTTTAGCCGAGCGTTTGCAGCCGCCATATTGAGCGAGAGAAACGAGAGAACCGACACGGTTAAAATCTTTCATCGCGGCAAAATAGTTTTAGCTTTTTGTACGTTTTTTTTCTTCTTGCATCCTTCTCTCTCTCTCTCTTTCTCTCTCTCTCTTTTGCTTGGTACTTTCCACGGTGAGGCAAATATCATACTTCATTTCCACAAGGATAATAATAATGGATGCTTGGATGCTGGCGAGCCGTTTCTCCACTGAGAAACTTAAGAGAGTCTCTCCAGCCGGGGTTCTCTCGCTCCGAGGGGGAAAGCCTCCCAGAAGAAAAGATCTACCCACAGAGCACAAGAAAGAGGCAGAAAAGAGCCCAACGTATATTCACGGACTTTTTTTTTCCTTCTTTACAGTCATTTTTCGCAGCATCAACATTAGTCAAGAGTCGCAAGAACTTGCAGAAGGATATAATATAAAATCTCTCGACTTCTTACGCGCCGGTTTCACCGGTTTGTACCAACCTCGAAATCTCTATCTGCCTCTCGTTACAGCTGCAAATATTCCCGGAACTCGCTATTCAGGCTCCCGTGTAGCACCCGTTTCATACGATTTTTCGCCACGGTAGCGTTGACTTAAAAATTAACGTCTGGAGAACGCGCCGACTGATCGTCGATTATTGCATGGCCGCATTTGTCATTGTTCGATTCGGTGGCTCGTGAAGAGACGAGGTAAAAGGAAAAATCAAAAAGTATTAACCAAGAGGTGATGTTTTTTTCCCACGGAAACGACTATATCGCTGTGGAAAGACATATACGCGTAAGCCAAAATATTTGGCTTTAGGATATGATTGATCGACGGAAGTCTATGTGGCTAATATATAGCCACAGGGTTATGCATTTTGTGCTTGGACGGGTCACCATTATGCGGTTGAATTTCGATAATCCGAGAGGTCTTGTCGGTACGTCGTATATCGTCATGTCTGTACGACGTATACGCGCGTTTTGTATGGACCACCCTCTCGAGGAAACTTTTTCATCAGCCTATCGGTCTGCTTCGACCCCTCTGTTTTTCTTTGGGGGCAACAATATATAACAAGAGGCTCGACGAGCAGTCTTCAATGTCATACGACGATATATTGCACACGGAGGGGAATTTCACGGAGGCTTTTCTCACGGATGTTGTGTCAAGAAAAGCGGATGAGGATTATAGAAGATTACTACTGGACTATTACTATACGTAGCATATAATAATAATAATAATAATAATAATAGTACAGCGGATGAATAAACCCAAAGAGGGGATAGAGAAAAATGGCTACTCTCGCGTGGATAAAATCCAAATCCGGAAGAGAACTATCAAGGGTGAGGGTAAGAACAAGGGTAAATTTGGGCGGGGTCGAATATATTCCTCGTCGCTCTCTGTCTCTCTATCTCTCTCTCTCTCTCTCTCTCTCTCTCTCTCTCTCTCTCTCTCTCTCTCTCTCGTTCGTAATCTCCCAAATGGTAATTATTAGCGTTATCGCCGGATAAAAGTTTATCAGTAGCTTGAGCTTGAAAGATAATGAAAATAAGCTGGATACGTTTAATATGAAGCTCTTCATCAAACTGTATTATCACATATACTCATATACAGGTCTCACGTAGAGAGTAGCGTCGGCATTAAATGGTCTTCGTTTGTTTAATGACAATCTATATATACACACGGAGGATATATTTGATTGGTCCCAGGACGAGCAAGGTTATAAATATGACGCACGAAATGAGCTCCAGAGAGTATTACATTAATAACATACAAGCATGCTACGGTGGGAGTGTCCATGAGGTTAATCCGGACGCCATTTTTCATCGTTAAAAAAAAAATATATATATATATATATATCAGATGTCTCAATCACTCCAGGCGCTCAGCCCATTAACTCCGAGAGGCAGAATACGCAATATATACATATATACTCATGACTTTTGTAATTTACGAAATTTGCAAATTCTCGTAATTAAAGGTAGATAACTCTTTGTGGTATCGTGAGGGGAGAAGGTCAGAGCCCGTGACAGAGGCGGTTTTCGATTATTCACCGGAGGAAGAACCATTAGTGAATTCCTTCGTGGAACATTGAGGTAATGGGGGAAAGAAGCGAAATCGCGGCATCTCTTTCTCGCAGCGAATGAAATGAGGGAGAAGAAAGACGAAAAAAGAAAAGGGAGGGAGAGAGTCGGAGATACGAAATCCGGCCTTAATTTTGTCGATTGGTTTAATTCGCGTGGAAGCCTGTGCCGGAGAGTGACTTTTCGTGGGTCCAACCCATGAGAAAACAAGAGGGTCCGATATCTTAATTGGCCACTGTTCGCAACTATATATATATATATATACATATCTATCTGATGCTGCTAAAAGGCCACTGCGTATATTCACATCATGGCCGGGCGCGAACGATGGAGGTTTCTCATTCCTCTCGCTTTATACATACATACATACATACATATATATATATATACTACTCCTATTTTTCTTTCTCTCTCTCTCTCTCTCTCTCTCTCTCTATCCCATTCCCCCGAATTCTCGTTAATCCCATTTAGTTGCCGGGCATGTTTCAGGACCTAGCAAAAGAGGGATTCGTACCACATTTCTGTGGACGGCGACTGGGCAATATCCATTGCCAGCAGATGAGAGGCGTCGGGCTCAAGCGCAGTACTGAATACGGGGGCTTACGTATACATAGCAGTGCACTGCATAACAGCAGCGAGGCGTCTCGTTCTGCACGTCAGACATTATTTCCAACCCGTGCATGTATGCAATATACATAACGCTGTCGGAGGGTACCCAGTGCTATTATAATAGCTCGCGAGGGCGTGTGTTGCGGTCCCGATCGCTCTGAAACCGCAGCTGACGTTTCGGAAATTTTGCCTGACTCGCGAGAGCTTTGACGAAAATGTGAAATTTCACTGGTCTGTCGGATTATACGTGTATATATGATGCACATGCATGAAATGGGGTGATTTTTGGTCGAGAGAATATATACAAAGCGCCAAGTACCACGAGAGTGGATAATTTAAGAAAATCATTTTTTGGAATCTTTTATCCTTTGATCGATCGTAAAACGTGATAATCTCCATTGCAGCGTTTTTTCTTAATATATGTAGCATTATTGGAATGAAAAAGGCAAGACAGCTTTTGTAGGGATTCTACTGGACTCTCGAATGTTTTACGTAAATAAAAAAACATTTTTGATTGTCAAAATCTCTTTCAGGACCCTAGATTGATGTATTTATCCCGCTGATCATGAATCCACTATACAATTGAGTAAAAACGTTGAAATTTCCATAAAAATATCATGTACAAAAGAGCGCTATATCCGCAAAAGAACCATTCGTTTAACTTTATTAAACCTTCATTTCAATAAACTGCATTATTGGACAAAACAATTACTCTATGTGAATAAAACTCATAGGAATTCTGTTGAATTGGCGTAATTATTTTTCAACGTCATATCAGTACATAAAAAAAAATGAAATGACTACATAAAAAGCGTACGCTCAAAAAGCTAATATATCTCGAGAGATCAAAAGTCATCGAATCGCACTGTGTATAAAGGTATAGGATATGTTTAGTCCCGCGGAATGAGCAAGAATTTATATCGTGCTCCTAAATCACACGCGGTAAAAGTCCGTGAAGTGTAAAGACAAATATAGTCGCGCCTCTGGTTAATCAACGAGCAATGGGGGAGCCAGCTACGAGCATTTCAACATTTTATTTATTTTTTTATTTTTTTTTAAGACGCGGTATGATTCAAATATACAGTCTATTTGTTGTAACTAAATATTTTTCTTTGTCTCACGGTCTAATAGGACTCTATATTTATTGTAAATATTTCTTAAAAATTGATTCGACTATTTTTTCCTAGTTGGCAAAAATAGTCCAATTATTTGGACCAAATAACTGTTTATTGAATTCAACTATATTTTTATTGTGAACATATGAAATGTTTATATTTAAATCAACAATTTTTTAAATTTGCATTTAGAAAAAATGCATTTAACTCGAATAAATATCAATTCAAGGCAACTATATTATTGTTGCAAACTTTTTAATTCCAAAATATAAGCAAAAACGAAATATATCATTTGAAAAATGGTTCCTTACGCACATAGAAGAGTTACACTGGAAAAAACAAAATCCTGCACCGATTTTTCTCCATAGGATTTTTCCTCCTCGACTGGGACTCGAAATGGGACCTACCTACCTGTCCTACCTATCTACCTAACACGCTATCCACTACGCTATCGAATGTTTATGAACTATGGTATTTCATATCATGTAATTTGACTCGGCAGAGAACACTTGATCAGTTGTATGTTGGGAGCTACTCAAAGGATGGTAGTTGTCCCGTTATCTGCCTTTTATTTCGTATAACCATGTCGGTTTTGGAAGAAATTACGAAATTGAATGTGACGAATCCAATATGGTGGATCCAAAATTCTAAAAATGCCATAAATTGTCAGATTTACTTCAAGTGAATCACTTGAAGTGATTCAGGGGTTTTTTTGGTCGTTGAACACGAATTTGAGGTCAAAATTACAAAACTCAATATAGCGGATCCATTATGGTGGATCAAAAATTCTAAAAATGACATGACTTGTCAGATTTTGATCTTACTCACAGTATTGAGGGGTTTTTCGGGTAACTGAACATGAATTTGACGTCGAAATTACAAAATTCAATATAGCAGATTCAATATGGTGGATCGAAAATTCTCAAAATGCCATAACTTGTCAGATTATGATTGAACATTTCTAATACATCAACTACTGCAAAAATGTCGAACGAGATGCAAATAAAAAACGTAAATGATCCAAGCGAATTGAGAAAAAAATAAATTGGATATATGAAAATAGTTCATTCAACTCGATTTTTTTTTTTGGAATGAAAGCGAATAAAAAAATGTAGTAAGAGCAAATAAATATTTTATTTCTTTAACCTTTTAAATTAATATTAATTCAAATAAATTAATTAATTCGAAACAAATATCGTACGATATTTGAATCAAGTAAATATTTGCTTGGATTTAATAAAATTCTAGCTATTTCAAAGAAAGAGAAATTGAATATATAAGTATAGTACATTTAACTAGATTCTTTTTTCTGGGTGTAAGCATCGCGATTTTGACGCTTTTTCGGCATTCCGTAAATTCGTTTATCGATTTTTAAAAATAGTATAATGTTTTTTGACGCTCCAACAGTAACAGCTATTTATTATTTTTAACACATTATTATTATTTATAACACACTTAAAGTTTGTTATTTTGTAGAATTACACACGTAAAGTGTGTTATTTTGTAGAATTACACACGTGAAAGTGAGTAAAAAGTGACTACAAGAAATTACACACATAAGTGTGTAAAAATTACACACTTGGATTTGCAGTGCAAACTTAAGTCTGCAGCAATAAGCATATTGATAATATCGCGTTTATTTTGTTTTTTAAACCGAGCCACAAACGCTTCGGAATTTTAACACGAAAAACCAATGACATCGTCGCAAGCTATGACGTGTCGCACACTTTAATGACGTCAGTGACAATTAGACTATCATTTTTCAAAGATTTAAATATCCAGAACGGGACTCCAGAAAAAAAAAATTTTTTTAATCGCACACTCCTATGGTGCGTAGTACTCTTTGATTATAAAAAAGTTACAGGACTCTGAAAAATAGTAAGGGTTTTCTCCCTTGCTGAAAACCTATTGAATGCCTCCTATACATATGTATGAATGCTTTGAAAAATGAAGCCAATCCCCCCCCCCCCCCCCCACCCAAACACCATGAGTGGTGTACCAAAACTTGAAACAAGTACATTTACCTGGCGTTATTCTGTCCATCCTTGCAAAAAGTTGTCAAATAAAGTCAAATCATTGTGTCAGTCGTTGATTTTTTTTTTTTATTAAATCTTGTGAGAATTGATATTCATTGAAAAAAAAAAAAAAAACAAATGCATTGAAACAAAAAATTCAAACGAAGTACTTGACGAGTAGGTGGCTCATGTAGATAGTTGATGGATTATGAATTATATCGTACAAACATTTTACAGGACTCGCCAAGTACTTCGTTCAATGTTTGACACACCGAGGAACAAATTGTCTAATATTGAAATCAAATTTTATTTGCATGCAATCATATTTGTATTTATTTCGATGTATCTTTGATAATGCAAAAAAAATGTTCATTCGAAAAATAACGAAAAAATGATTTTTTTTTTCGTTTCTTTCGCTCGTCTCCCCATCCCCATATCGCATATGTCAATGGTGAACTAATTTCCGGCAATAATAAAACTATGACGCGAGCGAAAATATATAGAATCGAGTTTGAGAACCTGCGAGCGTTAAAATGGGATGGCATAACAAGCAGCTAACATTAACATAGAAGTCAATAAGCCATTGAGCTCGAATCGAGACTGCTGGAGAGTCTGCGGGTATACAAAATGTTGCCGGTGTTTTCGATGAGCTCGTAAAAAAAAAAATTTACACCAGCAATAACAGTATACTTTACACACAGGCACTTTGCGTTTCCCATAATCGTGTATATGCGGGCATTTTATTATTATCGTTATTATTCATCGTGCGTGAATTAACGATGGCAATTTTGTCGTTGGACATTCATCACATTTATAACGCGGTCATTCGAGCTATACGGGATGTCGATTTGTCTTGAAGGATCGAGTGCGAGGGAGCTTAAAAGCTGATGCACATCGCGTCGTGTATATATGCATGACACGCGAGCGAGGATATGTTACTCGCGCGAACTCTCGCAAATCCGAGAGAAATGCAAGCTCTCTAAGCGAACAACGTTATAGCGAAAGAGGAGACGAGTGGAGAAAAGGAAGCACGTATCAGCACACAGCAAGAGTTTGCCTCTCAAGACGAGCGAGAGAGAGAGAGAGAGAGAGAGAACGAACATAAGAGCTCATAAATGCGAATTTAAGAGGCGCAATAAAGGCACGTTGAAATCGAGAGTGAACGAGCACAACGACGTGCTCTTTCGCTCCCTCTTAAGCTCGCGCGTGCCATTAGAATGGAGGCGAGTGACTCTAAAGACTCCCTCGAAGTGACGCGGGAACGCGTTGCACGCGTTTTTCGCGCTCCTAACGTTGTTTGATGATCTATTTTCGATAATAAACATTGCAAATTCGTGAAAATCGCGAAACTCTGGGTTGCATTTTTGTTCAAAATTTTTTTCATGTGTTCAGAATTATCGTAAGATCGCGAGAAATCGATATTGTCATTGGTTTTTTTTTTTTTTTTTTTGAGAATCTATAAAAATATTTAATACCCGCAGGCAAAATCGTGTCAGCGGTAAACGTATGAAGTACGCTCATGCTCAACCGATTTTATTTTCATCGTGATTTAATCAGACAACTCTCATCGTTAATGCAAAGTTTCGGATGGAATCGATCTCGAAAAAAAAAAAATCATTAAAAGAATATTTTCAGGTTGGAGAAAAATAATTTTCGTAAAGTAAAATCTGGTTTTTCAAGTCACAAATCGCGGGATTATTATGATATAAAATTTATTTCATTTTCACGAATTTAGCTGCGAGTAAAAAAAAAAAAAATATTTTCAATTTAATGGATCAGCGTGCTTCTCGCGAGATTGTGACACTTGTAGTGACATTCTTGCGAGATGTTGTATACGATCTTCTGACCAAAATGGGACACTATATAGAGTGCACTGTAAAACCATCGACAATAGCCCGATGCTTGTGTATAATACACTCGCCACTTTCTCTTTCTCGAGGTTATGCAAAAAAATAAAATAAAGCACAACCATTCACAACCCCTTTCGACACTGTTTACACGAAGCTTAACGAGTTGTTTCGCCTTGAATTTGTCACGATCCCGGGGTAACCAGCGAGAGGAGTAGATGTTTTTTTTTTTTTTTTTTCATGCAACCCTTCGACGTTCATAAACCTTGAGCAGGGGGAAAGACGCTAGGGTTTAATGCGAAATTCCAGAGATCTGGTCGGTCTAGTGATCCAGAGGGAGGAAAGTATAGCGAAGAGTGTCCTAGAGATATGTGTGTACATGTTATAGCATAAATAATATATGCATATATTGTATCGTCGAATGAACCCTAAGGATATCATCAACCGATAGTTACAATTTATTTTATGAGTATTCTCTGATAGCTGGTAATAACAATTCTGAAAAATAATTTTTCTAACGCTACAGGATACAGGAACGCATGAAAGAATAATTTTTTGTGATATGTTTTTTTGTTTCAAGTAACGAAGATTTTTATTTTTACTAATTTCAACGGCACAAATTCAATTAATACGATGTCTTTTCAATTCTCCGAAATTATTTTTTTTCCCCCTTATCCTCGGTCGCGACAGGGTCAAAACGTTGAAGCCTTTAACTTTCCAAAAATGTACCACAAATGGATAGCCAATATCAATACCTGGCAATTTGTTTTGTCAAATTAAAAAAAAAGAATTCTGTCCTATGTTTAACGATGAAAAGTCAATGGTGTGGAATTTTCGCAAGTTCTAGTACTTATATTTGATTTTTTACATATTCTTTAAACTCATTTGATTTTGATTCGAGTACTTTTGTATCAAAACATATTTTCACATCGTGCAATTCACTCCGGTTAGGCAGATTGGAACAGAAATATTTAAACGAAAAATTAGAAATAATTTTTAAAAATAGCATTGACTATTGTAATTAAGATTTGTTTAGCTTCAGGTTTGAAGAAGAAAAAATAAAGAATATAATACACGAATTTTCAAAAACGGAGCCATGCATTGACAATGACACCGTATAACTACGGTAGCTTCAGCCTTTGAACGGCCATTCCTTACAATCTTAACCAAAGATTGCGCAGAACCTTCCTCAATTATATATTCAAAAGCTTTATATATACATACAACCATTGGCAAGACGTATTCAAAAGTACTTCATACATGGTACTTGAAAAAGTACTTGAAAATGTAAGTACAAATACTTAAAATACAGGTCGAATACTTGGAAATTTAAGTACAATACTTGAAATACTTTTCAAGTACTTTGTACTTCAAGTACTGTACTTCCAGTACATCGCGAGTACCGGGTACTTGAAGTACTGCACAGCTCGGTTTTATTACTTATACCGCGAGAACGGTGGAAAGCTGGAATGTACCAGTGTCCGCACAGCGCTTAATCGCTATGTCCCGGTGTTCGGACACGAGAAGACCCAGTGTTCGCACAATACGATATATTCGAACACTAAAAGTCCGAGTTAATGAGCAAAGATTCTCAAATCCCAATAGAATTAGCTTTTGGAACTCAATAGTGCATCACGATAAAATGGATACCGATTAATTCAAAATACAAAATTTGAATTTGGTCAGTAAAGTCAAGGAACAAATTTTGACACCATGTCACTGGCCCGGCATCGCCATCCGATCGCGAAACAGCCGAATGTCGTACTGTGCGACTACCGGGCCTATCGAACTATACGTGCGTCTGTACCAGTCTCCGAACGGTGTCTTGACAGGGGTACGGCTTATGATTTGCTTGCCCCAATAATAGAACACGAAGATTGCATGGTTCAATTGAGTTTTACGGGAATAAACAGATGAAAATAATTTATATGCCGCGCATCAGGACGCTAGCCGATTTTTTTTCTTCTACGCTATAGTGAAGTATTGTCGATCGCCTTGCAATTATTAGAATTTCAATATTAATCATGATTAATATTGTGGATAAATATAGTGAATGACTGGGACGTGTCCGAGTCCATCCACTGGTACATTTACCTTACAATCTTTTCTAGTGCCCGTGCAAATAATAAAGATAAAGTATACGAACGAGTAAACGGTGACGCACTATAACGTTGGATGAAAAGGTGCTTCACCGTATTGTTTCGCGAGATGAACTACAAAAAAAAAAGCTTTTTCGAGAGAAAGAGAAAAGCAGGAAATAAACGTCGAGGCGGTGAATTGAATGATAAAAAAAAAGAAAAGAAAAAAGAAAAATTACAAATAAAATAGACATACGTGAGTAGTGTGCACGGGTTGGTACGTGAGTGCTGGCTTATTGGCGTATATGCTTTACGCGTATGACGAGCCAAACGAGCGTAAGAAGGAGAGCACTGGTGCTTTTCACGAGTTGCTCTCGGGGATGATAAAGGAGCAAGGAAGAGAGAAAACGCGACGGGGATTGCCAGTTATACATGTATATATACTCGATCGGGCGTATACAGAGAGAGAGAAGGCGATCTATCCAGGTACCTAAAGCCTAAGTACGCAACGACACTGTACGACGAGTTTATGGTCTCTCAACGTTTATATCGCCTGTATATCGCTGACAATTCGTTGGCTAATGTCTTTGCCATTAGTTTCGATTGGCAGTAGCATCTTCGGCTTCTCAATTGCGGCCGGAATGCATAAGTATACCATCAACGGATCGCGGTTTTGCAAAATATATGTAAATATATTTTTGCAAAATATATGTAAGTATATTTTTGCAAAATATATGTAAATATATTTTTGCAAAATATATGTAAATATATGTAAAGTAAGAGGGAAAAAAAAAAGGATAATGAAAAAAGTTGGTCAACGTCATTAGTCATTGCGCACGCGCCAGTGTTTTATGACGGTAAGAGTCCAACATTAACGTTAATCCGTCATTTTGAACGTCTTCTCTATAGAAAAATTTGTCCGCAAACATCCAGACAAGTAATGAGAAATTTTCAAAAAAAAAAAGTCCTCATTGTATAAGCTGGAGCGTATCTTTTTTGTTAAACAAAAATTGGTGTTTTGTTTTTTTGCGGGGGAAAAAAATTGATCCGTTCCGTTAAAAAAAAAATATGGCATAAAATTCAGCGCCTCTAAATCCTTTTTTATGGGAAAAAAAATAATACTGAAACTTCGAATGGAAACTCCGGATAGTACAAATCCCTACAGGACTATTGCACAAGTATTTGAATGCGTACACTGTCGAAGTATCAAAAAAAAAAAAAAAGACTGCGGATGATAAACGCCCCAGCCAGTGTTATTGATAAAAAGAAAAAGAAAAAAAAAACTGAAATCCCAAGCTCTGAATACTCCTTGTACTCGAAGTATTTTCTTCCTCAAGTACATTGCCCAACTCGGCGGATTAGTACTCCTAAAAATCTACAAAATCATCTACTTCTTCTTTACTCAATTTCATGGCATTTAAAGTTTTTTTCTTCAGAACGAGCAAAGCCAACATTCGACCGTGAAAGGCGCGATATATGATACATCCACCTCATCATATATAACACACGTAGAAATGACATTTTCGTCTATAATTTTTCTACGAAGGCAACCAGCTTGTATACGACCCATCGCGATTAATAAAAACTCCTCGAGATGTTCATAAAAATTCTGACGAATTCAAACGGGAGAGGAATAATTGCGAGGGCGTATATAATGCGCACCACGAGTAATATCACGAAGAGCGTCTTTCGGATCTGCCAGAGATCCGAAAGAGTGAAGCGAAGCGAGAGGCAACACCGGCGAAGTAGAAGAAGAAGATGAAATAGAAGAAGAAGAAGAAGAGAAAAAAGTTGAAGATGGAATGAGACAGGAGAAGAAGTATAATGGGTCACGGATTCCGGGATCTCGTTGAAAAAAAAGAGTGCACTTAGTGAGAAAGAAGCGAGGCATCTAATGGATGTGAATATATCGCTGTAATAAATTTCGCAAAAAGCTGCAAGCCGCCCGGACGCGCAGATCGCTTTTCATCTCTATACTTCGTACAGAAATCGAGAACGAGAGAGAGAGAGAGAGAGACGAACCTCGCTTTCTCGTCCGATGAAGAAAAAGACGAAAAGAAAAAAATGAGAAAAGAAACGAAATGAGAGTTTAATTTCGAGAGCTATATGGAGAAAGGGAGAAGGAAGATGAAGCCAGGAACAAAGCGAAAGGGAGAAAAAGTTGCAGCACACATATAGGAACGTATATGTACTACGGTGTGTTCACCCGCCGTTCGCTTGGATATACATACAACCACGAGTCTCTATGTTATATACGCAGAAGGGTGAAGGAAAAGATTTCTAGAGAAGAGCCAAGGGAGAAAGCCCATCCTCCACACGCCAAATGAGCGAAAGGGTGGTCGTATATGTGTGGGGGTGCCCGCGAGTATGTAGCTCATTTCTCTGGGGGTCATGAGCTCCCGAGAGAGGACATGGGGATGAAGAGAGCGAGAGAGAGAAAGAGAGAGAGAGAGAGAGACAGGCCAGAGAGAGAACCGAAAAAGAATAGGAAAAAAAGAAACGAATGCGGAAAAAAATACGACGGAAACGTCGGGGAAAGCCTCGCCTTTCTAGGCAAGCGTCCATCAAGGCTATGTATACATTGAAGTGTTACGTTTCCGGTACGTGCCGGAGAAGAAGCGGTCGGCCATCTTTACTCACTCCGACCAATGGGAACGTGGTATACCCTTCGTGCAGTGGTAGAGAGTCAAGGAGGGAGCAAAAACAACCCCTTCGGAGCCCCACCCTTGTTCCTCGTAGCATCCCCGGACGGATCAATACCGGAGGACGAAAAGCCAGAGCCTCGACCGCGCCTATTCAACCCCCTGGAGCCTCATCCCCGGAAGGGGGGGCTCTGTGCAACAATGATGGGAAGGAGAACGGTAAGGATAGAAATGCTCCGCACACAATCTACGGTGCTATCGGGGCGTGAGGTCAAAACTACCCTTGCAACTTCGCTGACTAAAACCTATCACGTTCACTGTGCATATACAAATGTATCGAGTGCTGATGGAGAACAAAAAGATACGCGACCCGCATGATGTAACCCGTAAACCGGTGAGAGTTGAGCTCTGTCTGTAGATTATTCACCTCTGTCTATATAGATTATTCACCGCATGATTGAACCTCTATGTCACGTCTCCCACTCACTTCGCCTAGATATGGGAATGAAGTGTACCTCTGTTCTCTGCAAAAAGTATCATCGAACTTCAACGCATTCTCGCTATCCTACAAAAAGGAATAATCCGTTTAAGGTTGCTACACAAGGATCCATATAGAACTAGAACTGCGCGCCTTTCCCACACCTGTATAATTCACTCTATCCAACGTTGCTGCTGGTCGAGGGCTTTCAGAATTGATCGGCCATATACGCAAGCTTCGAGAGAACTTTTTACGAGAACGTGAGAAAGCTTTTTTTTCCATCCAGCGGATGAAAACGTTGCCGGAAATAAGTTTCCCGTATATATTCGATACGATGTAACGGGAGCAGATGCTTAAGGTATATGGTACTGTCCTAACGACGTGTAACGCGAAAGGCTGTACAATCCTCTGCAGTCTCTGCGGAATGGTTTCCAGAACAACTGGAATATTGCGCCAATTCCTGTATACGGACTCGGAATTGTAATTTCAGTTCATCGTTTGATGTAATTTCCGTAGGAAACGGATACTTTCGTGAGCCTTCGTTTTATGATTGTCGAAGGAATTGGGTGGAAGAATAGGTTACGAAAAAATCTTACTCGACACCCCATCCATCCTCAAGAAGCGATGGGATAAATGCCAGAGAGAACCTACGAGCAGAAGAATGTCATCTCCATCGACATTTCACCTCTACGAGCCTCTCTGGTGTTCTCTGTTTTTGTATAGCTCGTCACGTCGTGACGCGTTGCTGTGGCCTATGAGACCAAGACCTTTTCACGTTTCACGATCGCAACATAAAATGGCTACCGCGGAGCATCGCTATTTTGAAATGCAAAGTCATGCCAAGTTTCGGAATCACGGGGAGACTATTTGAAACTGTAGGTACAGGCTGAAAATGCACTTTATAGTAGCTCTAGCTTCCGCAATAGGTCGTGTACGAGGAAGGACTATACATCAGAAAGGACTATACGGGAAGAGAGAGAGAGAGAGAGAGAGAGAAAGAGAGAGAGAGGGGTTAAGAACAGTTCTCTATATTCAGGAACGCCTCTTACAGTCACCAAAGTCCTTCATGCTTTGCCACCTCAACTTCGTCCCTCTGACGAAACAGAGAAAGCGTCCAATAGCAGACCCCACACAGAAGAAAAGAGGGAAGAGAGGAATCGAAAGCCTCGAGGACTCGCGAGTACGTGTCTGCGGATAAATTCTACTCACGCGGGCTCTCTCCCCAACTTTGGGAATTCGACTTTCGAACACTCGACTCGAGGAGGAAACTTGGATCGTAAAATATATATGTTCTCTCTTACTCCCTGTATAGAAAAGCCTCGATGTATCTCTCTGTCTCTCGCTTGGAGACTTTTTCGCTTGGAGTATTACACTCCAGCAACCTGAAGAGGTTGGGGGTTATTCTATCGGAGAGAGTTGATTCAACGAATCGCGAGTTTCTTTTTTGTTTTCATTTCTTTTTCTTCATTTTGCCTCTTTTAATTCGAAAAAGGCTCCGGGCAGGAAGGAGCAGACTGAGCGAGAAAACAACACGTCCCAGCGAGAGGAGTTTTTTCTGTAGGAAACGTACACGGAGGACGGAGGAGGGTACAAAAAGGAAGGCGAGAACAGGAATAAAAGAGAGAAACGACGAGAAAGCAATGGAGCGAAGATCGAAGCGATGACGGAGACGGGAAGGTATGTGTGTGTGTGTGTGTGTGTGTGTGTGTGTGTGAGAGAGAGAGAGGAGAAAAAAGAGGAAACTAAGATCTTCTCTCGCGAAGAGAACTCGCTCTCTCGCAGCCGACTGCATACGGGAACCGCTCTTTGATTATCCGCTGGTTCGTATAATAACAAGTTCATAAAGACGTCGGTACGACGGGCAAAGGGAGAGACGCGGTAGAAGCAACATGCCACGCTATATATACACTATCGCTGTGGCAAAAGTCTGCCGGCAATGAGAGAGAAAAATAACCGGGAGAAAGAGGAATAAGATGAGATCGGTGGCTGCTAAAGCGAGAGTCGGCGATGATGTTGGTGTGTGGGAGGGGAGGAGGCAGCGATATGCCCGAAGAGGCGAGATGGAAAAAAAGCGAAAACGAGAAAAGAATAAAAGTGAGATGGAGAATAAAGGATGCCTTTTGCTGCATCACTCATGTGCATTTGAATAATACGGACATTTACATACACTCTACGCTCGTAGGGTGAAAAGGCACGGAGAGCCTCGAGCACAACAGTTCTCTCTTTCTCTACGTGTAGGAGAAACAGAAGGAGAGAGAGAGAGAGACAGAGATAAAGAGAGAATCTCCATTTGCTGTCTATCTTAGAAACGAGATTCAAGCTCACGAGCAACAGCAGCGAGCTCGCCATTTCCGTTCACAAAGTTATACGTACTCATACATGCTTTATCGACGAAAACTTTGCTTGTGAAAAAATGGCAATCGTAAACTTGTAATAAATAATATCACTTGTACCAAAGAATATTCGAATAATTGCAATACAACGGTTTTTATTTAGATAAATGTTTTGTCTATGGGAATTATAGTTTTGTTCGAGTACATTTCTCTTGATTCAGGGAATATTGATAATTATACGACAAATTCCCGCTGATGTCAACGAAAATAAGTAAGAGATTGCCTTTTTTCACATCGCGAGAGTATAATTGCAGACTAACGACTGGTATATATATATACTCTTTTTCTCATAGTGCTGTATTCATCCGAGCGTAAATTATCGTATAGATACTGGTAATTTAACGGTACGTTGATTCATGATCGTATTTTCTCGTGTCAAGAGCGCGAAAGATTCATTCTGGTGCGAACACTTTTTTCATCGGTTATCAAGAGCTTCGAGGTATAAATCAATGAATTTTTAGCAATAAGCAGCAGCCTTAAAAACAAGATTCGAAGGAATTTTTTTGTTTAAAAAAAAAATGATTTTTCATTCTTCCACCCCTCAAAACTTGAGTTTTGATAGAAAAAACATCCTCACGAAGAGGGAGCTCTCTGTGGCTTAAATGGAAGCTGCCGCTCATTGGACGTTTTTATAATTATAACAGCCAATTAACGTCTATGACGATTTTTTTGGAAGGAAACATTTCAGACCATAGGGATAGTATTTCAAATAAAAAAAACCTTCAATGATTTAAAAGTAGTAAACGATATTGCTGAACGGAAAATAGCTTTGTGCACGGAATTTAATTCATTATATTAACTAAGGATAGAGATCAAGCGCAATATTATACTTTTAGTCGCTGATTTCCACCGAAAGACGTATGCCACGTATAAAAAGGCGTCGTTGGCATCAATCTTTACCGAAAATAAATTTTAAAAAATGACATTTTGCGTTTTTTTTTGCATAAAGTCATAGCGGAAAAATTGTTGTAGGTGAATAAATTTGCTTACGTACTATCGTCCCTGAGACTAATGATTTCCTATTTGAGTCAAGAAAAAAATGATCGCGAAAAAAAAAATGTCACCAGATACGAATTGTTCATGACAATTTATAAACAATTTTTAATCGCAGAATTATTGTTGTAAATAAAGCGATCTAAATTTTTATTTAGAGAACGATGGTGTCAGACAAAGCTGTTCAACTTAAAATTGTTTAGAATTTTTTATAAAAAATTAGATGTCAGGAATTTAAAAATGAAGATGATAATAATAACGATTTTCAATAATAACAATGGCGAAAAACGATCAAAAAATTTTTTAAACAAGAAATTGTTGCAGAAATTTCCCGTACAAATATTTTTCGATTATACGTAACAAATTCCTTGATTTTTCTGAATGCATATGAATTTTTCAAGAATTTTCTTATGGTTTTTAATTCATGTTTTTTTAGAATTTTGAAAAACTGTATTTATAAAAGTATTCGTTTGATGATCCGGATACTTCGTGAAGATAATATAAAACCTTAGTGCGAGAACATATCCAAAATTCACCAATTTTCAAGCAATTTTCAAAATTAAAAATTTTCAAAAACAAAAATAAAAAAACCATATGAAAATTCTTGAAAAATTCATATGCATTTAGAAAAATCGAAGAATTTGTTAGATATAATCTAAATACATTTTTACGGGAAATTTCTGCAACAATTTATTGTTTAAACAGTTTTTTTGATAGTTTTTCGGCATTGCTGTTATTGGAAATCGATATTATTATCATCTTCAATATCGTTGATTTTTTTTCAAATTTTTGCTTCAACGCGAAGTACTTGAAATTCTCACCAAAACTTTTTTCGAGTGTCTCATACAGCCTTAAGCTACAGAGCTCCCTCATTGCGAGGATGTTTTTTTTCTATCAAAACTTAAGTTTTGAGAGGTGGGAGCATGAAAAATCGATTTTTTTTTTAACACCCTAATACACATGCAATACGAATATTTTTTTCATGAAATCGAGTAATTGGGGTTGGGTTTGAGCAATTTTGATGAATCAGGTCGATTCTTTGTATAAAGCGCCTACATCCAAGCTCAAATGTCAGTTAACTTTATTGAAAAACCTGTGATTAAATAAACGCATATTCAAACTTTCTAAATTTTATTATATAATAAATGTAATCCGTGTGTATTATAAGGGTAAAGTTGGACCGTTGTACGACGCATTACAGTTTACAACACCTATGAGAGGTATATATATATTATATGACCTGCGAGGTTGGACCAAAGAGACGACGTCTTATTTGAAACAATGTTTCCCCATCGTGTCTATCTCACTCTCGCTCTCTTTCCCTTTCTTGCCAAGTTCGCGAACGGACCGCCCGTAAATCCTCATTTTGAATCCCGAGATTCCTATAAAATACCTCGATGTGGTCCAGGACCCCGCGTATCCCTCTTTCCGCGAGAGCAGAGCGGAAAATAAAAGTGCGAGAGGGAGGGAGAGGAAGAGTGCGCGCATTACTGGCGCGCAGGACACACGAACACAAATGCGTTTCTATAGATGCATGTTCAACTCTGACCAATATGTTATAGTTCTCCGCTGCCGCGAGGCATATATATACGCCTTTGATATATCACCGCGCGATGGGTAACTCACCCTTGACCCTTCTAGCTCCCAGGCCCCATCATCCCTGCGCCAAAAAACACATCGGCACCACCATCATCTCCTCGCGGGCCTTACGCTGTTTCCCCAACACACACACACACACACACACACACACATACTCACGCACACGCGAACTCACTCGCTTTTTATTCCGGTGTAGCAGAGTGTTCTCTCAGAATTTTTAGAGCTCTATTGGCCGGACCTGGGAAGCTTTGGCTTCCGAGCTGCTCTTTTTCTTTCCAATCATAATCAGTGAGAGTAGTGGCAAAAGTATCAGGCAAATATACTACTGATCGTGGTATGCATTTACTTCTCCGAGAATTTTCAGAATTTACTATATATATAATTTTTCGAAACACGTTATACTGGTTATAGTTCAAAATAAAATGAATAAAAAATACATTTTTGGAGTTAAAAATTAATTGCTCATTGAAAATATCGAGGAAAATATCGTGGCACGGTGGTATTTCTCCGAAATCATTAAGTGTATACATACATATTATACGTAACTTTTCCGGTACGTGTTGTTATGGGGAATTGTAAAACGATGGAAATTTTTTTTTTTTTTTTTTTTCCAGCAAAATAATCAATTTTGGAGCAAATTAATTAATTTTGGAGCAAATTAATTGATTTCGAAGGAAAAACTTGACTTTGAATATCGCGTGAAGCATAAAATTGGAAAATTACAGGAATGCATTTTCCCGATTAGCATAACTAAATAGCTATTATTTCAATTGTCAAACATTTTGTTTCGATAAAATCCGCGATAATTTTTGTCGAAAAATCAAATCCAAAGAAGGAAAAAGAAAAGTCGTAAATCAAGTGCATTACAGAGAGAGTCCATCGCGTGTAGTGCATGAGATCTGGCGCATTCTCGCGTACCAATAAATCACGAAAAAATGCGAGAGTTCAAGAGGGAGAGAGAGAGAGAGAGAGAGAGAGAGAGAGAGAGAGAGAGAGCGGGGTGGCAGGAAGCTGCGACACGCGAGTCATAATATTTAAGTTAATGGCTTGGTATAATAAAGTTAATAGCTTTATAATAGCCGCTCGGAGAGCAAGAAAGAGAGTGAACAACGGAGATCATCATATAGTGTGAGTTTTGTGAATATTGCTCTCCGCGTAGCGTTTTTTTTTTGTTAAAAAAAAAGTATAGGATCTTCCGAAAAGAGACACCAAACTTTTTCCAGCGGACACAAAAGTCTCGCGAGCTTTGTCAGTCGAAATGTAAACCGGAAGCCAAAATTATCGCGAGAATGGTATTTTTTTTTTATATAAGAACACGATGGAATTTCCGAGGAGGAGAAGCGAGTGAATATATTAATATATTGATCACGTGAGAAATGCATCTGCGTTCGTTCCCTCTCTCTCTCTCTTTCTCTTTCTCCTGGTCCTCTGTCATACAACGCGGAACCTTTCTTTGCCTTTATCACATCGTAAACTTCTAACGATTCTAACGTTACCGACACCTCCGCAGAGGAGTAATATATAGCACAAGGGGAGCGAGTTATCGGCAAGAGCAACCCAGCATCGTCATATGCGAGAAGCACACGCGATCGAGCGAGAAAAACGATTATCGCCATTTATATATCTTATATATGGCAGGAACAAAGTGTCGGATGGGCGACTTTGCGGGCTTCCGTATATCGTAAAAGAACGTCAAAAACGTCATTCACTCGATTGAACGTTTATTCGTCAAAGCCACACGCGTCCTTGAGTCGGAGAAAAAATTTATTCGAATTGCGTCATTCCGGGATTTTCAAATTTTCTCTAACTCGGACAGATAACACTACAAAAAAAAACTTTATTATTATAACTACGTAGCTGGATTGTTTTCACGCTACCAACCATTGTACATAGATGATCATTTGTATGAGACTCGAGCAACATTGCCGTATTTACATTGAATGAATAAACTTAGTCGGACACAGATCTAGCAAAAGTTTTCACAAAGGAGAAGTGTCACGATCGTTTTTTTTCGTTCACTTTTATCCATATCTCACGATTGGATGCAAACAAAAGGACCTAAAGCGCAACATTTTCCGGCGATTGAAAGGATTAAAACGATGTTGTACAAACAAAAATTTGATTTATCGAATGTTTGAATGCATGATAATTTCGGGTATCAAGGTTTAAGGATGAACATTAACTGCTGGGCATATACAGCGACACTATACCTCGATCCAATTTTAATTTGTTCGAATAGAATAAATGATCATTGGGATGGCGAACGAAATGGTTAAATGACTTCTTCATGTTAAAATGAAGTCGCGAATAGACTTTGTAACGGTAATGAAACCGTAAAGATGTCTTTTTATAACGCGCCAACTCACTCTGAACAATTATTTAATGTGTATTATTCTCAATGTGAAAAAGAGAAGGTTATTATGGTAACACAGTGCGTCTACCTGCTTAAGCAATGTAAATACACGTATACATGTACCACAAACGATAGGTGAGCTATTCAACTGTCTGCACGAGAAAGCGTTTTGTTCTTTGGTAAATTATATATATATATATATATATATATAGTGATGTTATACATGACCACCACCACTACCATCATCGTCGCCGCGAAATTATAGCCGTTTAAACGAGCTACACTTTTCACTGCTAGTTAACGTACACACATCTAATAAACATGAAATATAGCGACAATAAAACAATCACCGTGTAATACCGAAGCGCGGCAACTCTGCAGTTTGCACATACGGGTTGCACGCGCGCCCGAGCCCGCATTCAGATGAGACAGCGAGAGATGTATAAGCGAAATTAGATTATAGATTCAAGTCTTTTCTTCCTTACCTTGGATGAGCTGGGATTATGAGGGGTTGCCGAAAATGAGACGACTCTCTTCCCGTCGCATGCGAAATTCTGTTGATAAAAAAATAAACGAAGAGAAAAATATAGGGCCGTGTGTCGAAAAAAAATTGAGAATCATGATTATATTATAGGGACAATTTTGGCGATCCTGTTTTTTTTTTTCTGCACAATAATTTCATTCGATATCAAATTGCTGTTTATAGTAATGATTTGATGAATAAGCAGTAATTGGACAATTGTCAGAAAAATGTACCAAAGATTTTATCCATATTAGAGTAGATGTACCATTTATGGCCACTGTACCGTTTGTGGCCAGTTTCTTCATTGATTCTAAATATTAATTATTGTGACAGCATGAAGATCAGGGACTTATTGGGGAACGGTAAGTTATTTCGGCACCACTTTTTGCCGCTTCAGAGGCTTACGGAGATTCCGACTAAACCTTACAAAAAGCGTTTAGCATACTGTAAGTAAGTACATGAACAATTGTCGCTTATTTCACCAAATTATAAACAAGACATATATGGCCACAAATGGTACAATGAATTTTGTACCATTTTTGGCCATCGACTGGCCACATATATGGCACATGCGATTTTTATTATTGGTCATGATAATTTTTTGATATTATTTTTATGCAGATTACAATCAGAATAATTTTTTTATAATTTATAAATGTTTGAACGGTTAAAAAAAAAACTTGAATTAAAGGAGTAGAATGTGTGTATTCTGTTTTAAAGCCTGCCTATACTAATTATTTTTGTTTATATAGTGGCCACAAATGGCAACCTGGCTGGCCAAAAAAAGTACGTCAGTAGCCACAAATTGTGAAAACAGAAGTAGGATGATTGATCTATGTTTTTCCGAGTAATTATAGTCGGAGCGAATTTCGATTACTGATAAATTTCATCAGATGTATATTTAGGATGATACTATGATCAACTTTTCACTACAGCAGATGGTTTTATTTCAAAATTATCTAGCAATTATAATACCACGAAAATGCTCAAAGGGGCCACAATAAATGGTATACATCTATCCTATATTTTTAAAATACAATTTATTACAGATCGAATGATAATACGGTCGGAGGAAATGGAGAACAAAGATATGGAGATTATACATAACGATCGTTATCCCAGGATCGAACAACGCTCAACGTGCGGGGTTAAAATTTGTACGACATTGTCCGGTAATTCAACGATTTCTCAAACAACGTTCCATATTCATATTGGGCTAAGCGCGTTTATTAGCGAAACAATGGCGCGACCGCACTCGCGATGAGCAACGCACACACCTCGTAAACCGCGCGCTTCACCGAAATATTCTCTCTCGTATATATAGCACGCGCTTTATACACACGATCCTCTCCTTTCGAGCTAGCTCACTGTACATAATTTACAAAATATGCATACAACAAATACCGCGCACGCCTGCGACTTAATTCTTTTGTCCCCGCGTTTAACCGCTCCGGCATGTGTGCGTAAAACTGCGGCAAGAATGATAAGAATTTTTTTCCAGCCAATTTCTCGTTACGGTTGAGGGAGAGCCTGTGCCCTTCTCTAGCTTAACTTTACGAGGGAAAAAAAAAATCGTATCGCAAATCCGAAACGAGCAATTGTCAAAAATGTTTTAATTATATCATATGATGATCAATATTGAGATCGGAATCTACAAAGTATTTATTTTCTTTTTTTTTTGTGGCCACAAAGGTATTTTGAATCACACACGTTAGGAATTTTCGGTAGAATTTTTTTTTTTTCTTATATCAAAAAAATAGCATTCATTTTATCCAACTCTTGAGAGTGAAGAAGACTCTGCTTCAAATGTCGAGGGGAAAAATTTGAACAATTCATTTATTGATATGATTGCACGATGGTGCAGTTTCAATAATTCTCCAGGATTGACTCTCGAGGGGAGGTCAACTAGAGCAGATTTATTAAGTTTTTTAGGAAGAAAAAAAAAAGAGAACTTGCTGAGAAAATCTGAATTTTTTTGCCGCACGTTGGACGACAACATGGCCGTCACGTTAAATTTTTACTCGAACAGTACCGACGTAAAAAAAAAAAAAAGGATCTCCGATTATGCGAATCTTCATATTATTGAATAAGAAAATTTTTATTTTTCGACTATCGATATTTTTACCTTATTGACGATATGAAAAAATTTCCCCCGAGTCGAGGCTCTCGTGCGAGAAAATTTTATCAACGTTATCATCGTTTCCTCTTCGCCGCGTCGGTAAAAAAAAACAGTCGAATAAAAAAATTTACCAAAACGTTACGAATTCTCGTGAGAATAATTTTTCAAGCACTAAATTTGTAAAAATAATTTCTCGCGAACTGTCATATTTGACTGTGAAAACAATTTGTTTTTTTTTTTTTAATGACATTTATGTAAAATTTACTCTCGCAACTTTTACAACAAAACGACATGACTTTTAAATGCTTGTCGATTGTTTGCACAATTATTTGATTCGAGTTACGGAATTTATTTAAAAAAAAAACATCTTTATACCAACGTGAGAATTTTTTTCAAAAGCTAGTCATTCGAGGGGATTGTTGAGGAAGCGAAGCACAGTTTTGGGAAAGCTTGAATTGGCGGACTTTTGAAATTGTCGCGTCAGTTCGCGGTGCCGACGGAATCGAAACTGCGGCCGCGAGCCTTGCCGGAACTTTTACTGAACATCGACGGGACGAACTCTTGGAGAGACTTTTCGGACAAGAGATACGTCGAATAAAGGGAAAAAAAAAAAAACAAGGAGAGAAAGAACTGTATACCCAATGGTTTGGTCGTTAGGACACGGCCTTGGATCAGCCTCGCACAGTCTCGGCTCTGATTAGTTCGCAACGGGTAGACTGAGGGAATGAAAAAAATAAAAATAAAAAAATTGGAGCATTGCGACGGAAAAGACCGCAAAGTCCTTTGCGGCAAGGGCGAGTTTCGTGTAAAAGCCGAATAATTTCAAGGACTCGTCGAGGCTTTTTCCCGTTGGAATGCGAGAGATTGTCGAGCGAGAACAATGAATTTATTTCGATACAAAAGTTTACGATAAATCAGCCGAAATTTCTAATGAATTGAAACAAATTCATTTTTTTTTTCACCTCAACTTATAAATTGTCCAATTGTCACGATAAATTCAATTTAATTGAAAATAAATTTGGTTCAACAGGAAAAAAAAAGGAAAGTTGAAATCTTGCGATCGACAAATCATGTTTTTATAAACTCAAATAAGTGTCCAAAAAAAATTCTCAAGTTGATTATATATTTTTGAAAATTTATTTAATTTAAATTCCATTCAAAGAACAACATCGCAAATCACATGCACGATCGTCTAGTCTCGTTCGAGCAAATTCGAATTTCCGAAAATTCTCACGTGCACGCCGAACGAATGAGAAACGCGAGCAAAAAAAAATGTTGAAAAAAAAAAAAATGAAGGCCTGGTTTGAGTCGTTACACGGCCTTGAGTCTCTATATTAGGTCCGAGAAAGGCAGCGATGACCGACGGTGGAAAAAAAAATTGGAGTATATTGACGGAAGCGAGAGTGACCTTTGGGGGATGAAAAAAAAAGGTGCCATTTACGAGGGTTCGAGTGGTCGCTGGTATATAGTGACCCTCGCCAAAAGGCTCGATACGGGTCAGACTCTTTGGAATTCATTTCCAAGAGAATCCTTTTGGAAAACAAATCTTCCAAATGTATTCAGCGAGAATGTTTGTCGTGCGCGAGTGTTTCGTTAAAATCCGACGAAAAAACTAAACATGTATAACCAACGAAAATATATTAACGTGAGACGAATAAATAAAATTCAATCAAATATTGAAACGCAACATTTGTTTGGAAGACGCAACATTTTTCAATCCAGCAATTGCGTCCCGAATAGAGGATAAATAAAATGAATTTTTAAACATTGAAAAATGAAATCAATTTTGTTTGCGTCGAATAAACGTGACTGTGAAACCAAGGAAATAACATTTTTCGTGGGCTTGAAAGCCATGCGAACGGGGGGGGGTTTCCGTCGGAAAAAGGGCGCGGGGACGCGCGCAACGGCCATCTTGGTCGCGTTATATTCTGGCCGTCGATGCTGGCCCGCCGGTGACTCGCTGATATCACGGATCCGTGACTTTCATGGCGTCCCGGAGTCCCGATAAGGTTTGTTTCTACCACCCCGCAGTCACGTTCAAACCAACCCTCTCGTATACACCTAACCCAACACAATGTGGCCATCGTCGCCTCGGTCGTTCTCATAGAATATCGTTCGGGTTTCGAGCGGCAAAGAGCCAAAAGACGAGAAAACGCGATAGAGAATGGAAAAAAAAAGGCGCTCTTCCGAGGAGATAACTTTTTTTCTCTTGCTCCGAATGTTATTCACGTTTTTTTTCCTCGCGACACAAGCACACACACACTCTCTCTCTCTCTCTCTCTCTCTCTCTCTCTCTCTCTCTCTCTCTCTCTCTCTCTCTCTCTCTTGTCATCTACAGAAAAGCAATCGTCCTCCGCGACTAGCGTGACGGCATAAATCGAAAGCAATAACGATGATGGCGTCGCCGTCGCGCGAGGCGGCGCCCGACGTCTTCGTTGTTATTTCATCCCTGCGTACACACATTTTTTATATATACACGTCCCTTATTTTTCGCTCGCTTGGCTCTCTTATACTTTGGTCAACCCCCGCCTGCTCATATACCGTCAGAATTATTCATCTCATCGGTCATCCGACATCGTTAAAAATCGCATCATTGTTACGCAATCCACTCTACTTTTCCCTAATCTCTTCCATTATTTCTTTCCACCCTGCGCCTCTCTGCTTCTCATTTTCGTGGAACATGAAATTTCTTTCTTACTCGATTATCGATGATAAATTTACGTGAAGAGTCAAAATGCGTATAAGAATTCAGTAAATCACTTGAAGAAGAAAAACAAATAATGAGAATTGGAAAAATTATTTTATTCAAACACTTTTCCCAATGACTGGACCAATTATGGGAGAGGGGGTTTTTTTTCTAAGCCCTTAAAGATCGCTGAACGGCGTGTTTTCTTCTGTACAAAGGACCGCGGATAAGAGAGTGATCGGCTGCTGGTATGCGTGGCACGATCCACTTATCCGAGCTCTATATCTAACACAGCAGAAAAAAAAAACATTCTATTCTTTCCGTCCTCGCGTTCGTTCGAGCTTTTCTCGATATATACGATGTAAGGACGTTGACGGAATATTCGAAAAATCTGTGCTACGCGCGACCATAAAACTGCAAGAAACACACTGCAAATCCAAGTGTGTAGTTTTTACACACTTATGTGTGTAATTTCTTGTAGTCACTTTTTACACACTTTAAGTGTGTTATTTTGTAGAATTACACACGTGAAGGTGAGTAAAAAGTGACTACAAGAAATTACACACATAAGTGTGTAAAAACTACACACTTGGATTTGCAGTGCACGAGTGCATCTTCTGTGACGATGAAACAAACGTGTGACATCGAGCTTGTCCATCGTATCCTTCGACAAATAAAAACACCTTTTCGAAAAAAAAATTTCACGAACACGTGAAGAGAAGACTAAATTTATCCAACGAAAGCAATTATTCCTCTATCCCCCAACCAAATTCATGCGAATCTATTATATGTATTTCGAAATATTTTCTCGAATATTGCGGAATTTCGAAAATCGGCGACACAGATTTTACGTCAATGCGAAAACAAATTTTGCTCGAAAGCGCATTCTGTGGGATGGAAATTCTTTGCTCGATAAAAAAAAATATCCAATATACAATAAAAACGAGAGAGAAGGCTTTCTCTCTCGTTTTTTTCGGTCCAGCTAATCGAACTACACGACCGCGGTATACAAACAAATCAACTCTCGGTATAATAGAAGCTAACTAAAGAGGAAGCAAAAATATCAAGATAGTTCATCTCGGTCATGAATAAATCACTCTAAAAGATTGTACATTCGTGCGTGTTTTTATAGCGAAGCTTCTCTGATCGATTTTGATTTATCTTGGTGCTAGCACCTTTCATCGGGTTTCAGCAGAGTTAAAAGCGGTGTAAAGCCGTGTTTTTCTCGCGTGTGTGGTACACTACCGCGATCTCGTTGCAAAATGTAAATGCCCAGACGTGTGCATGAGGATAGCGAGGAGCATTAAATTTTATATTCTACATTTTATAAATACGCATCCGTATGTAGCTCGTACGTGCGTGTATTTATATTTAATCCATATTGAAGCTACGGACTGAATTTATTCGATGAATCAACGATATCGCGGAAATGTATACGGTAATTAAAAAAAAAAAAATTAGACATCGCGAATCCTGCGCAAGAGGGCTCGGCTCAAACATATGACGCATATACGATCCGCGATAAACTCGTTAATCTCCCGCAAACGTATAGCTTTATCTACGGTCGAACGTTCGAGCTATCACAATGCATGTATATACGCTTTTTCGAAGCGCATGCATTTCCAGATATATATTTTTTTAAGCGACTCCCAGAGCCTATACGTTGAATCACGCGAGAGACACAAAAAATGAAATGAAGTGTTGCGATGAGAATTTTGAGACGAAATGATCGAGAATTCCAAAATTCAAAGGCTTGAAAACGTTGTCTGTATACGTTATCCTTAAAAAGGAAGATTGAAAAAAAAATAAATACACTACCGCGAATAAAAATTCATTTTTATCTCATCCGGGATGAGTTCATTTGTGACTCAAAAAAAAAAATTCAAACAATAGACCCGAAAGATATCGTGACTGACAAAAATTAAAACAAAAAAAAAACTCTTTATAGAAGCTCTATCGTTTTCTTTTTGTTTTCAACAAATTGCGAATCACATGACTACACGGAATGTTCGGGAATATTTTAGCATTGCGTCGTTTGACAAAAAAACCATTTATAACATTTTATTGACAACCGGATGAAAATTTCGTCACGGTCAGACTTCACTTATACACCTTTACGCTCAAGACAGGGTATGGACGTATACCCAGTTGTGGCCACTTTAAGCATTTTCGAACATTCATTTACGAACAGTGCTCACATTATTTCAAATTCAGAATTGAAAAAGTGATTGATATAACCTAAGAGGTACACAGAATCGAATTGTTATCATTTAAAACCTTTTCTGATCATGATAAATAAGAAAATAGGAAATTATCTTTTGTTACTGTCATTTTCACCATCTGGTGGCCACGCAATTGTACTACTTTTGGTCATCCGAAGTACTACATTTGTGGCCACTAAGCTTTGAATTGGGATTGGCCATAAGCCGGCCACGAATACAACAATCGCATTTTGAATGTACCACTTTTGGCCACCGCGTATTTTTCAGATATTTTAGCTGATATATCAGTATTTTGTAATATTCCAACCCGCAAAATGAGCTTTAACTGATAAAATGTACATTTTTAATGGGGCAGAATGACTTCAGATAATGAAAAACCATATAGTCTTCTCACCTCGGGATCCCTTAACACTTCTGCCAAGAAAACTACACAAGCCGCTCAGCATTGACGCATTTCATCATATTTCGTTGAAATAAATTAGCAGATATTCAGTAAAGCAATCGATATTGGTGCGGAAACATCTTGAATATCGAAATATTACGCTCGATGAAGTGAACTTTAAGAAATTCGAGGGAAATTCAGAGTAGCCACAAACGATACAGTGGCCACAACTGGTACACGTCTACCCTATATTTTATATGAACCAATCGCTCAAAGAATGACCTAAAGTCAAATTCGGTCGCTTTGAGAAAAAGCGATTTAAAGATTCAGCATTTTATTGCAAACAATGTAGGCGTGCAGTTTCAACCAATCACAAAAAGGTTAATAATGGTTGGAATATTACAAAACTTAACAAACTTTCAGGACTAATACATATACGCACTGGTAACTAAATCCGAAAAACGACCTAAATTGACTTAGGTCATTCTTGGAGCGGACGGCTCATGATAGACGAGTTTTCATCCAAAATATAAAGCAAGAAACAACTTTCAGTCGAAAATATATACAAATATACATGTATCATACTATATTCCCATTTACTTTTTCATGCTGAGCATATCAGCGGGACTCGATCGCGTGGGTAGTTTGAACATTCAGAATATCGTTCTGCACGATATAGCGTACACGCTCTGACAAACCCTATCTCCTTTTGCTGCTTCGCTCGTGAACACTTCAAGATCTCTCCTGGTGGTGTTAATACTCTCGCTCTTTTCTCTCACTCTCTCTCTCTCTCTCTTTCTCTCTCTCTCTCTTTCTCTTTTTCCTTTTGAAGACTTGGCTCTGGCGACCTCGCGCATAAAATCTCGAATTTAGCAGATTGCATACGTCGGACTTTAGTATATAGCGCATGTACTCCGAGGTCTCTCGACCTCGGACGCGCACACAGACACACACACACACACACACACACAAATGCGCGCAAACTCAGAGAGAATTCTAGCAAGATACACACACACTAAATGGACCGTACGAAAATCCTGTGAAAAATAAACGGTTATAAAAAGAATTTGACTCTGGGATGCTGAGACGCTCTCGTGTTACACACTGATGCTGGCTGGCTAAGTAAGAGTCGTTTCTCAAATCTGTCGAGATAATCCGAATGTTTACCGTCGGGGCCTGCTCAAACTGGGAGAATATCTCAAAGCCGGAGAGAACACACGGAATGAGATAAATAAAGTGAGATAGAGATGAAGAAAAAAAAAAAAAAGGGAATAACACGAAAATCGACCAATGAAAAATACAAATCACACGCAGTCGTCCGCGGCCTTCTCCTCCTCTTTCATCATTGATGAAGAAAAACAGGGGGGGGGGGGGGCATCAGAGTCATATTTTTAGAAAGTCGGATTTGACGTGAATTCCGGTGACTTGAATTTCATTTTTGGGACCTTCATCGCCACGAGCGCCATTCTATTCCGGGGGATTCGGGGTGGGGAAACGAGGAGTTTCAGATCTGATGCAATGTATCCACGAGAGGGTGTGTGCTCTTTGGGGCTATTCCCATGCACAGCGAGATTCACCGAAAGCCGGAAATGTCACGGATTATAAATTTTATCTCGCTGTGACGGATCCACCCTGCGAAATTCGTTATATTCGAGACACACTTTGCTATCCTCCCGTCTGCGCCTCTCTCCCTCTATCTGGATTATTACTATGCGGACCTTTTCACTCGATTGACGACGACGTTTCCGCTCCGCGAGAACCCAAATGGAAACCCAACTGACTATATATATACACGCACATGAATACAATTATACACTTCTTTTCCTATACGTTACTTTAGATGCAAGTTTTTCGTTTTTTCTTCTTCTTCTTCTTCATTCCCATTTCTTGCAAGCTTCCCCCTTTTGACGAGGCAACTCGTATATTATGCTGCGTTCACGAGAAATTCCTCCCTCCCTTTAGCGAGAAACCACCCCTTTGGGGTCCCCCTCGAGTTCAACGGGTATATATATATATATATATATATAATATATGCGTGGCAGTAAACTATAGCGTAATCGTATTCTCGTGTTCGTGAGGGAGACGGAGAGAAAAAGGAGAGCGAAGAAAGGAGGAACGGGTAAGAAGAGGGAATAAGAATAAAGAAGGCAAAAAAAAAAGGAAAAAATACGACGAACCAGAGAAGAGGGAAACGCGGAGTTGGTGGGCGGGGTAAGATATTTTCTCAGTGGGGGCACACGAAGCTGCGAAGGATACTTCATGGGAGGGTGGTGGGGACGCTGGTTTTCGCGTTCCTGATGGAAGAGCAGGGAAAACTCGTCTCGTCTCTCCAGAGATCTTTGTCTCTCGTCCTCAAGCATATATATATATGCGTGTAGATATGTATATATAATAAGTACCTATATATTCTCTGGTATACGACTTACAGGGAGAGACGTAGGAGGGAGATACGCGCTCATAAAATACGAGAAGCTCTCGCGAAGGCACGGAATTTCCAAAGAAAATACGAAATTACGAAGTTTCGGTTGGCAGAGACGACGATGACGATGCTCTTATATACGTATACCACGCAAATCCGAAAGTTCGCGTCACTTTCTTCTGGTTTTTCCATAAAATGAAGTACAAGAAGAAAGAGAAAAGAAATGAAAATTTTACTACTTTTTTTTAAATGTCCTGAGATTCAAATAATTTCGCAAATTGAAGACGAAAAATTCGATTTCACGTATCGTATAGTATATTTTATCTGTGATGTCTGAAAATTTTATCGAAAAATGTCTGCATTAAGCAAGCTGTGTGTGCGTGTTTTTATTTTCAGATCAATAATATCAGAGACATGTCTGGTACGGCCATAACTACTTAATTGTCCAAAATTTTTTTTTGAAATTACCTTCCAATGCGTATAGAACAATTCTGGCATAAAATAAAATTACGTATGCCCGAAAAATATTTAAAATGTATAACCCTTGTTTCATCTTTTCTGCACGCAACCACTTATAAGAGAGGAAAAATCATGTAGAGGGTTGATTTTATTTCGAGAAACAAAAGTATATACTAGCTAATACGAGACCGGGACTCGGAAAGGGCGGCTCAATATATATATATTTGTAGGTAACGGGCAACCCCTCGAATTTCATCTCGAACACCCTCGCAGTCAGTGTTAACTGTAGATAACAGCCAACCCGCAACACGATACTACGCTACGATGCCAATGCTGGGCTGGTTTGTATGCCGCGGGAGGATCGAATGGGCTGGTATACAATTCGCCGGTTGTGGTTTCAACCCTTTCCATCACTTTATCCCCTCGACAATAACTCCCGTACACTCTCGAGTCTCTCTCTCTCTCTCTCTTCCCCTATCTCGATGTTGCGCTTCACCATCATATAGTGCCCTCGGTATACCAGGGCACATATATGCGTATATAAATGTACGAATAAACTACCATAGCATGCGAGAGGGTGCGACACACCGGGTACCCTCTCTGTTGGCCTCCGACGACCGTAAAGTCAACGTATTTAATTTACTGAATAATTGGAATCAAGCTGCCTCATTTATGTGCGGTCCACACGCGCATCCTCCCGTTGTGTCATCCCCTCGACGAAGCGGAAACAAAATCTACCCTTTGGACGCAATTTCGCGAGCGCTAGAGTCTCTCCGGTACGGTGTATACCGCTATGGACCTTGATTATGAGATTTCTGCGCCATCGTAAAACTGCGTTGTTCATAGCGAAATTACGCTTAAAAATTCCATCGAGTTTCGCGATTGTCGCATCAACCGGTCAAATTACATTTGAATATTTCTCAACTCTCCAAAAAGTTTCTCATAATGAAAATCGATGCGAAAGTTCCCGAAAAAATGAATTAACGTTTCAAGCATGGTGGATGCGAATGCGCGCAGAGACCCATATGACTGAGATCCTGGCAGCGAGACACTAAAATCTCTCCCCTGTATTTAATTTACTGAATAATTGGAATCGAGGCCTTCGCGGCCTCATTTGCGTTGCGCAGACGAGATAGAAGGATGAGAAACCCCGTTGGGGGATTCTAGCTGCTCAAAACAAAAAAAAATCGCCCCACACAATTTCCAGACTGCCAGACAAACTCGCGCATCGCTGTAGCCCTTTCGCTGCGAGCGAGAAGTTATAACCTCATAGCGTTTTCTGGGGTAGACGGGCTCTGTGGGATCCCCTTGCGGAAGCTCAATGAGGAGATTTCTGTGCTCTCGTAAAACTGCGCTCTACCCAACCCCTTGAAGGGAAAGAGAGAGAAAGAGAGGAGAGAGAAGCAGAGAGGTCACCCTCACTATACGATGGAATGGAGAATGGAGGAAGGCCCTTCTTTTTGCTTCCCTCATTCGTTACGAACTCATGGCTGTGAAAACCATCCCCCAAACCTATCGGACCCCGGGAGACCTGAATAAGGATGGCCGGATAATGCCACGGGGGAGGTTACATGGAATTAGATACCGAGAGAGAAAGATGCTCGGCGAGAAGGGATTATCGAGCAGATAACCCTAAGTATATGACCGTGGAGGTACGAGATGATTGGTTCACGTCTGTGCGTGGATTAGATGGATAGTAATTTAGAATAGAATGAGAACCAAAGCGCTAGAAATCGTTTTTTTTTTTTTTTCAGTAATTATTGTCCAAAATACACGTAGTCCTCTAAGTAATCTTTTCAACAGAAAATTCTTTTAAACGGTTCTTATAACCGAAAGATACTTCTAATTCACTGAATACACCCCTACCCGGTTTAACTTTTCTCAAGAATGTCGTGGTTGTATCTACCAAGAATAAATTTTCTCGCAAAGCTCTGAAATTGATCGGATACGAGAAGAGCTTGAATCGCAACTTCTCTATAGGAGCTGGCTGCATGGAAGAGAGCGAACGCTATTAAACATTTCCAATAGAAAACGAGAGAATGGTAGGACACAGGATAAGCGTTACCGCACGGATATAATGGAAGTGCAGAGAGTGAGAGAAAGGGCGAGAGTGGAGCCGTCGCAGTTTGGAAAAGCCCCTTCAGAAGTAAAAGGAAAGGCACCAGAGGATCATCAGGAATATTGCGGTTGTTACAGAGAGGCAGAGAACATAAGAGAGATAGCGAGTACGAGGGATGGTTACAGGATTAAACAAGTAGCAAGGGGTTTGAATGAGAGATAGAGGGCTTTTGCCGCTGATGCCCGACAATATATATGTACATGTATATGAGCCGTCGCTCACGTACGAGCTTCGCGTTCCTAATTCGGTAGTGGTTCCCGGGGGCGCGATCGTGTATCCTCACCATCGCATTTCAACTTTGCCATGAAGTGTGCGTACGTGTCTGTTCTCCAATACACTGGGGCTATAACCACGCGCGGCTTCCAGATAGAGCAGCATGGTACGGGCAGAAGCGGTGAGAAAAAGAGGGAAGAATAAAGAGGGGGAGAAAGATTGGTACCGGGGGAATTAGGTCCAGAGAGTGGGGAAAGCCCTAGACACCGGTTCTTCGCGCGCATGCGCTCTCACATCCTGGCAGAAGCAGAAATCGATGGCCGCGAAGCTTTCCTCCCCCCACCAAATCTCGTTGGTTCACTGGCTCCGGGTAACCGGCGCATAGCTCGCTGCTGTTGCCGAGGTGCGGTAAGCCAGATGAAGGAGAGAAGAAGAAAAAAAAAAATGAAGGAACGCGACGACTCTGTGCCAAGTGGGAAGAGAGAAAAGACGCCGTGGAAGTGGGAATAGCCACATTTAGGATTCATTCGATTCTCTTGGAACGCAAAGTATCCAATAAACTTTCCAAAAATCGAATCCCACACGTTAATCCTGGCGAAGGATGGAATGAAAAGCCTCATGGAATATTAATTGACTCGTAAACGTTTTTGGATGTAATCGATTTTGCTTCGTTGAGTGTTGCACTGCTCAAAGAGGGGAATTAATGGCGGTTGAAAGGCAAGAGTTGAAAGGAAAAAAAGAGCTAGAGTCGGCGAAGACAAAAAAAAACGGAGTTATCCGGACGTTGACGAGGGTAGGGTATACGCGAAGACCTTGGCTCTCAGGAACTCTCCGCGCAGCGAACCCGGAGAAAGAAAATTATGGCGGGTGAAGCCTCTGGGTGGTCTCACTCACGGGGATGCATAGACGGGTGGAAATGCAAAAAATCTCCAGCGTTGCTTCATGTGGAAATAAATAACTCGATGGATTCTACAGGAGAGTTGCTGGAGAATGCACACCGGGTTTGCCAATGAACTTCTCCTTTTATCTCACGGACTCCGGAGCTAAAAATTACCCTCGCTAGCCCCCACGAATCACTCATAGGCATACAAAAGCAATCTGGCTCCCCATGTTACCAGAAGCTGTTCCCAATGGTAATCAGTGTGGCTTCCTGTAACCCAACGTATTCACAGAATTCCTCCACGCATCGTAGAGATAATTGATTTATTGCTATTCCTTGGATCATAACCGAATCCACATGTCGGTTCTACGAGTGTTCGAACCTCGTATTAGCGCGATACACGCGTCGATACATATATCATGTATCATGTAGTACGTGATTAAGAGGCTATTTGGGATTGTGCAATGGTGTAAACAAGCATATAACCAAGCACGAATAGCCGGATATACACGTTGAAAATTGCGGGATCGATGTCTACCAGAAAATCAGCACTATTGTAGTAAGATTAGTGAACATTTGTAACAAAACTTCTATCACATCATATGGCTGTTTTGTCACTGCACCGACCAAGAATTCTGACCAAGAGAATTACGCAACTGCGGGAACGTTCCAATCAAACTTCTGCCTAGAATATTTTAGCGAAGCAATCGGCTTTATACTATTGTATAGCTATGTAGCGTTTGACCCTCTACCCATACTTTCTCACATGTAGCTCCGGGCACAGTTCCGAGAGGATTTATGTATACCCGGCTACATAAAATCCCCCGGACTCGAACGCACATAACGGCTGTGTGAAACGTTCAGGCATGTGCACTAAGTACGCTCACGGACGGTCAACACTGCATCCAGTAATGGGGGCTACCGCGAACGCCTGATAGCGGCAGCAACAAGAGCAGCAGCGCAGCTCCGGCAAACTCGGTAATTACCCTTGCTCCGGGACCGTGCACCGGTGCTCCCGAGAACTTCGTCCTAGCTGTGAGACGTTGTAACCCTGCCCATGATGCTACCGAACCACCGTGTATATGGACCTCATCGCCTTTCCGGGACAATTTGCATCATTTAATGCGCTTAAATTACGAGATAGTCGAGGACTCGGGGGGGAAAGTCTACGCGGTCATAGACCGGCTATGCCTTCAGCGGTTGGCGCTATAATAAATGATGATGATCACGGAACGAAGAGAAAAAAATTAACCTGTAAATGACTCTCTATATATAAATTAGCCTTTCTTGGCACCTGTATATGGCACTTTTGAGGGGGACAAGAATACTCGGAGGATGATCATCGAGCCCGGAAGAACGCAGTTTATCATTTTTTATGCGTCGATTGTTTAGAGTGATGAGGAAGCTTCGCGAAGTCAACATTCTTTCGTGAGGATATATATACATACATATAGTTTGTCAAGAGGGAACAAACAAAGGGACCTGACACGGGGAGTGTGAGCCTTGGGGGGTCGATACCTGGGAGATCGCGTAGAGCTCCGCGCTTCCTGAGCTCGGCGGATCTCGGAACCTTCACCCAGGACCCTCGCCAGAGTCGGTACTAGTCATCTAGCGAAAATCTGCCGCGCAACCTTCCTTACCAACGAATGCCTCCCCTTGAGAGGAGCGTCTATCTATCGAAGGGAAAAGAAGGACCTTCTCAACCCGATGACGGTTACAATATAGTAACACTCTAACTACCATCGATATTGCAGTTTCCAACGCCTGCGTATCGTCGTTTAACGTACTCCGAGTCGTGACGTTGACATTATTTGGGGATGAAAAAATTGATTCAATGGAGATGAGAGAGCTTTGGAGCAACATATTTTTCCATTAAGAAATAATGATTTGCTCTTTCTACAGACGACAAAGTATAATAAGTGGCTCATTTGAAATCGAATGTCTGGTGAAGGTAATCGAGATATTATCGCTCGAGTCTCTCGTAACATCTTTGTTACCGTTTAAATTTATGAGCGATAAAGGGTGTAAATTGTAATAATAAAAGTACCACTCCGCTGGTTTATACACGTATAAATGATGAAATGTACCGCGTGCAAGCGCACATTTTCATGTTTATTGTACTCTGTTTCAGCGCGATGACCTAACCGTGTGAGCAATTTGCGATTACGCATGTTCCTCGGCCCTCTCCATATCCCCGTAGCCGGCAACGCAATTTCCTGAATCATCGACCAACGCGAAATGTACTACCTCTTCAACCCTTCATCGACCATTAACCATCCGATAAAGAGCCGAAAAAGAAAACAATATCACGCTTTTAGCGAATCGTACAGCGAGCTATAGGCTGCAACTTTGCATCATCACAATATTCACGTTTTCGACAAATAAAAATTAAATAGGCGCTTTGCTTAAAATTGTAACGCCAACAGCTCTCATCAATCTTTCACAAATGTGCCGTCTGGATTTTCAACCCATTATTCTCCGGCAATCTCATTGAATATGCGTACGATTTTTTTCTTTACGCATATTGCAATACAGAGGTCCATCGAAAATATGCGTATGCGGTGTCCCGTCGGGAAAGTTGCGCGCGCACGAGCCTGCTATGATGGCCGCCACCGTCGGAGTTTGCCCGGAACGCGATTGGGCAAAGAGCAGGAGAGGCCACCGGGATTCCCGGGTATAACCAGAGGGGAAGCACGACGGGAATTCAGGAAGGGATGAATGACCACGTTTCAGATACGCCATTGGCAGATTTCCCATAGGGCGAGGCCTGGAAACATCGTGTTTCGGCGGCCATCATGAATTACAACATGGCCGAACTCTCACTCGGGCTATGGTAAATTCGTATATAATTCTCGTACTCAAGATTTCGCAGTGAATCAACAGAATCATTGAAAACTTTGGAACATTTATGATTATTCGATACTTCCAAAAATTAGGATATAGTTTAGCGTAACTGCGATGCCTGATATTCTACATTGAGATCTCTCACTCCCAAGAGTACTAAAATCCATAATCTTCGATGTAAAAAAAGCATCCAATCCCGAATGGAGCATTCTCGAGAAACATGGATCCGTTCCTGCCTATACGTTATTTTAGGCCTCTTTGTTTTATGAAAGAAACAGATAATATCGGATAGGGTACCATACTCGAAGATTACGGGAAAGATAAATCCAAGTCAAACAAGGAAAAAAAAATTATTTCTCGCCACTCGTGCCCCGTACATCGGCACTCCGGTTGATTATCTCAGCCAACACTTTACCTGGCTCTTTGACACTTGCAAATCAACAAATATTGACTCACCAGAGTTGAATAAACATTGGCGGACTAATGTTTGAACGACCGGTCGTCCAACGGGTTATCTATGTACATTGAATATACAAGGCACACGTGTTGCTATCCTCGCGCCTATACACGATGATTCTACCTGCTGCAGTGTGTATAGCCACACTCAGTATAGAAAAATAATAGAATGAGGTAAAGCTGTCGAATGGCCCGAGTCGAAATTTTAGGGCCTCCTCAAAACTTCCATTAAACCTCGAATTCTCCCCGAGAGTTGGTCAAGTCTTGGAAGTATTGAGGAGTCAAAAGAGGTCTATCAGACTCCGGGTAAACCTAAAAAAGTGGCAAAAACTAGATATTTTGATTCAAGCGAGGTCGTGGAGGTTACACAAAAACCTCCTTAAAATGCTCACGCACAATCTCCAGATCCTCCTTTCAGCCTATTTCGGGTAATATAGCGGGAGATAACACATTTTCAGATCACGAATTATAAAACTGTTGTTTAATTATTTTCCAAAGTCCTGTAAATTTTTGCAAATAAGAAGAAAAAAATGCAGCGGAGATAGAGATTGTTAAACCACTAGTGGACGATGGCATATCCGATCGCAAGCCGGAGCGAGGGAGAGAGACGATAAGTCCGTCACGGCTCTGTGACCGACAAGAGATTACGATCATACGATTGATAATGCATGATTTCGCGCTCCGGGTTATATCTACGCTCGAGTAGCTAACGCGCACGGGAGCCCTCGGTGAGAGGCACCGCGTAGCGGCCAACACGCGTACTATTCACTCGCTGGGAGCTCAGGCTTCTGTCATGGCTCTATGGGTCAAGTTTTGACCCTACAAGACCTCCTCTAGATCTCAAGTCACCGGTTTCAAGCCCAAGTAGCTTCCTTTCAATCCCAAGTGCCCGGTCGAGATCGTCCTTAGCATGCATTGGGATCTAAAGGAGAGGTTACTTGGGGGGTCAAGACCGAAGACTGGATCCAAAGGAGGTCTCGTAGGTTTATGTCTGTCAGGTATGTGGGATCCAAAAGATTTTTAGGAGAGCTAGTGGGGGTGAAGTGCAGTGAAAGAAGGGTGTACCGACGATCAAGGGTCGTGCGGCACATGCGTTACAAAAGAAGTAAGTTTTCGAGCGCTCAAAAAACGGCAGAATAAATTTCAACTCGAGAGAGTGAAGATGAGTTCTTTGTTCTCATACACAGCGATTCTGTGCGCTGGAGTAGGTAAAGGAAAGAAAAAAAAGTAATAATTTTTAGTGAGACAAGAACATTTCGCTGGAGCTTCCTCTCTCGTTATGCGAGAAATTATTACCCGGCACTTTGGATACTCGGGAGGAGGGAAATTACGATGTTGATCGGTATAAACCGATCGTTCCTTTTCTCTTCTACCGGGTATACTTTCGGCTATACGATTTGTATAACCGCCCCTCTCACGATCCTCTTTCTCCTCACTCGCTTCTCGTTTCATTCATCGTATTCCCTGTATATTTGCCAATTAATAGATCGTGCCGTGAGCAATCAACGTTCGGTACGACCTCGTTAAAGACCCACCACGTTTATCTACGATTCTACGATACACGCACATATCTGCAGACGATATATTAGCGCATAATAGATGTGTGACCAAGCGTTTGGACCACGGTATAAGATCCACATAGGTATATAACGATGGTCAGAGATTCGAGAGGTGAGTTATTATCAAAATATTTGCTGCTGAAATTTCTCTCAGTTGCAAAACAATATTACATAGAATGTATGATGTACTACATGTATATATATACGAATGATTTAGAGATGTGAGTCGGTGCACAGGTGTTTACAATGGTAATTAATATTAACACGAGTTTTATGAAGCTTGACAAGCAAACACTCGCGCGGTTAATTACACGGCCTCGTAATTGTAATCATTATTACACGCGCCATGATCATGCACAGCTGCAAGAGAGAGAGAGAGAGAGAGAGACCAAAGGGGGTAAATGCCAAGTGCGGTACGCAATTTTGTGGCTTTCGTAGGGAGAATACTATTATCGGCACCGCCGTTATGCTCGTTTAATATTGAAATTCAATTTCGTATACGTGGAAACGAAAAATTTCATTTCAATTCCTCGTATATTATAATTTCATTCGAGTTTGAGATTTATTGAAGAAAGAAAAAGAGTCATAACTCCATGAAGTCTAATTAGCGCTAGTATATACGGTCGAGAGTTTTCGAAGGGAAACAGTTGGAGCGGTCGTTATAATTTTCGGGAATATGATATAAATTTCACGCTTATTTATTACGCACTGCAATTATATTTTAATCTTTGATGAACTAGCTCCCTGATATGTGTATATATATATATAATCTATATCAGTTAAACTATACCGTGAATCACAAAAGAGTTCAAGTTCATTGATCCGCGAGTTCTTGCCGTCGTTCTACCGAATGATATCGCGCTCGCGGGAGTTTCTCACGAAACGCATAAAACGTCTCTGACGAGAGAGAAAAAGAGCAAGAGAGTATAAGTTGGTATATATACAAGTCTTATAGTGTACATATATACGAGGAATCGAGCGAACAGCCTTAACTCGCGGGGGCTCGGTCGTTTTGTGATATATGGAGCATAACGAAAGCCCGGAGTCAAAACGGCGCCGACTTTGCTCGTATCGAGAGATTTATTTTCATTTCTTTTTTCACCCCAAAGCGCAACGCGCCGGATCGCCACGAGAAGAACGATATATACGAAAGTCCCCGATAACGACGATTATTTGACGGCTATTGCGCCATACTGTATACATGGATTAAGAGAGTCAACCTTTATACGCATGTCTTTTATTTTTCTGGGACTACCGCATTGTGCACACGTACAAGTGAATTTCGCGGGATGAATTCTCGAAGATGAGAAAATATTTTAGGAATGTTTTGCGATAAAAGAATTCCTTATCCAAAACTGTTGTGGGTAAAATATCACTTCGAGAATTCATCCCGCGAAATTCACTCGTATACGTGTGCACGTGTGGCAGTACCAGAAAAATAAAAGACATGCATATAAGGTTGGCTCTTAACGATACAAGTTTTTCTGGAGTAGATAAAGTTTTTGTTTTTTTTTTTTTTTTCTTTTCTTTAGAAAGCGAATAATTTTCAGCTCCACATATATGGATTCTAAAGAAGAATAATTATTATGCAGTTTTACACTTTTATATCGGTTATCATATCGAGGGTTTTTTTTATTGTGCAGTTGTTAAGACCTTTTCCGTAATAATTATGACATTTATTTGATTGGATCGATCGTTTCGGAGGCAGTTATCGATGTTTCAATCGATTCTTGACTATTTATAGGATTAAACGACGAATCATGCAATATTTAATGGATATATTTGATGTAGCTGATTAGTCAATGAATTTTCAAGCAACTCGAAAAGATAATCGCACTCGTAAAAATTTTGTCTGATGTGAAAAAATCTCCCCATTAGATAAAGTCAGTTTATCCATTGAAGCACCCGCTTCAAGGCATGAAAAAAAAATTTCGAACCAGCAAAGAGAACTCACACGTTGAATCCAATGATTTGATTATAAAATTCCTCGAACAAAAAGACGATTGAATTATTATAAACGACACGATTATACCGAGCAAGCGGCTACAAGTACGAAGAGCAGAGTTTCCCGTCGGCGTTCGAGAACGCCACTCGTACGTCATTCGAAAATTTTGCTCATAATTTTTCCAGATTTTCTCACATACCTTTTTTCTCGTTTTTACAATCCTCAGAAAAGCTCAAATTTTTTTTTTCTGTGCTACGCAACTGAAAATCCTGGAGGCCTCACCGGTGGAAGGGCATTTTGAATTAACAAAAATGTATCACGTTCCCACGTATCAATTGACCCTAACAGCGTCAATTGTAACCATACCGCTGACTTATCACTGTCATCACTCCCACAAATATAACACCGAGTCTCGCGTTTTTTCGCTAAGAATTGTCATCCTTCGAATGATTCTCGTCATCGTGATTGTCCGACGGTCTTTTCTCTCTCTCTCCCTCTCTCTCCCTTCCTTCCTCTTTGGATATTCTCACGAGACCATAAATCACCGTATCACACAATCATAATTACACTCGTCGGAAGACTCGACCGATTTTCATTTATAAAAACTTTCTTTCATTCATGATATAAATGATTGAAACCTCTCGCACTGTCGTGCATTTTACAATTATCACGTGGGCTCCATCGTTAAATTATCACGCGCGTTGTTCATCGATCGATCGAACCGATTCAAAGACACTCGAACGAATTAATCGAATTTTCGTAGACTCAAACGAGCAAATGTGCTGCTTGCCTTTCGTCAATTCATTCAGACGAATGAAGAAGTTAATCAAAACAGTCGTTCGATCAAGTATTGCAAGATTAAATATAATAATGTAAGTTAACGTTTAAAACGCGTCATTATCACGGTTTTATGTATCTTCAGCTGTCATTGCGCAAGTCGAGTCGTTTAATTTTTTCAAATTTATAAACATTCAGGTATACGAATTCATCGTACAATGCGACGCTACGGCGCACGAGCGAAGATTTTACTTTTATAAGCGCGATCGCCCGAATTCCAGGACGAATTCCCGCGGGGATTTACAATATCGTCTCGTGTCTCGTTTGAGCGCGTGCGTACGTCCCAGACGCCGACAATGTACGCTCCTCAAAGTGGATAAAACGATTTTTCGTGAGCATAACAATGGTCCGATTTTGTAAAACGGGGCTCATGGTATCTCCTGGATTGGACGCGCGTCGCGCACTCTGTGAGAGAGAAAAACCATCTCGTATACCTCAACGTTGGTATACGCGCATATAGAGACGCTTATGCGCGCACTCGCTCATACCATCTCTCTCTCTCTCTCCCTCTTCTTTACGCTCGTCTTTCTTCCCCACCGAAAGTGAGCTCGTCGCTCCGTCTTTTTCCACTTTTTTTCACCCCTTCGCCCTCGCGCAATGCCCGTTTCACGAGGCTTCACGAGCCTCCCACGCTTCGCGCAGCTCGAATCCTCAAAATTGCCAACCAACCAATGAGAAAGAAGCTTCGCGAGCCTGCGACCAATAGCCATAGCGACTTCAGCATCCCGACCACTCATCGCGAAACTCTACAAACCGCGATTACCTTCCCCACCCCTCCACCCCCCCCCCCCCCCACCCTTCTTCTACCCGGGCTACCGGCAAGGAGTTACGGAAATGACTAGTCAGACCGAGGATACCTCGTGCGCGTATAATTTTTCGGTGCTCCCGACGTATCTGTCATCAGCGTGCGGAGACTTTTTTTTTCTTCAATTTTTGAATCTTCGACGATTGTTTGAGATGCGAAATCGTTGGCGGTGAGGGAGAAAAATATGTGCCACGACGGAGAATATGATATGAAAAACAAACAAAATTCGAGGAAAACTGCAATGCACTTAAGGCAGAATATCGCAGTTTAGGAAAAGTTTTAGATTCGATTGAAATTATGACACGATAAAAGTTGTGCCTCGCAATTCAGAGACTTCAAATGCCTTTTTTTTTTTTAGTACTTTAAGAATCTACGTACAGTTTCGAAAATTATTGTTATTTGCCTTCGTCGTAATGATCATTAACGGGCATGGCAATGAAATTTGTACAATTATTTTTCCTATAATAAGGACGAGCGTATAAAGATGAGGACGAAAAATATGTGTCGCGAGATCGGACGGAACGGAGGAAAAAAAATGTTTGTGCTAAATGAATATTCCGATGGAAGGTGAATTTCTAAAACTTCATTTGGCGACAAACAAAAAAAAAACGTGTGAAGAAGTTCAATTTTGGGTATTAATTGCACTATAACGACGAATGAAATACTTTGGCACACGGGAATTGTGACTTTTTTCAATGCTCCAATATGTTCTTTTTTGCGCACATATATTTTAAGATTGAATCCATAAATATATTTCGTTTATAATAACCATCAAGAATTCATTTTCACGTTTATGCGATACATAAACGATTGATAATTACCTCTGCATACCGCTATAACGCTTTCCGAGAGTTAATTTTACATAAACCTCGTGTTCCATGAATTTTAAATGCCCGCGACCTTTCTTCATCCGCAATATAGTGTCATACCAAGACCCGAGACGCCGTACACGCGTATGTATATCCTCGAAAGAGCATTAAACCTGTCGCATATATAGACGCGAGAACCTCTCGAACAGAGCAAACGATATATAGACGAGAGAAGAGGCGAATGGACATCCACATCGTTCTCTCGGGAAAACGAGCGTTACAATTATTCCTGTCGCGATGCTATACTCGAGGGAGAAAGAGAGAGAGAGAGAGAGAGAGAGAAACCCTCTGGAATATTGTATATGTGCGCACACGATGACCGGATGTGAGCACAGTGATATATACATCTCCATAAAAATCTTTAGAAGAGGAAATGGAGCTGCGAGCGATCTCCTCTTTGTGTGTCCGCGGGAGCTTGGTCTTGGTTTCTCGGAGGCTGAGGGAGAGGAGGACCACAGCCCGAATCGATCGACTAGGGGAGCCTGGGCCGAGCAAAAGCCCGGGCCTCTTGCACCCACACTCTTGCTCGTTTCCGGCGGCGCGCCCTTTACCTCTCTCTCTCTCTCTCTCTCTCTTTCTCCATCTTTCTTCTGGATATCCTATATTTCTATATCTAGCTTTTCTAATATTATTGTTATTACTTTTTTTCATTATTTTAATTCCCATACTCATTTTTATCCTTCGCTTTGATCATTTTCCATCTCAATTCTATACTTTAGCCATGAAAATCTATACTACCGCTGACTCACCGATTTGAACATTAAACCATACGTTCTGTGGCTGTGCGTCCGTATAGAATTCTTAAACCGAATTGCACTACGTTTCTCGGATTCTCGACACACACTGAAAATTTTCACAGAACGACGAAATAGACGCAAAACGGTTATACTTGTGAGCTTTTCAGAAAATTGAAGAGACATGCGGGATCGTTATTATTATTATTTCGAGAATTTTTCAAAAATTATTTATTATAACCCCCTGGAGACAGAATAGAAGCATTTTTAACGGACATCCCGCCAGTACCTGCTCATCTCCGTGTTGTACCGAAGATTCGATGGAGGGTCTCTTTCTCTCTCTCTCTCTCTCTCTATCTCTCTATCTCTCTTTCTATGAGATGTATCGGGCATAATATCTAATATACGATAGGAAAGCCAGGAGGGCGATACGTTGCTACCGCTCTTCTGCCTCCGGCATCCTAGCTCCGGCACGTCGACCTAGAGTCGTTGTTATATTTATCGTGATACTCAAATGCGCTTTACGATCTATTAAACACCGCGTCAAAACGCTTCATGCCCTGGCGAGCCAAGAGCGACCGAGAAAGAGAAAGCGATAGCAGAAGACCTTTCAAACCTCGTGTTCACTTGCTCTTTCTCTTTTTATATCTGCATACGTAGTACAGATACATATCTATATATGCGCTGTATATAATATTCAAGAAACTTCCTGAGACTATCCTGGCAACCTAGCAAGTGCTACTTACCGCGAAACAACTTTTACTCCGCGGCGAAATATGAAATAATATTACAGCGTGTAGCCTGCAACCGCAAAATCAATCCCAGAAACGAGACATGAATATCTTCGTAACATCTGAACTGAATGACGATAATTGAGGATTTTTATATATATTTCGTTGACCTGCATAGAAGCCGAAATCATCGCATCAAGGAGAAAAATAATTATGAAATTTCAATAGATTTCATGCGGGAATAAAAATATTAATGATGGTTCAACGATAATCCTGATGCGGAAGATCATTTCTTTTTCCAATTGTACGAATTTTCAAAAATATTACGGAACGATCGCATTTGAGAATTTCCCGCTAGACGACTTCATATGTTTTGTCTCGAAATACGTTTTAAGTTTTAATAATAATTTTAATAATTATTACAACGAAATCGAATGCTATTTTTGAAATGGGATAAGGTACACGGAAAAACAGAAACAGCGAAAATTACAGTATAAACTGCACAAAAAGCAGGACGACCTATTTAAGTTTACAGTGCAAGCGATTAATTTACGTCCTTTCCTAGAAAAATGACAAATTTTCCTTTGGACACTGAGATTTTGACAGTGTCCATTGCTTCACGGTTATTACGCATCATTGACTCAGAAATTCCCTGACTTTTCCAGGTTTTCCACGCGCAGGTTTTGCAAATATTCCAGGGAGATTAGGGTCAAATGAAAAATCGTTAAATATTCAAATAAAAAATTAAAAAAAAAAAACTGAAATACAAAAAATAATATAAGCACTGTAAAGTAAAAAATAAATACATTAAAAGCAAATACCGAGCCTGTTCTTTATTATAAACGGGAATTTTTATGTCGGTGCCAATAAATGAAAAATAAATATAAACACTTATCTGCAATAATAATTGTGAATAGTTGTGTATCGAGAAATCGAATGCAGAAGTGTAGCTTCAGTGCTTTGGAGTAAATTAGTTTTTAGTTTTTGAAATTTTCATTGTTTGGCACTGACGCAACTTTTGTTGTATATAATAAAGAATAAGATAAATATTAAAAATATACAAAAATATTAATTTTTATACTTTTCAGGTTTTTCTTTTTCAGTTGGTTTCATTTTTCGTAATTCGGGTTCGTAATTCGGTTTTCCATATGCGTAACAACCATGTGGTTTATTTATGGTTTAGTATTGAAAATACATCAGTGTGACCAGTAAAAAAAATTCAACTGCGAAAGTCACGTGTGACCGCTGGTTTTTTTTCCTGTACGCAAACTGCAAAGGTTACCGTGTAATCTGTATTGAATATAGAGTGATTTATTTAATTTCACAGTGTGGCACAGTAATTTCACTCTTTTTTTGACAGTTCGTGACTTTATCTGTGCACGCACTGAGATTTTGAGAGATTTACTTTGGACTACACTGTATTTTAGGCTGTGCGTTCGAGTAAAAAAAAGCAGTAGAGCAGCTCGAGTCCAACGAGGACAGTGCAAAAACTCTAAAAATTCAAATTTGGCACACTATATTTTAGGCAGTGTATTTCAGTAAATGTCGCTGTGCAATTGCTCGAGTCCATCGCGAACTGTGCAGCCCCTGTATTTTTTACTGTTTCTTTTTTTTTTTCGTAGTAGCCACACACGTTCCAATCGTCGCACACCGCCATAGACAATTAAATTTAATGAGCATTTCATGATTAATATTTAAATTTTAATAATTGCAGGATGATCGACAATACTTCACTAGCGTATAAGAAAAAAATCGACTAGCGTCTTTAGGCGGAATATATAAATTATTTTAAGAATATGCTACGAAATAATGAAAGATTTCAACGCTCATCTCGTTTAGATTGTACGTGTATTCGAGATAAATTATGGCTCATTTTTTTTTAGGAAAAAGTAGGGTTTTCCATGCGGCAGTTAAACTTCCCGTAAAACTCAATTGAACCGTGCAATCTTCGTGTTCTATTATTGGGACAAGCAAATCATAAGCTGTACCCCTGTCAAGCCACCGTTCAGAGACTGGTACGGACGCACTGTATAGTTAGATAGGCCCGGTAGCCGCGCGGTACGACATTCGGCTGTTTCGCGATCGGTGTCGTTACTTATACACGGCAATGCCGGGTCAGTGACATATGGTGTCAAAATTCAATCCTTGACTTTCCCGACCAAATTGAAATTTCGTATTTTGAATTAATCGGTATCCATTTTATCGTAATGCACTATTGAGTTCCAAAAGCTAATTCTATCGAGATTTGAGAATTGATGCTCATTAACTCGGGCTTTAAGGCAGTAGTCTGGTGCGGAGACCTAAAAAAAGGTGATTTTTGGTGATTTTTTTTTATAAGAAACGAAACAACGGACCTTCTTGAAAATTTTAATCTCGAGATAAAACTCGGGCTTTTGGTGTTCGAATATCGTATTTTGCGGGCACTGTGGGTCTTCTCGTATCTGAACACTGGGACATAGCGAATAAGCGCTGTGCGGACACTGGTACATTCCAGCTTTTCACTTTTCTCGCGGTACAAGTGATAAATTACGCAATTTTTTAATGAACATTGCATGTGTTTTAGAAACTCGAAATCATAAGCTTCAAGGTGTTCGAAATCATTGATAGAACGCACGGAGGCTTTACGTCCTAAATTTGTATAGCAAATATGAACGGCCCCTTTATTAGGTGCGCGGCCACTGCATGCTACCTTAATGTTTTTTTTCACCAAAATCATGAAAAAATAAATGAATAATCGATCAAGTTGCTAAATAAAGTCTATTGGAGGATTATCATTTGAGCCCGCATGTGATATAACGATCGAAATGTTTCAAACGAGATCAGTATAGGCTCTGATTTATTCGGCTATTTATAGTTACTCGTTAATTTATTTCAGCTTTTACTTCATTTATACTTTACGAACGAGGAATAAGAAAAATGTATCATCAAGATCCTATCGCAGGCTCGCGTCTCTACTGAGCCCGGTATATAGGAACGACTAATGTATGTCCTTCGTCACGACACGAGACGCTCCTATTGTGTACGTTTGACGTAGCAATTAACACCTCTCGCCCAAGTGAACCTGCAGGTTTGTACCGTTACACTCGCGTGCTCGTCGTTCAAGCTTACCAACGAGGAACTTTCGATTCAACCGAAGAGCAACGAAAAAAAAAAAATATACACCAGCTGTGCGATGAGTTCACCTTCGCTCGTATGGTATCGCACCTGTCAATTAACGCATATTGTACATATTCGTTCATTCTCTCTCGACTTTAACCTCTTCGAATTGTGTGTCATAAACGGAATATATTCCTTTCACTCTTACTCTCGGTCACCTGCTACGCGATGCACGTTCAATTTTTTTCCATCATGGAATAATCGATCGAGCAAATGCCATTATTAATTTTATATAAATTCATCATCATTTTATACAAATTCGATCATCCATCCATAAGGATGGATGATCGACGACGTTCGATCGAACAAACAAAAAACATCGAATAACGAGTAATTCTTACGTACGATGAAGATGACCCGATCTGAAGTATATTAGCTCTTTTTTCCCCTCAAGGACATAAGTTTAATGGGTGTCTCTGTTATATGCACCGAGGTACCAGAGAGGCCATATATATCTCAGTTATGCGCCCGGACCTCTTATTTCCCGGTATATACATCAGCTCCGCAGATTACTTCCGCGTTCCACCGCATTTTCCAACCCCTTTTTTTTTTTGTTTTGTTGTCTCTTCTTGCCAACTACTGACCGTCCGCACCCTCGCGTGATCGTACAAGAGGACTCTATAACCGCACGCGGGGGAAGAGCGTCGACGAGTGACGACGAGAGAAAAAGTGTGTTCGTGTGTGTATGTGTGTGTGTGTATGCAGGAGCACAAAAGGACTGTGGTCGGTTTGTTGCCGGAAATATTGTCGGCAGCGTGGCAAATTGCGACGAAATTGCGAGTGAACGAAAACAAAACAAAACAAAAAAAGAAAAGTAAATTTGGGTTAAGGCCTCCGCGGCGAGGAGAGAATGAGAAACGAGAGCGCGCAGCGAAAACTTCGATCCTCACGGCACACGTTTCTCGTATATTTAATTGTCCGAAGCTCGACAAATGCGAGATTTCACTCTCGGGGCTTCGAAGGATCACTTCCGCGAAACGTCGGAAATATAATAGACAAATGTGGATTCGAGAGCGCGCGGTAGGCAAGAAAAAAAAAGTGAAAACGTTTTTAAAACCCTTTGGAGAGCGGAGGGAGCAACTTTACTGCTTGGAGGGTTGAAAAAAAAAACGAATGAGAAGAAACGTTCGTTGAAACATTTTTTGAGGGTAGGAAGCGATTTTACAGCACCAGGAAAACCAAAAACTTTTTTTTCAGTTCTTCAGGTGCTTCGATCGGTCACGCATCGTTCCTCGTGACGTGATATTCGTTTAAGCCTCGACACACGGGGGATAAGAATTTTTTAGATTGACTATATATTGTGTGCTTATGATATAAAGTTAATGAATGACAAGTATAGTGACCCGAATAACGCTATGTTAGTCACGCGCAGCTCTCTTTCTCGTTGATGTATGTACTGTGGTAAAATGGCAATTTTTAGTGTGCGTGTGTGTGTTAGCGATGTGAGTGAATCGACGATACAATCGTGAAAAAATATATATCTGTATATATAGTGACGAGACTTTGACTTAATTACCGCTATATCGGTGAGAGTAATAGCGGGATTGGAAATGGCGACTTTAACGATACCGATAACAAAATCAATCTTGAACGGTTACCCGCGCGGACTCTCCGAGCGGGGATGAGGTCCAAGACTCGATCGCGATGATATTCTTGATCGTTTTTTTTTTTTTTTTTTTTTTTTTTTTTTTCAAAGTATCAAAAATGCGAGTTTTTCTACTTTTTAATAATCGATAAATGTACCCTTTCCTTTTATTTGAGACGGAAAAAAAAATCTGAAATTCTCATGTAATTCTCACGTGAAAATAAAAAATTATGAAAAATATTGAAATATATAATCAAGTTATGAATACAGAATAAGTCAGACTATAATTTTGTGGCTTGGAAAATTTGGAAATGAAAAATAATGGCAGTGAAAACGATAATTCGACTGAAACATTTTTCCCGTGCCAATTATAAATTCGTCGAGTTGAAAAAATAAAATGGAACGAGAAGGCAGCCCCAGTAAGAAAGATTTGCGAAGCCTTTTTTTGCTGAATTTCATTTCATAATTCATCATTTATTCCGGATAATTCACTCAAAAGAAAGCTCAAACATAATACAGCTGTGGAATGACTCGTAAATATTATATTCCTAAAATTGCACGACAAAAATTTTTAATAACATGACTCGTTTCAGACCCCGGCCCCGCGATATTATTATACGAAAAATGCATACGATATTATGATACCGTATGCACAAAGTGCATACGATACATTCATACTCGTGTTCATTTTATTTTTTGCGATTGCAACGATTTCCAAACGAGGCTCAACAATATGAGCGTCCAAGTCAAGAGGTTTTTTGCTTCCATTTTTTTGTTTTTTTTTTGTTTTCGTCGTCTCGTAAATGATAGTTTTATCATTATTTCGTCAGAGCTATAAGTTCTCTGTTAAATAATATACAACGATGCGCTTATTTCATTGCCTGAGCTATCACTAAAATTCTAAAACAAGATTCGCAGCTCTCTCTCTCTCTCTCTGTATCTCGTGACACAGAAGCCACATGGACGGCTCTTTCGAATCATTATATTTAGTAACGATCCATCGAGTATAACGGGTCCATTTCATTGCGACTGCATGCTTGTGCACTGTATGAATGATCACGAGTGTGCAAAACCATAGGTGGTTTCGCGTTGGAGCGAATTATATAGCTCCGAATACACGCAGTGCAAGTATATGCGGACGCGGTTGAATCATGCCTGTGCGCGGACCTCAAGCGATAGAGAAAAATTTCACGCGGGAAAATTTCGACCACGCAAGCTTCCTTGCGAGCTTTTACCCCACCCTTTGATAGTATTTTTTATCGTATTATTGCACGATACAATCCGCGAGTGTACCGTTGCCAATTAAATCTGTCGCGAGTTATGGTAGCATCCCTACGATTGCGTTGCAGAAACTTTCCCCATATACAGAGCGCGTCGTCTGCTGAGAGGCAAAAGATCGCAACTATATCACTCTACCTGCTCGAGAGAGTGGATTATACGCCCTTTTGTTTTTTCCCCAGTAGACATATCGACACATCTCGCGATGGCTCAGAGTCAAAAAGACGTGGCAAGGATATCAGAGTATCCAGAATTAGGCTCGTCTGTTGTTGGGCCATCCATTTATATACGCGCTACATATACGCATTATAACGAGCAACGGTGAACGATCGACATCCGAATTGCCATTTTAGCACTATAGTCACGTATAATGTAGCCTCATACTATAGGAAACACGATACCTGCGAGAGTAATCAATCCTCACCGTGTGCGGGTACATTTACGAACCTCACCGGCGATGAGGATTTTCGTGCTAGATCCGACGCGCGTCTCTCTCACGACGCCATTAATCGCAAGATCGGCTATTCGTTGTTAATATATTTATATATATACATATATATCAGGGTGTTTCAGAATAAAATTTTTTCGATTTTTCATGCTCCCACCCCTCAAAAATTGAGTTTTGATAGAAAAAAACATCCTTGCGAAGAGGGAGCTCTGTAGTTTAACGATTTAATATGAGCCACATAATTCCAGTCGAAAAAGTTTTGGTGAGAATTTCAAGTACTTCGCGTCGAAGCATAAATTTAAAAAAAATCAACCATATTGAAGATGATAATGATATCGATTTCCAATAATAACGATGCCGAAAAACTATCAAAAAATTGTTTAAACAATAAATTGTTGCAGAAATTTCCTGTAAAAATGTTTTTCGATTATATGCAACAAATTATTCGATTTTTCTGAATAAATATGAATTTTTCAAGAATTTTCTTGCGGTTTTTAATTTATGTTTTTTAGGATTTTGAAAAATTGCATTTATAAAAGTATTCGTTTGATAATCCGGATACTTCGCGAAGTTAATATAGAACCTTTGTACGAGAACATATCCAAAATTCATCACTTTTAATGCAATTTTCAAAATGAAAAATTTTCAAAAACAAAAAAAAAAAAAACCATAAGAAAATTCTTGAAAAATTCATATATGTATTCAGAAAAATCGAGGGATTCGTTACATAATATAATCGAAATATGGAAATCGATATTATTATTATCTTCAATATGGTTGATTTTTTTCAAATTTTTGCTTCAACGCGAAGTACTTGAAATTCTCACCAAAACTTTTTTCGACTGGAATTATGTGGCTCATGTATCCTCAAAAGTGGAAGCCACCGCTCATTGGACGTTTCTAATTATAACAGCTAATTACCGTCTATGACGAACTTTTTGGAAGGAAAAATTTGAGACCATGAGGATTGTATTTCGAATTAAGAAGAAAAAAAAATTTCATCAAATGAATTTTTTTTAATTCCTAATTTCTAATTTTTTATAAAAAATTCTAAACAATTTTAAGTTGAACAGCTTTGTCTGACACTATCGTGTTCTAAATAAAAATTTAGATCAATTTTATTACTAACAATAATTTTTCGATTTAAAATTGTTTATAAATTGTCATAAACAATTCGTATCCGGTGGAATTTTTTTTCTTGACTCAAATACGTATACTCCATGGTTCTTTATTCTTTTGCTGAAATAGGAAATCGTTAGTCTCAGGGAAGATATAAGCAAATATTATTCACCTTTAACAATTTTTTCACTACGACTTTATGCAAGAAAAAAACGCAAAATGTCATTTATTTATTTATTTTCGATAAAGATCGATGCCAACGACGCCATTTTACACGTGGCATTGCGTCTTTCGATGGAAAACAGCGACTAAAAGTATGTATTGCGCTTGATCTCAATCCTTAGTTAATAATGAATTAAATTCCGCGCACAAAGCTACTTTTCGTTCAGCACTTATCGTTTACAACTTTTAAATCATTGAAGGTTCTTTTTATTTAAAATACAATCCCCATGATCTGAAATTTTTCCTTCCAAAAAGTTCGTCACAGACGTTAATTGGCTGTTATAATTAGAAACGTCCAATGAGCGGCGGCTTCCACTTACGCCACAAAGCTCCCTCTTCGCGAGGATGTTTTTCCCCATCAAAACTCAAGTTCTGAGGGATGGGAGCACGAAAAATCGGATTTTTTTTTTTAAGCACCCTAATTTATATACAGTCCGCGCACTACTTCATGACAAGCTATAGAAGTTATTTCAAAAGCAAAATCCCTCTCCAACCTGCTGGACCGTGGCGTGAAGAATTTTCGTAAATTTTTTAGTAAATTTTTAACGTAAAATTGAAGGAAATCTTGGCTACAAGAGCCTCGATTACTCAGACTTAAATAAACGTAGATTGTGAGTTGAGATTTTTTCGTTTTATTGTAAATTGACGGTCATGCGACGATGATTTTATTCGAGTCCTGTTATATACCATGTAAAATTAACGGTAATTTTGCGCCTCGTGTCATGTTGGCACGACGAGCAAAATGACTTGTAGAACGAGGGTAATTTTTTTTTCCTGGATCACGTTTTTGTCATATTTTCTAAACGATCGGTAACCCAAACGATCGGAGGACTTGAAAATAGACGTTTGCTGCTAAATATTGATTTAACTGATTGTTTTTCCAATAAAATTCATGATAAACGCGCAGTTAGTTGCAAAATGACGGTCAATTACCGTCGTGGATTGGCCATTTTTTTCCAAGTTAAGCGATCGTTCAGTGAGTCAATAGGGTTGGCTAAACTTTACGTTCGTCATCAGAACGGTAATTTCTTTAAGTTTTACACCGGTCCCGTGACCGTCACGAGACTATATAAAATAACGATCGTCACGTTATTGTTTTACAAGTTTCATTTGCATCGACCATAAATCGTGCGGTCAAGTACGTGCGAATAAATGTTTAGTTCCTCAAAGCAAAATCTATGTATGATTTATTCCGACGAATATTTCGTACAGTGGACAAACGAATGTTTTGGATTGACCAATGATTTTTCTTATATGCGTAGAAGAAAATTCATTCATTACGATATTTGACCGCTCGGTCAATGAAAACGAGAATTAATTTTTCTGTGCACTTCTTAAGAATGAAGAAATTCGAGACAAAATCTCAAACAGCTCAACTCTCATTCGTGACGTATCATAAACATGAGAAACGTTTTATTGAGCCGTTTAAAAGATACGGGACGACACGTTGATGAGGCAGCAAAGATATATGCTGCGCTTCGAAGGTTTTTTAAAAATACATTTTCATTGAGAAATTTAACGAAAAATGATCAGGGGTTGAAATTGTAACTTTACATTGCGCGATTGGCCGTTTATTTTCAATTGAAAGATACCGCGAAGTACAGCATTTTTACTTCTGACAAGTTAATTTATTATCTACGAAAGATCAAGAGCGAAATATTGTCTGCAAAAATTCAAAAAAAAAATAGTTTAAACAATCATTCAGTCACGTAAGTGAAAATGCAATCTGTCAACCAACTTTCTTTTTAAAAAATTACAAATTTTGAAGTTAAATCGAAAAAAAAATAATCCATCTCTGCATGCAATCAAAATTCCTGAATGAAGTAAACAACGAATAGATAAGAGCTTATTTGTAAAAAAAAACTGTAATATACGCCTTTTTGTTTATTCTGTATTGAACGAAAGATAATTCTATTTTTTTTTTTTTATTGTAAAAATTATCATTTGTAAAAATAAATACGATGAAAAAAATGCAATTTCCAAGACTCGTACTTGTATTCACGACTACTAATACTATAAAGTTTTAATAGAATTTTCCAGACGAACGAAAGATCATCTGGATTATTTATGAAAAATAAAAACAAAAAAACAGAACGTACTGAAATTTAATGCGGTGAAATTATCCTGAAGATTTTTTTTACGTTCCAATTTTTCCCGTCGCGAGAAACTTCGGGAGGAGAATTTTCGTTTTACGAATGAACAATTCTCGGACTAAAATGCTCTCGCTGTGCCAAAGAAAAACCGTTCTAAATTCACCGAGGAAAGTTGTAAATATCGAGAAAAAAAAAACCCCCCAACGACCAACCAAGGTTGATAGCAAACCAGTTCCGGGATATAAAATTTTTATTTGCCGACGCGACTTTTTTTTTTTTTTTTTTTTTTAATCACCAACGACTCTTTGCGCTCACGCGCGAAACGTTTGTCTAATCGCTTGTCCGCCTCACAAAGCGCATATAAACTATTTAATGCTTTGTTTCCTTCCTCGTGCAGACGAAAAATGTCCGAGAATTCGCGATTTTTTAAACAAACAAACGAAGAAAATCAAGACCAAAAAAATCTGAATTGACTTACCCTCTCGAGCGAGTACCCGGGATCAACGAGAATCTATCTCCTTGACCCTCCTCGACGAGTCGAGCTCGCAAATCATTTCCCTCCTTCTCGTCCTTCGATTCTCCAAAAAATCGTCAATTTACACTCGTATTAAAAAAAAAAAAAAAAAAAAAAAAAAAAAAAATTAACGTACATATCGACGAAAAACTTTCCTTTCCCCCTCCCTCCACCCTCGTCTACGTAAACCTCTCGCAAAATCCAAGTTGTGCAATAATCGACATCTCGAGTTTACGAAAAGAAGCGTCTCTCCCCTTCCGCCAAAACGGTGAAAACGAAAGGAAAAAAAAGCCAAAAAAAAAAAACGAATCAAATACAACACGAGATTGGAATGAGCATCATAATTTTTTCTATGTTAATTAAAGTTTTCGCGACGGTTCACGGCCATGAGTGAAATGAAAACAAAACAAACGAAAAGAAATGAATGTCCTTCGTGTACGCGAGAAGAAAAATTCGAAATGTCGGGGTTGCCCGAGAATCCCGGCCGTTCTGGTTAGGATCCCGGGGGTTGCTGACGGTATACGATGACGCGAGGGAGCGATTCGCTCTAGAGCGTCGGCGTCGATCTCCTTAGCTATCTTCCGCGTCGCGCCATCGCCCCGTCGTTATATCAGCCACCCTTCTCATCTTGCGCGATACTCGCGGCGCACTCGAATCAACCCCTCGCGTACCACCCACCCACACCTATTATGTATATATGTTATATATACATATTACGTATATATATATATATATATAGAGCACTCTGCGAAATTATACGAGGGAGTATAGTGCGCGTTCGCCGTATAGATTCTTTCGTGACTGCGAGCGAGCGAACGAGAAGAACGAAAAAAAAAAAAAGAAGATGAGAAAGGACTCTCGGCATACTCTAAAATGTTCCTTATTTCTGGCTCTCGTCTCTCCAAGACCGCGCGCGCACACTCAAAGCTTTAGCAAAACGATATACATAGACGAAGAGTTCTGTCGCTTCTTACTTCTCGCCACACACTTTTCTCCCGCTGCCCTTGCCTCTCCTTTGCCTCGCTCTGTTTCATATCCAAGGGTTTCATATCTTTTGTAACGACGCGGTGGCAATTGCCGGAGGATGCAACACGCTGCAGCGCGGCTGAACTCATCTCTCGAGAGCCTTTCATCCCATATCAGAGGCCACTCCCTCCCATGAAACCCGCAGCTAAGCAGAGCAGGGCTCTAACGCGTATATGTGTATCATATTTTCGAAATTTTGTCCGCGCGAAGAGTGAAGAAAGAGCCACAGGAGACCGAACATGCACGCAAATCACGTCTTCCATGGAAGACGTGATTTAAAAAAAAAAAAAAAACCTCCCCATGTTCTGAATTCGATTTCAATAATAATGCAACGAGGACAAAATTTGCAACGACATTTGAAACGATAACGATAATTTTTTTTTTTTTTGAAAATTTCAAAATTTTCTGTACAGTATGAATCTCTCAATCGATTCTGCACTGTTAAAAATGTCTGTTTGAAATTTAATAGGAAAGTGTGTGAAGCAATTAAAATATACTTTTTTTGTATATTCAAATTGAACGATTTAAATAATTGAATATGAGTAGCTTTAAAAATTCAAAACCATTATCAAATCGTTTTGTGTTCGAATTTTGCGAGGCTAGCACACGCACACACACGTCCAGACATTTTTTCAAAATATGTTTTCTTAAATTGCACATTCTGAATACATTTGCCCCAAAAACTCGAAAAAAATTTTTCACGAAGATAAAACTTCTATGAGTAAGCGAAAATTAGGTTTATATTTTTTTCACTTTTGCGCTTTTTTATGCGCGCAAATGCGATTATAACCGCTTTTTTCTGGTAACTCTATTTCTCGTTTTTGCATTTTTTTCGATTTTTTTTTCCCTGCGCGAGATCGAGGTATCCGCGTACAAGCGATAAAAGCACTTTTTGGTTTCGTGCTATTTATAAGTGAATACAACAAGTCCGACAAATGGTTATCCGATCCAAGCGTTTCGGGCGGACGTAAAAAAAATCCACCTACGTGTATTTTTATCTCCACTTTATGCAGTTAAAACAAAATCCGTGGAATCGTCGATTTTTTTTTTATTCGCGGAATCGCGAGGGCTATATCGAATCGAGGCAAAAACGCGTCGTTGACTTATTTTTCTGTTTCTCCGATGGATTTAACTCTCTATAAGGACGGTAATCTTAGAGAAAATGATAATCGAACCAGACCAAAACGAGCAAAAGTATATATATAAAAAAAAAAAAAACAACGGTATGCGTGGGCTAATTTTCTTCCATGAAACTCCGAGCCGAGGAAGACTGAAGTCTCAGGGGGAGAGAAAAAAAAATCATTTATTTTTTCAGCAGCGTTTATGTAGGAAGCATCGCGGCGGATAGTTTTGTGCTCCAAAAAGACCGCGTGCAATGGGCGCGAGGAGACCACGTCCGGCGGCGGCGAAGGCAAAAACTTTTTACTTTTTTTTCCATTATTTATTTTCAGAAGGTTTCACACGTTACACACACACGAATCATCTCGAGTTTTTCGTGCTCATAACGTCTTTTCTATTCTACACGCGACTTTCGCCGATCTCATAATCTCATTCTTTTTTTTTCAAACTTAATAAAAATATTCATTGATCGATTTGATTTTTATGAATGAACGAGATGAATCAATGACGGAAATTTCTGTAGACGATCCGATTATTCATTATTTTGTTTTATTATTTTTTAATTCAACCACAAAAAGAATTACGATGTGTGTTATTACTTATTCGGAGCTAGAGAATGATAAATATAGCTTTGCCTTCGATCGTTTATACGGGGCTTGCTGCATATGAGAACGATCGATTTATTCAAGTTTATATCTCGCAGCATCTAACGAAATTACGCGACGCGCTTTTGTATTCAAAATAAGAGAAATAAATTCGAAATAAAAAAAGGGGGAATTTAACTTTCGTTTTTTTAAGAACTCTCGAATGAGGATGAACTTCGAATGCAAACGAGAACGATCCTGCGTGTACCGAAACTTGTGGATCTGCAGAATTTTGCCTCGACCATGTCACACGACTATATATTATCAGCGAGCGCAAACGCGCAATTCGCGCCCGCGGCCATTTCGATTGACAGATATTTCGGTAACGCGTTCATTTCCCGCGTTTATGGCACGTGTTTGCGATTTTATGCTTCATCGTAAAGCGACGAATAGTTGGATGGACCAAAGAATACAAATATATATATTCTAAAACGACCGTCTCTGGTACACGACTCATCTCCACTGCGTTCAACATATGAGTGTATGTACCAAGCTGACAAATTATTAGCTCTCGAAGCTAAAGAAGAATTTTATCAATAATGCGAGAATTAACATGAAATATTAAGGAGGTTCTTAACATATAATTGGGTGCGGCAAGGGGAACGTATAGCGCGGCGCGGGCGACGTGCGGGGCAGGTTGCGTTCGGCATTTGTTTCACCAAATACGTTTTCATTTTATTAATTTGCCATTACTCACGCTCAATTCTGTTTACAATTATATTTCACAATTGGCACGGTGAAAAAATTTCTTTATGGGCAAATTATATCTATGAAGGTCTAATCTATCGTTTAAGCGGTTCTTCGGGAAAATGTTACCGTTTTTTCACTCCTTAAATAATCTCCAATCATATGCTTCGAATACTTCTCCCATAAGAGTCCCACGTATAAGCGGCATATTTAATGTTTTTTTTTCTCCTCAACTACGTGGTCAAAAAACCTGTAATAATTACGGTGTATTCCTAGTACCAGCACAAACCTCCCCTCAAATTTTAGAATCATTCTTACCGTTTTTCTCTGGGTTAAGAACCTCCTTAATCAAATATATGTTTGCTAAAGGACTGGATGAGTTATCTAAAAAAAACCATGAAAATAAAGTAATTGCAAAAGACACGAAATCTTGGAACTTTGAAAATGAAAACAACTCGAACAGCAAAAAAAATAATGAAACTTTTAAGCGGCATTTTTTATATTATTTTCCTCAATGACTCCAGCTGCCATGACATGGTTGTTACGCCTTATTGACTCAGAAATTCCCTGATGACTTTTCCAGGTTTTCCACGCGCAGGTTTAGCAAATATTCCAGGGAGATTATAGGGTCAAATAAAAAAATGTTAAATATTAAAATAAAAAATTAAAAAAAAAAACTGAAATACAAAAAATAATATAAGCACTGTAAAGTAAAAAATGAATACATTAAAAGCAAATACCGAACCTGTTCTTTATTATATACGGAAATTTTTATGTTCGGTGCCAATAAATGAAAAATAAATATAAACACTTATCTGCAATAATAATTGCGTATAGTTGTGTATCGACAAATCGAATGCAGAAGTGTAGCTTCAGAGCTTTGGAGTAAATTAGTTTTTAGTTTTTGAAATTTTCATTGTTTGGCACTGACGTAACTTTTGTCGTATATAATAAGGAATAATATAAATATTAAAAATATAAAAAAATATCAATTTTTATACTTTTCAGTTTTTTTCTTTTGAGTTGGTTTCATTTTTCGTAATTCTGGCAAAAAGTAAATTCTGGAAAAATTCCAGAGAATTTTCTAAATTCTCTGACTTTTCCCTGATTATTCCAGGAGGAAAGAAATTCCCCGAGTTTTCCCGGTTATCCCTGTTTTCCATATGCGTAACAACCATGCATGAAGATTTTATAAAATTTTTGACATTTTCACAAGATATTCTTCGAATATTTTCACGATCTCGCGGGCTCTCGAGGAGACACGGCCATTTTGCAATATTAAACGACGGTTTCTCGAGAGCATTATCCCTTCGGTTATAATATAATAGCGTCTGCAACACTTTTGCTCTGGACAATGTATCCTCAGAGTTCCGAATATGGGCACCCGGAATACTTGCAGCAATGTTTTGCAAGCGTTGCGAACGTATATATAATATACAGAAAGATTCACGCGCGATATAATGATAGGCGAGAGCTCTCACAGGCTGGTTGCTTGCTCATAAAAAGCCACCAGTCTCTGCGCACCCGTTTCCCATTTTGACGATCGGGAATTACCTGGACAGCATCGACTATATGTACCCTCTTGCTCGCTTCTCTCTGTATAACGCGAAGAGAAGCTCTTACCACGTTCCATCTATATATATATATATATCGTTGCAAAACAACGCTGCATTTGCGGATGCATGAGCGAGGTAAAACTTGCAATTTTCCCATAAAATATTATATATACGTATTCGCGAGTGTATAAAAAATCTCTCTCTCGATTGGTCGACCAGCTCGAATTTAAGTTGCAGCGAGAGCGACCGCGACCAACTGCAGCGAGGCTAAGGGGTATCTCAGCCTCTTCCTTTCTTCGTATATTCTGATTTTTTTTCTTTTTTTCTTCGTCTTTTTCTTCGCCATGATGGGGAAAAATACAAAGCGAAGGATACGAATGGAAGAAGAATGAAATCGGTTCGAAAGCCTCTCGAGGAAGAATTTTACGAACGCAAATTACAGAGTCTCGTGAGACCGCCTGGCTGCCAACCCCGACGCTCTAGGTGTTCGTCGGGATTACTCGTTTTTTTTTCTCTCACACTCGCTCTCTCGCTCACCCTGCTCTGTTTCTCCCGCAAGAGTTTTTCGATAATCCTCTCATGATGGAAAGAAGTTTCGCCTGACTCATATTAATATATATATATAATGGACTTCTAGAAAACGAAAGGCCGTAAAATAAACGATTTTAGGTGATTAATAACGATGCATTATGCCCTTTTGCTTGCCGACAAATTGATACTTCTACTGTGGTTGCGAAATGAACGAGCAAATGGTCAAATGATTAAGGAAACACCTCGGCAAGCTCGACGAAAAATACGACACACGAAGGAAGATCCTATACGACTCTCGTATTCGTGCCTATATGTTTGTATATTACGGAGACTTCAGGGTTACGGTATATGTCAATCTAGCATTAAGGATTGAAAATTTACGTGAAGAAATCGTTCTGGAGATTTTCGATCGAATAAACGCTTGAAAAATTGATTCAGTTTATAGAAAGCCTTCTCAAGGATCTAAAAAATAATTATGGGATTTTTGCATTCGCCGTAGATTTACTTTCGCAAAAAAAAAAAAAAAAACAGAACATTCCTGAAATTTTCTTTATCCGTGCATTGCTCTGCCCTCTCTCGAATTGCCAATGATTCTCCCGCTGACGTAGGAAAAAGGGATAATGTCGGAAGGAAGGAAGGTGTGGAAGCTCCGAGGTTACGCTAGGACCGCGCGCGAGAGCATCGTAAAAGAGCCCTTTCCCGGGTAGAACGATAAACCGATGGTGCCCGCGCGTATATACAGCTCCGCACACGCGGGATACATATATATTTTTACTCCCCGAGAGAAAGCCTTGCGCCCGCGATGAAATACTATCTCTTTTTAATTATCGTTATCCCCCCCCCCCCCCCCCCCGTCGAGTCGTTCGCGCGAAAGCGAAGAGGCGCTTCGAAGCTCCGCATCGAGCAAAAAAAGAGAGAGTGAGATGGAATTCCGTTACCAAAAAAAAAAAAAAAAATTGCGGATCGTAACCGCGCACGTCTCAAGCATCGCGGGGAATCTCGTGAAAAGCTCATATACATGGCATGACAACTCTTTGTCGAGGAAAAAATCTCGTGATCACTTTAGTTTTACGATTTAATCTCGTTTTTTTTTTTTCTTGTAACGCAGATCGTTATAAAAATTTTCGTATTTTCTAAATCGATGACAGGATTCTCTCGATAATTTTCGTCATTATTATTTCCAAAATTTTTGTAAGTTTGGCAATTGAATATATCCTAATAATTATTAAAATGATTGTCCTTCAATCGGTGAATTGAATGGAAAAAATTATAAATTTGGGAAAGTCGAATATATATCGCTATTGTCAATAGAAGAGTCAAAAAATATTTCCATAAAATTTTTCTGCAAACTGTAACTGATTATTATACTCATTATTTGATTTTCTCGCCCATTTCCACACTCTGCAACTTCAATTAATTGTTATAATATATATTGCAATTTATTTCAACTAAATAATCGATGATTTTTTAATCATAAAACAAACCTTTTGCGTTACCACTTCCTGAGCCTCGGTGATAAGAAAACGACCTTCATAAATTACGGGCAAATATACGTAACAAATACATACTAAATCATACCCGATATTTATCTCGAGTGTCAATACGTAAAATAAAGATTATACGAAAAATAAATTACATTCACTGAACGTGAATTGAATTTATTGTAACATGTAATGAGAAATAGATTGGGCGAACACTATTCGGTACACACAGTCATAATTCGGGACACTCACCTTATCTCGATGATTATCACGATTGGGAAATTTTGAGTAATTTTGTTAATTGTAAAAAAAAAACGATATCATCGAAAATATATTAGCATGAGAATAATAACGAGATTGAAATTCCGAAGCCAACATAAAAGTACTCCATTCTTTATTCACCGCGACGGTAACGTTTCGTCTGACGAAACGCTTTGTTACTACTCGAAATATCACAATCGGAATATTCTACAATGTAATATTTTTACGACACATATTTGCAGTAAAAAAAAAAGCTTATGATAGCCCTCTTGACGATCAATCATGGTCATTCAACTCGGGAGGACTTTACTGACGATCCAACGAGAATATTATTGAATGAACAGATGAATCGAATGCAAAAAAAAAGTCTACAAATTTGTGCTCCGTAATTTTAGAGAGATTCATGAGTGAACCAGGGGGACCGGGCTACGCAAGAGCGTTTCCGAGTGAGCTGAGCACACGGCCGAGAAAGAGAAAGAGCTCTCTTTTCTCACAAAGATCCCCTCTCTTTTTCTTCCTTCGAAAAATATTCAGTATGTCCCCCGAGTTATTTTTTTTCTTTCTTCATACCGAGTTATCCATGCTTGGATGAATCAGTCCCGAGAAATATGGCTCCGAAAATGAAAAGGTACTCTGATATAAAAAAAAACCTACCGAAGCGTTTCTCGCATCTGGCTAATTCGTCCGCCATCATACGGAGACTTTCATTGTGAGAAAATCAATCTTTCAAAATTTCTGGCAGGACACAATAACAATTCCCCCCACCCCCCCCCCCCCCCTTTCCTTTTTTTCTCTTGCTTGGAACAGATCCGGCTTCCCGAAATCTTATTTGGACTACACACACATGGAAGAGTTATACTGGCGAGAAATATATCGCTTTGGAAATGAAAAGGTGAGAGAGCGAAGGAGAAAAAAAAATACCATCGCCGTATTTTTTCGCATTTGGCAATTCGTTCGCCATCGTGGAATCTTTAGTATTGTTGCGGGAAGATCAATTTTTTTTTTTTTTTCGAAATTGCCGGTCATCTTCCAACGCATCGCTGTGATTATATTCTCTCCTCTTTGCCTACATCACCTGCTGCCAACCCCCTCGAGGCCAGCAAAAAGACACACCGGGCGTCAGCTCGTCGCGGCCATAATTCTTCCCATAACGATCATCGTTACTCACTCTTCCTTTTCTCTCTCTATCTCCCTCTCTCTCTCTCTCTCTCTATTTTTAAGACTCGTTCGTTTGCCCGAGCAAGGTGGGATTATCTCGCTACGGTATCAACGCGTCTCTTCGCTTTTTTTCTCCCCCCGTATGGACCAACTCCTTATCCTCTTTCGCGCCACGACTCCTACCCCGGTTTGGCATTCAACTTCACTATAGGACGCGCGGAGAAGCAAGCCGCGCGCATTCACGATACATACGCGTTATATATATTATAATCGCAGGACTTGTGCGCTCCGAACACACCACCTAATTCATGACTTGGCTTCGCGTTCCACCCCTCGCACAAGGATATTAGCCTGTCTGACGATATAATAGCCTTTTGTGAAAACCGCGCGCACACGTGAGAACGAGAAGAGGCGGAGAGACACGTCGCCTTGACTTGCGAAGAAACAAAATGAAGAAGACGCGCTTGTATTATATAGGAGGACCAGAAGAAAGCCCGATAGCGAGTGAGGTATAAATACGGCGATCCTATTTTTTTACGATATTATATGCGCCTGGATCATAATAAAGTTAGGATTGATTGGGATCATTGATACTCCGCGAATTTGTGGGTAGATAAGTTTTCTAATAAGCTCAAACTTGACGGTATCCCGAGTCGAAATTTAGCGCCTGTTTTAATACTCCTTGCACTCAACTCCACCTCCTTAGCCCCTTTTTGAACCTCAAACTCCTGTTTTAACCTCCGAGTCCTCCCAAAGTTCAAAATTAGCACCCACTTGAAGCTTCTTTTTAAACCTAGTCAAGCCCGAACTTCCATTTAAGACCTCCAAGTCCTCCGGATTCATGATTGCACCTATGTTGAAACTTATTACGACCGGCCAAGACTCGAAATTTAGCGCCTACTTTATATAGTACTCATAGCGTCTGGATGAACTACTGAACCGTGTTCACCCTCGAGCTCGTATTTTGAACCTCAAAGTCTATCAGAATCATGATTTTTGCACAATTAATAATACTGAATATTTGCACAAACTATCATTACTAAGAAGGAAATAAAGTCTACATAAATTAGTGTTTTATGTTTTCGTTTTTATTTCTGTAATTAATCGACATTATCGTCATCACCATCATCATCGAGTAAAATTGAGTCAGTGACAATTTGTTTCAAATTTCTACATGGTTCTATGTTTATTCACAGTTGTAAGATTCAAAAAAGTATTTTTTCAGCAACATGTACAATTAGATTTGCAGGATGCGAAAAAATATTAAATATAAGGATAAACTTCCGTTTAGCCGATACCTCCGATTGATCTCAAATTTGGTATACCTATGTATTTTGACGCGCTGAAAACGAATATGACCTTCAAAATACCCGCAAATTTTATTTTCAAGGTCAAATCGATGAAAAATCGATTTTTTAAGTGTTTTTCGCGTTTATTGCAATGAATATTGACGTTAGAGAAAAATGTTTCAAATAAAAGTTGTAGGCCATTAAGCAATAAACATTTTTTGTAGAATACATTTTTCGTGTAGAACCACTGGTTTCGGAGATAAATGCGAAAATTACCCACCCCAACCCAACGCAACCGAAAACCTGAACACGATAGCGAAGAGAAATCGCGTCGGTCATCCCCCCATAAAAAATTGTTCGGCGACATCTTATTATTTCCATACATATGTCGAGGTCCATTCTTACTATATTTATATAGGATTCGGCTAAAATTTGGAACAGACTTTCCATCCCAAACCCAAACCACAAACCAAAACCAAAAAACCAAACCAGAACTGAAAGGACTGTTATTCATATTAAAAAGAATTAAAAGAAAAATAAATCATAAAAATTACGTTTTTGATAGGTCGGGGGGGCTCCGCCCCCCCGAACCCCCCCGGCGGGGCTTCGCCCCTGCACCCCACCAGGGGCTCCGCCCCTGGACCCCGTTGGGGACTCCGCCCCCAAACCCCCTCCCCTGCGGTCCAATTTGCTTTCAGTGCATAAACTCACCGAGCACACACATGAACACACACGCACGCACACACACGCACACACACGCACGCACACACACACACACACACGCACGCACACACATGCACACACACACACACGCACGCACACGCACGCACACACATACACACACACACACGCACGCGCACGCACGCACACACACACACACACACGCACACACACACACACAAACACACACACACACACACACACGCGCACATACACACACGCGCGCGCACACGCACACACACACACGCGCACACACACACACACACGCACACACACGCAAACACACACACACACGCACACACACACACACACTCACACGCAAACACACACGCACACCCGCACACACACACACACACACACGCACGCACTCACGCACGCACACGCAAACACACACACACACGCAAACACACACACACACACACGCGCGCGCGCGCGCACGCAAACACACACACACACACACGCGCGCGCGCGCGCGCACGCAAACACACACACGCACATACACACACACACACACACACACACACACACGCGCGCGCGCGCGCGCGCACATTGTTGTACACACTCATACTAAAACAGGGTAACCGAACTAAGAACCTTTACTAAGAGATGGCGCTATGATTAAAGTCTCTAAAAATATACAAATTTCAAACAATTTTCGCATTTATCTCCGAAACCAGTGGTTCTACACGAAAAATGTATTCCACAAAAAATGTCTATTGCTTAATGGCCTACAACTTTTATCGGAAACATTTTTGTCTAACGTCAATATTTATTGCAATAAACGCGAAAAACACTAAAAAATCGATTTTTCATCGATTTGACCTTGAAAATAAAATTTGCGGGTATTTTGAAGGTCATATTCGTTTTCAGCGCGTCAAAATACATAGGTATACCAAATTTGAGATCAATCGGAGGTATCGGCTAAACGGAAGTACACCCAAATATAATACTGAAATAGAAGAGAGGAAAATAATAGTAACCAATGCCTCAGTACTATAGTTCATTCAAGCTCTTGTTGGTTTACTGGAATACTGATATACGTCTATGGTTGTCTAGATCGATGAAAACACAGACTGTAACAATACTGTCTACCGGAATTGAAATAATGTTATTTTTAATATGGCATTTATTTAAGAAAGCACCACTATTAAATTCGTGGGTATATAACCACGAATTACTACGTGATCTGAGGATGCGTGGAGGGGCTAAGAGGTTCTCGCGAGATCCTCATTTAAACCTCAAATGCTGCATTTTTTTGGTGTCTACGAGTTTTAGGCGCTGCTGAGGGTTTTAATTCCCATACAAAAATGAACCTCACTAGATCCTCAAAAAACTTCCTTGGGGGAGAGTTCGAGGTTCTAAGCAGGCGTTAAATTTCGACGCGGCATCTTTCATAAAAAAGTGTATTTTCGCAAAACAATTCTTTGCTTGGATCAACAATTGTTAGGAATTTTATTTCTCTTATCCAAGTTTAAATTTATAAGGTGGTTGATTTTGAGGTTTCTTTTTACAGAACGAGTTTTTTTCTTCTTTCGGGTCTTGTGAATTTGCCTCTCGTTTTATTCGATTCGTAAAATTCGTAATCTTAAAAACATTAATTTCTTTCGAATGTAATGAAATAAACGGACGTCTTGAAAAAGAAAAAAATAAAAACGAAAAAAATGTCATCTACCTGCGATTGATCATGCGGATGTGCATGAAGGCGATACGAAAAATAGTCATCTCTCTTTCTCCGTTTGCTTATACTACGGATATAAGAGACACCGTATGGAATGACGAGAGAAGACAATGAGTACCGAGTAAAGAAAAGGGAAGAGAAGCCTCGGAGAGTGGAGAAGAGAAGAGATTTCGGGTATCGAGTTCTCATGAATAAGGGATAAGGCGAAATTCTTCATATAGCCGCGGGATGAACGAAGGATAAGAAGAGGACAACGCGCGCGTTCACTCACGAGCCTGCCGCGCGAGTCTCAATGACAAAGTCTGACTTTTGTATATACGGCGTCACGTATATCATCTTGGTGAACGTTAAAAAAGGCGTTATCCATATAAATTTGACGTGTTAAATTTCGCGAATCAAGCCTTTTTGCTTGTCAGGCAGTCGAGAGACGTAAATATACAAATATCCATGGTCTGGAGGCAAAAGGGCGTATCTAGTGTATTCAAGAATATACCTTTCAACTTTCTGTCATGGAGAAACCGATATTTGTATATTATACCTATGGAAACACACAGAGTGAATGTGAAGCTGCGCGAAGTTTCTCTCGCGACATCACGAGCTTAAGGTGCGTCGTTAAAATGTAAAATAAAAAAGTCTTCCCAGCCTAAGTCTCTCTCTCTCTCTCTCTCTCTCTCTCTCTCTCTCTCTCTCTCTCTCTCTCTCTCTCTCTCTCTCTCTCTCTCTCTCTCTCTCTCCTTCTCTCTCTCTCTCTCTCTCTCTCTCTCCTTCTCTCTTTCTTTAGTAGATATTTCTGCTTCTTTCGCGCCTTTTTCTTTTCTTCTCCTCATCGTCGTTACATTCTCCTCGCGAAGCCTATACGCGTCATCCGAGCGTGTAACCAACGCCATGACGGTAAATTTCGCGAGTCTGCGAAAGATCTACGAGGCATGATCCGCGTATACAACGACGGTGAGATCCTGCGTCAATAAAATTATCGCGACACTGGCAACACAGTTCGCTGTGTAGTCTTTTGCGAGGGAGAAAAACAAAATAAAAAGGAATTCGCTGACCTTGGAAATCATTTCGAATGACTATATGGTTGGTTACAGCGCCATTTTAAATGAGAGGGATTAAGTATCGTTTGATTTCTTCTCTGGCGTTAAAATTCACGGGATCTTTAAGAATTATTGTCGCTCAAATTTTTTGGACTCTTTGACAAGTTTGAGGTTTCTCGAAATGTCTAACCATCGATGATATAATTAACAGATCTTTGCCTATTTTCTTTCGAGCATCGAATTTGATCAATTTATTACTTACAGCAAATATAGATGCTGATACATTGATCGTAATTGCTCCGATCAATTTCTCTCCTGTTCAAGGGGGAATCCTGCTTCAGAAGGTCCAAAAATTCATTTTGTTTTTGCCTAAATTGATATAGATAAACTATCCAAGAATATATTCACACAGTTATAGATGTCAAAACTTTAAAGCGCGTTTTCTCGAGTTTTCATTTTTTCGATTCGTCTGAATTCCCGAGCGCGATGGCAAAAAAACTAAACAACCTATCGACTCGAACCAAAGTTTGTTCTCTTCAGTATTGAATTCTCCTCTAAGTGAACTAACAAAATTGTTAAAAACGTATTTTCAAATAACTTTTACAGCACGTTAAAGTAATTGTTTTTTAAGTACACATTTTTTCTTTTCAAACCTGAAAAAAGTTATGATTTCATGATTATTTAAACTTTTTCTTAGTTCACCCAGAAGAAAAAATATATGTTAATTGGAAATTTTTTTAGTTTTTTTTTATTTCTGGGAATAATTACGAGCTGCGTCTTTCCCGCCAATTGGAAACTACAGTGGCAAGGAGCTCATGGAAAGGGCTCATTGCTCTGCAATTTATTATTGTATCTGCTTTAAAAAAATTATTTTTACACTTCAAATACATATCATACACCATTTTTAATCCAAATTAAAAATTATCAAACGTAAGAATTTTTTGCTTCTTTGTGTGTACGAATGAATTCACGATTGCTGCAACAAATTTGCCAAGCCCTTTTCAACCCTTTGTTTTGCGAATTAAAATGAAAAATCCGGCACGAAATAAAATGAGGGATATTTGTTAAAAAAAAAAATAAAGTAACCATAAATATTCATAAGTGAATTATTTTTCTTTCGTGAGAAGCTATTAATTATTATGATTTCGCAATAATTCTTCACAATTCTGTCATCAAATCATTCTGAATGATTTTTCATTCGAACGACACCTAATTCTGTGCAATGTCGTTATTTCATTGCTATTACACGGTTCTGCACATTCTCGCCTAATCTATACGTGTGATAACACGGCTTGCGCATCTCCGTCTGTATTTTTTTCTTTCTTTTTTTTTCCACCTTTTCTCAAAGAAACGTGGACTCAACACACGCGTTATATTCTACCACGCGGGCTTGGTTGAGTCACGCAAAGCAATTACCGCTGAGTGCGCTCTGTCCGGCGTACGTGAGTATATACATTGTGGGGACAACTTCGGTTTTCTCTTGTACTATAATACAGCTGCGAATGGAGACTCCACGACAGACGCTCGTACTGTGATAATTTCAAGTGTAAATTTGGCATAGAACCGGGCCAGAGAGTCAAGTTCCCAGCGTTCCCACAAAACCATAATATATATATATATATATATTATTTTTTCATGCAAAAACTTCTATGATATTTTCCATTCCTCGACTTCCGCCTTCGTTTGAAATAATAACTTTCGCAATAATTCTTATAAGGTTATAACGACCCAGATAATGAACGCGCAATACCCGTAAATGAAAGTTCAGTTTTCAACTTTCCGGCTAAAAAAATTCAGAGTAGTTACTATTTTCGATATATTATTAATTTAGCTTTAAAAATCGGCACTTTCATTTATTCCGTCATTAACCGGGACAACGAATTTAGGACGTGTCTAAGTCGTCGATTGGTGTTCCATAAACTAAACAGTTTTCAGTGTTCTCCAATCCCCTTAGAAATTCAGCGCAATGGTATTGAATTTTTTTTCAATTATTCATCAAATAAAAATGTAAATGGAACTAAGTAAATGGGAAATAATAGTATAACGACGATTTTTTAGGATTGATTCCCGACTGTTCGTTAACTGGGACTCTGTCGAGTCTGGGCCAGCAAGTCGACGGATTATCAGTAACTCGGGCATACGATACGCATTTTTTATTTTCTTATTTATCCTGATTTTTCAACGTTTTTACAAAAAAATTCAATATTATTACATTCAGCATGAGCGAAATTGTTGATATGAAACCAATGTTTTTGGATATCGTACTCAGATATGATTGAAAAATGTCAGAGCTGGGCAAAGTACCCGAAAGTACTTCAAGTACAAAGTACAAAGTACAGCAAGTACTCGAAGTACTCGTGTATTTCAAGTAACAAGTACCGTAAATACTTGAAGAACCAAGTACTTCAAGTACTGAGTACCTAAAGTACTGAATATTTGAAGTACTCGAAGTATCAAGTACTTGAAATACGTCAAGTATCAAGTATCAAATACTTTTCAAGTTTTCAGATATAAATCTCGTAAGTTCCAGTATATACTTATATTTTATGTCTTACATAATCTTTGAGCTCATTTGATATTTTGATTCAAGTACGTTTTGTATCAAAACATATTTTTACATTGTGCAATTCACTCAGTTTAGGCAGATTGGAACAGAAATATTTAAACGAAGAATTGGAAATCGTTTTAAAAAATGGCATTGACGATTGTAATTAAGATTTATTTAGCTTCAAGTTTGAAGAAGAAAAATTAAAGAATATAATAGATGGATTGTTAAAAACGGAGCCATGCATTGACAATGACACCGTAACTATACAGTAGCATGGAGCCTTTGAACGGTCATTCCTTACAATCTTAACCAAAGATTGAGCAGAACGTTCCTCAATTATATCCCGTGCAGAATTTTTTTAGGGATACCCTAAGTCCGACCATATCCCGATCGGGATTGTCCATGGACTCCCCAAAACCGGTATCCCCATAGGAATCTATATGGTATCCGTCTCGTAATCGGATTGGTGGATGTGGCAAAATTTGTAAGTTATGGCGCCACTTTCTTTCAGGGTGTACCGATTGAATCCCAATCTCACGTTTGTTCTGAATCAGGATTTGTTGAGAGCTCCTCAAGACGAGTATCCTCCGATGATTTAATGGGATGATCGAAGAATTTTTATTTGCGAAATGCCCAGTCATATTCCGAATAAAGCTTGTTGACACATTATTCGATTGGCATAATAATAATAATAATAATGAGTAGTGATGGTGGTGGTGGTAGTGGTAGTGGTAGTGGTGGTGGTCGTGTGGTCATGTGGTCGTGTGTTCGTGTGCTCGTGTGTTCGTGTGTTCGTGTGTTCATGTGTTCGTGTGGTCGTGTGGTCGTGTGGTCGTGTGGTCGTGTGGTCGTGTGGTCGTGTGGTCGTGTGGCGGTGGCGGTGGCGGTGGCGGTGGTGGTGGTGGTGGTGGTGGTGGTGGTGGTGGTGGTGGTGGTGGTGGCTCAAAAGTTGAAACGCCATCGTGTTTCAGGATCGATAGACTCTTGAATTTTTCCAGATTTTTCCCGTCATGTGTGCGATTTTAATTATCAGCAGCCATTGTTAATTAACAAACAAATCAACGAAGGAGTCAGTCCACTCAAAAGTTGAAACGCGATCGTGTTCCAGGATCGATAGACAATACTCCTTAATTTTTTCAGATTTTTCCCGTCATGCGTATTCTTTTCTGAATTTTGGCTTCTCGCTACCGCTGCTAGCTTCAGCCTCATGTATAGTGTATAGAAGATATTTATAAAGTAAATGTACAAGCATTCGACAGCTTCGTGGTTAGAGCGTTAGTTCATTAGGTAGGCAGATAGGTAGGTAGGTTGTCCTTAAATCATTTTCCGGGTTAGCAAATAAATTTTCAACGACCGGAATCATCCTCGGAACAACAACAATCAATAAAAAATGTCAAAAACATTAATGTTCATAAAATATAATATTTTTTGTCATTCATTTCGGGTCCAATACGCAAACGAAGGCTAGTGAGACGTCGTAGGTTCAAACCCCGGTGTCGACGTTTTTTTTTGTTTAAATTTTTTCTATGGCTCAGATAATAATAAACAATTGCCTATAACCTGAATTGCGGAAGATAAATATTTATTCGGGATTTTATATATATGCCAGATTAAACCACATTTTGATCGGGTTTTGACTGGATACCATAATTGGATCCCGACCGAAATTTCTGCACGGGATATTCAAAGGCGTTATACATATGCAATCATTAGCAAGGCGTATGTAAAAGTAATTCATATACTTGGTACTTGCAAAAGTACTCAAAGTACAGGTAAGTACTTGAAAATTTAAGTACAGATACTTGAAGTACAGGTCGAGTACTTGGAAATTTAAGTACAATACTTGAAATACTTTTTAAGTACTTTGTATATACTTTAAGTACTGTACTTCCAGTACATCGCAAGTACCGGGTACAGTCCGACCTCCGAATAAGAACGGTAAAGCCCCCAAGGGGAAGAGTTTTGTCTATATTTCTGGTGCCCCCACCAGGCGCGCGCTCCACGCTCTTGGACTCGCTCTGTCTCTCTCTCTCTCTCCTTTTCGCATGCGGACCTCTCAATGAAAACGCTCGAAAGAGAAACTTATTCACGGAAACTTATTGCTCGGAGTTCGAGTCGGAGTGGGGGAAGCGCTCGAACGAGAAATAGGGGAACCGTTCTTATTCCGGGCGTTCTTATTCGGAGGTCGTACTGTACTTGAAGTACACTGCCCAGCTCTGAAAAATGTTAAAAGAACGTGAATCCTCCGTTAAATGTTCACTAACTGGGACATTCTCCTTATCATAGTTTCATTGAGGCCATTTGAAGTTTCGATAAAGTTCAATTTTTTTTTTTTTCTGTCAAATCGCGAATTGCCATCTCGTATTTTTTCGTTATCAATCTAAAATATTAATAAAATCGATATTATTATCGTCGTATCGCGTAATTTGATGTTTTTATTGCGAAAATCCCTATTAGAATTTTTATAACGATTTTCGATTTCAATTTTCCAATTTTCATGCAACGTGTAAATCAATATTCTTGCAGCGAAAAATTTTTACGTCGCAATGACAGGGCAATGAGATTCGAGCGTAACAAATATAGATTTCTGCGAGACAAAATTATATTACGAGGATCGCTAAGAGAGCGTAGCCATCAGGAGAGGGGTCGAAAGTGAAAGCAGAGCCCCGGTGAGAAATGAGAGAGGGCGAGTTTCAGTGAGCGTAAAGACGAGCGAGCAGAAAAAATCATATCGAGCATATACATATCGATGGACTATAATACCAAAGGGGCCTATCGGTTGTGTATAATCACGGCTTGTACGCCTCTATGAAATTTAACCATCGATATGTATACACATAGCTCAGGCGACGACGTACGAAACACACGATGATTCTATTAGCGATACCATTAACGACACGGCTTTATTATGCTCGAAGCTTCGCGTTTATAGTTACAACGCGAAAATATATAGACATATTATATACATGTATAATTTTATATATACATATACATGTCACAACCCCAAGAGTAGGGATGCGCATCAGCGGGATTACGTGTATATATATGTAGAGAAGGGATGAGAGATGGAATACATAAAGCGAAGGATCCGAGGGTTGTATGCCCAGCACTGACGTCAATTAGATCTGACATTCATGTATTATACCTAGTTATATTCTCTTTCGTTCAATCTCACGTACATAAATCGTACGGAATGATTCGGGAAAACGATAAAATCGAGTAATAACCAAAAATATTCAATGAAAATTATGCATTTATGCATAAAAATACGTTATAACGTCAGCGCGTCTGTAAAATCGAGAATTTCATCATTATGACAATTGTCACTACAAAGCGAATGATCCACGACGTGAATTGTTGAAAAAAAAGGCTCATCACCTTTTTTCGCTCCAATTTCACCCTATATAATTTGATTGATTCGTGTGATGAAAATTCCTGCAAATTATGAATCACTCTCTCTATTTCGTGTGTGACATGTCGCCGCCAAATCTACGTGTTTGTTCACTCGTTGGACCGTGAGCAAACGCCATATAGTATATATGTCTCACGAGTTATACGACTGTATGTACGAAAGATCCTTTCGTAAACGTGGGTGGGTCTGAAAGGGACGAGCAGAGAGACAGAGAGTGTGTATGCGTGGATGTGTGTATATGATTGGGGGTGAGTGAGTTTTAGGGAGGGAAGCTCGATACGAGGGGTTGTGCTCTGTGGAATAAAGGAGGGTTCGTGACTGTTTCGGGTAAGTCTACGTTGATGCTGGACGCCGAATGGATTTGTATGCTCAAGGAGAGTTGGCGGAGAGGAGGGGAGAAGCAACCCAAGCGTACAGGGCAAATGGCGACTGTATACATATCACTTCGCTTCCTCTCTCTCTCTCTCTCTCTTTCTCTTTTCACAGAATCCAAGGGATGTGCTTCGAGAGCTTTGAGAAGGGTGAGCCGCGCCGGATATTAGCCCAGAGTCACGAGTATTATACTCGTGTTACGCACTCGACGGACTAGAGGGGTCCCCGACGATGACGCTATCCTATTTCACATATACATAACTACCACACATCTATCGCGAAAACTCAAGAGACTCGTGTCGCGTCGTTCGAGCATGTGAAACGATTTGGAATACGCCCTTCTGACCTTAAAACAACTGGCAAACAGTGAAATACATATAAATCGTGTGTATATATCGACACGTGGTATATGTATAATAATGTCGAGTCAAGGAAGAGAGCCGAGCCAAGAAAACACATGACCCAGCACTCGATATTTTCGGAGCTCTCAAAGTTCTCACAGACCGAATCCCTCCCTTGTGTTATATATATATATGTGTGTGTGTGTGTGTGTGTGTGTGTGTGTGTGTGTGTGTGTGTGTGTTTGTGCGGCTCCAAGATTCTTGGCTTTCCTGCTCGATTAACTTCACCATGGTTCGTTACTCCAGGACATATATATGCCGGCTTTTTTCTAGTCCCTTATACTTTACTGACAATCATATGAGAAGACTGGGGACGATCGTAACACATTCTGCCATTTGCCAATTTTCGGTATCAATGACGGACCGAGAGAAAACAATTTATCGACGAACCGTGATAAACCTTACCTTCAAAATAGCGGATGGTGGTCCTAACTGTTTTGGCCCAAAATCCCTTTAATTTCAGTCCTGATTAATGTTGCAATTGCACCGGCTAAATTGATTGGAAAAAAGGAACAAAACTATCGGAAAATATCGATGTAGAGAATTTTATACATTTATAAATCACCAGGAAACAGTGAATGAACGTCTTGTGCCGCGTGTAAGCCTTCGATTCTTAGTAAATTGGGCCTTAACTCAAAGAATTTATCCTAGGCTATGAACGGCCAGTCTACCGCGATGTCACAACTTCCATCAAAGGGCAGTGTTGCAGTTTCCCCCGGTCTCTGTATAACGCCATTGGTATACGTGTGTCCAGACTATCGAAAATAACGAGGACCTCGAGACCAAGACGCCGCTATGGGAAATCATACTTATATGGAATATGAAATGGAGTCGTATGGAGGATTGCATGGTCCATGAAATATTGAAGCAAAGTCCAATCTCTAGAACACGAGACCGTATACCCTCACTTGTAATACCAACCCCCTCCGATCGTCGTTGCTTTTCGCCATTTTCTATCGCGCATGCATTTCTCTCTCTCTCTCTCTCTCTCTCTCTCTCTCTCTCTCTCTCTCTCTTTCTCTCGTCAAGCTCAATAAATCTCCCGTCGCGGACTCGCGTTTATTTCACAACGCGCTTCACGGCGTTCCGCGAACTTTTGCTTACACATTAACCATGTATGGGATATCTCAGACATGATGGGACGATTTTTGGGAAAGAACAATTTTAAAAATTTTCACGGCCTATCTGTACAAGAATTTTTTTTATAAATTTCCTTCAACGCTTCCTTTTCCTGGGGCAATATGCTCTTGTTCACTTTAAAAAGACGTTTGGTACATGAGAGACATCGTGCGTTTATCAAATTGATTCGTGAACAGTGGCTACGAAAAAGAAATGAAAAATCGAAATTTTTGTTTCTGAGGCTCTGCTTTTCCCGAAATTTCTTTGCAGAAGCCCAGGCACCTTTCGCGAATTAAACGCGGGAATTGAAAACTCCTGTAGCGAAAATCCGTGCCATTTCATGTGGAATATCCCATGTATGAGCGATGGCGAACGGTGAAGCATTATGGATCGTGGGGTGAATCTACGGCTACATATATATACCTACGCATTACTCTCGTCGCTTAATACGAACCCGGGAAGGTCTGCATAGCTATATCACTCAACGCACTATGTATACTTGGTCTTTCTCTGCTCTCTCACTCTACTCTCGCGCAGAGCGAAGCAGGTTTACGATCCAACGAACTATTATTCTCCGGTACGGTGCAACCCCTCGCAGGTTGCGATTATATATCGCGATATATATATATATATATATATAAATGCATGTGCTCGTCTTCGTCGACGTCGTTCGCCATGCCGGAAATTCGGAGACGATTGAAAGTGCGCGCTATATGCAAACGCAGGATCGAACAAAAACCTATATATACATGCGCACCAAGATCCCGTGCAGAAATTTAAAATAGGCGCTGATGGCCAGACCAGTTTTCCTTTTTTCTGGCCAGTTGATTGCCAGTAAACTGTCGAGTGCCAGACTAGGCGTGTAACGCAAATCTGTCTAGTTTGCCTGTCATATGTGGCGGACTGACGAGTTGCTGGTCGGAAAAACTCGATAGGCAGAGATCTCGACAGCTTTTAACCAGAGAACTCGGCAGTTGCTAGTCAGGAAACTATGTATATCTTTGCTAATATTTTTTAATGCAAAATACAAACAAAAACGAAATAGGTATAACTTGAAAAATGGTTCCATACGCATATTTTTTCATTGTTACAGGTCATATAAGAGTTACACTGTGGGAAAAAAAAAACCTGCAAGGATTTCTGGATAGAAGTTTATCCTCCTCGACGGGGACTCGAACCTGCGACCTACCTATCCTACCCCTAACTATCTAACACGCTACCCACTACTGCTATCGACTGTTTATGCACTTTCGTAATTCATATCATGTATTTGACACGCCAGAGAACACTTGATCAGTTGTATGTTGGGAGCTACTCAGGGGATGGTGGTGGTCGCGTCTTCAGCCGTTTATTTAGTATAACCATGTTGGTTTTGGGAGAAATTAAAAAATTGAATGTGGCGAATCCAATTATGGTTGATCCAGAATTCTAAAAATTCCATACTTGTCAGATTCACTCTAACTGTATATTCAGAGGTTTTTTTAGTCGGTGAACACGAATTTGAGGTCTAAATTAAAAAACTCAATATGGCGGATCCATTATGGTGAATCGAAAATTCTCAAAATGCCATTAACTTGTCAGATTATGACTGAAAATTCTGGCCAATATTACGTTGAGATTTGTCGAGTTTTCCCAGACTAGTAAATCCAAAAGAATTCTGGCCAGTACCAGATCCGGCAACGCCAAGTTCGTCCTAAATTAGTAAATCGATCACTGGCTCTGGCCAGTAGCCCGGCAAAATGGTCAAATTACTTGATCAGTCAGTAAATCTGCTTAGGTATATATAAAAATTGTCCCGATTTTCATGTTTTGGACAACAATTTTACCAGATCGGTCAAAACTACGAGAATAATGTTTGACAGATCGAATCCTAATGTCAACGGACCATCGAGCGAGAAAGAAATTTATTTTATTAGCATCGAACTTTACTTGTATAAAATGTATTTGAAAATCAAATTGCCACATATCTACTTTAGTAAGGAAAAAAAAGAAATTATTTCTAACTACAGAGTCGTTTTGACGACTGACGACTGTGTATAAGTTGAGAATAAGGCGACATATATTATATATATACTCCCAGCTAAATTGCATTGCGGATTCTTGCACTTGCGGTTGTGGATGAATCAACGCCGAGAGTATATTTACGTGCCGAGGATGATTAAAGTTCAGACAGAGAGAATAACAATAATTTACATTCCAGAATTTTTGGGATATAGCTGAAGAAGAGGGAACAAGGTACTCCACTCACAGCAGGCTGCGGTCATTTGACAAAGGCGTGTATTTGCCGAGGGTCGAGGCAAAGGATTATTTAGAAAAAAAAAATTACAAATCTTTCGCATTCCAGGGATCGCGAACAAATGAATAAATTTTGGAGTTTTTCAATGTCGGCAATGCCGATCGGTGGAAATTTATTCGATCAAACGCGAATTTTATTCTGCTGAAATGGAAACATTCATGGGAGACAAACAAATTTTATCTCCAAGTCAAATAAATCTGCGGGACAATGGATTTGATTTTAAAGAGGAATTTTTGTCCGCTGCGTGCACTCGCAAGTACGCGCCTTCGCGTATAAAGGAAGCTCAATTCCTCCAGCACCGAGATTATCGTTCAAATACCAACTTTACGAGACCTTTATCTGTCTCTCTCTCTCTCTCTCTTTCTCTCTCTCTCTCTCTCTCTCTCTCTCTCTCTCTCTCTCTCCTTTGAAGAGTGTCATAAACCATAAAGGCACCCATCAACGAGCTATCCGAAATGTAAACAGAAGATACAAGAGAGGAGAGCCCTGTAGGCTCGAAGTATGTATGTGTGTAGCTTAGGAGCAAAGAGCCATGGATGAAGATGCGGAGGAAATACTTCTTTTTTTTTTTATCAGTGAATAAGAAAGAACTATTGCGAAAGTACAATGAGTAATTTGCTACAAGTACCGAGACAAATTTTCCGGGAGCATAGACTATTTGAGAGTTCAAATTTTCAGACGAATATCTGACAAGACAAAGACGAAGGGACGATTGATGAGAAAGGTTTAGAGACAAAAAAAGGAATTTGATTAGCCCGAAATTTTGTCATTTTGTCATAGATCTGATTCGGTACGACAATGTTTGAGCTCGGAATTTTCACACTGACAACTCACCGTGAATGCCAAGGATATGGCACTTCGAAAAATCTTCGCCAAGGATTCTTCGTTTAACGTTTAATTATCAAAAGACCATCAAAGAGCCTGAGAAAAGCTAAAGTGTAACTGATAAAAAAAAAAGTGTCGTGAGATCACTGCCACAGTTTTGGGGGGTTCAAAAAACTCGTTGGAATGTCATATACATCTGGCAAAGACGCGACCTCTTTCAAACCCGGAAACTCTCTCGTCCTTTCGATCTTACGAACAACAAGACAACGAGCAAGAGGAATATCGTTGAGTATAAAGCTCAAGGCGATATTCAATGGTGAGAGCAATAGCAGCGGGGAGAATATATCAGCAGCACCCGGAAAAGGACCCTCCTGACCTTAATTGGTTTATTGCTCGAGGATTACGTTTTGGTCGGCCGACAGTGAGCCCTTTTTTTTTTTTTGCTCGACGAATTTCGAAACGCTGGCTCTCACCGCTGGAGTCTTTTCTCCCCTGACCATATACGACTCTCGATGTAGCAACAAAAATTCGTGAGACACGACAATCCTGGGGGCTCTCAAAAGGCTCGGAGGATTTGTCTCGGTGGTCAGGACACCGCACGCAATTTTACTTTTATATCCAGGAGTTTGCTCGAGGAACGCTCGAGCACCGAGAGAAACGAGTTTACCTGACTAATAGAATCCTATACGAATTGAATATTGCTGAATGTGGAAATTTTTAAAATAATAATTCAAATAAATTCAAGCCCGTAAGTCTTTTTCTCAGTCCTCCTGGATCTGAAAACTCGTGAAAACATCCGTACGATTCGATTTATATCAAATTTATCTCAATATTATTTTTATTTTTTACTTTCACTGGTCGCGATAAAATTTCAGCGATAAAAACTAATCGACTCTTCTAGCCAAACATCCATGAACAACGATCGTGTCTATATATTGCAGAATAATATTCTTCCATTTGGGATCAATATGTATTTCGTAAACAAAATGGGGTCTTTGGGATCCACGCGCGAGTATACCGGTACTACGAAAAACCGACGCGAGTGCTGGAAGGCTGGGAAATTTTTAAAAAATTTCATTTTCTTTCGACCTAAAAGATTTAAAATTTATAACAAAATTCATCGATCGAAGGATTAAGACGTTTTACGATCTATAAGAATTCGGAATATCGGCGAGGAAAAAAAATTATTAAAACTGAAAATCCAGAAATGCAGTGCAAAAGACATCCACTTTGGTTGGAACAAATACGAGTGGAGGGTTGATTTAAATGATTTAACCTCGGGCTCTCTGGTAGTCGAGTTATACATAATGTATACCTCTTGTAAATGTATGTATTGCATACACACACACTCGTATACTGCGTACATATATGTCTATATATAGTAACGGACAAACACACTGGACAATTTAACAGCGGAGAGGAGCGTTACGACTGCAATATATTTACACGTGTATTTACGACCGTCCACTTTACCCTTTTTACCCGGGCAAAGCGAACAAGCTCTCTCTCTCTCTCTCTCTCTGCCTTGCACAATCCTCTCCCAAAGCAGAACCAAACTTTCCGAGAGCAAAAAGCCATCACAAATAACGAAAATACTGCCCTCACGAGCGTGTACCTCCTATTTTCCTTCTTTCTCTCGCTCTCTCTCTCTCTTTTTTTTTTTTTTTTTATCAATTACCTTCCAGCCACTCTGCTAAATTGTACGATGCACCATGCCATTTGGTTCAGTCAAAAATTATTATGATACCGCTTACGGATTCTTGGTGCGAGACCCAAAATAATCAAGGGACTCTAAAAATTGATGGTGTTAGTGATTTTGTTTTTTTTTTTTTTCAACACACCGAGAAATATGGATGCGGATCGTGGTATAATTTCATTTTAAATAATAAGACGTTGCGCGAACAACGAACTAACCTACGGTATAACGTGAAAAAGAGGCAATTATGGGCCAGAGTAAAATGAAATTTTATTTTTTATTTACAATGTATTTATACGTCGATTTGTGGCTGAGAAAATTTTTACCACGTCTTTTGTTTCCGACGATTTTTCAAACAATCGCTTTTACATGTTAAATCAATACAGCTATCGATAAGCTCGTTAGAATTAATCCGTTATTCGAGATAAAACAGCGAATCGTTAGTTCACGTTATCGGAATGAAAAACTTTTTTTGGTGGACGAGAAATATGTTTCAGTATTCAGTACATCAATCTAAATTATGTGGCGCATGATCAATGAATTTTTTACGAAGCCATGGGAAACCAATTTTTTTAAAATTGCTCTGAACTTGTCATAACTATGAATAATGTTTCAATGGTCAGCTGTATTATTTTTGCACTATTTGCCGACGACGAAAGAAAAAAAAACGATTGTTTCAACTATACTACCATATTGAAATATCGTGGAATGGTTTATATCACAGCTGGGCAAAGTACCTGAAAGTACTTCAAGTACAAAGTACAAAGTACTGTAAGTAATTGAAGTACTCGTATATTTCAAGTGCCGAGCACTTGAAGTACTAAATATTTGAAGTACTTGAGGTATCAAGTACTCGAAATGCGTCAAGTATCAAGTATCAAATACTTTTCAAGTTTTCAGATATAAATCTCGTATAAGTTCCAGTACTTTTATTTAATTTCTTACGTACTTTATGAGCTCATTTTATTTTGATTCGAGTACTTTTTGTATCAAAAAATATTTTCACATTGTGCAATTCACTCAGTTTAGGCAGATTGGAACAAAAATATTTCAACGAAGAATTGGAAATAATTTTACAAAATGGCATTGAGGATTGTTATTAAAATTTGTTTAGCTTCAGGTTTGAAGAAGAAAAAATAAAGAATATAATACACGGATTGTTAAAAACGGAGCCATGCATTGACAACGACACCGTAGCTACCCTACCTTGAGCCTTTGAACGATCATTCCTTACAATCTTAACCAAAAAATGGCGCAGAACGTTCCTCAACAAAGGCGTTATACATGCAACCATTAGCAAGACATATTCAAAAGTGCTTGAAGTACAGAAAGGTACTTGAAAATTTAAGTACAAATGCTTAAAGTACAGGTCGAGTACTTGGAAATTCAAGTAAAATGCTTGGAATACTATTTAAGTACTTTGTACTTTAAGTACTGTACTTCCAGTATACATCGCAAGTACTTGAAGTACTGCCCAGCTCTGGTTGGTTTGAGTTGGAATTTGAAAATTGTATTTTTTCAAGAATCAAACGATAAAAAACGAAATATATATCCGGGACGTATATAGGGACCCTAACTTCTCCTCCCGCGCTACGTATCCCTCTGCACGATGGAACTACGAGAATACGGAGAATTTTCGAAATGAGCAGCACCGAAATCCAATAAAGTTAGCTATATAAACGTTACATAACGTTATATATATCGTTATTCCGACAATATATGTATATATATCTCCTCTCGTAACTCACTCGCGGTAATAAAGAGGTGTCTGTCGCAGGTGCACCCTTTGCGTATATATACGTCATATATATACCGTACATGTATACGTAAATTCAAAGCACAGGTATTATATATATATGAAATACCCATGTACTCCTAATATAATCTATACATTGCGCGGGATGTACTCTCGTCGGGAGTTATCGATTTACCGCGAGAGAGAACGTCCCGCTCGCCCTCTCTTGCGGACCTCCACCGCAGTTTTGCGCTTCCGGGGGATATTGCCCCCACGGAAATTTATGTACGTGAAAAATGTGAAAAAAAAAAATATATATATATATATATATATATATATATATATTAGGGCGGAGTGAAAAAGGTCAATTTTCGTGGATCGTATCGTAAGAGCGCCAAAAAGTTGCGTCTTGGCATCACTAAAAAGTGTGCCAAACGAAAAAATTTATAATCGATATCTTCTGTTCCGGCAAACGCCTCAAAGTTTTCAACTCTTCAACATGGGGTTCAAATGGAGAAAATACTTAAAAATTCCAGTTGGCACTAAAAAATTCATAAAAACTCACCGCGGGTGGTTCGATTTTAGCCCCCCCTCTGCGCTTTCTCAAAGCGAGACGAATGTGGCTTTCATTTGACGTCTTATAATTTAAAATATCTTGCTTAGTTTCGGAGATACAAGCATTTGAAAAATGAGTTTTTTTTTTTCGGGGAAAAAATTAGAAAATGATAAAAAATTTCATTAGGAACGAAGAACCGCCGAAATGACCGGGTAGCACTGGGAAGAATTCATGGAAGCTCGATGAAGAATTTAACTTTCATTTAAGATTTTGATACTCAAATGTAATTATTCAAACGCTTTTGTATTTTGGGAAATAAACGAGATTTCCAAATGTCGAAAGACTGAAAAAAAAACTTGATTCTTCGTCGAATTTTCATAAATTCTTTCTCGTGCTAACTGGTCATTTCGGTGGTTCTTTGTTCTTAATTAAATTTTTTTGTCATTTTGTAATTTTTTTCCCCGAAAAAAACTTTATTTCTAAATGCTTGTATTTCCGAAACTACAAGCAAGATATTTTAAATTTTAACCCTTTCAAGAGGGCAGTGGGCACTCCTAGAGTGCCACCGGTTTTCCTGTGCACTGAAAAAAAAGTTTCCCGATTCAAGCCATAATTATTATTGCTTCAGCCATATTATATGGGAAAATACGCTACTGCCATACCATCTAGGTAATAAAGCCATACAAATATGACTGACACAATATCGTTGGCGTAAGCATACCACTATGTCATGACAGACATATACCCAATAGCTCCGCGAATCTGACAAGTATCTCTATTTCAGCAATACCATAGTATGGTTGAGTTCACCATCACGAGTTATGCGTATGCCAACCATACTAGTATAGCTGTCTTATAAACGCTAGCATACGAGGTAGACGAACACCAGCCATACTATAGCCGAAGCAAACATATACAATGTTGTTTCGTAGATAGCAGTTTTGTCAGTGTAGGCAGAATTCTTTGTATACCAACAATACTAGTAGAGCTGTTTTATAAACGCTAGAATACGAGGTAGACGTACCAGCTATACTACCAAAAGAATATGGCTGAATTATAAATTCATTTTACATAGATAAATTACAGGATATTGTACCTACCTATACTCGTATAGGTAAGTATATATAGTAGGGGATATTCGGGTCACAGTAAAAATTCAGCCAATATGTTTCATAATCATGAATATTTATTTTAATCATCTGTTATCGATAATGATATTCATACATAAATATTTTGCAAAAGATACTTGATTTTTAGAGCTAATGAAACACACCTGGAAGTTTGAGAGAATCCATGGCCCGGAGACATATGATACTCTCCTTGCAGGAAAATGACAGTTGACCTAACCTACAAAAATTCGCTTGTTATACGATTGGCGTTTATATAACAGGAAAAATAGTCCTTTTTTACATATTCCGTAGATAAGTGAGAACGGACTTACCTTCAAATGTTGGTATAAGCTCATCAAGATTCCGTTTGTTCAGTTTCTTCTTCACAAACTCGTTCATTATCAAATTTTGCGTAGCGAGGTCTCGTTTTCGCGCGAGGCAGAGGCATAGACACCACGCGTTAACAGATTACTGTAGGTGTTCCAAAAACGTAGTATAGTTGCGCGAGCCATATTAGTATAGCTATGTGTCACAACGTTATTCTCGCAGCCATACTATATGGTTGAAATAGCTAGGCATGTAAAAATCAGCTACTACAGCTGTTTGAACAATACAGTGTAGTTTCGCGAGCTATGTTAGTATGGCTGATTTACAAAAACGATAAATTTCCAGCTATTTATAATGACTAAGCTAGCCAGACGATTGAGTGTTGTCCACAAAGGCGCAGTATAGGCGCCGTAGACAAAACTGCTTTGCCTTCACCAGCGATATTATTGTTGAATTAGAAATACTTCACTAGTCATATTTGTATGAACTTTACGGCAATCGGGATTTTCTAAAAGGGCTACTGCATTTTCTGTGTGGGCAATATTTTTTCACCAGTATACCTATAACTGGCCAACAATAACAGTATTATTGTAAATCCCGAACCATTTTTTTCAGTGTGCTTTCATTATATTTCAAAATTTCAATATTTTTTTTCTCAAAAAGTATATATGCATTTTTGAAAAACATGACAAGAGAGCTTTTTTGTTCAAAATTTCATGCAGAATGCAATAAAAAAATTTTTGTTTAGAAATTTTCAATTTTTTTGCTTGAGGTCCGCCATATTGCCGCCGCCATCTTGAATTTTTTAATTTTGACTTCAGATTTGTAATGAGCGACCCCAAAATCATAAGAATATGATAAGAACAGTTTTGATAAAATTTCCAGTTTTATTGCGCCCCTGAAAGGGTTAATATACGTCAAATGAAAGCTGCAATTCTTCTAACTTCGAGAAAGCGCAAGGAGGCTAAAATCATGTTAATAATATACATGCTAAAGGGGTGGGTATATCGATTTTTCACTTTTTTTTAGAAAAATCAAGAGGAGCAGGCTTGAAACAATTTTTTTTCTTCATTTTATTAATTTACACAAAAAAATAACGATGAGCTGATCTATACAATTGACACTGGAGATATATATAATGGTATTTCTAAAATTTGTGATTCTAATTATTAACCCTTCTATATTCTGTGGATGTCTCTATTTCCTGCACTTTCTAAATGATAATTTCGAACCGTAATTCTTATAATAATTGGACATTCGAGAATATGAACCATTTCTACAAATTATTTTTCTGGAATATTGATTGTCTATACTATTAAATTCTGCAGCTCACAATTTTTAAAATAACTTTTCCTACAATAATTGGATCGGATAACAGAGAGAGCCCTTTTACCGAATAAATTTGAATTAAATTAAAGCTCTTTATTTGCGTCATTCGGAACTTAAAATTTTTGAAACCTTCTACTCTCGTATTTATTTGTTATTCAAGTTTATCGAATTCGGAATTTCGGCCATTCTGATTTTCGGTTTTTCTGATTTTTTTATCCCCGCCAAAAATTCCGACGACAAAATGCCCGAGCAACAAAACACCTAAGCGACAAAATACCGAAGGACAAGCAATTAAACGACAAAAATCAGCATCAATCAATTGTAATTTCAGCAAAAAAAATCGCAAAAATCAATTATAATAACCATAAATTCAAATTAAAAAAAATTATAAAGAAGGATAACTTCGTTATCCAAGCGTGTCGATTCAACAACGACATGTCAAAACAATGACTGTCGTTTTGGAAAAATCGAGATTACACGTTTAATATAATGGATCCATTTGCTGAAGGGCGTTCGTGGGATATTTATTCTAGAATTTGGTATACACGTAAATTGTAATTTGGATTTATGTCATCGCTTGTTCTTCCATAAATATATTTGACTTTTTGTCGCTTGGTTTTTTTGTCGTTGGCTTTGATGGACCCCGTCGTACGAATCGTGTAATGGCAAAGATATTATTTCGTTGATACTTAAATTTTCTGAAATTTTTAAGCCTCCGACGCGACCGGTGTGCCATTAAATAACATTACGACTCTCATTACGACTCAATTATGAAAATTTCGACTGGTGTGCTTTTTGTATAACGTTTACATTTTAATCGTCTTTCTTCAATAACGTTTCGCGGTCGAACAAGAAAAATTGAAATTATTTTTCATCTCAAATTATCATTATACGAATATGCTGTCGTCTCTCTTAAACACATTTCCTTTTTCAATGGTGCCTACTTCTCGAAATACACGCGCGATTGGCAACCATCTTGTATAGGAATATGTTTTTATTTTTTTTTTTCCCCTCGAAAGGTCAAAAATCATAGTGGGAGGATCATCGTGAAACTCGTTACAAGAGCACGAAATGGAGAGATGTGGTTCTCGAATTTCGAGAGATTAAAGCCTGCGAGGAATCTCGTGCGACCGGGGAAAACGAGCTTAGGATATAATAATTTTCTCGACACTCCCACACACGTGTATATATGGTGAACCCTCGAAAGGGAGGAGAACTCAAAAACGTTTGGAAAAAAAAAAAAACAATCCCACCAACCCACGCATGATTTTTACTCTTTTTCTCTCTCGCTCCACGTGCTCTTTTTTTTTCCTCGCTCCTGGCTTATCCGCCATCGCGTTACCTCCGAAACACGATGACGAGGAGTCCTGCAGCATATATATCTCCTCCCCGATACACGTTTCTTTTCTTGACGCGGAGAGCAAGAGCACAAATCACTCGGTCCTCTCTCCGCGAGAACCATCGCGACTGCCACTCCTTTTTAATGGCCTTGCTTTTTTTTTTTTTTTTTCTACCTAAAAGGAAAGGCGCACGAAACTTATATGGAGAGCGGCTAGAGGGACGATTGCGTTAAAAGTAAGCCGCACGTCTTCACCCCCCCGAATCTCTCCATACTTTGTTCCGATATATTTCCCCCTGAAAAAGCTCCCATACCTTCTTCAACTTTTCCCCCCCAAAACCCATGAAAGAATCATCGTAGGAAAAAAAAGACACTCCGAAAAATTCGATTCACTCGTCGCTTTCACGCTCTCGTCTCGTATATAATATAAGAGACATTCGCTCCGGCTGTGAATTGATTGATGCGACGTATTTTGAAGACGAAAAAAAAAAAATGGAGAAAAAGTATATATAGACATCTCCTATCGGATATTAGCCGCGGGGAAGATGGAATTTCGTTACCATAAGGATCCTTCACGTATCCAATCCGAAGATTTATTCGTACGGGAGTTCATTTTAGTTTCGCCCGAGAATTTCACGGTCGCGCGCGGTGACCGCACCGTGTTTCGCGGATCCGCATACCTTCATCATCTTTGATATATATTGCAAAGCGACCAAGAGAGACTGAAATATATCCTACTTACATTTGTCTCGATTCTCAACGAAAAAAAAAAATGTCCGAAACCACGTGACATTGGACTTAAAATCGCGTGGGTTGCGCTCATCCTTTGATTGCTATACACAGCGAAATCGGTGCGAGCGTGCGCGTGTAAATCGGGAATAAGGATAAGATGTATAAGATGAGATGAGAGAGAGCCACCGCGCGCATGAATGACGGGATGGAAACGAGTTCCCAGGAGATATATGTATTGCAACGACAGACGGGGGGGGGGGGGGGGGGGTGCGGAACGAACGTATATATAATATGGGGACGAAGCTTGGATGAGGTGGAGAGATGAGGCGTCCTCGTTGGATGCAATAAAAGCGAGACGAGATGAGCACGCGGGCGTCCTCTCGTTCACGCGGGAGGAGAGATCTCGCGAGCCGATAATCGTTTTTACGGTTAAGTACGGTCCTACACACATTTATATATATATATACGCATATATATATATACAAGCTGGGACAAGCTACTTAGTTTTCTCGCTCTTCCTTTATCGCAAAATCCGAAATGAGGCGAGCCACGTCGACGGAAAACCTTAAAACGTCTTTTCGAAATGCCGAATGTCATTTGATAAGGACGCGCGTCCCCAACTTTTAACCGCGACAAGTTCTACAGCCATGCACGTATTCTTCTTCTTGTTATTTCCTCCCGAGCACTCAGGAAGGTTTTTCAAGAGACTCGAGACTGCGGGGCTCGAGTGATAAGTTGCTTTTACCCCGATATATATGCCGTATAATGTATATATAGATGTATATCAAAGATAGAGCGAGTCGCGTGAAGGGTTCGTTTATTAATCTTAAACTTTATCAGTGGGAGTTTAAAAGTTTCCACGTATGGATGTAAAGATTAATGTCGATTTTGGCGTTAGTAAAATGTTATTTGGCAGTTTAGTTTCGAGATATTTTCGATGAAAATAACATTGAGAATGCTTGGGAGTGCTTCATTGTTTTTTTTTTTTAAAGAAAATACAACAAAGAGGCTGCTGGGTTTTTGCCAGGCGAGAATGATAATATCGAAGAGGGGCCCGAGTCGATATTTAGCGCCTATTTTAATACTCCTAGCACTCAACTCCACCTTCTTTGCCCTTTTTTGAACCTCAAACTCCTCTGTTTTAACCCTTTGAAGCATAGTGACATACCGGTATGGCACCTACTTTCACTCTGTTTTTCTTCAATAAAAAATTTATTTAGCGCATAACGACAATGTAAATGGGACATTCCACGTCAACTCAGCCACCCCGTTTTTTTTATTGTCTCGAAAAAATTATTCAGTATGGGCATTTCAAAGGACAATATATCCATGACATTTTACCAAAATTTCATCCCCGCACTATTGTTGGTTCTCGAGATAATGATTAATGAAGTCTCAATTTTGTAAAAATCATAACTTCGTAACTACTGATCGGATTTAAACGATTAAAAAAAGAATCTTTTCTATTTTTTTTTTCTCTTTTCGAAAAAAAATATGTCATCATCGGATAAAAGCTCATTAGACAGTTTTCGGGGTAAATTAACAAAAAACAATTTTTTCCTCGTCACTGATGCCTTGTTCCATTTTGAAAAAATCCTGCGGAGTTGTGTATTGCCTCCCTCTATCAGAAAAAAAAATACTGAGTAGAATTCCGATTGGCCCTTTCGTGAAAAAAAAAAAATCGAAAAATTTTCCCGAAAACTGTCTAATGAACTTTTCTCCAATGACGGCATGATTTTTTTCAAAAAGGGTAAAAAAAATAAAAAAGATTCGTTTTTTAATCGTGAAAATCCGATCAGCCGTTACGAAGTTATGATTTTTACAAAATTGAGAATTTATTAATCATTATATCGAGAACCAACAATAGTGGGGGGATGAAATTTTGGTAAAATGTCATGGATATATTGTACTTTGAAATGCCTATACTGAATAATTTTTTCGAGACAAAAAAAAAACGGGGTGGCTGATGAGTTAACGTGGAATACGACACGTCAACGCAGCCGCGTCAACTCAGCCACCCCGTTTTTTTTTTTTGGTCTCGAAAAAATTATTCAGTATGGGCATTTCAAAGTACAATATATCCATGAAATTTTACCAAAATTTCGTCCCCCCACTATTGTTGGTTCTCGAGATAATGATTAATAAATTCTTAATTTTGTGAAAATCATAACTTCGTAACGGCTGATCGGATTTTAACGACTAAATAAAAAATCTTTTTTATTTTTTTCGCCCTTTTTGAAAAAAAAAATATGCCGTCATTGGAGAAAAGTTCATTAGACAGTTTTCGGGGAAATTTTTCGATTTTTTTTTTTTCCACGAAAGGGCCAATCGGAATTCTACTCAGTATTTTTTTTTTCTGATAGAGGGAGGCAATACACAACTCCGCAGGATTTTTTCAAAATGGAACAAGGCATCAGTGACGAGGAAAAAATTGTTTTTCGTTAATTTACCCCGAAAACTGTCTTACGAGCTTTTATCCGATGATGGCATATTTTTTTCGAAAAGGGCAAAAAAATAAAAAAGATTCTTTTTTTAATCGTTTAAATCCGATCAGTAGTTACGAAGTTATGATTTTTACAAAATTGAGACTTCATTAATCATTATCTCGAGAACCAACAATAGTGGGGGGATGAAATTTTGGTAAAATGTCATGGATATATCGACGCCTCTTACGAAAAGTAGCACGTTTCAGATTTCTTACGAAAACTAGCACGTTTCGGGTTTTTACGAAAACTAGCATGTTTCGGGATTCACTACGAAAATTAGCACGTTTCAATTATTGACGCGAAAAGTAGCACGTTTCAGGTATTGTAGCGAAAACTAGCATGTTTCAGGTACTGCGGCGAAGACTAGCACGTTTCAGTTATCGCCGCGAAAATAAGCACGTTTCAGTTATTGCTGCGAAAACCAGCACGTTTTAGGTATTGCGGAGAAAACTAGCACGTTTCAGTTATTGCCGCGAAAACTAGCCCGTTTCGGTTATCCCCGCGAAAACTATCATGTTTCGATTAGTGCAATCAAGATTTTTTGAAGATTCGTGCCGTGTGCGGTAATTGAAATAAAAGTCAATTTGTGGATGCAGAAGTGCGTTTTCTGCGTTAAAATAAACTTATAAATATCCTCGAAATTGTGTTGTCAATGCAGATCTTTACAGATGTTTTAAATTTCTTCCAGATTTTTTATCAATATAAATATCAATTAGTCTTATTATATTTATATCGAGTAGTCCTTATCTAAACTACGCGTAATCTTTCTACAAGAGTGTAACAACTTATTGTATGATATTGGAGATGAGTAAATCAGTCATTTTTGATTTTTATACTCAGTAATACTACACTCTTACTAATCTGTGTAGTATTTGCATTGCAAGTTTATTTTATAAAATAATGCTTGTATAAAATGCGCTTGAAACACAAAAATATCTATTTTAATTGGTATATTACAAGATATTTGAATAGTTATTTATGTTACAAGACATTTTAATAATGATTTATTAGCACTATTAGGATAGTGCTACTAAATGATTGTGCAAGAAATAATTCGTATGCGTATTAGATTAACATTTTAATAGAGTCAACTTAATTTATCTTTTCTAAAAAAAATATGCACCAGCAGAATTTTTGGGAGCTAAACTTTTAAGTTTTTTTCAATATAATTGCAATTCTCGTATACACGTAGATGTAGTGAACAAAAGTATGCAGAACAATACATACAGATAGATAAGGTTCTAGTCTCGAGTAGTAAAGTGAAAACATAAAAATTATCACAAGACGAACTTCGGAACGAAAACTTAGATCAATATTTTTTCTATACAATGTATAACTTCGACGAAACTTTACAATGATACTACAGTAGAACCTCGCACAGTTTATATAATGCAAGGACAATGTAAGATATGTGAAGAACCAATCGCGGTCTTGCGTTGAGCCCTCCTTTAGGGCCAATTCCGCGATATGTCCAGTGATTGCCCCGTGCTAGCACCACCACCCGAGCTGTTCCCCTGCCTATATAAGTTATGTGAGTTTCCACTGTACTATTTTCCGATGGATATGGATCTCTTCAAAACTTGCGGAATTTTTTTTTTCACCAATGTAAAAAATTTTCCATCTACATAGGTCAGAACAGTAGTAGAATCAACAATATTTAATGAGGTAATGAATAAAGTAAGCGAAAAAAAAATTAAAGTAGACCACCTGCTCGAAATTCGCACCATTTCTTGTATATATATTATCAACGGAAAATAAAATACCTAAAACGAGAATAAAAATTCGAAGTTAACGTTGTTCCTTTGCAAAAAAAAATTTCGTTAAAAAATGTTTGTAAAATACTTTTCTTTTGTCGTTCGTCATTGATTCAACTGATAAATCAGTTCTAAAAAAAAACAAAATAATACATTTTATTTATCGCATAAAATTAAGTTCCCAAGACTCTCTTTGGATATTCAAAAATTCTCGTTTGTTCTCATTCATCCCGTTATCGCGAATACTTGGTCATCAGTTGAAAAAAAACCTGAACGAAATAGCATCATCAAATTTCTCAGCTTGAATCTCCATCTATGATAATATTCGCATATGAAACAAATAAAGGTTTATAATTTATTTCTTATAGAGCTCCCGAAAAAATTATTGAAACATTTATCAAATCACTTTAACACGTCATTTGTATATTTTACAGCAGTATACAGTCAAAGAATAATAAAACGTCGTAAAATAGAAATATTATTCGTTTCAGTTCGACGAACATACTAGTTTTTACGGTGAAATCCGAAACTTGCTAGTTATCGTGATGAATATCCAAACGTGTTAGTTTTAGCGGTGAATGTCCAAACATGCTAGCTTTCGCGGCGAAAATCGAATCGTGTTTGTTTTCGCGGTGGATGCCGAAACGTGCTAGTTTTCGCGGTGAATATCGAAACATGCTAGTTTTCGCGGCGAAAATCAAAACGTGCTAGTTTTCGCGGTGAATGTCGAAACGTGCTAGTTTTCGCGGTGAAAACCGCAACGTGCTAGTTTTCGTTAAAAATCTGAAACGTGCTACTTTTCGTAAGAGGCGTCGATATTGTCCTTTGAAATGCCCATACTGAATAATTTTTTCGAGACATTGAAAAAACGGGGTGGCTGAGTTGACGTGGAATGCGACAAATATATATTTGGGATGTTAGGAGATCGATTGTTACTGCAATATGACTATTAAGCGTTTATGTTTCACTTAGCGGATGTTAATAATAACTGCAGTAGAAAAAAAAACAACACGGTTTTTAGATAGTAAATGTAATTTTAGCTAATCCGGCAGGTAAACAATAAACAAAAAATGAAAAAATGAAATCGTTCGGGGATCCGAGTATATATTATAATATGCAGCCCCGCGCTGGAGCTATAGGGACAGAAAACAAGCGAGATTATTTCTCGCTCGCACTTTCTCGTTCTTCACGCGCGAGGTTCTCGCGGTGTTCGGGTTCACTGCAGTAAGCTTATTCGTCGGCTACAAATATATATGTATATGCATACATGCATATGGTTTTATATATAGGTACGGTAGCATTTATGGTCGTATATATCCAGCGCGTGAATATTTATGCCAGGACCATTATTGTCTACATAATAGTATGGTCATACTCGCTGGACCGCTGGGCCAAGAAGCGCGGAGAAATACTCGACAACGTGCGGTTTATATATGCATACCAGCAGCGTTGCACCAAACCTTCGATATATAAGTACAAAGGCTCGGGAGGAGAAGGCTAAACGTACGCTGGAAATCTCCAAGAGCGAGGGAGGATAATAAGCGCGTACAACGCGCTCGCATATAATAACAAATTCTGAGGTATTGTTTTACGTTGTGTGTGGTATATATATCGGCGACTACTGCAATTGCGCGTGTGTTACGATCAGATTCGCGCGAGCATAAATGCAATAAAAATGCAATCTTCGAGGGACACGCACGCCACAATGATGTTTTATCGCGATATCTTTGATGCGTTCTCTCGTTTTGCTTCGTCTTATTTTTTTCTCTTTTTTTTTTACATTTTCCGAAGTAAATCTTTTCATTAACCAAGATTATTCCATTTCCGGATTGCTTTTCATCAATCCGTGACACGACAAAGAAAATATAATGGACAGGAAAAATGGTAATATATAGTGATAGATAATTGTTGACAATTATTGTAAGTCGCATCATACACATGACATGCATTCACGATATTGCTGGACTATTCGAAATGGACGATTTTTCGGCAAATGTTTGTTCTTCGAGCAACCGATAAATCGGTATCGCGAAGACGCTTATATTTTACCCCTTCTTGGCTCAGAAAGAAAGCCCGAAATTTTTTCTCGAGAATCGTCCTCCGGATCGTCGAAACATTCGAGCCAGGAAAAAAAAAAAGAAATAAAACCGCGACTAAAGTCCTCGCAGATCGGCATATAAATATATATGTATGTCGACGATACTGTAAAGGTATATGTATATATGCGAATCCGGCTTCTCGAGTCGAGAAAGAAAAATAAAGATTGCAGACACGAGAAAGACGCGCAGGGTTGGGTCGGAGGGAGGATGAGAAAGACTAGAGAAACACCCAATGGTGCGGATCCATCCGAGCTCTAAGACTCGGATAGGATCTCCCTGGGCACAGCATCCACTTTTTCGTCCAGCCGCGAGAGATATTATCCTTCGCGAAGATCAGTGTTCGGAGGGAGTGTGCCTTTTCTCTCTCTCTCTCTCTCTCTCTCTCTCTCTCACTCTCTTACTCTTCCTATCTGCTCGGGGGGGGCCCCGAAGCGCACGAGCTCAAGCGGTGTTATAGTGTAAGCTCCCTCCCAGGATCCTAAATCACGTTTGACTCCCCCCCTCCCGCCCCTCCCACCTTTCTCCTCTTAATGGGCGAAGAGGAGCTCGAACACCGTGAGGAGGATTCAGAGAGACGGGAAAATCTTCACCGCATATCCCCCGTCAAGCTTGAAAAGAACGAAATACGCGCACGAATGAATCCTCTCTCGTTCGCTTTATCTCTCAATAGTAAATCTCCGAGACTTTTTATTATTCGAAGTTGGACAGAGAGAGAGAGAGAGAAGAGGGGGGGGGGGGGGGGGGGGGGGGGGTGCGAGAGGCGTCGGTATATGAAGTTTATCCTCCTACGAAGCGTGATTCGTATATATGTGTATATAAAAAATTCTCTTTGGTACATTTATGTATATGTATATATACTTACCCGAGATGCCTGTCGGAGACACGAAATTTTATTTATTCGTCAATTTTTTTCTTTTCTTTTTCCCACCTCGAGGATTATCCCTCTCACAATTTGGTTCAACGTTTATTCAATTTTTACTCTCCGCGAGCAAAAAAAAACAAATTACTCAAGCGCTTGAAGTATCATTTTTGATTGAAGGACTTATTCGAATAATTATCATCTCGGTATAGCAGAGGATAGACGTACCAGTTGTAGCCACTTTGAGCATTTTCGAACATTCATTTACGAGCAAGTGTTCACATTATTGCAAATTCAGAACTGAAAAAGTGATCGATATAACGTAAAAGGTACAGAGAATCGAATTGTCATCATTTAAAACGTTGTCTGATCATGATAAATAAGAAAATAGGAAATTGTAGCTGCCATTTTCACCATTTGTGGCCACAATTGTGCTACTTTGGTCATCCGAAGTACCACAGTTGTGGCCGCCAAGCTTTGCTTTGGGATACCGATGTCCTATAAACGAAAGGTGGAGTATTGAACAACCAGTGACGGCAGATTCGAATTAAAAATATAGTTATTTATTTACGTCAGCATAAACATATTACTGAAGTGGTGTATAGGTGTGCTCTATTTGTGACCGTAAGCTGACCATGAATAGAACAATCGAATTTTGAATGCATCACTTTCGGCCACCGAGTATTTTTCAGGTGTTTCAGCTGATACGTCAGTTTTTTGTAATTCCAAACCGAAAAATGAGCTTTAACTGATAAAATATAAATTTTTGATGGGACGAAATGACTGTAGATTTTTCTGACAAGAAAACTACGCAAACCCCACAGCTTTGACACATTTCGTCGTAGGTTTCGTTGAAATAAATTAGCAGATATTCAATAAATCAATCGATAGGGGCGCGGAAACATCTCGAATATCGAAATATCACTCTCGATGAAGTGAACGCAGCCTTGAAAGTTTAAAAAATTCGAGGCAAATGAGGAGTGGCTATACAAACGCGGGTACAGTTGTATCAACTGGTACGTCTATTACTTTATATTAAAAAATATGGATAATAGCTGACGCAGTTTTCCCAACTGGTCAAGAAAAATATTTCGATAGATCGATAAAAATTTGCTTCGATTTACACGAAATTTTGTTTTTTCGATCGTAATTTATGATCCATAAATAAGAAGTTCTCGATTCGAATAAATATGTTCCTTCTTTTTGTATTTCTGTACAGTAAAATACGTTGTCCGGGAGAAAACGACCGACGATAGAATTTATTCGGAGCTGAAGGAGCGCGAAGGACGAGGGCATTAAAAGCCGAACGCCTATCGAGATATGACGAGAGAAGTTGTACACGAGACAAACGACAAGTACGGGGAGAAGAGGCGACCCTCTTGAAATTTATACGAGAGGAATGGGCTAACTAACGCAACGAGAGCACGGCATAAACATTGCTCCGCGAACGATCGCCCGGATTGTCACGAATGGCGAATATATATATATATATATACCCGACGCTCGGTATCATTTCGTTCGAGCATGAGCACATCGTCGAAGATTCTCGAGAGGCTTCTCCGTTTAACAGCGATCATCTTGTCCCAATTAACCATTTATACAACATATATAATAATTCTTCTCCCTCTTTCTTTTTTATGTTAATTTTATTTTCAATGTTATCGGTTAAGCACAGTACTTGCGTACTTTGCATTTTAATTATTTCTCGGATTAAAACATTGATAGTTTATTCGAGAATGAAAAAAAAAGGTAATTATCAATGTGAAAAATAATAATAATTACCTGGAATTATTTTCCATTGCAATTATGCAATAATTTCGCTACCTGTCCGATGAAGTATAAAAGGAACATTTTTTCCGAACATGGAAAAAAAAAATACAACCGGAAAATATGTAGAGCGCGTTGAAAAGGGAGGCGGGGAAAAAAAACACGAGATTTCGACGACAGACGCGAGCGTGTATTGGGGGAGGAAAAAAAAAACTTTCGAAAAAATATCTATCGGCAGCCTTTGTGACGAGCGCCCTTGCGGAATCCAGACTATGGATATGCTGTGGCAAGAGAAAACGACAGAGAAGAAGCCCTTCCTCGCGCCGGAAAGAGAAATCTAGGCCACGAGTTTTTCTTTCCGCATTTTTACAACCACACGCGGGATTTCTCGCTAAGAAAAAGCGGTATTGTACACTTTTTTTTTTTTTCATTTTTCTCTACTCTGAAAAACAGAGCTCTGAGAGTTTCCTCTGTTTCGGTGACTGGAAATTGCTATTTTTTTTTTTCGTTATTTGTGCCAGAAAATTCATTTTACTCCATTTAATCGAAGCTCGTCGAAAAAAAAAAGAGAAAACGATTCTAAATAAATCCAAATAATTCGGACAATTGGATGAACGATTTTCAATCAGCGAAACATTTTCAATAACCAAAATTTGAACTGATTTGATTTTTGTTTCATGTCGGTCTGACCATAAGGAGGGTTCAGAAGAGGTAGAGCCAAATGCACGGAAAAATATGAATTTTTTTTCATCGCATATTCACTATACAACTGTAGAAATGTGCCTGAATTATATGGGAATTTTCACCTGCACCATATTCGCATGAAAATGCGCCCATAGCCAGTTCATGTTACCTTAATCCTAACATAACACACTAACTTTTTTTTTCATTGCAATTAGCCTCATTGAATGAACATATTTGATAAGTTTATTTTTTTTTTCGATCAATCGATAATCGATCAAAGACCAGGCTCGTACTTTCAAAAAGTCGATAGAATCAAGGAACTCCGAAAAGACACGGCTCCGAAGAACGGAGAAGAGGTTAAGGGTGAAAATTTTGATTGAACAGCTCCCCAAGGAACGTATATGAAGTATCACGGACGAGGGAAAAGTATTATATGAACGAGAGAAAGAGAGACGAAAGATAGAAAAAAAAATACAAAGAATACAAACTTGGCGTCACACGAACTCAATACTCATATATATATATATGTAGTTAGTGTGTACTCGACAGAGAGAGAGAGAGAGAGAGAAGTAGAAAGAAAGAACAAGAGCTCTCGAAGAGCAGCCAAGAGAGACAGAGGTCTCGTTTCACGTGTTAATAAATCGCCTCGCGTTATTACCGGCAAGCTAATTCCTCGGCCACTCTCTTCATTTAACGAAGCCAATTATGACAGGCATAAATGTAAGCACTTAATAGTTATGTACACACGCATAAGAGGCGACGAGAGAGAGAGAGAGAGAGAGAGAGAGAGAGAGTGAGAGAGCGAGAGATTCAGGGAGAGAAAGACGAGAGGATGAAGCACGCGTCACAGGTTCCTCCTGCGTGCTTCATCAGCCAAGAGGCACCCGCGTCAACTCTTTCGTCTTTCTCGGACCCTTTGCATCCTCGCCCGACAATTTTCTCTCGTATACTTTTATTCTCAAAAGATAAATGTCCCAATACCGGACCATGTCTTAGTTTCGGACCACCTAGCCAATTATATGATTATATAATATATGATTCATCGATGAGCGAGCAGTGGCCCAGTTGGTCCGACTCTGGACTGCCACGCAGGTGGCCAGGGTTCGATCCCGCGGCCGGCACCAATGGATTTTTCCAGATGCTTTTTCTGCGAGCTCGGTGGTTCGAAACCCACCTTAAATTGTAGGTTCACACAAATACACTGGGCCAATAGCAATGAGGTTGCAAAAATCGAGAGAGAAAAATAGTTCCGTAAATGAACAGAAAAACTAAAAAATAGTGGGCCCAGTTTCACAGTGATGTAATAGTGTATGAGAGCGTTGTAAAAAGCCGAAAATGCTATGCAAGTAAAACTTACTACTACTACTACTATATGATTCATCATGCATGTAATGTAAAAATGCTCCGAACAGTTCCAGAAATTGCTGTTAATTTTGTTAAACTTGTTTGAACGCGTACACGCCGATTTTAGAGAATTGGACTCTGTAGCTAACCAGATATATATATGCTGAGGAATCGCGAAAGCTTATCGCTACCATTTCACAGAGGTTTTGACACTATTTTCGAAAGAAACGATGACTCTTTTCGCGCTTAAAAAAAAAGTCAATCTGCGCGCAAAAATATTTGCGAATAAATTACCAAAGGTAAGTAAAATCCACCTGTGTTTTCTTTTGCCTAATGTGAAAATTAGTTAAGGAGTTCATGTTACAGATTGTGATTGTGTGTAGCTTTTGAGAAAAAGATGTGTTTTTAAATGTTTTCGGAATGGCTTATGAGTCGAGCTTGAACATAACCTCAAAATAACCACAAGGACTCGTCAATTTTGTCTCGTGGCTGGTGCGTGGCCATCTCTCCCGAAAAATTATGAGAGATGGCCACATTCGGTCAAGGTGTGATGGCCATAGTATTATAGGGGGGGACTCCGCAGGTTTTTTCGATCGAAATGCGACTGATAGGTCGATTTTTCGTTTTTGACGGAAAAATGTTTCTGAAACCCCCTTCCTCGTCAGTGGAAAATATCGTAGTTGCCTAATAAAATATCGTGTTGGAAGACTGACTTCAGTGCCAGTATGCGGTAGTGGTATCATTTGCCAACTTTGGGTGCACGAAATTTGCACTGAATTTCAGAACATGTGTTCAAAATTTGGACAAAGGAAAAAAGAAAGAACTGAAACTTCAAAAGATGCACGGTGAAAAAGGAGAAACAGTATATAGAATTAACTACTGGCTGGCTCTCCCGGACGCTCCAGGAGAGATGGCCAGTTGTGATTTATAAATTTTATTATTTTTAAGGTTGATCCTATTAGAAATTATTAAATTTTTGCTTTATTAACATATAGTATATATATAGTATAGTATATATATAGTATAGTATATATATAGTATAGTATATATATATATATAATATATATATATTAGGGTGGCCCTTATTTGGGGTCAAAATTTTTTTTCCCCCTCCCATAGGCTAAAGTGTCTTCAAATACATTTAAAAAAATGTACGCGAAACCCCGGCCCCCAATTCCAACTCTAAATATTTCCTCAAAGCCCTCGAATTTTCCCATTGGATTAACATGGGATTCCTGAAATTTCGTGGTTCAATTTTTTTGCCCATCGCACTATTGCTTGGAAAAATTTGAAACTGCGCACACTTTTTCTGTGCTATAGTAGGTATCTCACAAAAAAATTTCAGATTTTTTCACGAATAATTTCCAGCGATGCATCTGAAGAAAACTTTTTGCGAATTTTTTTGCGAATGAAAATTTTTCGAATAATTACTTTACTATTATTGTTATTGTATTAATGTTATTTTACTCGACAATGCGAATATTTATGATATACGAATCGAAAATTTTGTTGAAGTTTCACGATCTTAGCTTACAATTCTCGCCACTATGAGGCGTGAGCGTTCGTTAGTGTATATGTGGAACTCTATGTTATCGACCGAGCTTGTCTTTTCATAAAAAATATATTTCATCAATACCAACAATGTCTTCGAGATTGATATTACGGCAAAATATTTATCTGATCAGTGATGTCGGTAGCTCACAAAAAAATTTCACATTATTTCACGAATAATTTTGCCGAAGTTTTTTGCGAAGAATTTTGCCGAATAATAGTAAAGTAATTATTGGGAAAATTTTATTTCGCAAAAAAATTCGCAAAAAGTTTTCTCCAAATGCATCGCTGGAAATTATTCGTGAAAAAATTTGAAATTTTTTCGTAAGATACCTAATATAGTACAGAAAAAGTGTGCCCAGTTTCAAATTTTTCCAAGCAATAGTGCGATGGGCAAAAAAATTGAACCACGAAATTTCAGGAATCCCATGTTAATCAAATGGGAAAATTCGAGGGCTTTGAGGAAATATTTAGAGTTGGAATTGGGGCCCGGGATTTCGCGTACATTTTTTTAAATGTATTTGGAGACACTTTAGCCTATGGGAGGGGGAAAAAAAATTTTGACCCCAAATAAGGGCCACCCTAATATATATAGTATATATAGTATAGTATATTAACATTCAAAGTTTAAATAAAAATAATAATTACAATCTACATAAATATAGTTTTATTTTAACTGGACCTTTGAAAAAACTATGACGAATAACCCCGCACTTGCCCTATGAACCTTTCCATATATGAACCCTCTCCTATCACTCCCTGCCCGCACTTTGCTAAGCTAGCCTAACTTCCATGGCTTTTTACTCGGAAAAAAAATTTTGCCACTCGGGAGAAAAACTTGGGAAATTCTTTTGAATTTTCAAGTGGAAATAATTGTTTTTACAGTTTAAACCAGCAAATATGGTTATACCGATAGTACAGAAGTATATTCTGCACATTACTTTTTGATCAAAACACTGTAAAGAGATTAATTTACTGTGTTAAACTGCATTTTTTTCGCTCTTCATCGTTGTATTTTTTCAATTTCAGTTATTATTATTTGAAATGTCTTTTTTTCCGTGATATCTACACCGTATCGCATTCGCCGTGGACACGGGGAAACTGCGGAAAACCGATGCCGATAAAAACGGCCTTATTTTTTACTGAGTTTCCGATGTGTTGCCAGCAGCAGAAACTCAGTAAAACTGCCTCACGCCCGCGGTAGTCGGGCACGCCGAGTTAGTACACGCGGCTAAGCAGTTACCCATCCAAGTATTGGCCTCGGCCATTGCCGCTCAACCTGCTGTGGGAGATCGCCAAAACCGCACACCGATCGCGCGTCCACTACCGTCGGTCCGGAAATTAATATAAATAATCATATAATAATATGATTATTGCTATTATACACATAAATATAAACCGACATCAGTGTTAGTTGTGCGGTCAGTGTGCGGCTCCGGCGATCCCTCGAGTCAAGCAGCCTACAGTGCGTGGCCACTACTCGGATGGATAACCGCTTAGCCGCGTGTGTACCGGCTGGCGCATCAACCATTGAGCGGAGAGGCCAGTTCTTCCGAGGCCTTGGTTATAGACACTTTACCATATCTACGTACCGAGGAATCGGAATAATATGGGGCCGTCTACACTGCAAATCCAAGTGTGTAGTTTTTACACACTTATGTGTGTAATTTCTTGTAGTCACTTTTTACTCACTTTCACGTGTGTAATTCTACGTCATAACACACTTTAAGTGTGTTATTTTGTAGAATTACACACTTAAAGTGTGTTATGACGTATAGAATTACACACGTGAAAGTAAGTAAAAAGTGACTACAAGAAATTACACACATAAGTGTGTAAAAACTACACACTTGGATTTGCAGTGTATGACGAGTACGGGCTTACCGCAGTTTTCCCGCGTGCGCTCATGGCAAATGCGCGGTTTGGCTGAGACGTCTGTGGACGCCACGGAAGTTATTAGGTTTTAGCTTAGCGAACTGCGGTTAGGAAGTGCTAGGAGGATTAAAAATATAGGAAGAATACGATGGAACTCAGGAAAAATACATAAATGTACCCTCTGTGCATGATAAAAATAAGAAAAACAAATGTAAACAAATTTGTTAAAGGCTTTCTTCAATCGCTGGTCTCAATAAAGGTTCTTTTTTTTTTTTTTTTTTTCTATTTAAATATTTTCTCGCGTACCTTAATTACGCATAGATAAGTGCTCCGATCACTAAAATATCAACCATGATTCTAACGTAAAATCCCGAACATTAAAGGACTAAGATCGCTTCAAGAACCATCGAGTGGGGGAATGGGGGAACGAGGTAAACTGCTGAAAACTGCGGTACATTGAAATTTAGTGGAAAGCGTGTATGTTTCATCGTAATATTATGCAACCATTTTCGACTATGAAGCCTTGAGCGACGATAATATCATCGTTCAGCACAGTATACATGGCTTTTTCTCGTTAATTCGCACGACAAATGATATTTTTACAAGCCACAATTATAATCGTCTCGTTACGAAAACTCGCTTCTTTTTCAAAAGGTATATATTTCGAGACGTGATTATCAAAAATCGCAGCGGGGATTATTTCGTGGAAAAAAAAAAAACAATTGCAAAAGAATCAGAAATAAAGATATAGACGAAGGTGGTCGAGTATCGATTAGATTTGTGTGTGATAAACATGACTAGAGACTCTCATCCGGACGCGAAATTCTCGCGACTCGGCGTGTGTTTGCCCAATTCGTTATAATAACGCTATTTCCCCGGCTCCTTGGACAAACAGGTGAAAGAGAGAATAACGCGAGAGAGCCTCGTGACGGAAAAAACAAGAGAAGCCGCACCTTTCGCACAATCTTCCCGCAAAAATGTCGCGGAGCGAGAATTTTTGGGGAAAAAAAATATTTTTTGTGATAAAAAAAAAAAAAGAAAAAAGTTTCGTCGTGTATGTTCATGTACTCAGTCATGATCGAAAGGTTTCGTTTGTTTGTTCGGAGAACAGAATATTGCAAAATGAGATCTGATCGAGCCTTTGGTGCGACAAAAATGGGAAAAAACGAACTTTTTCGTATTTTTAAATTTTCTTTTTTTTTTCATGGCTCATGTCGATTTTTTTTCAAGGGTAACGAATTACTGCGCCATCTAGGGATCGTTTGCCGAAGAATGCACGAAATCCGAGTCGATTATGTTAGCCCCGAGGCTCGAGGGATAAGTCGAATTTGTCCGAGACACGCAGCGACATCGTTCGTCAACGGAGATTAAGCGTCAAGAAAGTTCGACTAATTTCCTTGACATTCGGTGATACAGACCAAGTCCCGAATGGATAAAGTCCCGAAAATCCGTCGAACGTCAATGTCGATGTTTGGATGGTTTTGCACGCCGCCGGGCGATGGCGTTGATATTTAAAGACTAAAATGCTGTACATTTGAACTAATAAGAAATGGGAATTTTTTTTTTTTTTGTTACTCCTGAATTTTCGTACAAACTATAAAACAAATAAAACTACCGGATCCTATAGTTTCATTGGCGAAATAATTAATATTTCAAAAAATCCGAAATTTCGGTAGCGGAAAAGAAAGCCTGTACATTTGACCAAGGCAGAAATGAGAAATTTTTTTTTTCGTTTCTCCCGAGTTGTTTTCGTAAAAAAAAGACCCGGGAGTAACGAAAAAAAAAAGTTTTGTTATTGATGTGTAAACATCTTAGCGCTCGGTCTACGGTAGGGGCTAGCTGGGACTTCGAGCGTCATCGTAAGATCCGTGTCTATGTGAGCGCGTGAATGTGTGTGTGAGAGCGCCACACGGTGGGGGCTAACCAACACTACTATGTATAGGACATCGGCGCCGCGCAGGCGTGAGCAGCGTACAGCGCGCACCGTGGTCCGTGTGAGAGCCCGTGAATGTGTGTGTTTCGACAGCTGATAGCTGATGGTACGGGCTAAGATTAAGGAGGTACGACTAGTATGAAGAATCCAACTGACAGACTTGAAATTTTTATATGTTTTTGCCGAATACTTTATGCGCCTATTGCCAAAATTTGAGCTATATTGACCGTTTAGTTTATTCGTAATAAAATTGCAAAGTCGAGCAGTTTGAGTTACTAAAGCACGTCGTCTTATGGAGACGGTTAACCGGAAGTGCTGTGATCACGGTTTTGCTGCTCACGTATCCAACTACACCCGTTGAAAAACTGAAACTTGATAGATCAGATATAATAGATATTGTAAAAAATTGAAAAATTACTCTTCACCGTGTAGTTCTGGCACTACATCATAAAAAAGTTTCAATTTCCGGTTGTAAATGGTCAGAACGATCAAATAGCACCCACAGACTTAGCAACGTCGCGAGTAACAGCTGATGGGTTTCGGCGAACATAACCTAGCTTTGTTTTGATATTAGCAACGAAGATAGAGTCATCTTCGTTGGTCACGTATACCAACTTATAGCATCGCCAATGCGACGTTGCCAAGTGTTTACTTCAAATTCCATCGTGTTATTTATGGAGTTTTATTATTTATCACGTATCAATTATATGTTTAATTATCATTCTACCGATCGTATTAATTCCACTGAGGTAATTCAAGTCTATTTTAATAGGTTTTCGGCTGATTTTTTAAAATGTTTTTTAGTCCGTTTTTGTGGTAGACATGTCATTATTATTATGATGGAGACTACTATCGAGTCGTTGACAATCTAATTTTTCAGTTTTTATTAGTTCATGCGCAATAAATTAATCATTTGCCACAAAATTTTTCACATTATAATCGATAATATGAATAATCAACGCAAATAAACATAAATCAGAACAACTGTGGGTAAAATAAATTTAGACTTTTTTTTGACTCCAAAGAACTAGTCGTACCTCCTTAATAGGTTTTCGGCTGATTTAAAAAAATGTTTTTTAGTCCGTTTTTGTGGTAGACATGTCATTATTATTATGATGGAGACTACTATCGAGTCGTTGACAATCTAATTTTTCAGTTTTTATTAGTTCATGCGCAATAAATTAATCATTTACCACAAAATTTTTCACATTATAATCGATAATATGAATAATCAATGCAAATAAACATAAATCAGAACAGCTGTGGGTAAAATGAATTTAGACTTTTTTTTGACTCCAAAGAACTAGTCGTACCTCCTTAACCAATGCACGACCTCAATTTTCCCACACCAAACTGACGCGAGCTCAAATGTTTACACATCAAATTTCGTGAGTTCCAACGCCAACTCACACGTTTTTTTCTGCTTCGGTCAAATGTACAGACTTATTACTTTTCGCTAGAAACACATCGGATTTTTTCAAACAATTATTACGTTACCCTCGAAACTATCGGTTCCGAGTATCGATCGCTTTTATATTTCGTCTGTACGAGAAAGAAAAACCCCCGAGAGTAACGAAAAAAATTTTTCTCATTTCTCGCTCGTTTAAATGTATACAGCATTTTAGTCTTTGAATTTCAGCGCCATCGTCCGGTGCTGTGCAAAACCATCCAAACATTGACGTTTGACGGATTTTCGGCATTCTGTCCGTTCGGGACTTTGTCTGTGTTATCCCAACATTCGTCGTAACACAGCAGAGCAACAGCAGCAAGTAAAAAACGACCAACGGTTGGTAACAACGAAATAGCGGATATGTTTTATGTTCTCGCTCCAGTGAGAGCGAACTGGCGTTACCAGCGCGAAGTTGGGGACAGTCGATATTAATTTTTGAAGTATTTTTTTTTTTTTTTTTCTGCAAATCGTTTATCGGTTGAATTAATTAGAACGTTTGTCGGTTATTCGTTTGTAAGTTAGTACGAAACGAAAATTTAGTGTGAATTTTCATTTTTCTTTACCATAGAGAAACCTTTGTGATGAAAAAAAAATTAATGCCATGGTGTTCAAAATGTTCCAAAACGTTGAGAAATCATGTTTAGAAAAAAATTTCTCGAAAACTACCGTCGCAATTGTGAGAAAAACTTGCACACAACTTGAGCATGAGACCCCCCCTTTGTTCATTAAAATTTTCGCCGCGATCTATGACGACTGTCTCGTTTTACATGACTTTGAATTTTCGCAAAAAACGACAAAAATTCACAAAAATAAATAAAGCAACAAAACCCGATTGTTTGATTCAATTTTTTGTCAAAATTGCTCAACAATTTCGGACGTTATGATCTTTTGAATTTTTCAGAACAATTTTGTAGTCGCTCCAACTTTCGTAAATTTTCAGCTATTAAGCTAATTTTTTTTACACAAATAGACTCGGTCACAGGCATGGTTGGTAGTAAATTTGGCAAGAATCGCTGGAGGGGTTTTGGTTTTAAAAAACGTTGATTTTTTCAAAAATAGCTCCAACAGCTCCAACTTCAGCAAATTTTTGGCTATCGAGCCAAAAGTTTGTACATCAATAGATTATAGGACAAGGGAGCGTGGCACTGAGATTGACAAAAACCGCTTGAGGAATTCAATTTTTTTTTTTTTTAATTTTGAGTTTAAAAAAAATCTTTAATAGCTCTAATTACCGCAAATTTTTGTCTAATGAGCCAACAGATTGATTTTTACACGGATAGACTTTTAGTCACAATCACGGTTGGCATTGAATTTTGAAAGAATCGCTCGAGGGATTCAGATGTGAAAAATTTTTGAATTTTACAAAATAAAAATTCCGATTAGCTCTGATTTCCGTAATTACCTGGCCATCGGACCAGAATTGTGTACATCAATAGGTTACAGGACAAGAATGCATGCCCTTAAATTTTACAAGAATTGCTTGAAAGGTTCAAATTTGAAAAAAAAAATAGAATTTAAAAGAAAAATATCGGCAATCGCTTTAATTTTCAGCAATTTTTGAAATTATAAAAAGAATACTTTAAAGGGTAATTGGCATTACATTTTTTGAAAAATTATCATATTTAGAAAAAATGTCCCGGGGTAGGGTAGACGTATTAAGTTGTGGCCACTGTACCGTTTGTGGCCACTCCGCATTTCCATCGAATTTTTTAAAGTTTCAAGGCTGTATTCATTTCATGAAGCGTAATATTTCTATATTCGAAATGTTTCCGCACCGCTATCGATTGCTTTTTTGAATATCTGCTAATTTATTTCAACGAAATATGACGAAATGTGTCAAATCTGATGAGCGGTTTGTGTAGTTTTCTTGTCACAAGTGTTAAGGGATCCCGAAGTAAGAAGACTACGGTTTCTCATATCTGAAGTCATTCCGCCCTATCAAAAATTTATATTTCATCAGTTAAAGCTCATTTTTCGGTTTAGAATTACAAAAAAAAACCTGACATATCAGCTAAAATACCTGAAAAATACGCGGTGGCCGAAAGTGATGCATTCAAAATGCGATTGTTCTATTCATGGTCAGCTTACGGCCACAAGTAGAGCACACTTATACCACTTCCGTAATATCTTTATGACGCAAATAAATAACTATTTTTAACTTTAATCTGCAATCACTGTAATCGTCTAATACTCCACCTTTTGTTTGTAGCGCCTCCGTATACCAATTCAAAGCTTGGTGGCCACAACTGGTACTTCGGATGACGAAAAGTATGTAGTACAATTGTGGCCACAAATGGTAAAAATGACAGCAACAAGATAATTTCCTATTTTCTTATTTATCATGATCAGAAAAGGTTTTAAATGTAACAATTCGATTCTGTGTACCTCTTAGGTTACATCGATCACTTTTTCAGTTCTGAATTTGCAATATTTTGAACACTGTTTGTAAACGAATGTTCGAAAATGCTTAAAGTGGCCACAACTGGTAGGTCTGCCCTATGTGTGTGCATGATGTGTGTACAAGCCCTGCAAAATGCAAACGTCTGTATCTCGAAAACTACCAAAGCAATCGTGAGCAAACCTTGCACACAACTTGAGCATGAGAGCTTCTTTGTTTATTAAAAAAAACTTCGCTATAATACCTATAATGGGTGTCCCATTTTACATGATTTTGAATTTTTCCAAAAATCTCTTTGATGGCGCTAACTTTCGTAAATTTTCATTTATCGGCTCGAAAATTTGTAGACAAATAGGTTGGGGGAAAAGGATGTTTGGTATAGAATTTGGCAAGAATCGCTACAGAGGGATTAGGATTTTTTAAGTTTTTGAATTTTCCAAAAAAATTTACTATTTGCTCCAACTTCCGCAAATATTTGGCTATCGGGTCGAAATTTTATACACCGACAGGTTAAAGAATAATAGCCTTGAATTTCACAAGAATTACTTGAGGAGTTCAGATTTAAAAAAAAAAATTGAATTAAAAAAAAAACATTTGTAATCGCTCTTTAATTTGACGCAAATTTTGAAATATCAGGCTTGATTCGGGACTTAATTTCGACATGAAAAGAATATTTTAAAGGGTAATTGGCATTAATGCTTGGAAAAATTGGTAAAACATTTCCGCGTTTTATTAGATTTTTCAATTTTTTAAATGTTATTGAAAAATTTGTGTTCGTTACGTGTACTGTTATTAAATGCAGAAAAAAAAGCGTGAAAATTAGAAATTTGCACATGGCAACCTCATTATTTTATTTCGCTCACAAAGCTTCCTCAATGAGGAAGCCAAAATTGACAAAACCACTTGCATGTATAGAAGAATCTTTGTGAGCGAATTGAAATGATGAGGAGGCAACGTGCAAATTTATAATTTTCAAGCCTTTTATTATCTTATGACTCATTTAATGCGAAATGCATAAATATATTACGGATACGAGGCCTGGGAGAAGGATTTTTGGAAGAAAAGTACATTTCTGAGATCCCTGACTTGGCGGAACCCAAAGACTTCCCCTAGATTTTCCCCTAGAAAAAATATTTCTTTTCACAAAAATCCTTTGCCTGGCTTCTAATTAGCATAGAACTGTATCTACTCCGCGGATGAGTAAACAGAATCCACGATTTTACAACCTTAAATAATGAAGTAAGAAAAATTGATAATTTTCGTCTAAAAAGTAAAGTCAAGAAACGTGTATTATTAATCTCATTGCGAGGTTTTTCTTGGGTGACCTATTTTTTTTTCTTTTTCCATTTTTGCCAATAACGCTTTAAAGAAATTTGGCGCTCAGTTCGTCCTTTTAGATTCTTGTAAAATGAAAAAAAAAATTACAATTGACGACGTTACTTATTCAAGACTTCCTGAAATCTAAGCACCAAAGGAATGAATAAGCATGGAAAAAAAAAACGAAAAATCTAATGTTTACCGTACACACGACTAGCTTCGATTCGACACGGTAAAAATCCCCTGTAATAAAATTGCAACGGACTTAAAAGATATAGTTCGGATCACTGGTACATAAATAATTCACAAGAATACAAACAAGTCTCTTGTTTGGCAGGAAAAAAAAAAAAACTTTTTTTTTTCGGTCTTCGCGCCTCGAAATAATTTATCATTCCGTATATATAGCATCGAATGGTCCATTCAACGGATATATATACGCGTTATATTGTGCAACCAGCGTTGTCCTCCAAGGATTATGGCTTTTTCCACGCTTTACTGCCCTTTTTTTTTTTTTAAACCGTTTCTTTATGACTCGACCGAAAAAAGGGTTCACACAGCCTTTTCTTGCATTACCTGGCGAAATCTCGATTCCACTGTTTATTGTTCCGGTTTCAAGCGAAATTTATAAACTACATTTGATCGTTGGAACAAAAAATACCTCATTTTTTTTATTTAATAATTTTTTTAAAAAAACCCACTTCTTGTTAAATAAATTTGCAGAAGAGTCCTGATAAATTGACAAATACTATTTTCGGTATATAAATCGAAAAACAAACAAAAAAAAACAAAACTGTGTAACACCTTTTTCTAATTAAATTTCACGAATTTTTTTAATAAAATAAAGAACGAGATATTTAAAAAAATCTACCAGCGCGAATTGTTAAAAAAAAAAGGACGAAAAATGTATACAGAACGAGACGAGAACCATCTTGTAACTTGGAAATGACGCAAACTTCAAGCCCTGGATATTGGATTTTTTTTTTTTCATCCACGAGAGCATCCCCTTCGTTGATATCGCGTACGACGTATATATATAATATGAACGAGGGGTGAGTTAGCTGGTTGGACGAGGGTGAAAAATAGCTATAGGGTGCACACCACGCCCATAAACGAGAATGGCAGCTCCACGGGGTGAAAGGTGCCGTGCGCGTATCCATAGCAACCCCAATCCCATTTTTCCTCCCAACCCTCGGTGACGATGGCAAATGGGGATTGCGAAAACTCGTTAAGGGCTGCAAAGCCCTCCCGAGAGGCAAATGGAAGGAAAAAAAAATATATATATCGCAGAATGTCGAGAGAGGTCAGAGTTGCCAAGCGATTTAAGGGAATGCCAGGGTAACGAGGATCATCGAAGAACAAGATCTGTTCGAAAAATTCACAGAGAGACGTATAAAAATAAAAATGAAATGAATCATTTGCGGCTTTGCTCGATCACCCGCGTCTCTGACTCTGAAAACTATTTGCAAAGATGCACAATAAAAATAAAATTTTAGATCATTTTGATTATCGCCAGAAATGCTTGTCGAACGTTTTTCTTTTTTTCCAAAATTTCCACGTGATTCGCGAGTGAACGATCGCGATGGTTTTTTTTTTTTTTTTCGTTTTGTTTTGATTTTGCCAAAGTCCTGTTTGCACTTTGATGATGATAAAAAAATATGAGAGCAAAAGGATATCAGAGTCTTAAAATTATTATCTTTAAAAGCGGAAGTAATTGGGGGGAATCATAAAATGAAGTTAACGTTTACGATTATGGAGATTTATCATAATATGGAATATTTTAACGATCGTTTCCACACTCTGTTCATAAATATATTTATTTCTCGCCCTTAAGAATGCCGGAGCATCGAAAAGATGTAACGGAGAAATAAATTCTTTTGATAAGTAAAAAAAAAAAAACTGTGAGTTGAAACGATAAAACGTTGTTCAGACAATGGGAGTGGTGCTATAATATTTCGTTATAGTCTTAATTAGTTGAAAATTGGAATGGCTGATAGTACAAAACTGGTAAATCAATGCCTCAAAAATTTTGATAGTGCAATAAACAATATATAATCTTTCTAACGCAATGTATAAAAACAAATTCCGGACTGTCTGAATATTTTTATTGCTTCTGAATTAGACTGATTTGCGCTAAATTAATCTATTTGACCGCTAAATTAATCTATTTGAGCGCGAAACCCGTTTTTTTTTTCCTCAAAAAGCGTGTCCTCGCGACCAAAATATAAGAATTTCTTTCCGGTGATCCTCGTTACCCGACCTTTCCTAAAAATCCAACATGGACATGGCGAAAAACTACATTGAAAGACTTTTTTCCTTCTTCGTCGTCGCCGTCGTCGTCGTCGTCGTCGTCGTCATCGTCAATTTCATCCGAGCCAGGGCTCTTAAGTTTTTTTTTTTTTATCTTTATTTTTATTTTTATATCTTCCGCACTATGAGGGTGAACGGGCGCCAGCTCGGTAGCACACCCTGCTTCATTTCACGAGAAATTGCCACTTTCATAGCTCACGAATTTGCAATACCATTCCGGCTTTTTATTAGATCGTATATCGAATAGACGATGACCCATGGCTACTCGCTTTTTCCTCTTTCTTTCTTTCTCTCTCTCTCTCTCTCTCTCTCTCACTATTTATATACGTCGGTAATACGCTCGGCTATATAATACGATTTCAAAGATTTCGCAGCTCTTCAAGATTCGGACTCGAACCCCGATAATTCGTTGATGTACAATGATCAAGATATTGCATGAACGGATTGAGATGAAACAAAAATCATTTAGTAAGAGAAAAATAATTCGTTGTTAGTCTTGTTAGAAGTTTTTTTTTTTTTTTTTAAATATGTATCGTCGCGTTTTGACGCACGGTGACCGACAAGATCAGAAATAATGAAATTTTTCGCACATTGGCGTATATATAAAAGAGTATACGGTTCTACCGTATACTCTTTTATATATACCGTCTTATATGTTTTAAACTTTCTTTAATTATACTTGGCGTCGAGACGCTAGCCACATCTCTTGATTCGATATACGTAATATTCCGTAATATTGCGATATTTACTGGCAAGAAAAAGAGACTGTCACGATAGTATACAATTGTAAACATATTTTAAGAAATAATTTGAAATATCTGTCCGATGGGCGAAGTTTTATAAAGCTAAAATTTGATAAATATCTTTTCTAAACAAGCGATTCACCCTCGATACCCTCAACTTGATTACCAAGAAGAAAAAAAGAGAAAAAATACGTTCCCCACTTCCGTCATCTAATTAAAACTATACTTAACTCGTCTACCTCTTTGTCATTAGATTGGATTCATTACGAAAGAAAATCAAATGTTTCTCGTTGCCGTTTCCCCTTGTTTAAAATCGAGCTTCTTCAAAGCTTCTCCAATTAAAATATACATTAAAACAAATATCTCATAGATACAATTTTATCTCGTAGAATGGAGAAGAAATTTTCCCATATAAAAGTGTATTATATTTTTCATAATATGTAAACAAATTTCCGCAGAAATTTTTTAAGCGTGGAAATTAATATCATTTATACTCAATCAGAGAGATGTCATGGATAGCATTTTCTTTTTTATTAACCTTGCACAAGTAACATATGTAGTCTTTTATTTATGTGAAGAGAAAGATCCTAATTCCCCTATGCTACTTGCCATTTAACATTCAAATTTTTATTCATAATAAATTCTGACGAATATCTCGTACGAACACTGCAAATCCAAGTGTGTAGTTTTCACACACTTGTGTGTGTAATTTCTTGTAGTCACTTTTTACTCACTTTCACGTGTGTAATTCTACGTCATAACACACTTTAAGTGTGTTATTTTGTAGAATTACACACTTTAAGTATGTTATTTTATAGAATTACAAAATCTACAAAATAGCACATATCTACAAAATAACACACTCTAAGTGTGTTATTTTGTAGAATTACACACGTGAAAGTGAGTAAAAAGTGACTACAAGAAATTACACACATAAGTATGTAAAAACTACACACTTGGATTTGCAGTGAATGCCGTCACTTGGTCCTATCCTCGAAGTCGCGTGACTATAATCCAAAAACAAAAACAAAAAACTAATCTTCCTTCACTCTCGAGCTACTTTATTTTTCATGGCGTTTAAAGTCATTCATAGAATTTTTTTCCTCAATGTTTTTACTTCCCATGACCGAATATTATAAAAAATATTAATAAATAAATCGATAAATGAATATCAATATTAGATATTGTAAAAAAAAAAAGAAAGAATAGTTAGTATTATTGACAATTCGTCTGCCGGATATAGTGGATAAAACTGAATTGAGTAAAAAATTTGTTTCAATATTTAGGGCAAAAAATTATAAATTCACAAATATAATTATTGAATATCATAGAAAAGGAAAAAGCTATTATCAATTATTTGGCTATCTAAAAACTGGAAATACAGCTGAATCTTCAGTAAAATATGGCCAATTTCATACCGGATTCCTTCTCTGTACCCTCGTGCAAATACGATAAATATAAGAAACGATTGGAAAAACTATAACGAAAAAACCAAATTCTACCGCAAGTACGTCTTCAAGTGAAGTCATGAAAAAAAAAAAACTTTAATTGAACAAAGAGTCGAAGAAAACTATTCAAGATACTCATTGAACTGAATAAATTATGGTGAGGTAGACCGGGGCTAGTCGTCACAAGTTTTCTTTGAAGATTTTTGCATTTTTCGAATCTAGTATTTAAGAAGGATATACAATTGGACCGTATCGGATTTCGTTCAATCATAACGCTATAGTTGTTAATTAACAATTTATAAGGAACGGTCACCGATGACAACTTGCCCCATGCGACCATGCGGGCAAGTTGTCACACCGCATTTTATTGCGTGAGAGTGATGTCTAAACTTGATTGAATGAAAATATTAGTTCAATCTGGCGCACTGCGACGTAACAAAGTTATTACAAATTTATATTTGTTCAATTACTAAAGTAAACTAAAATCTCAAAAAAATCTTATCATTTTGCCTAAAATTACGTCTTGCGTAAATATTTATCGTCAAGTTTAAGGAGTTGGGACAATTTTTACTCGTTACTCATGAATTTATAATAAAATTTCAACCGATTTGCACACTACCGATGAAGTATACTCATTATATTGGAATTCCGGAGCTGCGACAATTTGCCCCGTGAAATTTGGGACAACTTGCCCCAGCGTCATTTTTTTTTTACTTCCAACAGACTCACGGCCGCCATGTTTGAGATATTTATGTCGTCAACTAGGCCACGTATTTTGTAAAAGTACAACCTTTGAGATAATATAATGCTCTATCGTGTTGAAAAAGGGGCGCTCAATGTCTATTGCGTGAAAACTAAGAGAATAAAGCTTTACATATCGTGGAAGAAAATGTTCAACTCGATCTCTGGTCAACGCAGCTGATGCGATCTCAGAGCACTCAACGCGAAAAGAGTTGAAATACGCAAAAAACGTTTAATACGTGACCAATGCTGTGCACTCTGGTGAATAATTTTCTTAATAAAGCTACTTTGACAACTTGCCACGGTCAACCCTGTATACTCTTAAAACAATCGTACATTGTGTACCAAGGAGGTAAAGTGGCACTCATAAGGTGGTGCACACGATATTTTATACAACGCTTCAATGTTTTCCTCGCTTTTAGGCGTAGAGGAGGAGTAAAAAGTAGTACTATTGAGTCCTAGGACTTAAAAGTACTCTACTTTACTCCTCGTTTACAGGCCCTAAAAGCGCGAGAAAAACATGGCAGTGTTGTACAAAGAACGATTTTGGGAGTTTGAGTGAAATTTTTTTTTTTCAATCATTGGGGCGCATAATGTAAGTAAAAATAAGTAAGTAAGTAAAAATAATGGGGACGTATTTTTTATTTTTCCTTAAAAATGACGGATGCACATTTTATACACTGCAAATCCAAGTGTGTAGTTTTTACACACTTATGTGTGTAATTTCTTGTAGTCACTTTTTACTCACTTTCACGTGTGTAATTCTACAAAATAATACACTTAGAGTGTGTAATTCTACAAAATAACACACTTACAAAATTACACACGTGAAAGTGAGTAAAAAGTGACTACAAGAAATTACACACATAAGTGTGTAAAAACTACACACTTGGATTCGCAGTGTAGGCAATTTAATTTATATTTTATCAGTTGAAGCTCATTTTTCGGGTTATAATTACTAAAAAAAACTGATATCTCAGCTAAAATTCCTGAAAAATACGTGGTGGCCAAAAGGTGGTACAATTCAAAATGCGATTGTTCTATTCGTGGCCAGCTTATAGCAAATCCCAACACTGCAAATCTAAGTGTGTAGTTTTTACACACTTACGTGTGTAATTTCTTGTAGTCACTTTTTACTCACTTTCACGTGTGTAATTCTACGTCATAACACACTTTAAGTGTGTTATTTTGTAGAATTACACACTTTAAGTGTGTTATTTTGTAGAATTACACACTTTAAGTGGGTTATGACGTAGAATTACACACTTTAAGTGTGTTATGACGTAGAATTACACACTTTAAGTGTGTTATTTTGTAGAATTACACACTTTAAGTGGGTTATGACGTAGAATTACACACTTTAAGTGTGTTATGACGTAGAATTACACACGTGAAAGTGAGTAAAAAGTGACTACAAGAAATTACACACATAAGTGTGTAAAAACTACACACTTGGATTTGCAGTGAATTCAAAGCTTGATGGCCACAGCTGGAACTTCGGATGGCCAAAAATAGTACAATTGTGGCCACAAATGGTGAAAATCACAGCTACAACATAATTTCCAATTTTCTTATTTATCATGATCAGAAAATGTTTCAAATGATAACAATTCGATTCTGTGTAGGTACCTCTCAGGTTACATCGATCACTTTTTCAATTCTGAATTCGCAATAATGTGAACACCGTTCGTAAATGAATGTTCGAAAATGCTCAAAGTGCGACCACAACTGGCACGCGTCTATCCTATTCGAGTTGAAGAAGTATCCAAAATTTAAAAGTACTCAAAATGACGACGTCCCTACGGTAAGTACAAACTACTCGTAAGGTACCTGGCGGGTAATGAGGCCTGTCGACTAATGAGGCCTGAGTAACAAAAATCGTATTTAAAATGACCGCTCTCGCTCAAGGCGAGACACGGAAAAAAATTTTGCCTCACGGGAGAAAAACTTCGGAAATTCTTTTGAATTTTGAAGTGGAAATAATTGTTTTTACCGTTTAAACCAGCAAATATGGTTATACGGATAGTACAGAAGTATATTCCGCACATTACTTTATGATCAAAACACTGCAAAGAGATTAATTTACTGTGTTAAACTGCATTTTTTTCTCTTCGTCGTTGTATTTTTTAAATTTCAGTTATTATTTTTTGAAATGTTTTTTTTTTCCCCCGTGCACTAACAGACGCATAATGCACGAAGATGTACTTAAGGTTGTTTAGAAGTTGATCAGAGTGGGGGAGATTTTCTTATGCTTATACATTGGGCGCTGTCAGTCACTCACCCGCTCGGAGTGAATTTTGATGCGATTTTTGATACATATGTTACAATATCTTCAAGGAAATTCTCCAAAGGATAACGATTTTGGTACTGATCGAGGCAGAATATTTCAGAGATTACTCGGTTAGTTTTTCAACAAAAGTTCAATGGCACGATTAGATATATCGCGAGTTTATTGAGATCGCGCATGGCTATGTCCATTAGAGGCTATGTCGTCGGGCCTCAAAAGTACCCAACTTTGAAAATTTTTTACTCCGTAAATAAGTTCCAAACTGACTTGAAATTTTACAGAGACATAGTTCAAATGTTCAATTACGCACTGCGCAAATTTCAAATTTTTTTTCATAATACGTGATTTTCTTCTAAACAACCTTAAATAATGATTATTATTAAAACCTGTTGATTAAATTGGATATTTTACTAGGCCTTATTACCCGCAGGTACCTTACAGTAAATACAAACTTCATATTCCCGCTACTTTTCCAATCAACCTCTTCTCTATATACACTCTATTCCTTCTATATACCAAGCCCTGCAATATGAAATTCTCTTGCCACAGCCGTTTTCATTATCTCCATTCGAAGAGTCTTCTGCCCTTTGATTTACAATCCTCACAATCCAAAGTACAATGCAATCCTCACAATATAGAGTTACGATTCCTCTCTCTCTCTCTCTCTCTCTCTCTCTCTCTCTCTCTCTCTCTCTCTCTCTCTCTCTCTCTCTCTCTCTCTCTCTCTCTCTCTCTCTCTCGCTCTTATTTTTTCTCTGTTGTACGTGACTCGAGACCAGAGCGTGTACGAGTAAAACACGCCGAGGCCCCGGGAGGAACTTGGTAAAAGATTTTATGGTACCGGGACCGTCGAGGCGAGGGCAAAATGAAGGATATACGATATAGGGAATTGAGGGGAGGGCAAAAAGCGGAATATATACCGGGATCTGTGATGGTGGGATTAATCGTAAAATGGGTTTTATAGGGCGCTCGGGGGGTTGGATTATGGCTTTGGGGCCAATGCAACGAGGATTGCCGGAGGGTGAAACGCTACCGGGGCTCGATAGTCATCCTCCAGCACGAACCAATCCACGTCTAGGCCTCCTATATATATACATCTTCGTATATCCTTCATATATATCCGATATATACAGAATTTTTTCTCTTTTTTTTTTTTTTTTCTTCTTTTTCCAGAGTGCAAAAACCCACTTGGAGCACTTTCTTCGTGAGCGAAAGAAAAAGAAAAAAAAACGTAATGGCGCAAATACGTTATTGGGCATTCCTTGCCTCGTGGTGTGGGTGGGTGTGTGACGGAGTTTGTCAAATATTAACCTTCTGCTACTCCCAAATTAATATCGTTAAACGGATCGTAAAATTTTTTTCATCGTTTTCTCAATGCGTTGCGATCCTTGATGATGATGCTGCTGCTGCTGCTGTTGACGTTTCTGCCGTTGCTCAACCTCGAAAAAATGAAGAAAAAATAATAATAATAATCCTGATAAAAACGTGTTTTCGCTACCGATCGGGAATACCCACATCATGCAAACCAGGAGTACTTGCTGGATATGGAACGAGCTCTGCGAGGATCAACGAAATTTTGTGGAATTTTGTGAAATTCTGCGGAAGACGCGAGTGGAAGAACTAAATATACACACTTTTTTTTTCTAAGGGAACAAAAATAACGAGCACGAAGAAAGGTATCGATGGAGCATAAAGGATGTGTGACCCGAATGAAAAAATATATATATATATATATATTAGGGTGGATCGAAAAATTAAAAAACTTTTGGCTACCCTCAAAAATCTAAGATATCATTGAAATAAAGGTCTCCGTGCAATGATTCGATTTTTTGACAATATATAGGGGGGGCGCGGGACGTTTAAAAACGCAATTTTTAGCGTTAAATTCACTTTATCACTGATAACCGGAAACAGTTCATTCCAAAAATTCTGATTTTTTTATATAAGGTGCCCAGATATGTACCCTTTCAAACCCACATTCACGGAACATTAACGGATGGTTCATATCTTCGAAAAAAATCTCTGAAAATCAATATTTTAACTATTTTTCAATTATACCTATCGTTAAATGTTGATTTTTTTCTTCTAAAACGTTTTTTTATTTGTTCCATCTTTTTTTTCTTGTGAAACTCGGTATCAGTATTGCTTACAATGCGAAAATTGCTGAATAATAAATCTTTATTTTGGAAATTTTCATATTCATGAAAAAATGGTGTGAATCAATAAAATATAAAAATTTCCAAAATAAAGATTTATTATTCAGCAATTTTTGCATTGTAAGCAATACTGATACCGAGTTTTACAAGAAAAAAAAAGATGGAACAAATACAAAAACGTTTTAGAAGAAAAAAATCAACATTTAACGATAGGTATAGTAATTGAAAAATAGTTAAAATATTGATTTTTAGAGATTTTTTTCGAAGATATGAACCATCCGTTAATGTTCCGTGAATGTGGGTTTGAATGGGTACATATCTGGGCACCTTATATTAAAAAATCAGAATTTTTGGAATGGACTGTTTCCGGTTATCAGTGATAAAGTGAATTTAACGCTAAAAATTGCGTTTTTAAACGTCCCGCGCGCCCCCTATATATTGTCAAAAAATCGAAGCATTGCACGGAGACCTTTATTTCGAAGATATCTTTGATTTTTGGGGGTAGCCAAAAGTTTTTTAATTTTTCGATACACCCTAATATGTATATGAGTTTCTTATTTTTTGTGTTACGAACGATAATCGAAGCCGCGTATATGTTGCGCTTCATGTCAAGACAGCCCCCGTTTTTTTTTTTTTTTTGGTCTCGAAAAAATTATTCAGTATGGGCATTTTGAAGGGCAATATATCCATGAAATTTCACCAAAATTTTATCCCTCCCCATTATTGTTGGTTCTCGAGATAATGGTTAATGAGTTCTCAATTTTGTAAAAATCATAACTTTGTAACTGCTGATGGGATGTAAACTATTAAAAAAAGAATATTTTTTTTTGCCCTTTACGAAAAAAAAATATGCCGTCATCGGAGTAATTTTTTCGGGGTAATTTTTCGATTTTTGTTTTTTCTACGAAAAGGCCACCCCGAATTCTACTTACTATTTTTTTTCCTGACAGAGTTGAGCAATGCGCAACTCCACAGGATTTTTTTAAGATGGAAGAGGGCATCAGCGAAGAGGGAGAAATTTTTTTTTGTCAATTTACCCCGAAAACTGTCTAATGAGCTTTTATCCGATGGCGACATACTTTTTTTTTCGAAAAGGGCAAAAAAAATTTTTTAAATATTCTTTTTTTAATCGTTTAAATCCGATAAGCAGTTACAAAGTTATGATTTTTACAAAATTGAGAATTCATTAATAATTATCTCGAGAACCAACAATAACGGGGGGATGAAATTTTGATGAAATGTCATGGATACTGTTGTCCTTTGAAATTCTCATACTGAATAATTTTTTCGAGACAAAAAAAAACGGGGTGGCCGAGTTGACATGGAGCGCGACATATATCTATTTGAGTTGAAAATTTTTAATCCGTTCGAGGACAATGGAAACAAAATCATTCGATGCGAAAGCTTTTGCTAAGATTTTCATTCGATGATTAGCGTGCATGGAATATATTCTACGAAAAATTTATCGCCCAATGATTGGGGAAATTTTCAATCATTAGATCAAGAATGTATTTAGATTTTTGAAAATCATCATTTAAACTCAGAAACAGAGTTCACGGTCTTGTTTATGTTCATCAATGATTCTTTTCTCTTGACAAAGCATAAATGGCGGAGATGAGCATTGAAATCGCACAAGAAAATGGCAATTTTCTAACAACATTATATTATGAAATTACAAAAGAAATTAGGAAAATTTTGCGCTTCCTCGTGGAGGAAGCTTTGTTTTCGTGAAAAACCTAAAAATATCGAGATTTTCATGCCAATATTTTCAAAATGTTCCAAAACGTTGAAAAAACACATTTAGAAAAACAAGGACAAGGTAGCTTGGTATCGAATTTTGGCCAGAATCGCTCAACGGGTTCACATTTTAGATCATTTTAAAATTTTCAAAAAATTCTTTGTACGTATTCTAACTTTCGTAAATTTAAGGCTACCCAGCCGAAACTTTTTACACGAGTAGTCTAGGGGGACAAAGGAATTTGAATAGATTCGCTTAAAATATTCAGATTTTAGAAAATTTCAAATTTTCAAAAATGCGCTTTTATAAATTCGAGGTTATTGAGCCAAATCTTTTTGCACAATTAGTCTAGGAGACAAGGACCATTGGCATTGAATTTAACTAGAATCGCTAAAACGGTGCAGATTTTAGAAAATTTTGAAATTTTGAAAAAATGTTTGCAGACGCTCTGTCTTTCGTAAATTTGAGGCTGTCTAGCCGAAACTTTTTACCCAAATAGCCACCTAGGGGATAAAGATCATTGGTATTGAATTTTGCTAGAATCACTTGAGAGATTCACATTTTAGATAATTTTGAAATTTTCAAAAAAAATTTTTGCACGCGCCATAACTTTCGTAAAATTAAGGCTATCGAGTCGAAAAATTTTACACGAATAGTCCAGAGGACAAGGATGATTCATATTTAATTTGGCTAAATTCGCTTAAGGTGTTCAGATTTTAGAAAATTTTCCAAAAATGTTCGTACGCGCTCTAACTTCGGTACGAATATTTTTGCCCAAGTAGTCTAGGGAACAAGAGGATCATCGGCATTGAATTTTGGTGTAGATTTTAGAAAATTTTGAAATTTTGAAAAAATTTTGGCACTCCAACGTTCGTAAATTTGAAGCTATCGAGCCCAAACTTTTTACACAATTAGTCTCGGGGATAAGAATGATTGGTATTGAATTTGGCTGGAATCGCTTAAGGGGTTCACATTTCAATAATTCAGAAATTTTCAAAAAAATGTTTGTACGCGCTTTGACTTTCGCAAATTTAAGGCTATCGAACCAAAAAATTTTTGCACGAATAGTCCAGGGTACAAAGATGATTGATAACGAATTTAGCTGGATTCGCTAAAGGGGTTCAGATTTTAGAAAAAAAATTTTAATTTTCTAAAATCAGGAAATTTTCTAAAATTAAGAAATGATAACGAAGCAACTCACTTTTTCAACTTTTCCTTCTCTTCTCTTCTTTACATTAACGATCTGAGGTTGGCTTGATTGATTAAAAAAAAAAATGAAAACTGCAAGTTTCTGATTTTCACGCTTTTTTTTGAAGCTGCGCACAAAGTTTTTGACTTTAGTTGAGTTCGCTCGTACAAAATTGACGACATAAAACATAGCGCGTGCGTATAAAACACCACCGATCAATATAGAATAAAATTTTTATCTATCGATGCGCCTCACGCACCGATTAATATTCGAGTCAATCAATTTTAACAAACAAGCATCGATGAACATTGGAAAATTTGATTTGCAACAATTTATAACAAGAAATATCATTTTTTTTATCTAGAATTCACATGAAGAACCGAATTTTCATTTAACGAGTCGGAATAAGTACCAATTGATGTTCACCCCATTGAAAATATTGAGATGAGATCCGATAAAAGATATCAGATGAATTTCTGATGCGAGATCTCATGTTGGCCCAAATGAGATTGTCACCGACGAATTTGAACTCTGAGACGTGGTCATAAAATCGCATATATGCGATCTTGCAACGGATCTCATATCGGATCTCGCGATTTTTAATCAGATATCAAATCGAAAATCAAAGAAAATTTTGGACAATTTGGATATATTGTTATCTGTTCTCGATGCAGGAACAATAAAAGACAAAATTTCATAAAAATTTATCACGAGATTTGCCATATATGAGATACGATATGAATTCTTTAGCGAGATCTCATTTGGGCCAACATGAGATCTCGCGTAGACTCGCATCAGAATTCATCCGAGATCTTTTATCGGATATATCATCTCAATATTTTCAGTCAGGCGAGTAGCAAAAAATTGCAAAGATAAATATCTAAATAATCGTCAATTATTTGTAGCATGAAAAATTAATTTTCATGCTAAATTAAAAAGAAACGAATTTTTCGTTTGCGCCAATCATATAATTTGTTAATCGTTTTGCAAACAAGTTACAACGAATCGCAGCGACGTATGACAAAATATAAATTTTTAATGAGTAATATCGAAAGAAATGTTCATTTCCATCGATCCCTGAACGTTGAAAACACGAATTTTCGTTTCGATAATTTTCAACAAATAAACATTCATACTCATTGAAATAATAATTATCAACAATTTTCAATGAGAAATATTAATTTCCATTTACTTGAAGCAAAGAGCACGGGGAGGGGGCAGAGAGTTCAATACGCCGCATGCGCCAATTAGAGTGTTCAATGAAATAAACAATCGTCGCAGCGATGAATATCGAATTAAATCCATATTTCAATAATTTTCAACGAGAAATAACAATTTCGACCAAAAATTTGCAAAAAAAAGTCAAAAAGCGTGTAACCCATGCGTCGAAATGAAAATTCGACTCAAAAATTAAACGACGCGAGATGAAAAAAAAAAAGAAGACTCACTACTTTCAGGAGCTCTTCGCAGAAGGACGTATCATAGCGACGGTTGATTGATGATTTGACTTGGGAATTTTGGCTGCTCGGCTGCGTATTCCGAGGATATTCGTGAAACTCCATATCGAGACAGTCGCGTGCACTGACATGAATCTCGCACGAAACTCGATCTGAAATTTTACGAGCACCTGTCGTTGATGCGAACAAAGAAACGATGACTTTGAGCAAAAGCGTCATTTTGCTGGTCGCAGTTCCGCCGAAAAAATTGAATTTTCCAAAACAAACGTTTTGCACAATAAATTGATCGTTATCGACAAATTACCGTATATCCCTTGTACCAGATCCCTCGTATTTACGATTTTAACGCACTTTTCTTCATTTTTCAGGATAATAAAACAGCAACGACAAAAATAAAACAAACAATTTTCCGGTAAATTTTCTTCCCGTACGGAAGACGCGAGACACTACTGCGCATCAAGCGCCGTGCAAGTTGATTTGCTAACACGCGATAGAGGCGACGCCGGCGATTTTACGTTAAAAAAAACAAAACAAAAAATTCTCGTGGCACAAAACTTTTTCGCCAGATTTTGCATTTTGCACTGAGAAATAAGCTCGATAAACTGAATAATATTAGATTGCAACGTAAAATTTCGGCTCGACGAACGTGACAAATGTGTATACGCGAGAAAAAAAAAAAAATTATATACGAAAAACATCGCGGTCAATGCGTCGCGTTCGTTGCATGATTTTTTTTTTCTACTCGGCGTCACGGCATTCGCCAATTGTTATTCATGCACGAAAAAAAAAGTATTTAGTCGATATTTTGTAAAAGCACATCTCGATAAACCGAACGCGATCAAAAATATATATTTTGTTTTTCTTCGTTACAGACATTCTTTTTTTTAGAGATGTTAAAAGTAAAGTGTTTATTTCGACCACGTGTAGACGTGTACGTCACGTGATCTCGCGACGGACCAAAAAACCGTTTTTTTTTGTCGCACCGGCATGAAATGCACAAGCCTCCCCTCCCCCACAACCCTGCTACCTGCTATTGTTTTTAGACTTTATGTTAGCGATATACGACAAAAGGGTAGGAGCGAATTTGAAGGAAACATGTTGAAGTACATTTTTTCTTTATTCCGATGTAGAACATGAGACAAATAATAAACAAAACGTATTAATTCTCTTTGTTATTGAAAATTTTCTTACCTCCCGCTGCGAGAGTCCGTCCTCATGCAGTGACTTTACTACATATTTCTTCCGGCTTCCGGGCAAGATGAGGATGAGAGCCAACGGTTTTCGAGACACAGCGACTTTGTTCCGAAGATGTATAATATATGCTTTGTTTCAACATCGACTGATGTAAAGTGCACTGTTCTGAAGCATCATCTCCAGAACAGAAAGATTTCTGCATCTCCCACTGTTCTCGCAGTAGAAAAATTCACATCCGTTATGAACCGACCGACGTCCACGCAAATTCGCGTCCTTTTTCATTCTTCCCGTAAACTAGCGCCAATCGACAGTACCGGCGTTCTTCCAAACCTTATCACCAACTACTCTAATCAAAGTCCGGCTCCCGGCTGGCGACGGAGACGGAAAAAATAAATCATCGCATGACACATGACAGTGGTCTCTCGACCGGAGGCTGATGAGAGTGTTTAACTTTTTTAAATTATTTTTTTCATAAATATAAATACTCGTAGAATTTTCTCACGTTTATTCAATCCTCCGCAAAGCATCGTAAATTTTACATTACATTCGCTTCGAGTAAATAATTATCAACGGTTTTAGAACTGTGGGGATTGCTCCGCTTTGACGGTTTTTTTTTTTTTGTCGTTTCTCGTTTATCATCGTTCTTTTCCGAGAAACGGCCAAGCTGATAGTGGCCACAAATGATATTGTTCTTTAAATGCTAATTCGTCATGGCAACTCCCACGAACGAGCCGAAGCCGAGCGTCATTGTCCTTGGAGGTATGTATCTCATGTATATGTGTAATATTACGAAGATTAAAGTTTTTGTAAATTATCGATGCTGCAGACGAGTCTGGGATTATCATGCTCTGGACCAGTTTTCAAGATATGTGATTTTTATGCTAAAAAAATGTAAATATTGTTGATTACTTACGGACTTTACAAGTCGATTTATCTAGATTCGAAGAATTTTCATATCGAAAGAACGTGTTTTATGATTCTTACAGTAGAATTTCTATCTTCGTGATGTCCGATATCAAATTTAACAAAATCTAAATATATTTGACTTTCAATTTGTGTATATTTTCGAAAAAAAAAAATCTGTTTTCCAGTATGGAATCAATCGATCAATATTTAATCAATTAACCATCGTAATGATCAACAATTGATTTCTTAAATCTTAAAAATTCAAAAAAATCTGAAAACGGTAACAATCGGCACATTTATCTCATACCGACGATGATTATCCGCTGTTATACTTCTTGTATCTTGTGCAGGGTGTGGCTTTGTCGGGCGTCACCTTGTGGCCTACCTGGTTGAAAACCAACTGGTATCGTCGCTAAGGGTCGTTGACAAAGTGCCTCCCCTGACCGCCTGGCTAAACAAGAGTCATCAGGAAATATTTGACAATCCCATTGTTGACTTCAGGAGCGCAAATCTCATAAATGAAAGTATGAAAAATTGTTTCTCGTCGACCATAAAGTAATTTAATGTAATAATACACCGAATGTTGTCTTGTCCCAGCAAAAAGCTTCAACATCAAAATATTCAGTCGGGCATGAAAAAAACTGCGATAGCAAATTTTCTGATAATTATCAATTTTTTGAGTTAATCAGTCGTTAGACAAAATGAGCATTATATCAATGCATAAAATGTTTTTAAAAAGAAAATCATTTTTAGATGATGAAGATGAAAATTTCAATTTTTATCGATAATTAAAAAAATTATACTTTCGGCCCGGTGCGTGCTTTCAATAACGTTCGAGCTTCAAACAATAATACAATAATAATGAAAAAAAATTATTATCGAGTAAATACGAAAAATAAATTGTAACGTCAAAATTTTTAGGAAAAACCTTTTTTTCTCGTATTTTATAGATCGAATTCTTGGAAATTTTTGCGCGCATAAAAATCTGTTGAATTAATTTTTCAATAATGGATTGTAAATTTTGTTTTCCCATCAAGCACAATAATTCAATGTTGAAATAATTTTTGGCTCGAAGAAACTTTTCAAGGATAGTATGGAATGAAGTTGTCGAGACATAAAAAAAAAAATGTTCATCCATCGGATTTTCTTAATATTCCCGTTAAAGCAGAAATACAATATCGAATATAATTTTAGCGTCGCGCCAGAAAGCTTTCTCAAGCGATACACCCATAGACTACGTGTTCAATTGCGCCGGCGAGACAAAGAGCGGTCAGACGGATCCCGTTTACAAGGAGGGTATTTACAAGCTCAGCATTAATTGCGCTCAAAATGCGGCGAGCATCGGTGCGCGCCGTTACGTGGAGATTTCCGCTGGAAATATGAGCTCATCGAAGAAAGCTCCGCACAGTGAGAAAGATCCGACGGATCCTTGGACCTTTGTCGCCAAGCACAAGCTTCAGGTGGAGCACGATTTGAAGAACATTCCAGGACTTAAGTACACGATACTCAGACCGGCCATTATTTACGGTCCTGGCGATCGTAATGGCCTGAGTGAGTTTTTACAGATTTTACCAATATTCAGCCGTAAGCAAAGTCACATCCGAACAATCATAAACAATAAAAATCGATTTTTCACATGACAAGAGCACGAGGCAAAACATAATTAAAAAAAAAAAAAACTCTCGAAAAATATAAACAAACCCAAACCACCGTTTCATGTCACTATAAACATTTTCATAATTTTTGTTTACAAAATTTTTACCGCTAACATAATGAAAAACTAAAAAAAAATCTTCAAAATTAAACATTTTTCAAACTTTTTCGACTAAACAATGCCAAAAAAAAACACATTTTAATATTACAAATGAAAAAAAAAAAAAAAAAAATTTTGCCAGCTCCGCGTCTGGTCATTGGCGCCGTTTACAAGCATCTCGGTGAAATGATGAAATTACTTTGGGGACCGGATCTTCATATGAATACCGTACACGTAAGGGACGTTGCTCGTGCAATATGGCACGTTGCCGTACGCGACGATACGATCGGTGAAATTTACAATATCGTCGATGAGGGTAATTCCACGCAGGGTACCATAAGTGCCGCCGTTTCGGAGCTCTTCAATATCAATCATGATTACTGGGGAACGGCTCTGTCAAACTGGGCCAAAGTTCGTTGATAAATTATTGCACAATACTCGTCGAATAATAATTCACGTATCGTTATTATTCTTCTTTGTTTCGTTCTTTCTTACTTTTTTTTTTTTTTTTTTTTTTTTTTTCGCAGACCGACATAAATGTAATGGTGGAGGAAGTTAACGATAAGCACATGGGTCCATGGGCGGAGGCTTGCAACAAGGACGGCGTTGAGAACAGTCCTTTGTCGCCGTTCATCGATGGGGAACTTCTCAACTGCAAACATTTGTACCTGTGCCCGGGAAAACTGACGAATAATACGGGATTTATTTACTCTTATCCGAAACTTACCAAGGATTCGCTCAAAGAGGTTCGTACAGTTCATGAAAATTTATTAGCTCGGAATAAAAAAAAAATATATATATATATATATATTTACTATTTTTCAATTCATTATTATTATAATCGTATCAAGAGACGCGATAGGCGTCTCGATTCCAATTAATTAATTTTTTAAAAGATATATTTAATAATACACAATAATAATATTTATTTTTCACAGTATGCATAAGAACGGAGTGAAAAAGGTCAATTTTCGCGGATCGTATGTCGTAATAGCGCGGAAAAGTTGCGTCTTGGCAATCGCTAAAAAGTGTGCCAAAGGAAAAAAATTTACAATCGATATCTTCTGTGCCCGCAAACGCCTCAAAGTATTGAATTTTTTAACATAGAGTTCAAATGGAAAAAAAACAACCCCCCAAAAAGGCTATTTGGCACTAAAAAAATTCATAAATACTCATCGGGGGTGGTTCGATTTCAGCCCCGCTGTGCTTTCTCTAAGCGAGAAGAACGTTGCTCTCACTTGACATATTGAAATTTTACATATCTTGCTTAGTTTCGGAGATACAGGCATTTTTGAAAAAAATAAGTTTTTTCGGGAAAAAAATTAGAAAATGATAAAAAAAAAAAACTTAATTGAGAATTCATGAAAGTTCGACGAAGAATTTCATTTAGGATTTTGATATTAAAATATTCTCGTTCGTTTCCTGAAATACGAGCGCGTTAAAAGAAGTTTGCCGGGGAAAAATTATAAATATACACATGACATGAAAACAAAACAAAAAAAAACAAAACAAAAATGCTCAATCTCGTACTTCGTGCGTACAAGCGTTGTAAAAATGAGTTTGATTTGTAAAGAAATGAGTTTGATTTGTCTCGCATCCGCGATCTTCGCATCGGTCGAATCTGAGATTCGTTCCGGAGAACAGTAATACGCCGACGACTAATTTGTCACTTCGCGTTATAAATTGTCATGTTCATCGGAAACCTTCTTACTCAATTCATTTTTCCGATGACCCAAAAAAAAAACGCTACTTCTTCGCAGCGCAAGAACTCGACGAACAAGATTGAGCGGTTTTTTTTTTTTTGGTCTATTATCAATTCCATGTTTTTTATTCACAATTTTTCAAACGCTCGTATTTTGGGTAGTAAACGAAATTTTCAAATCTCGAAAAACTGAATAAAAGCTAGATTCATCGTCGAATTTTCATAAATTATTTCTAGCGCCAACTCGTCATTTCGCCCCTTTTTTTTTGTACTTGATTAATTTTTTTTCTTATAATTTTCAAACTTTTTTCGCAAAAAAAAAAACTTATTTTTCAAATACCTGTATCACTTTTCTAAAAATTATAGAAAATGACAAAAAATTTAATTAATAACGTTTTTTGTACTTGATTAATTTTTTTCTTATCATTTTCAAACTTTTTTCGCAAAAAAAAAAACTTATTTTTCAAATACCTGTATCGCTTTTCTAAAAATTATAGAAAATGACAAAAAATTTAATTAAGAACGCAGAAGCGCCGAAATGACCAGATAGCACTAGGAAGAATTCATGGAAATTCGATATTCAAATTTCATTTTTCAAACGCTTGTATTTTGGAAAATAAACGAGATTTTCAAATGTCGAAAGGCTGGAACAAAAGCTCAAATTCTTCGTCGAATTTTCATAAATTCTTGTACTAACCGGTTATGTCGACGGTTCTTTGTTCTTAATTAAAAATTTTGGTAATTTTCTGATTTTTTTTCCCGAAAAAAAAACTTATTTTTCAAATGCCCGTATAATCCGAAACTAAGCAAGATATATTTTAAATTTTAATACGTCAAATGAAAGCTACGTTCATCTCGTTTCGAGAAAGTGCAAGGGGGCACTGAAATCGAACCACCCGCTGAGTTTTTATGAATTTTTTAATGCCAACTGGACTTTTTGGGTTTTTTCTTCATTTAAATTCCCATGTTAAAAAATTCAAAACTGTAAGATTTGTCCTTTGGCACACTTTTTAGTGATGCCAAGATGCAACTTTTCCGCGCTATTACGAATAAAATCCGCGAAAATTGACCTTTTTCACTTCGCCCTGACATATATTTTTATTATTATTGTTTTTTTTTTTTAATTTTATTTTACAGGTACTCGATGATTTTGCAAGTATGAAGATATTTCCACATTCCTTGATTCTGTGAGGAACGTAAAGTGCCAATTCTCGATGAAGCAATAGAATATAACGTTAGACAGCAGAGCAACGAAAAGTCGAGAGAACCTTTTAGTATTTCATAGCGAAGACCGTTTCACCTTGTGCCTAAATGATATAATCTAATCCGAGCTAGATTTTTTCGACGCATATATATATATACATTAAACGCGAGAATTGTTGAAAACTTCTCATCTTTGCACGTCTCTCTTTCTCGAGGCCTATTTCGTAATTAATGTGATAAAAAAAAACACGGGATAACTCTCATGTACTTAATTCCATTTTTTTTTTTTTACCGTCTCAATTTCGAGAACGTGTACGCTCACGAGTAAGCTGAACGCTAGTCAGATGTCGGCTAACCCGGAACCGGAGGGCTGTGTGAAACATTATAAAGTTTAATGCCCAAGTTTGTATCAGTCGTTGATCGAGCGAATCGCCAAATAATCAAAAGCTTTTTTTTTTTTTTTTTTTTTTTTTAATGAAAAACAAACGCTTCAACCGGTGAAATATTTTTTTTGTTCTCCCCCCCCCCAAGAAACGAATAATGCAGTAGTGTGCGAGAAATGTAAATCATACACATTTTTTTCCGAGACCTCGACAGATTAGCAGGGATTTTTTACGAAAAGATTTTTTTTTCTTTCGTCTCTTGTAGAATTTTTAGAACGAAGCCACGAAATTTCGCGCTTCGTGTCTCAATTTCACAACTTTCATTCCATGAAGAATAGTAGAAAAAAAAAAAAAGAAAATAGGTTTGAGTTTCCATCGTGCGAGATTACAGGGCTTTTGCTAGACGAAGATTTCAAAGAATGGATACGCGCGAAGACATTCTCCATGAATTTTGCCACATTTTTTTTTTTTTCCCAAAAACTTTTTGCATCGTTTCCCATTATTGGACAGTTTGCAATGGTCAATGTTGATTTTCTTGAAAATCGTCGTACGAGCAGTTCGAGCGAGTTTTCATTTCAACAATTGCGAGTAATTCCTTGTAATGAAAATGGTCAATTGATTGCTCGGATAATTTTTTTTCCCTCAATTCTGACCGAGGCAAATAGAAAAGGAAGCGTCTGAAAAGTTTGGAAATGAAGAAATTTTCGACTTTATGGAGAATATTTCGTAAAAATCATTTGAACTGTGAGATAATGTGATGATGTAAGATAGTTATGAGAGCAATGGATTTAGAAAAAAAAAAAAATTAAGTACAAACAGGTATGATGAAGTAAAAGATTGTTTCTTGCGATCGTATTCGAATTTGCCTATAATAATTTAGCTCGTAAATATCCAACGAAGGATTAAAATAATAGTAATAATAATAATAATAATAATCAAAGCTAACTCTCCGCAACAGGAGAGCCCTTTGAACATTCGTACTTACTGCCTGACGTGCGTTAAAAAATTATAGTCCCATTAATCGGGCTACTCGAAAATAAAATTTTCCATGTATGGCTCCGAGATTTTTATAATAAATAAAATAAAAAAAAAAAAGTTAAATTACCAAAACATCGCTTACAATGCCTTAATTTTATTCAATCGTACAACAACGACGCTGTGTGTGTGTGTGTGTGTGTGTGTTTTTTCAGAAGGGTCAACAATATCGTTAAACATTTAGTGTATCGATTTAATTCTCTTTTTTTTTTTTTGTTTTTCATACTTTTTAAACAATAAGATTATAATTTCGTACTTACTGCCTGACGTGCGTTAAAAAATTATAGTCCCATTAATCGGGCTACTCGAAAATAAAATTTTCCATGTATGGCTCCGAGATTTTTATAATAAATAAAATAAAAAAAAAAAGTTAAATTACCAAAACATCGCTTACAATGCCTTAATTTTATTCAATCGTACAACAACGACGCTGTGTGTGTGTGTGTGTGTGTTTTTTCAGAAGGGTCAACAATATCGTTAAACATTTAGTGTATCGATTTAATTCTCTTTTTTTTTTTTTGTTTTTCATACTTTTTAAACAATAAGATTATAATTTTATGTAATTAATTACACGTAATATATTAAAATATATACTTTCAATATTTTTTTTTTTTTTCTTTTTTTCTTTTGTTTTTGCTTCCGTAGATAATATAATGTATGTACAATCGTGTGGATAAAAGGTATTTACAAAGTAACTGCACCCTAATGAACCCTCGGTATCCGCAATTAACTATTGGTTCTTTTTTTTTTGTGGTTTTTTTTTCGGTATAAAATAATAGTGGATAAAATAAATATATATATATATATATATATATATATATATACCTATATATAAATTATAAACGTTCGGCTGGTTCGGTAATGGTTTTTTTTTCTCATAATTAACTGTAGTAATACGATTTTTTTTTTTCGACTTTATACGCCTCGTCGTCTCTCTATTTATCCGTGTAAATTATGAAACACTGTTTACGTGTCACGTTCGAGTATCATTCGACGCGCAAGCGAAACTATATCCTGTGAGGTGTAAAACGATATACAAAATTAAATAATAGTAATCTAGTAGGTACTTGCGGTTAAGTTGTATTGTTTAAGTAATCGGATCGTGATCACCCTTCGTCTATATAAAAAAAAAAAAAAAAAAAACAAACAAACAAACAAACAAACAAAAAGGGCAATCGCTGTTGGAGGTATATATTCGTTCGACTAGAATCGCCGTACGTACGATCTAGTTAATACTTCGTCAGTGTATATGGGCCAACGGAAAATGAAATTTTTTTTCTTTTTTTTTTCACTACTGTACAACTTTTTTTGCCGGAAGGAATAAACAAATTTTTTTTAAAAGTATACAGATATAGCTCAAATTCTTGTAAAAAAAAAAACTCTCTCGAGAAGTACTGGGCATGACTATAACGCTATAAGAATCATCGACTTTGAATGTAAATAAAATATATATATATATTAGGGTGTGTCGAAAATGGACTTTTTTTTTCTTCGCTCCTACCACTCAAAACTTTAGATTTTGACATTAAAGATGCCCTCGTTCAAGGAGGGCGCTGTAGCTTGAAGTTTGGAGGTCGCTCAACGAGGATTTAGGTTTCCCATCTGATTAACGCGTAAAAAAAAATGTTTTTCGTTCAAAATTATGCCAGGCAACCAAAAAAAATTTTCGATTTCTGTGTTTCTTGGCTTATTTGAAAGCATCACTCATCCCCCTAAACGATGATAAGTCATTTTTCGAATTACCTCGTTCCAATTTTTTTTTTACACCACTTTTCGACCACTATAGTCACTTTTTCAAGTTTACAAAGTTTCCAAGGTGTCAATGAGTCCAAAATGAATTGCTACAAGTATTTATTGTTGATTATTTATATTCGAATCAACAGTCAATACTTGTAACAATTTATTTTGGACTCATTGATACCGTGGAGACTTTGTAAACTTGAAAAAGTGACTATAGTGGTCGAAAAGTGGCGTAAAAAAAAAATTGGAACGAGGTAATTCGAAAAACGACCTATCATCGTTTAGGGGATGAGGTCATGCTTTGAAATAAACCAAGAAACACAGAAATCGACAATTTTTTTTGGTTGCCTGACATCATTTTGAACGAAAAAAAAAATATTTTTTACGTGTTAATTAGATGGGAAACCTAAATCCTCGTTGAGCGACCTCCAAACTTCAACCTACAGCGCCCTCCTTCAACGAGAACTTCTTTAATGTCAAAGCCTAAAGTTTCGAGTGGTAGGAACAAAGAAAAAAAAAAAAGTTCATTTTCGACACACCCTAATATATATTAAAATGCATAAAGATAAAAAAAAGTTTTACAAACGATCAGTGGACATTTTGACAATTTATTGCCGGTACAAGCTTTTGTCTCGATACCACAGTTTTCTCCTCACAAGCTTCATGAAGATTGGTCCATTTTTTTTTTTTTTTTTTTTTTTTTTTAATACACTGCACTGTAGACTCGAGGCTCAAGAAAATGGAAAATTTGAAAAAATAATTTATTTAAAAGCATCATGTTCAGCCTCGAGTATAATTTGCATTGTTTTTGTACTCTGGAATAATTAATCGACTGAAGGTGAGAAGATTTTTGTTTTTTAAATGTCCACTTTTCGTTGAAATTTTGGGTGCGTAGGGATTTTTCTATTTTTTTTTTTTTTTTTTTCCCCAATTAAATAGAGCAACATGTCTCGAAGTTTCTTCGGGATCGAAAACACGACGAAGCGTGATCGTGAGAGAGTCGTACATTTTCGTTCCGGATGACTCTACGGCTTTTACAGATCTTAAAGTAGTTTGGTAAGCGTAAATCGATTTTTTTCTTTTTTTCCACTGTTTTTTTTTTTTACCACTATCACACTACTGACACTGCGTCTTGTTTTTAACGGAAACGGAGAACAAGAAAAAAAAAAAAAAAAAAACAAAATAAACACGTGTATAAAATAGGTGCGCTCGTTAAATACCTAATTCTTAGGACTATGTTAATTTTTTTTTTTTTTTTTCGTTTTTCATTTCATTTCTTCATGCACGAATAATCTACGAATCGTAAGAAAATAATTCTAAGTAATACAACGAAAAAGGGGGGAAAAAAAAAAAAAACGTCGCGCGATTTAATTGTAATTACAATAAACGCGAAATTGATCGATTAATTTAATTTACAATTAATTTCAATTCTTAAATTGTAAACTTAATCAATTTGTCCACCAGTTCGCAGAGATTGAATTTTCCATACGAGATTCACCGGTGTGCGTGTGTGTGTATGCGTGTGAGTCACACGGGTTTATAAACATCGGGTAGTAATTAATTATAGTACAAGACCCCCCCTCACTTTGAACGTTTAATTCGCGAGACCTATACGTGTGCTGCCCTTGTCACCGAGTAAAAAAGTGCCTGTGTGTGTATATATATTACTAAAAAAAAAAATATATAATAAAAAAAATAAAACATTGTACAAAGCTAGATGCCACTGTTCAGGAACCAAAGTTTTTAACTCTAGGAATTTCATAATGAGCTCTCGCAATACACCGGGATTATTCGTCGATCTTCATAAAATGCTATGTTAAACGGAAATGGCAGTAAAAAAAAATTTTTTTCTTCCTCTTTTCATAAATATTCGAGAAAAAATAAATGAAAAAGAAAAAAAGTAACGATCAACGAGGTAGATATAGTGACGGAATTGTAGAGTTTGTGAAAAGTCTTCTTGTTTAAAAAAAAAAAAACACAAAAATGAATCAACACACCATTTTGGCAGGTGTTCACAGACTGTACATTTAAATGCAGGTTTTTTGTTTTGTTTTTTTTTTTTTTTTTTCGTTTTGTAATTGCATTCACCCTGGAGTAGCAGGGATTTTGGCGCCGGAGTATTCTATTGCATCGAATGATTATGATATTATAATATATATATATGTATGTAATCTTTATAACGAAACAAGATGTTCGATGAACGAACATGTGTGCTGTTGCGAAAAAAAAAAAAAAAACGATCGTTATATGCAAAGTAAAAAAAAAAAAAAAAATGACGACTATTGCACGCGCCTACGAGAACAGAAACGGGCAGAATTAGAATTCACAGGAACGAACGAAAAAAAAAACAAAATCTCAACGATTTTACGAGTAAATAGTGAAAAAAAAAAAAAAAACGAAAAATTGTTGTAAAAAAAAATTTTCAACTTGAATAATTGAGAATAAATTGGAACAATTGTATCCTCTCGGAGTGACCCACGGGATTCGCAACGATTATTCGCAGATTATTTTGTCAGAAAATTCGGAATTTTTTTTTTTTTTCTTTCTTTCTTTGCCATTCGAATCAAGGGCCCATAACTGTTACACGAGAGAGAAAGATCGTCGAACTCGCAAGGAGATCAACGAGACTCAAGCGCTATGGAGATTTTTCAACATCTGTAACGAGTATTTATGAACGTGTATCTTACATCAGTCGGAAATGTGATTCCTTTTTCTCTTTTTTTTTCTTGCAGGATACCTCGAAAAAAAAAAAACTTTCTCAACTATTCAGTAACAAATCTACTGCTCGTATTTTACAGAAATCATAACGACGATGTATCGTTGAAAAGAAAAGAAAAAAAAAGAAAGAAATGTCTAGGTTCACCGTTAAAAGTATAAAATTCTATGACAAAACGACGAGTCTTTCTCTGTATGTGCGTATGTGTGTGTGTGTGTGTGTGTGTGTGTGTGTATGTATCTCATGTAAAAGAAGTGATTAAATGGTTTTTGTTTTTCTTTCTGGTTAAATCGAGTGTCGATACTGATTGGGAATTATTGCATAATAGTTGTAAAATCATGAAGTGAATGTTATGAAATAATAAATAACAATTAATGGAGGTACAGTAATAACATTGACATTTCTACATCTCACTCTAAACGATATAACTTAGTCTATCAGGTACTGAGTTGGGTTTTTTTTTTTTTAATTCTTTTTTTTTCTACGCCTTCTAACTTTTTTCGTTTTGTTTCATTTTGTTTTGTTGTTAATTTTTTTTTTTTTTTCATCTGTCATGGTAACATGCACCAGTTCGGTTAAATGTGTATCTATTTGTTTGTTTCCTCGTTTCATTTGTATCTTTGCAATTGAACATTTTGATCCTCAATCGAATCGCCAAATATCGTTGGAAAAATATTGGTTGTGAATTTAAAAAAGAAATATTATGTATAATATATATATATATATATATATATATATATATATGAATCCGACCTAATGAACGCGAAAAAAAACTCAAGGGGGAGCTCTCCGCGTTTCTTTAAAACTTCCCAAAAAAAAAAAGTGATCGTACCGAAAAACCCAAACGAAACATTTCTGTAAACGCTTCACTTTCAAGCATGAATCTCAAAAATTGTGGCAGGAGATTCATTTTTTCCCCTAAATAAAACAAATACTTTTTGTTTTTTTTTTAAATAGCACTGGTCTGAGAATATTTTATATACCGATCCGAATATTTTTTTTTTTTTTTCAACACGATTGAAAAAGCTTTTTAAACGATCCTCTCATTTGAAAATTTTACCACAAAATTTTTTTCTTCGGGGCAAATTAATATAATTAAACCCGTTGTTTTTTTTTTTTTTTTTTTTTTTTTTTTTTTTTTTGAGACTATCGAGAGTAAATTCGTTCCCCAACGAGGATAAACGTAACGAGGCAATTCACCGTCTCGACGCACATCCCAATTTTCTTTTGTTCGCGAGATGTGACCTAATGAAATTTATACTCAATCACAACTACGAACAACAAATGTAAATAATAATAATAATAATAATAATAATAATAATAATAATGTTAATAATAGTAATATTAATGATAATAGTAATAATAGAAAAAGTGAAAAAAAAAGGAATCAATTTAAAGTGATAAAGATTAACAAAATCGCTAATGACTAAATCAGTACGGTCGTATATATGCGTCTCGAAAACGAGCTCGGAATTATGGAAACTCTTCCCTCCCTCCCTCTGGCAAATCGAAATTCGAAGGAAACACTTCCGATACCTTCAATCTCCCCCTAAGATCGTACGAAAACGGGTTTTTATCTTTCATGTTAATGAAAATAAAAAATTAAAAAAAAAAAAAAAAAAAAAAAACAACCTACCACAATAATATAATTGTGAGTGCAGCGAGTGATTTTAACGGAAAAAAAAAAATCGGAATAAAAAATTGTAAGTGGCAACAAAAACGTATTTGACACTTCCATAAATGCATAACGTGTTCGATTATAATCTGTGCTTGTTCCCTCAAGCACATAGCTCTCATTTAACGGACGCGAACCACGAGTCTCTATTGCTCTCTTGTTTCTCTTTTTTTTTTTTTTTCTTCTTTTCAGTAATAAAATTGAGGAAAAAAACCGTATGGAATGTACTCGACCTCGTATCAGTGCATCGGAGTAAAAAAAAAAAAAAAATGTATTTCAGCGAACATCCAATTTCGGATGACTGCCGCATTCTTTTTTTTTTTTCGTTCTTTGTATCATTCATTCGTCTGATTATCAAACGAGATTCCTGCTGTAAATTTAACTTCCGTATCGGGGGAAAAACGTTTTATAGACATATTCACAATTAACGACTATAATATTATGTACAATAATATTATGAATTTTGTAATCCTGCCTCGGAGACTCCGCGCCCACTTTTCTACATCTCTCTCTTTTTATCTCCTTCTTTCTTTTATCCGGAAGGCAAGAACCAGCGAAATTCCCGAACGTGAGCAAAAGTGTGATCCAGTAATTTTTCAAGCTCCCGTGGCAGAATTTTCCTCGCACCCCATGCGATCTCAGGAGATCTCGTCCCAAATGATCCATCGAAATATATAATTTCTTTCAAACTATCGAAACGAGGAGCTGATTTATCATCGCGGGATAAAAAAAAAAAAAAAAAAAAAAACATAACGCGCTTCGAGGAGACGCAACCTATGCGAGAGCCAGGCACATAATTTGAATGGAACGATTCTTTTTCGGTCTGGTCAATGCAGGCAACGATGAATCTCGTCACTCGATACGATTTTGTTGTTGCTTGCTTTTTTTTTTTTTTTTTTTTTTTTTTTTTTTCCCCGAGCATTTGCGATATGAAAAATGCGCTCTCAGGATCGACGATGCTCTTGCCCCCGCGACTCTTCAATTATATACAATTACTCGCAGGAGCGTTGCGAGAACTTTTTCTCCGTTCCTCGTCCCCCCTTTTTTTTTTTTTTTCTTTTTAGTTTTCGTAAGCTTTTTTTTGTTTTTTTTGGCAAACTCAGCTCCCTACCTTTCTCACAAAGATCTCTGCCAGCGTTATTTCAAACGGCGGACAAATTTCAATGGCGTTTTTCAACCGTTTGGCTCGAGCACGGGAACCGTGATCGGCACGTTTTTACGAGGCGATGCGTTTGCACAGCCGAGATTGTTGTTCAGGCTGTTGTCGCTAATTGCAAGCGTGCAATCGACCATCGTGAGCTCGGTTATATTGAGATCGGGCTCATGATGACCATTCGAGACCGGACTGCCGCTTTGTTTGCACTGTCAAACAAGAAAATTCGATCGTTCCGACATTCGATGGGAAAAATTAAAAAAAAATCTCTTATCGTCATATTGAAGTTATGAAGTTGAATAACATTCCGTTTGACAGAGAACTTGGACGAAAAAAAAAAAAAAGAAAAAATTAACTCAAATTCTTTCCGAATTTTTTGTCTTTATATTTCGTTTGCTTACTCGTGGAGCTTTATTTTCGTTAAAAATGTTTGTTTTTCCTCAAAATAACGAATAATTCGATGTTTTGAAAAACTTTGAGGGAAGGCATCCGTGGCAAGGATACCGAAAAATCAATAAGTCATAATTCTTAAACGATTTTGAGCTATATCGGACTGAAATTTGGCATAAAAATTCAGCAATTACTTTACTCTCTCGCTGAACATGAAGAACTTGGATTATTTTCGAATTTTTAAATTATCAAAAAGATAATTACTCAAAAACATCAATTGTGCATAGGTTTTCTTCGGTTGCTCATAATTATTTTATTAATTATACCAGCTTGGATAATTGAGTCGCATTTCAAGCGTATATCAAGTTACAGTGACGTCACAACACCCCGCGGTGCAGCAGCGCCTCTAGCGATAAAATTAAGAAACTCAAACAGCTAATCATTTTTAACCGAAGAAATCTTCGTAATTCGTAAATATGTATAGTCCGTAAACGAGGTTCAAATTTTTACAGCTTAAGATATAATTATTTACTTGCTCAAAGAAATTAATCCAATTTTTATTAATTCCAGAAAATATTTAACTATGACAGAATGATAAAAAAAAATAAAGGAGAAAATCGTTTACATGCAAGTTCTCGATTCTCATTAGAAATTGGCCGCCCTTATTGAGATCGAAGGAATGAAAATGAAAGAGGAATGAAAATTTTATGCAATTTTGAATTTTTCTGCGATTGTGAAAACACGTGATATTCTTTTGTCAGACATACCTGTGGATTCTCCGTGATTCGAAGATCCTTCGATTCGTCGTGGGAATCCCAGGGCGTCAAGAGAGGCTCTTTGACGCAATTTTCGAGAATACCATTCGCGTGTGCGCCCTAAAACAAACGAAATAAACTTTTCACTCCGACTCTATAAATCGTTTGTCCCTTCAACGGAATAAAATGGCTAAGCTTCGATTATACAAATCGTAAATAATAAAATAATTATTAACGCAACAAATATTACAAATTATATTTATATTTGAAGATTTTTAAATTAAAATCCGTCTCGTAAATATTTTTCAAAGCGACTAATTGAATAAATGCTTTTCGACATGATCGAAAAAGCATTTCGAAACAATCTTTTTCTTGAGACACTTTGAGATATACGATTTTTGTTTTAGCAAAGTTGAAAAAAAAAAAAAAAAAAAAAACACATATTTTTCCGAATTTTGAGCACGATGATTATTTCTGTACCTTGGTATCACATTGTGGATTCGTTGAGGTAGGCGAGGAAGGACAAAGCTCGGCGAGTTCGATCTCGTTGCAAGCGACCCGAGGTGTCATTTGCTGACTCACCGGAGTCATCGATCTCTCGAGGCAGCAGCCGTTGCTCGTTCTCATCGGAGCCCGACTCTTTTGTGACTGCGAGCTTTCTCTCAATGAACGAGAATTCTCGCACTTTCTACGGCAGTAAATACTGCACAGGCACACGGTTATGCAACAAATGCTTATGCTCACACCGATTATTATTCCTGAAAAGAAAAACAAACAAAAAAAAAATACAATCCATGAAAATTCGGGGGGGGGGGGGGGGGGGCACCGATAAAAAGAATAACCAAAAATTTATTTTTCGCAGATATATTTTTCACTCTCGCCATAATTCGCATAAATCAGACTCGTTAGTTTTGTACAATTTGTTTTTTAATTCTTTCAATTTATATAATACCCGCGAAAATCGGGCAAATTTTTGTTTTACGAACTTTTCGGAATTTCGAATCCTATCCGCAAACTTATTGCTAGTTTTCAAATATTTCAACCGAATATGAAAATTATATGTGCAGAATAAAGTAAGAAAAAAAAAAAAAAATCTTCATTGGCTCACCGAGACTCTGATCGGGTTTCGTTTTTTGCGGCGGCTTCTGTTCGTCGGTCTTGGTCGGAATTTTCGTGAGACCGCCGCTGCCACCTCCCGCAATGATGAATATGGGATCCGACGGTTGTCCGTATCCGGCATTAGTCGATGCCTGTACCATTACGTCGTAGCGTCTACCGGCGACGAGACCGCCGAGGCTCGCCGTCGTTTTGTTACCCGGCACGGTCACGTTGCCCCACGTCGGTGTCGCTTCCGTCAGATCCGTCGTGTACGTGACAAAATAATTTTTTATCACGCCATTCGTCTCGGTCGGTTCTTTCCACGCGATTTTTGCATTCGTACCGTTGCCCAAAAACCATTGAACATCCTCGGGCTTGCCGGGCACATCCTCGCTCGTGTAACATTCTATGCTATCGCTAAATTCATTCGTACGATTCGCATCGTTATTCAAAGTTCGCACCTTGAATTGATACATCGTGAATGGCTTGAGCTTATCGACGACAATTGAATTGGCGTCATGCCTGAAATTAAAAAAAAAAAAACAAAAAAAAAAGTATTTTATCAAACAGGCATTCCTTTTTTTTTTTTTGCAATGAATCTGTTATTCGTTTTTTGTTTTTGTTTTTTTGTTTGTTTGTTTAAATATAAAAACTCACACGACAATGCACTGTGTTCTTTCGGGATCAGCCTCGTAAACCGGCTGATAGCAAATTTCAAATATACGAGCTATGTCGGTATTGGATATCGTCCATGCAAGTAGAATCTTCGTAGATGAAATTTGTGTGGCTTGCAGTGAGCTTGGAACATTGTCTGACGAAGATTGATTTTGGATAGTTGTGACATTGTTTTTTTTTTTTTTCTTTCTTTCTTTTCGATGAAAACAAATATCGGAAAAAAGAGAAAAACGTTTATTGATACTCACCGGGAGTGATTTGAGTCGATTCGATAGTCTCGGTCAGGCAATCGATCTCAATTCCCGCATCGATCATACACAGAACCATCGTATACGAAACGTTGGTCTCTGCGAGTATGAGCAAAAATTTAATAATCGACGATTAAGAATTTACCAGTTGTCGTGCAAACGAGCGATAAACGATAATTAATGCAAATAAGCTACATGAATTATCCTTTGCTCCGTTATGCGTCATGAAATATTTATTTTTCAATTGCCACAATGTTAAATATATCAATAATAAAGAAAAGAAAAAAAAAAAAGTATCTGTTTCAGCGCAATTATGGAGAATCTTTGGGCTAGCGCAAAGTTATAAAATAAATTTCGCTTATTTGCTTCCTAGACGATTGAAATTAACCGGACGAACTTAACCGAAGGATAGAGCGGGGCAAGTTGTCACAGTGGCTCTACTAACCCCATCACTGGCAGACGATTCTGAGACCTAGGTGGACATTTCTGGCAGTGAAACAAAAAAGTCGGAGAAAGAGCTCTCAAATATACACTAAGACGTTTTGTCATAATTTTATACTTGCTCAGAACCATCCACGAATACCAAAACCACCCTCAAGTAACAAAATTAACCCTTGTGTTCTTGGGATATGATTGGAGTGTCGAAAAACCCCCTGAACGCCAATTTCACAATGATTCGCCGGATTTTAAGATTTTTTCGAAATTATGGTCGCCATATTGGATCAGGCATTTTGAATTTTAAAATTTTGACACAAAATTCGTGTTTAGCGAGTCAAAAAAAAACCCTGAGCATCAATTATTGGACGAGTTATTTGGAATTTTGAAAATTTTACACCAGATTTGAGTTCAGCGGCCCAAAAAACTCTTATAGACGGTCGTTCACGGACCAGAACCATCCTGAATTTTCATTTTTGGCACGGGACACGTATATATAAAGTCCTTGCCAGAAATGTCCACTTCAGTTTGGGACGTTAAGTTTAGGAGTTAAGAAAAGTATCAACTAGAGTGCTCTGAGATCGCGTCAGGTGCATTGACCCGGAGATCGAGTTGAAAATTTTCTTTCACGATTGGTAAAATTTTATTCTCTTAGTTTTCACGTAATAGACATGGAGCTCCTTTTTCAACACGATAGAACATTATATTAGCTGAAAGAGTGTACTTTTGCAATATACGTGGCCCAATTGTCAACACAAATATCTCAAAACATGGCAGCCGTGAGCCTGTTGGAAGTAAAAAAAAAAAAATGACATTGGGGCAAGTTGTCGCAGCTCCGGAACTCCAATGTAATGAGTATTTCATTAACAGTTTGCTTTATTTCTTAACAGAAATTTGCTTTAACTTATTTGCTTAACAGTTTCATTAACAGTTTGCAACTCCTTAAACTTGATGATAAATACCTACGCAAGAAATAGTTTTAGGCAAAATGATGAGATTTTTTTGAGATTTAAGTTTACTTTAGTAATTGAACAAATATCAACTTGTATGTAATAACTTTCTTACATTGCAGCGCGCTAGATTGAACTAATATTTTTTTTCAATCAAGTTTAGATATCACTTTCATGCAATAAAACACGGGGCAAGTTGTCACAGCTCCAGAATTCCAATATAATGAGTATTTCATTGACAGTTTGCGAATCAGTTGAAATTTTATTATAAATTCACGAGTAACGAGTAAAAATGATCTCAGCTCCCTAAATTTGACGATAAATACCTACGCAAGAAATAGTTTTAGGCAAAATGATACGATTTTTTTTGAGACTTTAGTTTACTTTAGTAATTGAATAAATGGAAACTTGCAATAAATTTCTTACATCGCAGCGTGCTAGATTGAACTAATATTTTTGTTCAATCCAGTTTAGATATCACTTTCGTGCAATAAAATGCAGTGTGACAATTTGCTCGGGTCACGGGGCGTCGCAGCTCCAGAATTCCAATATAATGAGTATTTCATTGATAGTTTGCGAATTAGTTGAATTTTTATAATAAATTCACGAGTAACGAGTAAAAATTATCCCAACTCCTTAAACTTGACGATAAATACTTACGCAAGAAGTGGTTTTAGGCAAAATGATGAGATTTTTTTGAGATTTAAGTTTACTTTAGTAATCGAACAAATATCAATTTGTAATAACTTTCTTACATTGCAGCACGCTAGATTGAACTAATATTTTTGTTCAATCAAGTTTAAATATCACTTTCATGAAATAAACTGCAGTGTGACAATTTGCTCCGGTCACGGGGAAAGTTGTCACAGGTGACTTTCCCTCGTAATTTGTTAATTAACAACCATAGCGTTATGATTGAACGAAATCCGATCCTATTCAATTGTAGCCAGGGGTTTACTCGAAACTTTGACGTATCGCATCCTTCTCAAATATTAAATTCGAAAAATCAAAAAATCTTCAAAGAAAATGTGTGACAACCAGCCCCTGTCTACCCCAATTGATCTCTTTTTTAAAAATTAAATCATACGCATACTAGATTGAAGAAAGAATTAGTAAAAAAAAAAAAACGTGAAAAGTGTTTTTAAAAATTCATCAATTTTTGTGTGAATTTGAAACTTACCCAAATTCGTGAATAAATACTCGGTGGTATTTAACGGCAGTGTTACGGTCACGAGCCTATCGCCATTATCATTCTCGCAATGAATCCTCCACGAATCGATGTGCAATCTTGGCGAATTATTCTTTCGCGTTTCTTTCCAATTCCACGCCAGTTCAATCGTCGAAGCGTTGTAACGAATAACTTCAACGTAAACGAAATTTCTCAATTCGGGCTTGTCCGTCTCCAACGAGGGCAGCACAACGCTCGTCCAACCGAGCTGAGTCTCACTGATATTCGGCCATCCCTGTCTCGTTCTCGCCAATACACGAAAATCATACTGAGCACCGGGCATTAAATCCGTAAGCACGTAATTTCGTACGCTCGGCGGCAACAAATGTACCCGCGATGCTGGCTGATCGTGAAGTCTCCACTGCAACTTGTACTCCTCGACGATTCCACGCGCTTCCTTCTTGGCCAGGGCTATCCAGCTAACGTTGATCTTCGTACTGCCGAGTGGCTCGACTCGTATTTTCGGCACAGCCTTCGGAACTGAGGAATTAAAATTTCACGATTTTACGAAATTTTAGCGCGCAACGAATTTAAAAAAAAAAAAAAAACCTGCTCACAATTGCAGAGACCTGCCAAAGTAAGCTCTTGTCCCGAATTTTTTTTTTTTTTTTTTTTTTTTTTCTAGAATACTCACCGCTCGGAGCCGTCGAACAAACGATCGAGGCCGACTGATCGCTTGCCCCATGATTGTTCCATACTCTAACGTAGAACGAATAATTGGTAAATGGTTCGAGGAGTTTGGTGACTTCGACGGATGTGGAATTGCCCGGTTCCGGTGGCGAGACCTCCTCCTTGCCACCTTCTATTCACCGAGAAACGAATGAATATAATTAAATATTTCGATCGCTTATATGATTTGAAAATTTATCCCAGTTCTTTGTCTATGCATCATTAAAATTATATATATATTATATATATATAATTTAAATATTATATTAAATATTATATTATATATATATATATTTAAATATTATATATATATAATTATATATACACACACACTTATATACTTATATATACTATATACTAATATATATATATACTTATATATATATATATATATATATATATTGTTTGTTTGTTTTTGTTTTATTTACCTTCGGGACTATAATGGACGGTATATGCTGTAATACTGGTTGACGGCAAAGACTTTGGTGGTTCCCAAGAGATGAATATTTTAACGGGCGAGGGAGCGTGACAATTGAGGGATGTCGGTGCCGCTGGACTGTGTCTCGATGTGTTGACCTGCAACCGTCCGGCGGCCCAAATTTCACCGGCCGCGTTCACCGCCACGCACTGATAAACCCCGGAATCCGACGGGACCGTCGCCGATATCGCCAATTCCATTTTATTTCGTTCCTTCGCATAAGTCGTTCGCCGACCTTAAATCCCGCGCGAGAACAAATTATTCTCATTACATGACAATGGATCAATTTGTAGAATACAAAAAACATAAATTTTTACTTTTCTTTTTTTTTTTTTTTTTTTTTGTTTCCTCAAATAATTGAGATTCGTTTGGAATAACTATTCTCTTTTAAAAATGTATATATATTCGATTTTCCAACGGGCCACACCTGAATTTATGTGATTTTTCATTTTTTTTCCCCCCTTTTTATCGAATTTATGTTGGAGAATTGGTGGTAAAAATTTTTTTTCTTGCGCTCACAGCTGCCAGAGTATCAGTTTGTGTCTTAAATAAGATGCTCTTAGAATTTTATCATTCTAATTCATGTTTAAATTGGATCCCAAACGGATCGTCACTTTATTATTTCATTATTTTTCAAAGCTATTGTTCATAATCAGTGAAAAAAAAAAACCGTTTGCGTTATGGGTATCACTGTAGAAAATTAAATAGAATCTTAAATAAACTCCTGGTAAAAAATGAATTTGGTAGCTAAAGTTCCTTTGCTTTGATTTTTTTCGATTGCCCGTCCCATCATAGCATTCGGTAGCCAACTTGTCAACTGTTGAAATTAAATTAAAAAATGGTTCATGCCATTGAAGAACGAGAGGGTGCACGGACAGTCCAAAGTTGTAGTCGAAGAGACCGATTGTGAGATAGTGCTTGATAAGGATTTGATTAATTTCATCGTATATAATAACCAAAAGAGCTTCAAAATTATCGGATATTTCCCGATAAGTTCCCGGCAAACAAACGAACGATTTAAGTTTTTCTGAAAAACTTGACGAGTTCGTTTGTAAGGAGGGAACCTTGAGAGAAATGTCCCGATAATTTTGAAGCTCGCGTGGTATTCAGAGGATTATTTTTTCCATCCGAATTTCGGCCAACGGAACTGCACCACGAGACATCACACAATTAATAGTTGTACAATTCAATTTCGGATAAATTGAACTTTCTCATCAATGGTTTCCAAAGAATAATACTCCAAATTTACTCATATTTGAATTGAGATCCTTCAATTAGGAGTATGAATGAATTTTTTTTTTTCAATCATGGGGACGCATAATTTAGAGTAAGTAAAAATAATGAGGACGTATTTTTTATTTTTCGTTAAAAATAACAGATGCAGCTGTTATAGGCAATTTAATTTCACGGATTTTGATATATATATATATAGATATAGCGTAACATGTGTGACGTCATAATGTTATATTTTTCAATTTGTTATATTAACGGCAATTTTGATTCAAATAAAAAAATAAAAAATACGTACTAAATGTTTTTTCCTAAACTACCAGATTTTGAAATTTAAAAAATTTCATTTATACTCCCAATTGCCAGCATAAAATTCAATCTATCAGTTCTGACACGGGATTCACTCGATTGGGAGATCTTTTGTTTTTCATAGAGCAACTATGAGAGAGAAAATTATCAGAAAAATTATCAGCTCGAAACCGTGTAGGTTGTACCACGTGACGTCGAATGGCCATTGGCCGAAATTTGGATGGAAAAAATAATCACTAAAAAATCACGGTTTTTGTTTAATCGGTATAATTAGTCTTATGATTTTCTTGACGTAAGTCGGGAATCATGGAAAACAGAGACATTTTAATATCAAATGTATGAAAATTTTACAGGGCTCGAGAGTAGTCAATGATACTGCCGAAAAGTTGCTTTGGCCCAGAATTTTAATTAATTATTGACAATAGACGAAAATCACAGGCAATACTTTATGCAAATTTTCAAATTTGATGTATCCCACTTGTCAAAAGAAAGAGCATCAACTATCGCCAATAAATGCCAATGAATAAAATAAAAAAATTGAATTTAATCATAAAAATAAAATTTAATTAATATCATGTTTTTATGTGCTTTGATTGAATAATAATCAGAAAATTCGTTAGACGCCCCTATTGAATATCTATCGAAGAATTAAAATTCCAAGAGCATCTCATTTAAGACAAAAAAAACTGATCCTCCGGCAGCTGTGAGCGCAAAAAAAAAATTTACCAGCACTTTATTCATCATAAATTCGATAAAAAGAAAAAAAAGGAAAAATCAAATACGGCGGATTTTCCACTAGACCTAAAATTCTCATCTTTTGAGATAATTTTTTTTTTTTTAAACACCCTAATATTTATGTATTTAAGAATTACAATAAAACAGCTGGCAATAGAAGATGAATAATTTGTGTGGAAAAAAAAAAATTATAATTTTGTTTCCAAATTAAAAATCACTTGAAACAATTATCAAGCCGTAATATGCAAATTAATGTTTTACACAATTATTCGCCGTTCTTTCGTTGGGAAACAATCTTGGATGATTTTTAACAACAATTAAATTCATCTGTGACTGAGGATTTTCAAAAAAAAAAAAAAAATAATCATTATAAATCATTGAAAATAAACGGTACCGTTTATCGTAATATTCGCCGAATCTTTCAGCCAATAGATCTTCGGCGTTGGAGTTCCCTGCGCCTGACACTCGAATCTTGCCGTACGGCCGTTCGGGAAGCTCTGACTCGTTGGTTTTTTCAAAAAACTCGGCGGTACGATAACGTCGATCGTGATATTCTGCGCTCCGGGTCCGTTGGAATTTTTCGCAGAGCACGAGTAGAGACCCGCGTCGGAGAGACTCGTATCGGTTAATTCGAGGATCGCGATACCCCTGGTGGAATTCATGAGAATTCGCGGTACAGCAGCGCCATCTGGTGTTGAATTTTAAAAAATGTTGATTTTAAACGATGTTGAATCAATATCGATGCCAGTTTTTTTTTTTTTTTTTTTTTTTTTTTTTTTTCCGATAAAACCGAGAAAACAAAACAAATAAACAATGACGGCTCGTGTGATTGGAAATTTTTTTTTTTCGCTCGTTCGCTCGTCGAACGAAATTTCCAGGATATTTAACGGAATATCATCGACTCGCCTGAGTATCGCGGATAAAATGTCCATATAACGGCGGATGATGGATATCCGGCCGTGGCGCATGCCAAGCTAAGACTCGAACCGCTGATCAGTCGATGACTGTAGGATACTTGGGGAAACAGTGAAATCGGTATAACCGGCATGTTTGTACGTCGTCCCGGATTCACCGCAAGTTTTGCCTCTTTGCTCTTTTTCGTTTTTTTGATAAAATCATTCGTCGCTATACACCTGAAATCATCATTTTTATTTTCTTGTCCGTAAAAAATAAAAAAAAAATAAAAAAAATAAAAAAATAAAAAAAACGTAACAATTTGAAAATCTTACCTGTATGAACCGGCGTCGGAAAGCTTCGTTGCGCTTATGTAGAGAACACCCGGCGATACCAAATAATATCTAAAAATAAAAAGCAACGTTCGTTATGAAATATTTCAGAAATCATTGGATCATGGTTGTTAACGCATTATTGACTTAAAAATTCCCTGACTTTTCCCGGATTTTTCACACAGGTTTTGCAAATATTCCAGGGAGATTAGGGTCAAATGAAGAACGCGCGCAGGAAAACGCGAGCATTTTTACAAACTATACGGAACGAATTGTATACATAAAAATACCAATGAATCGTTTTTTTGTAAAAAAAAAAAAAAAAAACAAAAAAACAAAACATTTTAACCCACTTGAAAAAACATGAAGGGAATTCTCAATTCGATCCTTATATTGGAAAATAAATATTAAATTAGGCAACATAATTTTTTTTAAGTTCAAATACATGAAAATGTTAATTATTAAAATAAAATTTTTTAAAAAAACTGAAATACAAATAATTTAAGGACTGTAAAGTAAAAAATAAATACATTAAAATCAAATACCGAACCTGTTCTTTGTTATAAACGGAAATTTTCATGTCGGTGCCAATAAATGAAAAATAAATATAAACACTTATATACAATAATAATTGTGCAGTTGCGTATCGACAAATCGAATGCAGAAGCGTAGCTTCAGAGCTTTGGAGTAAATTAGTTTTTAGTTTTTGAATTTTCCATTGTTTGACACTGACGTAACTTTTGTTGTATATATAATAAAGAATAATATATATATATATATTTAAAAAAATACAAAAATATTTATTTTTATAATTTTCAGTTTTGTTTTTTGCAAGTTGGTTTCATTTTTCGTAATTCTGGCAAAAAGTAAATTCTGAAACAAATTCCAGAGAATTTTCTAAATTCCCTGACTTTTCCCTGATTATTCCACGAGTACAGAAATTTCCTTGAGTTTTCCCGGTTTTTATATGTCCAATGTTCGGCATTGATCATGACTATTCTGGAATTGCCGAAGCCGTCGGGGCTGTGTTCGCTCAAGTCTCTTGGAGTATATAATGATATGATAAATTTATACAAAATTCACAGCAACATGGTTGATTGTATAAACTCTGTTGCCCGTTTTGATTTTAGGGCCCCGTCCAGGCCTCTTAGAGCCATCGATCAACTTTTTCGTATCCCGATTGGTCCGGGTGAATTGCACTATAGATATGTGGCTGATATAGATATTATATCTATATATATACTATAGTATATTATATATGTATATATATAATATAGTATATATATATATATATATATATATATATATATATATATATATATATATATATATACTATAGATATTAGGCTGAGTGACACGGCGAATGCGTATCCACAGATCGACTTTTTTTTTCTATTCCCATTTTCTCCTTTAAGAGGGTTTGTCGATCTGCGGTGTCTGTTTTTGGCTGACGGTGCTTTGAGTGCTTCCTTACTTTACTACTTTATTTTCTTGATAGTGAATGGGTATTTGCTATGTTCCGCTTATTTCTACTATTGATAATTGTATTTAAACTATTGGAGAATGATTTTTTTGTATTTCAACTATTATATTTCAACTATTAATGGCTCGATTTATCATGCGGCTTTTTTTGGTTATTTTGTGTACTCATTATATATCGTATGTTTCCAAGGGAAAATTTCCCGTACGAATAAATAAATAAATAAATAAATATGCGTAACAACCATGCGGATACAAGTTTTTTTTTTCTTTCAATGTTTGAGTAAAAATCGTACTTGGTGCTGTTACGATCTATCGTTACGGTCTCGCCGTTGTGCTGCCACGTTATATTTGGCGGAAATGGTACACTGTCGATGAGACACGAGAATCTTGCAATTTCGTCCTCTCCCACTGTCATATCCACGGGTGATTCTTTGAAATTGTGCGACAACTCTGCAAAAAATTGCACACGCATATTTACGATCGAACGATTAATACGAGTATGGCGCGTCGTGAAATAACGAACTTTTTCCAAACTCACCGGCTACTCGAACGAAGGTGGGAGACGAACGTAAATATCCACCGGAATTCGTTCGAGCTACGCATCTGTATTCGTGCTTTTTCGAGACTTTGGCAATTGACGACGAAACACCGTCGCGTCCTTTCGATTTTTGCGCCAATTGCAAATTTTGCTTCTGCGTTTAGCGATCGGGGGTGGGAGGGGAATGCAAAAAGGGACATTTGTAGATATACTTGTAGACGGAAGAAAAATTATTTTTTTCACAAAAATTTTTGAGATTTGTTGGTTTTTTTTTCCAGAATTTTTTTAAGTAAGAAATTCTATTGGGTATATAAAATTTTTATATTTTTTTTTACATTCATAAAAAAGTTATCAAAGAAATATTTTATTTTTCTGTTTATATTATCTTTGAAGTCGATATACGATTGAAAATATTGCGCCGATTACGAAATTTTTACGAAAAAAAAAATGAAAAAAAAAAAAAAAAAAAAACATAATGCGATAATTTATCAATCAATTTTTATATTTTGTTATATACGAAAAAAATTTAATAATTATTTTTAAAATGTTACATATCTACGGAATCATCAATATTCATCAAATTATTAAACGCATAATATCCATCGACAGAATCGATGCTTCGCATCGAAGCTCTCTTTGGTGTTACTTCTTCATTATCTTTGTGAATTATCTTTCGCCGCGATCGCGTCGAGTTTCTTACTTTGAAAAAATGAAGAGAGCCGTTGTACAGTAGGCCGCAGCGAGCGATTCCGCAAGGAGGCGCCGGTACGCCATTGTGCAGCCAAGTTATGTCCTGATTATTGCCGGACGACAAACAACTGAGGGTAATGCCTCTCTTTCCCAATATCACGTTTCCCCCCGGCTCTATCTCCAGACTAGCTTCCGAACCTTTCGTCAGGCCAATTTCCGAACCGTCAATTTTCGAACCATTTTTTCCCCCGTAAACGCCGCCGGTTCCTCTGACACCTGACGAATTGCAAAAATCTCTCGTCAACTTTCGTACTCAAAGATCGACATGAAAAAACGAAAAATTCAAGCTCCGCGTTAATTCCATGTACTTGAGAATATATTGAGAAAAAAAAAAACAATTCTATTCTGCGATAATGATAATATATTTCAATTATCGGCGGTCGATTTTCATATATTCCTAATGCGCAAGTTCGAAATAATATTGTTACGAGATAAAATTGTGGAGCGACGAGCAAAGTCGATCGTCGAAGAAAAAAAATCGAAAAAATAATTTCAAGAAAATAATGCACGCTCGACGAATATTTTTTAGCTGTAAAATTGCATTTTGCTGTCAATAAATTATTGTAAAAACGCAAAAGTATAAAATACGGTCTACGATAAATTTACAACGAAATTTCTCATATGCAAACAAAAGATCGCCTAGCGCGTGAATTGACAAGAAAAAAAAAAAAAAAAGGAAAAATAATGCAAAGCACGTATAGCGAGCAGACCTAGTTCGCGGTATTATTGTACTATAATTCGGCAATTGCCGTCTGTGGGATGCGTATAATGACTTAGCCATGTGCGTCGACTCTCGGAAAACACACGAGAGTACCTGAAACATTATTTTTTTTTACCGAAAAAGTGCGAGAGTCGCACATTCGGTACGTTGAAACGGTAGGAAATTGATGAAAAAAAAAAAAAAGATGTACCGTCGATCGAACGATGGGATTGTCCGGGCGAAGGAGGGAAAGGGGAGTGGGATTATTGTTCGAAAAAACGTTACTCATTGTTACGCGATAGTGACAGATTCTCGTGGCAATATTTCGGGATCGATCGTCTTGGGTGCCGTGTGTGTTGATGACGCAAAAAAAAAGCTATATATATATATATATATATATATATATATATATATATATATATATATATATATATATATATATATATATATATATATATATATATATATATATAACCTGCGAAACAACGTTTAGCCGCGAGGAAAATCTGAAGACCGGTGTTTCAATTGGCGAAACATCGTGGAAAATGCCGAAAAAGTATTGGCACGTGTAAAGCACGACATACAATTGAGGGTGAGACGAACAATGCGAGATTCGACGAAGCATCGATGAATTTTAAGGTGCGAAAAGGGGGGAAAGAAATGAAAGAAGAGAATAACGCAACGCACCTGCGGCGCAAACGGGCTCGAGCACTTCCGTAAACAAGATGCCGAGCAAAAGCACCCGCGCCGCCATAAATACGCGCTCATCGGCACTCGCGTTTTTTTTATCCGCTTCAACTTCACTGACGAACAATCACGCTGACACGCCGCTGCTTCTTTTTATCGTTGATAAAATCCGGGCGCGTTATTCTTCGCCGCATGTTTGACATCGACTGTTTTATATACGTGTGTATATTCATATATATATAAAATAGATGTATACATATACATATATATATATGTATAAACGACATCACCAACGGTATACGTTTTATTGAAGAGAAGCAGCAGCGCGAGAACGGCACATCCCTGCGCAAGAGCGCCCGCGCACTTTTCTCACGAACGCACGAGTCGCACGAGAGAGGTACGCTCTCTCACCTCCGTTGCCGCAGCGCGCGCGCTGCGGATTAAAAATGACCCTTATATTTTTTCTGCGTCAAATTACACATAAATGACCGTCACATATATATATATATATACCCATTATATAGGTCTGTTCGTTTGTACGGCTGAAATTAAACATAACCTCCGACGCAGCTCTGTAACACTTTCACTTTCATCCATTTCGTTCTCGCGTATAAAATTCGAATGTGAAACTATGGCACGTCGAGAGAGCGACGTTGATTCCATTGGAATGCAAAATTTGATGGAATCCCAGACTGTCAATCTCGATAATTGTCGGAAACTCGTCAAATCATACATCGATCTGGTGAGTCCCTCGATATCTCGGCAAGTAAAACGTCAAATCGTTCATCTTTGACGTTGTTTTATTTGTTGTTGTTTTTTTTTTTTTTTTTTTTCGCATTCATGCAGCATCTGTACAGCGCGGCTTTGTTCTGGGCCGACAAAGTAGTCTCGTTGAGTGACGAAGATCCCAAGGACGTTTGTTCGCTGGCCCAATGTATGTACCTGATGAAGCAGTATCATCGAGCCGCTCATTTGATCAGAAGTCGCAGCCTCGAAAAGGTATCGTCGGTGCATCCAAAACTTGCAAATTGCTTTCTCGATATATCGCAACGACGTGCCCGCAGTAGCTTGTGCGTCGCGCGAAATCTTGATAAAGCAATTTTCAAGTTTTTTACCTCTTGTAGCTTTGTTTTTACCGTCGCAATTGTACTACCCGGCTCCTTTAAGCTTTGTTTTTTTTTTTTTCTCAGACCGATCTCCCGTGCCATTATCTCGTGATAAGAAGCTTGCTCGAGGCAAAAGAATACAACGAGGCTCTTCAGGTGATCAAAGAAACGGAAATGTGTACAAGCATGAGCCAGTCCAGCGCCCGTTTTGTAGATCACGCTCTCATGATGCAAGACGCTCCGAAAAACGTTAGTACAGAATCATAGCTACTTTTATGAAATTCGAAAAGCCTTTGAAATGTCAGCATGGTTGTTACGCATATGGAAAACTCAGGGAATTTCTTTCCTCCTGGAATAATCAGGGAATTTAGAAAATTCTCTGGAATTTTTTTCAGAATTTACTTTTTGCCAGAATTACGAAAAATGAAATCAATTTTAAAAAAAACTGAAAAGTATAAAAATAAATATTTTTTTATATTTTTAATGTTTATATTATTCTTTATTATATGCGACAAAAGTTACTTCAGCGCCAAACAATGAAAATTTCAAAAACTAAAAACTAATTTACTCTAAATCTTTGAAGCTACACGCATTTGATTTGTAGATATACAACTACACAATTATTATTGTAGATAAGCGTTTATATTTATTTTTCATTTATTGGCAACGACATAAAAATTTCCGTTTATAATAAAGAACAGGTTCGGTATTTGCCTTTAATTTTTTTTTTTACTTTACAGTGCTTAAATTATTTTTTGTATTTCAGTTTTTTTTTTTTTTTTAATTTTTATTTTAATATTTAACATTTTTTTCATTTGACCCTAATCTCCCTGGAATATTTGGCAAATCTGTGCGGAAAATCTGGAAAAGTCAGGGAATTTCTGAGTCAATAATGCGTAACAATCATGAATGATAATTTAACTCGATTTTCAATTCCTCACGAGAGATCGTTATTCTTCATGCTCGCTGAGGAAACTGTGCATCGATGCAATAATAATTTTTGCTTCCTCATAGAGGAAACTTTGTCTCAATGAATAAAATCTATCTCGAGATTTTCATGCCGGTATGTTGAAAATGTCCCAAAAAAAAAATCCTGTTTAGAAAAAATATCTGGACGTGTGTGTGTGTGTGTTATGTTTCGGCCTCGAAAAATTTAAATCCGTCTATCTGGAGAACTAAATCAAGTTAAAAATTTGGTACACAGGTAAACCGTGTACACGTTTTTGTTTACTGCAGTTTTTGTTGAAATTGCTTTGGAATTATTTATTTCGCGAGATTTTTTTCGAAAAATGTCTCCGGGTGCTCGAACTTTCGTAATTTTGCAGCTATCGAGCTAATTTTTTTTTTTTACACAGACAGGCACAGTTGATATTGAATTTGGGAAGAATCACTTGGGGGGGGGGGGGGTTCAAATTTTTTGAAATTTTGAATCAAAGAACAAAATCTTCCATATTTCTAATTTCTACAGATTTTGGGCTAATGAGCCGAAAAAATTTTTCTCACACAAACATACTTTTAGTCACATTCACGGTTGGTATTGAATTTGGCAAGAATGAATTGAGTGATTTGGACTGTAGGAAATTTGTAAATTTTCAAAAAATAACCGCTATCGTTTCAAAAATGTCATTGAAATGGAAGCCAAATTTGGGAAAACTCGTTTGCTCATAGAGGAATCTTCGTGAGCGAGATAAAATAATGGGAAAGCAATGCGCAAATTTCTAATTTGCGCGCTTTTTTTTTATCATTTTTTTTTTTTTTTTTTTTTTCATCGTCTAATTTTGCGCAGATCCAAAGTTCGATTTTATACGTGAAGGGAAGAGTTTACGAAGCCACGGACAACAGATCCGTCGCCACTGACTGCTACAAGCAGGCTCTTCACTGCGATGTCTATAATTATCAGGCCTTCGAGGCTCTTGTACAGAATCAAATGTTATCGGCCGGTGAAGGTACAAAAATTTTCATCCAACTTACAACTTCATTTTACTTAATCCAATTAGCCTTTTTTTTTTGTTCTCACAGAGAAATCTTTTTTTTTTAATGAAAAAAAAAATACATTTTTCATTTCCACATTCATGCCCAGAGTCTTGAAAAAATAATCGAATAATCTTTAGAAAAAGACATTGATTATTAATCATTTTTCGTATATTTACAAAGCTTCCTCCATGAGAAAAAATTGAGACATTTTTTTTTACAAGAAACGGACATTGAAATTTGAATAAAATATTGTTATATTGCAAGGATTTTTGTTTTCCCGTGTCTAACGCACGATTGTCTTGACAGAGAAAGAACTGTTGGAATCATTGCCTTTTAACGAGCTGTGCACGGAAACGGATCGTGATCTTTTACGGCTTTTGTACGAGAAATCATTCTTTTTAAATAGAAAAAAAAAATACATTTTTCGTTTCCACATTTATGCCCAGAGTCTTGAAAAAATAATCGAATAATCTTTAGAAAAAGACATTAATTCTTAATCATTTTTCGTATATTTACAAAGCTTCCTTCATGAGAAAAAATTGAGACATTTTTTTTTACAAGAAACGGACATTGAAATTTAAATAAAATATTGTTATATTGCAAGGATTTTTGTTTTCCCGTGCTTAACGCACGATTGTCTTGACAGAGAAAGAACTGTTGGAATCGTTGCCTTTCAACGAGCAGTGCACGGAAGCTGATCGTGATCTTTTGCGGCTTTTGTACGAGAGTAAGCTTAAAAAGTATCAAGTACCAACGGAGGATCAGCCTATGATAACCTGCAGCGTATCCGGTATACTCGTTACCGATAGACTTCAGGACAATCTCGATATGCAGGTCTCAAAAGCCGAGAGATTGTACTATAATTGTGACTATCATCAGTGTTTCTCTCTCACGGAAAGGTTTCGAATATTGCAAATAAATATTTACGATATCCGTAAAAAAAATTCATTTTTACAATTACGAAATTCGCGTTAATATCGTTACAGGATATTGAAGAAGGATCCTTATCACAGCTCGTGCTTACCGGTGCACATAGCGTGTTTGGTTGAATTGAAAAAAACAAACGGTGAGCCAAAAATCAATCGCGCAATCAATAATATATATATATATACATATATATTAGACTGTTTCAAAATAAATCGATAATTTTTTTTTGCTTTACACAATCTTAAACTATACTTGGACATAAAAAAATAATCCTCGCGAAAGGAGGGGCCGGTCTTTCAAGATTTAGAGGTATCTCATCGGACTTTTGTCTTTTTTTAATTCGTTAATGACTAATTCTTTTACAAACCGAACACCATTCTGACTGACACATTTTTTTATTTGGCTGAAACTTTTTTTTACGGGTTCTATGTCGAAAAAAAAAAGATACGGGTTCGAGGATTTTTTTTTTTTTTTTTTCAATAGAGGGGGTTGAAAGTTTGAGATTTTCGTGATTTTTGCCTTGGAGACTCATTTTCAAAAATTCATAACTCCGGTTATTTTTAAGCTAGAGAAAACTATTTTTTTTATAAATTTGAAGATAAAAGAGTGAATTTTGAGAAAAAAATATTTAAAAAAAAATTTATAAAAAATTTCATATTGTTATAAACAATTGAAATGTTCAAATCAATTATTAACCATGGCCCCCAAATTTTAACGATTTCTTAATACAACCATCGTATTCTACGTCAAATTTTCAACTCTTAGTCTATTTTGTCAATCGAGTACAAATTATTATTATTAGCATAACAGGACTTTATGATTAATTGAACAAAATAATAATATGTTAGCAAATGAAAAAACAATGAATTACGATTTTTATAAAATTTTTCTTAAAAACGTTACTTATCAGTAGTTAATAATCTCCTGCTTAATTGTAGGAGAAAGTACAAAGTAGGAAGTACTTTAAAAGCAAAGTAGAAGATTATTAATATTGATTTTTGTATTTTTTTTTTTTTTGCACTTATCGACGTATATATCGACCGATAATTGTTGCTGCGATCATCAAGATCGTTTTTTCTAGTATATTCAGTATTTATACATAAGTTTGGAATATATTCATCATTTTAGGACCAGAAAAACGTTTGTTCCATCCATGCAAATTAATTATTTACGTATTAACGAAATAAAAATGACAAAAGTCCGATGAGACACCTCGAAATCTTGAAAGACCGGCCCCTCCTTTCGCGAGGATTATTTTTTTATGTCCAAGTATAGTTTAAGATTGTGTAACGAAAAAAAAAAAAATTATCGATTTATTTTGAAACAGTCTAATATATATATATATATATATATATACTTGTGCATATTTTGAAAATTTACCGAACAGTAACAAACGAAATCTCGACTTTTCAAGCACACCGTTATAATTTATCAAATTTTTTCAGCGCTCTTCTATCTAGCCCACAAATTGGTCGACTTGTATCCGGACATGGCGCTCGCTTGGTTCGCCGTCGGATGTTACTACTTCGGTATAGGTAAAAGCGCGAGAAAACAAAAACAAAAAAAAAACCATCATTCGATTCACATAGCCAATGCCGCTTTATTTATTTATTTATTTATTTATTTATTTATTTTTATTTCACGGGGCCAATCCTAAAAATGGTGGCAAATGAAGAGAAAAAAAAAAATGTATCATCGAGATGCGAAATATTTGTAGCTCTCTGCCGGAGCTCAAAGGTTTCTTCGAGCTTGGAAATTTTCCGACATTAAATTCGTATGTCGGTCGATGTTTATTTTTTTGGAATCGTTCAACGAAAGCTTTGATATAAAAAAATTCAAAATCTCATTCGATTTTACGTCAAAAATGAAAAAATTAAAAAAAAAAATGACCGGTCATGCGGCTAGTTGTGAATTTTTCTAAATCTCCTGATCGCTAGTTCCGGGGATAGGAATATTCGAAAATTTAATTTTCCTTGTATCGATAGATCAATCCATTCTCGAGTTATAAGAGGTTCGAATTTTTGAATTATCGTTCAAAGCACTCTGGCGTGAAAATGTCGTTATTTTATTTTTTTTTTCTTTTTTTTTTTTTTCCATAAAAACAAAGTTTCCTCCGCGAGGAAGAAAAAAAGCTCAAAAGCGAATCTCCGTTTTTTCCAGGTAAGAGCGATCATGCGAGAAGATATTTGGCGAAAGCTACAGCCCTCGATAGACTCTTCGGTCCGGCGTGGCTGGCTTACGGTCACTCGTTTGCATCTGAGAACGAGCACGATCAAGCCATGGCGGCGTACTTCAAGGCTTCGCAGCTCATGAAAGGCTGTCATCTTCCGCTACTTTATATCGGCCTCGAGTGCGGTCTCACGAACAATCTTAAACTGGCCGATAAATTTTTTCAACAGGCACAGAGCATAGCGCCCAACGATCCTTTCGTCATTCACGAAACGGGCGTTATATCGTTTTACAATTTGGAGTAAGTATACAAAACAAAACAAAAAAGAACAAAAATAATTTTTAAAAAATTCCTCTTTGATTGTTGATTCTCGTGTGAAATAACGTGCTTTTTCTCGAAACGTTTCCAGTTACAAAACCGCCGAACGACAGTTCAAAGAGGCCATGAGGAGAATTGAAGGTGGCATGAAGAAAGTTATATTGCCGAACAAGTGGGAAGCCCTTCTCAATAATCTCGGTCATACTTGTAGAAAAATGAAAAAATACGACGAAGCCTTGGAGTATTATCAACAGGTGAAATTTATCGTTTTTTTTTTTTTTTTCCTTTCTTTTCGCCTGATCCACGAACGTTGGACGAATTATTTGCAAATATTTTGAATTTATTTTCAGGCATTGGTACTCAATCCATTGAATCCATCGACGTATTCGGCGATTGGTTTCGTACACGCTCTGGTTGGCAATACGCAGGAAGCCGTCGATGCTTTTCACAGGGCTCTCGGTCTCCGAAGAGACGATACCTTCACGACCACCATGCTCGGCTACGTAATGGAACAACTGATCGAGGAAGTACCACCGTTTCCCGGTAAGCTCAATTCATTAAAAAAAAAAAATTCTTCCATCTCACAATCATTGCGATGCTGGAAACATTTTTTTTTTACTTTTCCAAAATTTTCGTGCGCCAAATTGCGCAAAAATTTTTGAAAATTTTGGAAATTACAGACCAAAAGATGTGGATATCCTAAAAATTGAATAATCAATTTATGAGAAATTAAATTAATCGTTGAAATTTTTTTTAAATGACTGAGATTATATCGATAATTTATCATCATTAAAGATTAAATTTGATACAATGCATGCATTTATATTAAGTTACGACATTTGGATTTTTTAATTTTAAAAATCATTTCCAATAGTAGCTAATTAAATTACAAATTTCTTTTTTTTTTCTTTTTTTTTTTTTTTTTGCTTTTACAAAATTTTCGTGCGCCAAATTGCGCAAAAATTTATGAAAATTTTGGAAATTACAGACCAAAAGATGTGGATATCCTAAAAATTAAATAATCAATTCATAAGAAATTAAATTAAGTGTTGAAATTTTTTCAAATTGCTGAGATAATATCGATAATTTATCTTTATTAGCCATGAAATTCGCTATAATGCACGCATTTATTTTAAGTTCAGACATTTTGATTTTTTATTTTAAAAATCATTGCCAATAGTAGCTAATTGAATTACAAATTTCTTTTTTTTTCTTTTTTTTTTTTTGCTTTTACAAAATTTTCGTGCGCCAAATTGCGTAAAAATTTATGAAAATTTTGAAATTACAGACCAAAAGATGTGGATATCCTAAAAATTAAATAATCAATTTATGAGACATTAAATTAATCGTTGAAATTTTTTTAAATGGCTGAGATTATAACGATAATTTATCTTCATTAAAGATTAAATTTGATACAATGCATGCATTTATATTAAGTTACGACATTTTGATTTTTTTATTTAAAAAATCATTTCCAATAGTAGCTAATTAAATTACAAATTTCGTTTTTTTTTTCTTTTTTTTTGCTTTTCCAAAATTTTCGTGCGCCAAATTGCGTAAAAATTTATGAAAATTTTGAAATTACAGACCAAATGATGTGGATATCCTAAAAATTAAATAATAAATTCATAAGAAATTAAATTAAGTGTTGAAATTTTTTCAAATTGCTGAGATAATATCGATAATTTATCTTTATTAGCCATGAAATTCGCTATAATGCACGCATTTATTTTAAGTTCAGACATTTTGATTTTTTTATTTTAAAAATCATTGCCAATAGTAGCTAATTAAATTACAAATTTCTTTTTTTTTTTTGCTTTTCCAAAACTTTCGTGCGCCAAATTGCGCAAAAATTTATGAAAATTTCGAAATTACAGACCAAATGACGCGGATATTCTAAAAATTAAATAATCAATTTATGAGAAATTAAATTAATCGTTGAAATTTTTTTTAAATGGCTGAGATTATAACGATAATTTATCTTCATTAAAGATTAAATTTGATACAATGCATGCATTTATATTAAGTTACGACATTTTGATTTCTTTATTTTAAAAATCATTGCCAATAGTAGCTAATTAAATTACAAATTTCGTTTTTTTTTTCTTTTTTTTTTTTTTGCGTTTCAAAAATTTTCGTGCGCCAAATTGCGTAAAAATTTATGAAAATTTTGAAATTACAGACTGAATGATATGGATATCCTAAAAAATAAATAATCAATTGACAAGAAATTAACTTAAGTGTTGAAATTATTTCAAATGGCTGAGATTATATCGATAATTTATCTTCATTAAAGATTAAATTCGCTATAATTCACGCATTTATATCAAGTTCTGACATTTTAATTTTTTTTATCCTTAAAAATCATAGCCAATAGCAGCTAATTAAATTAAAAATTTTACAAAATCAATACTCATGCGAAATTTTATCTACAATTCGAATTACAAGAACAGCCTCCTCTTTCACAGCTTTATAAAAAAGAAAAAGTCATCCTGAACGCTTTGTTTTTTTTTTTCCTCAAAAATCGATTTAGCTTATTATGAGGAAAATTTTTGAATACCATAGCAAGAAAAAAAACGTAATTTTATAATATATATTTTTAGATGCTCCGAGCACAATGCCGAAATACAAATTTCCGGAGGATCGTGTGCCCGTCGAGGGTAAAGCCGAGGAATCGATGGAAAATTCCGATGCCCCAGCCGGATCTCAGGATCACGATATGAACAAGCTGCGCGTTAATTTGTTCTCGAGATGGGGCGAGGAATCCGGAAAAACTGAGGAAAATACGTCGGACAAAACGGCTGCTGAACGTTCGCGCGATGTGGTTGTTAATTATTCGACTCGCGACATGACTCCGGAATATTCAATGATGGATTCGTCAACTGCTCGCATAGAGTATTAAATAATAATAACAATAATAATAAATTATCGTTATTTTTCATGAAAATTATTTTATCGAAGTAAATTTTTTTTTTTTTCACTCGAATCATATAAAAAGGGATCTTCCCTGTACGATTCTTGAAATAGCGAGAAAAGAGGGGGAAAGATAATAATTTTTCAGTTTCGCGTCGACGGTTTCGCGTGCTTTCCCCCTCTACCCCTTGCCCCACCGTAAAAATTCTGATCGCCCCCCCCCCCCCTTCCCCCGAAACGAGAAGCTCAATCGCGTGCCGGCAAACATTCAATTCAGTTCGCGAGCGCGAGAGATGCGGACAAGAATGAGCGTATCGTAAATTAATACCGGAAAAAAAAAAAAAAAGAAAAGAAAAATTATTCAGCAAATCGTTAATCCGGGAAGTTCGTCGTCTTTTAACGCGAACGAGGAGACGAATTAAAAAAAAAAATAAAAATAAAAATAAATTACGTAAATCTATCAAACGTGCACATTGTTTTTCGATAAATTAACGATTTCAAAACGAATCTCCGAGATACATTTGCATTTATAAGTATGCATATACGCATATAAAGCAAAAAAAAAAAGTCATAAGATTTTCTTATTTCCCCTTAATGTGACTCGTCGTTAATTTATATTAATTTATTCGAAAGAAAATCAGGTGTGTCAGTTTCTCTTTTTTTTCTTTGCTTTTTCTTTGCTTCGCATCAAAATGTTTCTCTTTGTGTTTCTATGATTCTCTCGTATTGCTATAATCGCGATGATAATTCTCGTTTCGTTGAATCAGTAAACTTTTCGAATCACGTAAAACTCGCGTCTCCTCGCGATATTTGAAGAAAAAAAAAAGAAAAAAGTTTTTGCTTTCGTCCGCGAATCGCCAGAGAAGAGCGAAAATTGCGGAAAAAAAAAAAAAAAGTTTTCGATACAATGATGCCGTCACTCTATCAACAGGTAATATAAATTTCTCGTGAATTTTTATTCTTTTTTTTCGTAACAAAGTTTTCGATTATATGATTCAAATTGTAATATTATGGAGATTAACATTTTTTTTTCTTTTTTTTTTTTGAAATTTCCATCCTTTTGTCAAGCTCATCGATAGATTTGAGAATTGGATGTTAAAAAAAAAATCTCAATCACGTTCATTTTGTTGAATTTCGACGATCGAACCGAAAAGATTCTCGTTTGCGTAAAATTTTCGTTCGCTTTAAAATTGCGACTCGCGAGCGCGAGAAGCCTCTCCGAGGAGACGACGCGTGCCCTTCGAATACGACCCGTGAAAAATAAACAAACACTCTCGAGCGAAGCTTTTGGTCAACCGTGTGGCGCCCAACATAGTAATATACACGAGACCGCGTGGCTTACGAGCGCTGTTACGAAGTTCTTTGTTCAAATTTTGCTACTTTTACTCCGTAAACGAAAGAGACTTTTACGTTCGTACGAAATTTTTCGTTCTTTTCAACGAAAATACGAGCATGCTCGTTCAGCCCATTTTTTATGAAAAAAAAAAATCATTGGACGCGTTATTGAATAGAATTTAAAAAAAAAATTCTCAAAACCTTATCTTCAACGAAACAAAAACAAACACAAAATTTTCATATCAATTCCGTCACATTGACGAGGAAAAATTGATTAAAAATTTTAATTGGATATAATTATTGAAAAAAAAAAAAAAAAGTGTCACGTCTGCGATCTTAATAATGGAAAAAGATGAAAATTATTCACGTTTATTCCATTCTTTTCACAAGATAATTAATCAAACATGCAATTAATCACATTTTTTATACATAATTAATTATGTAACTAATGCTGTAATTTTCATATTTTACTTTCGATTTTGTAATTACTGAAAGGAAAAGCTCTCTTCATGCGCGTAAATAGATTGGTACACGTTTTTATCAATGATTACGACAGCGAGAATTGGCCATACGAAAAAAAAAAAAAAAAAAATTACTTGGACAAACACATCGAACCGAGCTCGTTCCAAATTTTACTTTTTTTTTTTCTTCCTTTGCTTTCATGAATGAAAATCTTGGAATTTTCGTATACGGACGCGATATATAAATATTTTCTTCGCAATTTATTCCCGATATTTCGAGACGACGATCGTTAGAAGCTCAAACTTTGCTCCGACACAATCTTCGCGTTTTGTTTTTTTCCCCCTCCCAAGAATACTCGAAACAAAGCAATTTGATTCTCGGTACTCGCAGAGTACCCCCCTTCGCCTCGAATAATTATCAATTTTCAGCCCCATATTACAATTTCACTGAATTTCTCGTGTATCCGGATTCAGAAGAACTTTTCTTTTCTTTTTTTTGTTTTGTTTTGTTTCTCTTTCTCTATCGCTCGTCTTTCTTTCTTGATTTTCGACGATTCTCGGAACTCGCGAATCACGTGTCCTTCAAGCCCTGTACATTTATTTTGCGTCGTATATTCGCGTTTATAAGTGACAATATACAAAGCCGAGAGTCGAAACATTGGTACGAATAATTTTTTTTTTTTTTTTTTTCCCCCTCAAGTTCACGCCATTATATTGTAAAGAGGAATATAGTTTTATGGCACGGGCACGAAGGAGACAAATGTCGTTGGCAAAATCGTTTCGTCGTTTGAATTTGAAAGCATATGCGCATTGACGAAAAAAAAAAAAAAAAATTCTCGATCTTTATAGTACTTGTTGTTTATTGCTTTTGGCAATACGTATTTATGATACGCCTATTGTATGGGAAATATGAGTGAAGCCATTGACCTTGTTTCAATAGCAGATGAATGGAGAATAATTCGCAGGAAGAAATTAACGTAAAAAAAAAATTCTAAATTGATTTTTCCTTTTCTATGAAAAAAGGTAAAAAAAAGTTTTTTTTGTTTGTCCATTTTTCGTGGGAAAACTCCAAACGTATGGTAATTGCATGGAATTCATTAATTCAGTTCGATATTAATATAAGAATTTTAATTGAATTCTAACATTTCGTTTTTCAATGGAAAAAATTATTTTCAACAATGCTGATCAACTTCCTGGGGAAATTTTCCATTGCATATAGAATATTGTACAACGTTATGAACTCGGTTTATAATTTTAACTTCGTAATCATGTAAATAAGTTTAATTTTTAAATATATATCTACGGTCTACTCGCCACAATCATAGAGAGAGGTAAACTTTTCAAATTTTTTTTCTACGGATTTATCGCAATTTTAACAAAATTCGAATTCTTGTTCATTTTTTTTCCCTCCCCAAATAATCCACAGTTTTTATCGACGATTGTTATAATCGCCGGGTCTGTGAATTATTTCGCAAAATCTTATAATCAAGAAATTCGGTATAAAATTTAGCCTTTAACATTAGCATATCATCGTTTAATAAACAAAATTAATTATTGAAGATTCTACCATCTGTGTAGATTATTAAAAAAAAAAACTGAACTCTTTCGAGAAATTAGGACGAATCAGGATGTTTAATATCAAATCACTATACTAAAATCATTTTCCCTTACTGAACATATTAATATCGAATGATTGTCAATAATAAATCGTGATAAGATTTTGTCAAAACAATTTTTCAATCTTCATCGCACATAAAGAAAAGAGCACGGAATTCGATATATGCTTATTCTTAAAAATTTTCGTTATTCCTTGAAGAATCTTTTACTTTTTGCACAAAAAAGCAAAGATACATTTTTACTTTTTGCACAAAAAAGCAAAGATACATTTTTACTTTTTGCACAAAAAAGCAAATATAAAAAATTATCGGCAAATGAAATATTTGATATTTATTTATTTTTTTTTTTTCACATTTCAGCTGGCAATGTCCTACGAGGCGGAGAACACGACAGCGGAGAGTCTTGAGCGTGCTGAACAGCAGAGAGATCCTGTGCAACTTCAGCAACAGCTCGAGCGCGACTCGTCGCTTCAGCTTGCCTCTCACATGGAGCGTGATCCATTGCAATTGCAGGCCCAACAGGAACGCGATTCTCTGCTGCTCCATCAGCAGCAGCAACAGCAACAGCGTGATCCGTTGCATATGCAGCGTGACACGATGCAAATCCAGCAACAGCAGCGCCGTGCTGAGCGCGAAATGCAATTACATCAGCGCGATCGTGAACAACAATTTTTGCAGCATCGCGAAAAGATACAGATGCAACAGCGAGAGCACATTCATCAGTTGAAATCGATGAACAATTTGCTTCTCGATCTACCACCGCCAAGCAGCTCCAAGGGCTCTTTTCACACGAGTCGACCCTACGATGCCTCATCTTATTCGCCATCGTCCAAAGGAACCAATCCCGATGGTAATTATTATTTATATCCCTGTTATAAAATTATAATCGACCTTGCGTATAATTTTTCATCTTTTACTCAAAAATATCCCAACGTCATTAACGATTTTTCTAAATATTCCTGAAATTTTGCCAAATTAACTATGGCGAATTCAAATACGACCGTTAGTATGGATTTTTCACTGGAAAAAAAAAAAAACTAAACGAAATTAAAGTTTCCAAACGGTTGCAATAAACTGAGGATTTTTTCGTATTAAACGATATTTATATAACATTTTAATTGCTCTCTTTTGGAATGTTGTACATATAGTTTTTTTTTTTTTTTCAAGCTTGTATCACATTTTTTCAAAACTCGAACTTGAAACTTGTGCCAACTTTCGCATAATAAGCATTCGCGTATCTGAGAATAAATAATAAATAATTCAGCAGGCTTTTTTTTTAATCTCTCTCTTTCTCCAAAAATTTGGAGAATTTTTTTTGATAAATATTTCGTTGAGTAAAAAAATAACAATTTTTTTTTTCGCTGCTGTTGTTGAAATAGACAAGAAGGATTCTTTAAAAGTGTTTATTTTTAAATCTCACACCCTCTATATCAAATCGATTGTATATTTTATTAGTCGCAGCAACGACGACGAATCCCTCGTTTCACTGACGCGCGACAGGCAAAAAATTGTTTCTCGTTTGTCAATAGACAGGGGGGAAAAAAAAAAAAAATTATATCCAGTCTTTCTCCCCGACCAGCAAAACGTACATCGGTGAAAAAAAAATACACGCGTATAGGTCCATTTTATTTATTTTTTTTTTTTAATCGTCGATTATACCGTTACGTCACAGCTGACATGTCGATGTCCGATCTCTTTGGTCTGAGCCTGCCTCGTGGATCTCTGATGGGCAGTCAATCGTCGATCGGCTCGTCTGGTTATCGTCAACCGTATCACGGGCAAAGTCACGGGCAAAGTCACGGACACGGCTCGTCGCATCCCAATTATCCGGTTGGTAAAAAATAACTGCGTAAAATATTTTCAAAAAACAACAACAAAATTCGAAAAAAAAAAATAAATAATAATAGCAATCTCGCGAAATTTCTATGTTTGCCACCATATTCGGGGCATAAAGTGCATATAACCATTTAAATTTGTGGAAAAAAAAAAGAAAAAAAAATATCAGAGAACAAAAAAAAAACAAAAAAAAAGCCTTCGAATAATTATGGAGAAATCCCGAAATTTCTATGAAACTGACTATTGGGTAAATGCATGAAAATCATGTATTGTAAAGAGATAATTGAATATTTATCTCTTTGTCTCTGGTCAACTTGTCCATGGATTCATCGAAGAGACTGTCGAGAAAACGTTTCAATGAACGAGGACTCTCTATTGCCCGTATCGATCATATAACGTCCCTATAGATTTGGTTTGTATCCCGAAAGACTATTCTTCCAATAGACCATAATATGCCACACGAGTCATAATTATAAAGAGGATAAATTTTCGTCGATTAGACAGGGTAAAAAAAAAACAATTTTTGTTTGCATGACAGAAATCTATGACAACCATAAAAGGATCGCAACAATTCACGACGGACGATGTTTTGATCGAGCTCGAAATTTTCTCGCTCGCGAAAAAAAAAAAAAATCGGACTCCATAAATTTTACGTTTAATTTTTTTTTTTGTTCTTTTCAAATTAAAAAATTCTCAATCAGCTGAATATTTCTCACCGATTATTCAGACGTTAAATTGACTAAAAATTATTGCGAAATTCATTTTCACAAAAAAACAAAACAAAATTCCAAATCGTATTCTTCATCATATCGAATAAACTTGAGAATATAATAATGTTTTCTTTTTTTTTTTTTATAATATTTTTATCAACGATACATCTCGATTCTTGTAGAACTGAATACAGAATTCAATGCGGAAATTTTTAATCGAAAATATATGTGCAGTATCGTTCGGCATGTATACTCATTGACTTGGAGAGATTTGTCATTGATATTCTGTCACCTGGGTGTAAGACGTAAATTTTAATGCCAAATCCTGAAATAGCCTGTATTATGCCGATGTCAGAGACATCTGGCTACACATCCAGTGATATACTTAAATCAGAACAATGATCATCTCCATTGGATCAATTCCAACCACCCCGTCGAGAAGCCCACGAGCGAATCTCCAACATTTTTTTTTCTTCTTCTTCTTCTTCTTCTTTTCATTCTATCATTTACTTTGCCACGTGGACGATGAAGCTTCTTTGACGGTTGGGAAAGGGAGATAAAGAAGAAAGAAAGCCTTTTTACCGGTGAATTCACTTGGCACTCGACATTTTTACTAAAGAAAATTATTTATCTACTGTCTGGAAGTGCGAAACGTCAAAACATTTTATGCCAAATTAAATGAAAAAAGTTTTGCATGATAATTCATCAGAAAATGCCATGAAAGTCAGTGGAGAGCGTGATAAATATTTTGGAAAAAAGTATATATTTTTTTTTTAAATTCCATCTAAAATTCGTTTATTATTATTTTATAAGAGCGATCTACGGGTTTTGTGACTTTAACTCTGTGCTCCATTATGTAAATTAAAAAAAAAAATACATTATATTTTTTCTTCAAGATATTTTTTTTATGAAATACAAAGGAATAATAGAGGCCAAAATTATGGAGTAAAGGTTAAACGTATGCGATTGCAAAAACTGTTAATTACTTTTGTAAAATAATTTATAATAACGAAATTATTTTGAAAAAAAATAAATAAGGTGGGATGCTTTTTTATTTTAGAAGTAACGAGAGGTGCTCATCTCTGTCTGTATGTTTTATGTACACACCCACACACACACATATTTATATATATACATATATATATATGGATGTATGACGCATTCCATGCGGTTACGAACGGTCAAAAAGTAGTCCACTCTCAAAAAAATTGAAATTTTGTCAAATTATTTAATTATATGAAAAAGAGTAGTGTAAATTTTTTCAAAATTTTGGGCTCGCATTTTTTTGAGTTTTTAAAAATTTCAAAATTTTCCAAGTACCGTTATATCTTGAAAGCATACGATTAAACAGAAAAATGTTTCAGATAAAAAAGTTGCAGTTTTACACAAACTTGTGAAAATTTTTTTTTTTTTATTTTTCGAGTTTAAAAAATGACCATTTTCATCAAAAGTATACGAAAATAATTTTTTTCGATCGGTATGTCAGTTTCGATTTGTCTCAAAAAATTCCCGAAAATACTCTGAAGTGTGTACAATAGACACATATTTTTTTTTAGATGGCTCGATTAGTTGTTCCAAAGCTATTGCTTTGTTTTATTGGTAATATTTTTTTTTGTTTTTCCAATAAGCTCCAATAAGCTCCGAAACGTTAATATTATTATTGTAGAATTTCTTTTATCTAAAAACTTGAGAGGAACAATTTCGGAGAGTATAATTTTCCATCATAATTGATTTTTCTAAAAAAAAAAAACAAAAAAAAATATTATATTTATCATATATATATCTTTATGTATGTATGGATATAAGAGAGAAATCGTGGTATCTTCATTGTGACGCACGAAAACTGCACGTGACGTTTCAATAAGGATCATGTATCTACCGTCCTTTTCTCATCGACTGAAAAGTAATATCTGAAAATTGCTGTCGATACACGGTGTTGTACCAAGAGTCCAGAAATGTAGAGAAAGAGAACGAAAGTCACAACGAAGACGTTCGATTCAACTGGTCTTATCATTTCTCACGGATCCTTGCGCTATAAACTGCGCGCACACATGCATTATACTCGTGACTGGAAAAAATCGACCCCTTTTTAATGAAAGCTCTTTCATATAAAATATTTTATTTTTTTAAAAACAGATTGCAACTTATACACCAATCTTGTGAGAGCAAAACAAATTTAGGATGTCCAAACTAATTACTCGTTAGGAATATTCCTCGACTATTCCCAATAGAGTATTCTGTATTGAATATCTCATAAAAAAGAATCAAATTTTTCTGTGTCGAATATTTTTCATCAGATGCGATATAAAAAATAAATTAGATTGAATAAATGATGTCTGAGAAATTTATCAATATCAAATTTTCTTCGATATTATTTATCTTTATTTATTTTTTTTATTTTATTGCCAAGTAAAGATTCCATTGGCAGAACAATAAGAAGTTTTTAGATACTACAGTCTGATTGATCTTTCCCCTCAAAATTTTCATAAAATCATAGATAAACTTTCAATGAATTGAAAATAAGAATTATTTTTTAGAATCTTTTACACATTATAATGTCTCATTTTTTTCGCTCAAATTTCTCGAGCTCCCGTAAAGTTCCTAGAAAAAAAAAGTCGAAAAAAAAAGAAAGAACTGAATGAGGATTTTTTTTTGTAAAATAATTCTTCGATTGCATGCAAAAAATAATTTTTTTTTAAATGCGTGGGTTGTATACGGAGCGAAAAAAAAATCTTGGCAGCTCGTAAAACTTGGAATATCCGATAGCACAAGGCCCGTGACAATAATTCATAATAAATGTGCAATCTTGTACGAAAAGATGCTACTTTGGCCTCTCGTAAAGTTGCAAATATGGTATTTTTTTTTTTTTTTCTTTTTCTTTATTGCCTCCCGTTAAAGTCACGACAAACTGCCCCATGATGGCAAGTCAATTTCTTATAATAAAGTGACGGAAAAATAGACGCGGGTAAGAGTAAAAATATCGTGTCTTTTGGAATTTTCCAGAAAGTGAGTAAATACGTGAAATATGGACCATGAAAATGTTCACATTAGGCATCGGGCGGACAATGCGGCTATACAATATAAATTACGTAAAGTGAGGGAGGAAGAGAGAAAAAAAAGCTTCGAAGCGACCCCGATATTGTCGTAGCCAAGAATTTGGAGGCTCGAGCCAAACAGCTCTATCACGCAGCCACCAGACACGCGTTCATCCCTCTCAAGCCTTCTCGCATTTTATTTTTCTTTTTTCTTTATCGAGAGAGAGAAAGCCCTCATGTATGTATATAAGATCGTGTATATACGCTGGATCTCCCTCATCGAGGCTGGATAGACGGGTTATAGAACGTTCGGACATTTCGCGAATATTATTTTGGATATAATCCAAGAAAACTGAGAGCCATGGCAACTTTGGTCCACGCGGTGTAAATGTAAGAAGGGTCGTGAAACCGCGTTTTACTCGCTTTTTTTTTTTTTTTTTTTTTTACTATTCGTAAGAGTCATTGTTGAAACCAAATTTTGCATGAAACGACAATTCACAAGGGTCTTTTGGTACTTTCATGGAGCACCTCTTGAGGTAGGATTGATTTTTCGAAAACGTTTCTACGATCGCATAAAAAAATATTCAGATTTAAGAAATAATTATTGGAGGCTCATTGAAATTGATCGAATTGAATATTTTTTTTTCGTTATACGATCGGGAAAACGTATTCGTACATCATGTTTCGGATTTTTGATACGGTTTTATTTCAGGCAAATTATAAAACCCTTTGATTAAAAACGAAACTTCGATGGCTCGGAGCCTGTGTATTTTTTTTTTGTAATCTCGATCTCGTGTCATGATTTAGTTTTTTTTTCTCTCTTTAGATTAATCGATTTTGCTAAATGAATTTTCTTGATTAATGTTTTTTTTTTTAAATTAATTAATTTTTTTTTCTTTCTTTAGCAGTACGACGATGGTCATGGATACTGTTCAAGCTCATCGAACATGGACACGCCGGGTACACCGAATTCCGTCACGACACCCGGAAGTCCGAGCACTCCGGGCAGCGTTTACTTGAATCCCTACGGTTATTCCAACAGTGTCAGCAGCAACAGCAGCAATAGTTATCTGACACAATCACCGTCCAATCGATCTCATTATAATATGGGCTCTCCGTCATCACCGGGACATTCGCCCTATTACGGAAGACCCATCAGAGGCTCACCCGCCTATAGGTGAGAAAATAAATTGTATTATCGCACCAGGGAGCTTTCATGAAAGAATTCGTAAGGAATGCTCAATTTCAAAGAAATTTTTACACATTGCTTCGATAATAAATATAATATAATATAATATAATATAATATATAAATATAATATCAAAGAAACCCAAGAACGTGAAGTTTTAAAAATAGTAAAAAAAAAAAAGTTTTCAGCCAAACAATTAAAAAAAAAAGGTTATTCCTAAAATTGTATACAATTTTTTTTTTCTTGTGTGTGGATTGCAATCGTTGATCATTGAAAGAGATCATTCGCGTTCATGATATTTTTATTTTTACATTTACATTCTCATTTCTTCGAATTTACATTTTTGTTTAATGATCAAAATGTGCTTACTTGGAACTCTTGATAGTTTTGCCTTCTCCCTTTCCCAATTGATCGTTCAAACCATCCACGAAGCTGCTATCAAATTTCTATAATTATTTTTTTATCCTCCAATCTAGGTGCAATCCTAACTTTAAATCCCCAACAGTTTTTCATGATAATTAACCCTTAAACCCAAAACGTTGTTTTTGGTACCCTCATGCACTTTTGTTTTCAAGGATTAAATTTGCCCATAAGCCAATTTCATTTTTCTTTTTATTTATAATTTTTTAAATACAATACGCAATATTAATTCTTCGATCGAAGCTTAATCTCGAAATGACATTGACAAATCTTTTTTATTTTTTTTTTTTCTTCTTTTTGTTCAATCAGTCCATTTGAATTTCCAATTTTTCCAGCGACTGCAGCAGTCCAACTTTGGAATATCCTCACATGGTAGGTTTCGGTGGTTCACGCTCGAATTCACCTGCCGATTCCGAGACGAGCGGCTACAGCAGCGTGGACGGCTCGCTATCCGACATTATGGTACGAGTACGTTGATGAGAATTTTTTTTTTTTTTTTTTCGTTTTACTCCATCAATCTTGAAAACCACTTTGCGTCAATCAATTTGCGTGAATAATAAACGAAAAAAAAAATTGTTTATCTTTCATCAGAATTGCCTATCGCTTAATTCGTCCGGTCACTCGTGCTATCCTTCGTCACTGAGCGCCCTCATGCCACCCGATTTGGATCTTTATCACGGTGAAAATCGTGCAGCTGCATATCAGCGTATGGCCCTGAAGAAATATCATCAGCAGCAGCATCAGCAACAGCAACAACAACAGCAACAACAACATTCGAATATGCGTCATCATTGCTGCTCATCGGGAAATTACTTGATGCCGATCAACAAATCTCCGAATCTACTGGAGCCTTATATATCACTCGATCGTGCTGCAAGATGTCATCGTAATGCAGCAGGTTATTATAATTGCATTAATTTTAGGATAGACCGGGGCTAATTGTCACACGGGGCAAGTTTTATTAACAAAAGTATTCAATAATATGAAAATTATGCACTGGTCACATATTAAACGTGTTTATGTATGCCAATTATTTTCGTATTGATGAGTGCTCTGAGATCGCATCAGCTGTGCTTTGAACCAGAGATCGAATTGAACATTTTCTTCTGCGATTAGTAAAATTTTATTCTCTTAGTTTTCACGTAATATACATTGAGCCCCTTTTTCAATATAAGCATTATATTATCTTAAAGGGTGTATTTTTACAAAATACGTTGCCCAGTTGACCACATGAATGTCTAAAAAATGGCGGCTGTGAGCGCTGTTGGAAGTAAAAAAAAAAATCACGCTGGGGCAAGTTGTCCCAAATTTCACCGGGCAAGTTGTCGCAGCTCCGGAATTCCAATATAATGAGTATTTCATTCGATAGTTTGCGAATCGATTGGAATTTTATCATAAATTCATGAGTAATGAGTAAAAATTATTCCAAACTTAAACTTATTATTCCTTAAACTTGAACTTATTATTATTCCTTTAACTTAAACTTATTATTCCTCAAACTTGACGATAAATATCTACGCAAGAAGTAGTTTTGGGTAAAATGATAAGATTTTTTTTTTGAGATGTTAGTTTACTTTAGTAATTGAATAAATAGAAACTTGCAATAACTTGCTTACATCGCAGCGCGCTAGATTGAAGGGGCAAGTTGTCGCAGCTCCGAAATTCCATTATAATGAGTATTTCATATTTCGGTAGTTTGCGAATCGATTGAAATTTTATTATAAATTCACGAGTAAGGAGTAAAAATTATTCCAAACTTAAACTTAAACTTATTATTCCTTAAACTTGACGATAAATATCTACTCAAGAAGTATTTTTAGGTAAAATGATAAGATTTTTTTTGAGATGTTAGTTTACTTTAGTAATTGAATAAATAGAAACTTGCAATAACTTGCTTACATCGCAGCGCGCTAGATTGAACTGATATTTTCATTTTCAATCAAGTTTAGATATCACTTTCGTGCAATAAAATGCAGTGCGGCAATTTGCTCCGATCACGGGGCAAGTTTTGCAGATCCGAAATTCCATTATAAAGAGTATTTCATATTTCGGTAGTTTGCGAATCGGTTGAAATTTTATTATAAATTCACGAATAAGGAGTAAAAATTATTCCAAACTTAAACTTAAACTTATTATTCCTTAAACTTAAACTTACTATTCCTTAAACTTGACGATAAATATCTACGCAAGAAGTAGTTTTAGGAAAAATGATAAGATTTTTTTGGAGATGTTAGTTCACTTTAGTAATTGAATAAATAGAAACTTGCAATAACTTTCTTGCATTTCAGCGCGCTAGATTGAACTAATATTTTTTTTTTCCCCAATCAAGTTTAGATGTCACTTTCATGCAATAAAATGTGTTTTAACCTTCCCTTATAAATTGTTATTTAACAACCATAGCGTTACGATTGAACGAAATCCGTCACTGTTAAATTCTAGCCAGGGGTTTGCTCGAAACTTTGGCGTATCGCATCCTTCTCAAATATTAAATTCGCAAAATCCAAAAATCTTCAAAGAAATGGTGTGACAACTAGCCCCCGGTCTCCCTGTATCTATAATAAAAAAAAAAGAAAAAAAAAGTAGCAATTCCCTCACGAAACTGAACGAAAAAAAGAAAGAAAAAAATGAATCGTACGCCCTGGAAAAAAAAACCGTGGGAAAACGTAGTCTCGTTTTTTTTTTAAGCTTAATTTTTTGTAATCTACTTTTTTCATGAGCGATTGTCCAAAGTGCATGCGGTGTTGGTATAAGCGAAGATTCGCGAGAACGGTGAAAAACCGTTTGAAAAAAATAGGAAAATGCAAAAAAAAAAAAAAAACAGTTTCTCATTATCTTCGTTGCGATTCATGATAGCACTTTGCGAAGCCACGTGCACATGGTCCGGAGAATTGCCAAAACGTACGGCAAAATCATCGGGCTACTCGTCCAAGGTATTTTTGGGCGGTGTACCCTGGGACGTCACCGAGTCCCTGCTCGTCTCGACTTTCAAGCAATTCGGTCCGATACGCGTCGAGTGGCCGGGCAAGGAACAATCCGAGAATCAACCGAAGGGATACGCCTATATCATCTTCGAGTCGGAGAAGCAGGTGAGCTACGTTTTTCTTTTTTTTTTTTTTTTAATTTTCATTTCTCGATTACGTACACAAAAAGATTGTTTTTTTTTAATCTCAATTTTGTTCAATTTTCATGCTCATACAGGTTAAATCATTGCTATCATGCTGCACTCACCGTTTCGGCGATGAGAGTAGCTGGTACTACAAGATTACTCCGAAACGATCAAAGCCCAAGGATGTGAGCAAATATTTCGATTAACTCTATTTTTTTTTTTTTTTTTCTTTCAATAATTTTACTCATATTCGTGTATTGATTTGTTCGACAGATTGCTCTTTTTATAAAAAAAAAAACATTATTCAAAAATATATGTATTTTACAGGCAAGAAAAATTTGACTCATCTCAGATTATGTTAATTGATTATTTTTCTTTTTTTTTTTGTTTTGTTTTGTTTAAGGTTCAAGTCATCCCGTGGCACATAAGCGACAGCAACTACTCAAAATCGTCGTCACAAAAATTGGATGCCGAAAAGACGGTATTCGTCGGAGCGCTTCATGGTATGCTGACCGCCGAGGGTCTCGCCAAAGTCATGAACGATCTCTTCGACGAGGTCATCTACGCAGGTACGCCGTCGTTCACGCGAGATATTACGTTTTCATTTGAAATTTTTTTTTCATTTATAATATTCATATATCGAGTATAAATGCAAAATTATTACTCGTCTTCGGGCTATTTTACTAAATATTTTTTTCTCCCTTAATTGCCCATTTGACAATTCCTTCCATCCGCTCTTCTGCATTATTTTTTGCTTTCTCTTCTACTAACTCTCTGCCTTTTTTTACACCCTAACAAATGCTCCATCGTCTCATCTTGTTCTTTACATATCCTGCACTTTCAATCCTTCTCTCCTTTCTTTTCCGTCCTTTCTATGTTGCCACATCTTAAACCTCGCCAACATTTCTTTGTCCCTTCCATTCACTCCCTCTTTAGACCAGTATTTTCAAGACATGTCATCCTTGTCAATAATTTTTTATTATTATTATTATTATTATTATTATTATTATTATTATTATTATTATTATTATTATTATTATTATTATTATTATTATTATTATTATTATTATTATTATTATTATTATTATTATTATTATTATTATTATTATTATTATTATTATTATTATTATTATTATTATTATTATTATTATTATTATTATTATTATTATTATTATTATTATTATTATTATTATTATTATTATTATTATTATTATTATTATTATTATTATTATTATTATTATTATTATTATTATTATTATTATTATTATTATTATTATTATTATTATTATTATTATTATTATTATTATTATTATTATTATTATTATTATTATTATTATTATTATTATTATTATTATTATTATTATTATTATTATTATTATTATTATTATTATTATTATTATTATTATTATTATTTTCAAGTACACAACGAAGCTTCTGCTGGAAAAAAATTGGGGGACTCGAAAAATCATTGCAATAATTTCAGGTATCGATACGGACAAGTGGAAATATCCGATCGGCTCGGCTCGCGTGACATTCGGTAGCAAACGCTCGTACAAGAAAGCATGCGCGACGGGATTCGTGGAGATAAAAGCTACCCTTTTCACCAAAACGGTAAACACCAGAAGAATCGAAAATTACGATCCGCGATTCATCGACGAGCAAATTAAATACTTTGTTTCGTGTTTTCCGTTTTTATTTTATTTTGTTTTTTTTTTTTTTTTTTTGCTTTCTCGCTCTCAACAGGTTCAGATAGATCCGTACATCGAGGATTCCGTATGCTCGGCATGCGCTGTACAACACGGACCTTATTTCTGTCGTGAACCGGTAAGAAAAAAATCGATAGAACGAAAAAAAATTACAATTTTATACATAAATACATTGGGGTGTTTAAAAAAATATATATATATATATATTTTTCATGCTCCTACCCTTCAAAACTTGAGTTTTGATAGAAAAAAAAAACATCCTGGCGAAGAAGTGGAAGCCGCCGCTCATTTAACGTTCCTAATTATAACAGCCAATTAACGTCTATGACGAACTTTTTGGAAGAAAAAATTTGAGACCATGAGGATTGTATTTCGAATTAAGAAAAAAAAAAAATTTAATAAAATAAATTTTTTTTTATTCCTAATTTCTAATTTTTTATAAAAAATTCTTCTAAACAACTTTAGGTTGAACAGCTCTGTCTGACACCATCGTGCTCTGAATAAAAATTTTAATCGATTTTCTTCATAACAATCATTTTGTGATTAAAAATGGTTTATAAATTGTCATAAACAATTCGTATCTGGGGGAATTTTTTTTTTTCTTCGTGATAAATTTTCTTTCCTGACTCAAATACGTACTCCATGGTTCTTTATTCTCTTGCTGAAATAGGAAATCATTAGTCTCAGGGACGATAGTACGTAAGCAAATTTATTCACCTTTAACAATTTTTCCTCCATTACTTTATGCAAAAAAAAAAAAACGCAAAATTTCATTTATTTATTTATTTTCTGTAAAGATTGATGCCAGCGACGCCTTTTTACACGTGGCATACGTTTTTCGGTGAAAATCAGCGACTAAAAGTATATATTGCGCTTGAACTCTATCATTAGTTAATAATTAATTAAATTCCGCGCACAAAGCTACTTTTCGTTCAGCAATATCGTTTACAACTTTTAAATCATTGAAGGCTCTTTTTATTTGAAATAAAATCTCCATGGTCTCACATTTTTTTCTCCCAAAAAGTTCGTCATAGACGTTAATTGGCTGTTATAATTAGAAACGTCCAATGAGCGGCGGCTTTCGCTTAAGCTACAGAGCTCCCTCTTCGCGAGGATGTTTTTTTTTCCATCAAAACTCAAGTTTTGAGGGGTGGGAGCATGAAAAATCAAAAATTTTTTTCTTTCTTAAACACCCTAACATATATTTTTTTCATTTCCATTGACGAAAAAATCGGAAAAATATTAATTATGAAAGAATAAATAGACAAATGAAAAAACGACTGAAAAACGGTGTCATCTAAAAATTTCAGTAAATTTCAAAGGGTTAAGCTGTAGCAGATTTTCGAGATATCGGTCCAAAATTTTCTGCACAAAGTTCTAGGGTGCAATTTTCTTCCTAGTAATTTTTCTCTAAATTCATGAGGCGGGGGAAAATTCTTAAACTCGAATCTTCATGAAGAAATTTCCTGGGACTTGGGGAATAAAATTTTTTTAAATTAAACTACGGTTCATCGGATATGCACGTTTAAACTTTAACCGATTTTTTTTTTTTTCCAAAATCATTATGCACCGTCAATACGTGTCCGTAAACATTTTTTTTTCTTTTTTTTTTTTTTTTGCAGATCTGTTCGCGATATTTCTGTCGCAGCTGCTGGCACTGGCAGCACGCTTCGGAGCCGATGCGTCATCATCTGCCAATGTCTCGGGGCTTCAAGACGAACAAGATCGCGCCGCTCGGACATCATTCCGGGCAGAACGTTAGAAATCGCTTGGCAATCGAGACCTCGATTTAAGCTCCGGGAAAAAAAAAGAAGAAAAAAAAAATACAAAAGACAAACAAACAAACAAAAACCATCGAGTAACACGTTTGCGAACTAACCGGTCTAGAATCTCTCAAACTTTCTCGGCAGTACAGTCGGATTTTTTTCTTTTTTTTTTTCCTGTTTTTTTTTCTCTCCAGCTGACTGAGTTATCAATAATTTCGTAGGTACGTTGGGACCGACTGAATTTTTTTCGGTTTTGGGACACGCTAAAAGCAAACGCGGTTTCGCGCGTGGTTATCGGCGGACGGCTGGTCCGCAAAAAAAAAAAAAAAAAGAAAAAAAAAAAAACAACCTCCCTCGCTACTATCTGTATAACAGAGAAGCCCATAGGCAAATCTTGGAGAAAAAAAAAATGCCTAATCCGAGATAATCTCGATTTATAATGTATATATCGCTCCTGTACGATATGGAAAATTCGTTATCGTTGCCCATTTTTTTCGGAGACAAGAAAGAAGAAAAAAAACGATAAAGTCGACTTGAAATGCAAAAAAAAAAAAAAAAACAAAAAACAAAATCACGTCCGATACGTGAATTTCGTAACGTGGCAACTCTAGAGCACATTATTATTATCATTATTATTTTTTTTTTTTATTTATTAATGTTTATTTGGGGACTGGCTCTCTTGCTTTCTCTCGCTCGCTCTCTCTCTCTCTCTCGCTCTTTCTCTCTATCGTACGTTTTTTTTTTTTGTTTTCTTTTTTTTTTTTTTACCACGATTAATCCAATTATCGTGCAAGATTATTGATTTGATATCGATAGCCAGGCTGTTGAGCGCATAAAATTTAAGAGAGAAGGCGCGCGCGCACACGCTCAATGAGAAATCGATGAAATACAAGCAAACAAAAAAAAAAAAAAAAGAACAAAAACGAAAAGAAAAAAGAAAATCGTAATGCGCGGGTCACGACGGATCCGATGTTTTTACATTGACAAGGAATCATGGTTATTTATTTTTTTTTTGTTTTTTGTTTTTTGTTTTTATGCGCTTGAGCGAAAGATTGCGAGAATACGAGCTTGGGAGAGGGAGTATAATTAACGCCAAAGGTGTGCATAGAACCGCCAGATCGTAAAACTTTTCGTGTTTCGTTAGGGATAAATATATATATATATATATTATTCATATCTAATATTGATAATTGAATAATGATGACGTTTGATTGTCCTGCGGTTATTCGATCAAAGATTTTTTTCTTTCTTTCTTTCTTTTACAGAGTCACGCGTGACGCGCTGTACGTTAATTATCGTTTTAATGGTAAATTAAAAAAAAAAAAAAAAAAAAAAATATCGACGACGTGATCCGGTCGATAAAATTGCAATTTGTTATCGTTATTTGGGTTATGGGAACGGGTACACGCGTGCACTTCTGGATAATACCAGCGTAAAAGATTAATAGAGCCGTTGTCAATTGTTCGCGTCAAGTTTAATATAATTTGTGTTAAAAAAAAAAAAAAAAAAAAGTATGCCAGCCCGCGTTAACGTCGTTTTTTTTTTTTTTTTTTTTTTTTTAATTGGCGAGACAGTTTTGCCAAATAATTGAAGAATTATATCAGCCACTGGTAGTTTTTACATTAGATTGTACAGTGTGAGGGCTAAATTCGAACGGGACAGCCCACCATTGATTTATAATATAAATATATATATATATATTATAAATATTAGGGATTCCATACCAAATCGAAGGCTCAAAAACCCGGCCTCTCCCAATCAATCTGAGACTTTGGTATTCTTTTAGAGCTGAAAAATGGCGATGACTTGATTTTTTTCACAATTTTTTTCCATTGCCTGCTGGGCGTGAGAAAAAATTTCAAAAAAGCCTGAATGAGCCGAGCTAATGTAAAACTGCGATACTAATTTTTTTTTCTCCGTCGGTCTTTGCGAAAACGTGTGTTATTTCTGAAAATACAAAAAAAAAAAAAAAAATTATCACAATTTTCAACTACTTTTCATGACAGCTCACTGAATTTCATTGTTTTGCCAATTGTCAAAATTGTGTGTTGAAATTTCTCCGAAGAATGAAAACTTTCCAAGGATTTTTTTCGAAGCAACAATATTTTTACAAGTTATAACGATCCGTGGGATTTTTTGAAATTTTTTTTCTCACGCCCAGCAGTTAACGGAAAAAAATTGTGAAAAAAATCAAGCCATATCGCCGATTTTTAACTCTAAAAGATAACCAAAGTCTCCGATCGATCGGGAGAGGGGTCGGATTTTTGAGCGTTCGATTTGATATTGAATACCTCATATATATATATATATATATATATATATATATATATATATATATATATATATATATATATACATATATATCGTCAAGTCCTCGAGTGTGGTCAGTTATTGAGACGTTATAATATATATATATATATATATTAGTAGCGTGACATTAAACTGCTCGCACTCATACGCCTGGTTTATCTGTTGACGAAATGGATTTGTACACGGTCTGCGATTCTGGAGCGGGATTGTAGTGAATTGATTATGTTTTTTATTTTTATTTTTTTTTTTTTCGTTGCGCACACACATCTACGTTAATTATTGTCTTTTTTTTTTTTTTTTTCGAAAAAGATTAAATCATCTCCCGCGTCTGTGAAGCTGAACTCCATCCAACGCTTCGCCCTCCCCATACGTAAAAAAAAAAAGCAACACAATGTTTCTCATGTTTTTGATATTATTTTTGTTAAATGAATTAAAAATTCATACTTTTGCAGGTAAATTTTGCATTTTCGTTTCAACAATATTTTTTTTTTTTTTCTTCCATTCACACTGTCCCATGTATACCCTGCACTCTCATATATATTCCTTTGCATGTAACATTTAACATATGAGACACTTCGAGTCAAATCGACAGATCCCTCACTCTGCCGGCCTCTGGGATTTCGTTAAATTTTTTTTTTGTCTACATTATTGTTACATCCCTGGTAATTGTTTTGGAAATGTTTTTTAAACAGCTATTTTATGATTATTATTTTTTTTTCCAGAATTTTTTTTACATGAAACAAAAGGGGTCGGCTATTTTTTTTTTCAAGTCGAAGAATCTCCCAAAAAATTCTGTGTTAGATATTAACATTGCTTGACCATATCCACAGAGTGGCAAAACTCTCGTTTGATGTAAATTGCTTTTTTTTTTAACAAATACTTTCAACAACAGTATAGAAACATTTGAATCATATATATATATATATATATATATATATATATATATATATATATATATATATATATATATATATATATATATATATCTCAGAGGTTGAGTTTCACGGACCTGTCGATTCGGCTTGGAATGCCTCGTGTGTTTCCGTTTTAATTTTTATTGCTAAAGGCTTCATACATTAATGGTGTATCGAGCGAAATTCCAAAGCTACGGTACATTTTAGTGACTCAAACAACCGGAAACGGACAATTAGTCAAGCGAGAATAACGTAGCAAAAAAAAAATGAAGATCGTATTCCTTAACAAATAGTATCGATCTCTATAGATACACAAATTATCCTACGTAAAACGTTGAGCGCATTAAAAAAAATATAAAAAAAACTAAGCTATCATGCAATTTTTTTTTCGTGAATACGATACGGTAGTGGGAAAAGAAAAAGAGATAAAAATTTTAAACAGCATCTTTTATCAGAAAATGCCTAATTTACCAACAAAAAAAAAAAAAACTTTTAATAAGTCTCGTGCCTTTTAACGTAAATAATCTCGATGAATTTTATTCGAAGCGTTGAACATGTAAATTATTTTTAAACGATTAAATACGCAAAAAAAAAACTAAACTAAACAGGGTGACAAGTGAGGGATACTCTGTCGTCGAAGAGTCTCGAGGGAAAGTTTTAAATGGAGATTGGAAAAAAAAACAGCTATCTTTGGCAAATATGGAGAATCGTTCGTATTTCGTTTTACGTTTGTGGAAAGAAAAAAAAAAAAGAAAAGAAAGTAACTCTGATTCTTTGAGTTTTATTTCAGCAACTGTGGATTGAGTGCGAGTTTAACGAACAAAAAATTATATAAAAAGCATTAAAGATATGAATTATGTATCTTTACTTATATGTATAAATGCTAAGTGAGCTCTTCTCGTGAAAATAGACGAGACTTATAATTTGATGCATGAGCACGCGTTCTCTCTGCCGCGCGAAACTTGCCGAATCGATGATGATCGCACTTTGAACGAGCAAAATTGCAATGACTCGTAAAGGCTTTGCCGCATATGAAAAATTATATTATAATCTTGTTGATAAAATTGTCCACGACGAAACGAGAGAAGAAAAAAAAAAATTCAAATCGTCGACGACAATAAAAGAATTCTACGAAAGAGCGATGAAAATTTAATTATCGCTGCCGACAAGAAGTATATATATATACAGGCGAATAAAAATTATCGACAAAGGTATAATTATAATTGGAAGCTAAGATAAATTACAGGCTCGATTGGATTTTTTTAAAAATTTGATAAATCCCAATGACGGAAGACGCGCTACCAAGTAATCCGACTTGCCAAATTTTCAAGCGACCGCCCCAGAGATCGCCGGAGGGAAGATAATTTATGGCGTAACACAGATCCAGACTCAAGCGCAGACAAGCGAGCATCTGATTTTTCCATTTTTCGTAATTAATGTCTATTTTTTTTCTCCCATGCTCGGGAATGACTCGCGCATACTCGGATGATCCGGGATGCATTTTTGCATTTATCCGATCGAGTTTTTCCAAAGATCTATAAAACCGTTTATTTTATATGGGAATTATTATTTTTTTTTCTCTTGTCGCACACGCTCAGCCGAATTATCAACGAGAGCATTACAAATTCGAGATTACTTTGCGACGTTTTTCGTATATATAGTATGTTCTCTTTTATCAGTTTTTTTTTTTTCAAATCTACAACTGCGGCAGTCGTATTGAATTTTGATGTCGCATAAAAAAATACTAAAAAAATAATCTTCCGAGAAGAAATTTCAACAAGGAAATCTCGTGTATAGTTTGAAATGATAAATATCGCCCGAGAATTTTGTCCGAATTCCAGCATGCAAGAATTATAAATTAAGAAAACTAAAAATAGACGATTACAATCTTTTATTGGAAGAAAAATTATCTTCGTCCCTATCATTCGTTCGTTAAACAGTAACAAACATTGAAATCTCAACGAAGCAACCATTCTTATTTATTCGGTAGTTTTTTTTTTTTTTTTTTTAATTATTTTCTTTCAACGCTAATTTTACAACCCATACTTATATTATATTATTTGGGAGGAGATATCTCTCATTAAAAAAATAATTTTCTTTTTTCCTTTTTTTTTCGATTAAAAAATAAAAGATAAGGTCAGCAACCACTTTGGATGCTTCAAAAAATCCATTTTTTTTTTTTTTAAATTTCATAAATCGTTAGCAAAATATCTCAAGAATACATGCTGAAAATTTCAAAACGTTATTCGGGATTCCTTCCAACGGTATGTATATAAATAATAACGCCTCTCCGCTCGACTTTCAGATTTTTCGTTTTTATTTCACGAAACGATAATTTTTCAATTTTCAGGAATCATAACTCAAAAACTAAACGATCGATCATCCTCAAAATTGAAACACGTTTGCGTAATATAATTTATTGAAACATGAGCCTAAAGTTGGAAAGTTTAGATTGTTTAAAACATATTTATTATTGTAAAATGCCGTAAAAAAAAAAATATGCTAAAAATTGATCATTTTTTTTTCAAACACGTTCGAACATTCAATTTTCGATTGTTTTTTTTTTTTTTTTTTTCAAAATGTAGGTTTATGTTTTTCAAAAATTATCTCGATGTAGAAAATTTTTTTTGGGTAATTCAAGATGGGAATTGCGAGCTGCGCAATTTTCGCAAATTGACAAAAAGGACGAGGACAACGCCAAAAAGGACACGGCGGATTGAGCCTCGATTGATGCGTGAAATAAATTGAAAAAATTACCAGAGATGCATGGAAATATGAATAAATTATTGTCAGAGTTTGGGAAATTTTCGTTGTTTTTTTTTCATATTAAAAAAAAAAAAAATCTCAAAAATCACCTAATTTTCGGTCTCCCAAAGTAGTCGCTCCCCTCAATTAGAAATAGTTTTTTTTTGTAGCCCATTGCGGTACTTTGAACGAATCAACAAACATTTTTAAAGAAAGACGGGATAGATAAGAAAGGACTATTCTGTAGTGGCTTACATCAATAGCGAGAGACAAATGTAGAGGATCCACAATCGAGTGCTCAAATTGTCCCAAAAGCTTTGATTCGTCGCAATGAATTTCTGTTCGCCGGCCCAGCAAATATGCTCGATGGGCGACGCGATCGCATCCACCGCGTTTCTCAATAATTTGAGCAATCTCGTGTATCCGTCGCGTTCCTGTCGAATCATGAAATTTAATAAATTTTCATCCGAAAAATTCATCCACGGCGCGGTCTTGTACTCGCGTATCACGTTCCGCGTATTACCTGTTTACCCCAGCCGTACGAAATTGCCTCGTGCAATATTGGAATATCATCCATGAGTCTAAGTACAACCCGACATTCGCTCATTTTACTTCCAAAGCGACTGAATTTTTTCATTGTTTCCGTGGATTTTGCGAACAGAGTCGCGAATTTAGCGGCATAGGACATTGTTTTGAGAAATTTGTCGCGACCCTCGTATGTTCTCAAAATCTCCGTTATCACAGCGATATTCGTCGTTTGTGACATTTTGAGGTAAATAGATAGGCATGAAATATATTAATGAAAGAAAAAAATTTTATTTCGTCGAGCGCTTTTCGGATAATATAAAAATTTACAATAAAATTACTCCCTCGAAATATTAAATGTGAGAATGATTTTCGAACGTTGAAATTATATTGGCGATCGAATTTTAAAGTGTCAAAAAAATGAAGGCGATATCAAGCCGGTTGAATCAGACGTGGCCCCGATTGAAAACACTGCGTACAATTGTTTTTATTTTAAAAAAAATAAAGTTTTGTAGGGTAAGAAATTGAATTTATAAAAAATTTTAGATCAACAATGACGTTGTATACTTTCGCCTAAAATTCTAAAATTTCCACGTCGCAAGATGACGTACGACTACGATAACAAATCGCGGGAAAGTGATAACATTTTAGTATCAGCACTTGAGCAGAGATTAGTAGGGAAAAAGTAAGAAGTCAAGAGCACCTGCGTTGGCGATAGGCCTAAAGGCCTACTAACTAACTACTAATCCGTTCCAAATAGTCGAAAAAAAAAACAAAAATGATTTACAATTTTTAATATCAACTGTAGGTAACCGGTATTAAAGTTTGGAAAATAATTTTGAAATACTATATATGTCGCTAGTATCGCTAGCTGTGAAAGAGACTCGGAAAGTCGAGTCTCTCCTAACCTTACATTTTTCAATAATTCACCAAACACTTTTATCATAACTATGTGAGTGTATAATCGCTTAGAACTAAGATTTTCATATACTTGTTGCGATGATAATTTGTTCGTTTTTACCAAATGCCAGTTGTCAATAACGATAGGTCAGTGAAAAAATATTCAATGTCGTAGCAAAAAAAAAAAGAAAAGATCTTTGCTCTGATACTCCTCTCCGCACTAAAATTAGCAATTTTTAACACAGTGATTTTTACTCAATTCCCAATAATTATAATTTTTTTTTTTTCATTCAGTCGTTAATTCGTGACTGAACTCGAGCTAAAAACTCGCTAAATATGATATCTTTGGCTAACGGAGCGCTGATAACGAGGCCTTTGATCGCCTGTGAATTTCTCGGTCTCAATGTTGTACACTCGCAAACGATAAGATGGAGAAAGCCGCAGTGGCTGGGAACAGCAAAATCAAAGATCTTCAGGATACCCGTAAAGCCAGTTATTCCCATAGAAGAAACGAGGGAGATCATGCGCTTGAACAACAATTATAGAACGTACCGCGAATCCATCAGGTAAGATGACAAACATTGAAACATACATCATGATTTTTCAAAGACCTTCCGGCTTTGCCGCCGCATAATTTATGATAATTAAAGTTGTTGCGCCGATCTTTAAAAATATTACCATTCAGACAAAATTTTCCACAATTTGCGAACATTTTGCAGTGTGTGAGTTATATCCGCTAAGAAAATGTTACCGTCGAGCTAAAAAAATAAATGTCTTAAGAGGCATTAGCTGGATATTCTGTGAAAATTTCAGAATTTTTTACAACAAACTTTTTGAGATATTGATAATGTAAGAGCCGCTCGTCCGTGAGCGGCAAATACATTGTATAGTTAATGCATGCACCGCTCACCGTCGCGCCGACCCTGACCCAATCCCCCGGCTGAGAAACGAGGCAACAACTTTAACCGCAGTATTGGAAATTTTGTATATGAGGCATTCCGCATCAACATTCGATTCCTTTCGAAATAGAATTTATGATTTTTTTTTTGGATATATTTATTTATTTATTTGTTTATTTGAAGCCAGAATATACAATGTTGAATATGAGAAATATTCGATCATTATACAAAATAAAAATAAAAAAATAAAAGTCATTATTTCTTCATATCAATGAGTCAATTTCTCAGTTTCTTTTTTGTAGTATTTTTCCTGAAGTTCAATGATTTCCGATCATTATCGAGCTAATTGAAGTAGACCATCGCTGTTATAAAACTACTTCTGTGATAAATTTCTTTTTTAACATTAGAAAGGCATATTATAATTTTTACAATCAAACACAATAACACAGCCTCCCAATAACACAGCCTCCCTGCAAAGGCATATGAGGCATTTCACATCAACATGACCACTTCAAAACCTTAATATCTTGAATTTTTCTGCAATCGACATATGTTATAGTACTCTTTAAAACAAAAATATTGATATGTATTAAATTTATGGTGGCATCGATAGGGGTGAAATTACATGAAAATGCGATTTTTGCTTGTTTTTTCTACCTGATTTTATTACATGGAAATAGTGTGTCGGAGCGAAAAATTGCTAAGAATCAATTTTGTTGTGTTTGTTGCAAGAATAACGAAAAAAAATTTTAGAAGAGCAAGATTTTACATTTTTCATGGAAAAAAACCTATTTAAAAAATAAAAATCAAAAAATAAAAAATAAAAATTTAAAAAATAAAAAATAAAAATATATTTGTGAATATTTTGTATATAATTATTGAGAAATATGCTCGCATTATATAACATTTTTATTTCAAATTTTGCATAAAATTTTTTTTCCCCAATTTTCTTTTTTTTTTTTTTTTTTTGCTGAGCCTTTAGATTGAATTTCTCCATCTGGAAAGAGACGTATTCCTTTTGAAAAAAGTTCGAGGAATTAAAAAAAAAATATTAAAAAATTTTTTAAACTGTCATAATCGTCCAAAAATCGATTTTTATTTTTTAAATAGGTTTTTTTCCATGAAAAAATGTAAAATCTTACCTTCTAAAATTTTTTTTCGTTATCCTTGCAACAAACACAAAAAAATTGATTCTTAGCAATTTTTCGCTCCGACACACTATTTCCATGTAATAAAATCAGGTAGAAAAAACAAGCAAAAATCGCATTTTCCTGTAATTTCACTCCTAGCAATGCCACCATAAATTTAATACATATCAATATTTTTGTTTTTTAAAGAGTACTATAGCATATACGTCGATTGCATATGCCTTTGTAGGGAGGCCGTGTTTCTCAAACTTTACAATACATGAGAATCAAATAATCGGAGACTCGTTTGATTTTAAAAATAATAATATGCCTTCCTAATGTTAAAAAAGAAATTCATCACAGAAGTAGTTTTATAACAGCGATGGTCCACTTCAATAAGCTCGATAATGATCCGAAATCATTGAACTTCAGGAAAAATACTATAAAAAAGAAACTGATAAATTGGACTCATTGATATGAGGAAATAATGACTTTTATTTTTATTTAGTATAATAATCGAATATTTCTCATATTCAACATTGCATATTCTGGCTTTAAATAAACAAATAAATAAATAAATATATATTAAAAAAAAAAAAAACAGAAATTCTATTTCGAAAGGAATCGAAAAATTTGGCAAAAAAATCTATTCATATCACAAAAATACTATCCTAAATCAATATTCTCAGCATCTTCATCCCCCCCCCCCCCCCCTCAGATGATTTTTTTTTTCCTCGTATCTTCATCTCCCAAAATTATTACGCAAATTTTCATCGAACAAAATTCTTGGCCATACGCGCAATCTCTATCCCTCAAGAGTAATTTCTCCTCCGACGAAATCTCTTTCTATCCCTTTTCTTTCCCCCCAGACGTTATTTCATGGACCAGGCGGCTCAGGGTATGGTACAATTCGACGAGGATACCCTGAGACAAGCGGAGGAAGAGGATTTCGCTCGATGTATGCGATTGAACGAAGAATGGAACGGAGTAGTGGCGAAGAGTCGTGAAAAGCGTAATTTCGATGAATTGGAAGCTCGAAAGATCGTCGTGCTGAGGAACATAATGGAGAAAGAGGCGAGGGACAAAAGGTTAATGGAAGAAATTGAGGAAAAGGTGCGAAGAGCAAAAGCCGATGCTCCGAAGTTCATCACAGCGAGGAATATCGACGAGGCGATCGATGAGGCTCTTGCGAATGTCGTCAATTACAATGTGGCGATCGACACCGAGGGTAACAGATACGAGGGCAAATACGAGAGCGCAGATAATAAAACGTCGAACAATGAAAGATTGCACGCCGAACAATAAATCTCAACGATACGCAATTGTTTGTCTGTTATAAGAATTTTTTTTTTTTTTCTTCTTTTTTTTTTCGTAAATTGACCGTACAGAACTTAAAAAAAAAAAAATCAAATATACTACCTATAACGTAATCACTCTCGTCTATTTTTGTTTTTCTTTCCCCCCCCCCCCCCCCCAACCCATCCCATTGCGCGGACACAACTTATTATCGATGATAATGGACATTCGTATACCTTTACATTTCGACTTAGAGCAATTTATACTATGATGAAACAAAGTTTTTTTTTTTCCTCATTTTTATCGTATATGATTCTTGTGTGTGTGTGTCCTCGATCGGTTAAAATTACATCGTCGAAATATCTTTGGCATAGAGACGGCGATAAATGTTTTCTTTTTTTTTTTTTTTTTTTTCTCAAGGGGATACAATATCGTGAAAACGATGCCTCATCGTAATATATAAATTTACAATTCAACTCGTCAATCCGTTGTAACGTGCTTTTTTGTTTGTTTGTTGTAATTTATAATTACGTGCAGCATTTCGTATAATCTCTAGCGTCCGGAACACACAAGTCTTCGAAGTCTCTCGGATTTTGTCGAAAACTTCGAACGATGCGGTTAAAGCAAATACAATAATTCTACGTTACGTGCATTTTTTTTTTTTTTTTTTTTTATCAAGCTATAAAATATTATTAATTGTGTGTGTGTGTGTGTCATCCGATGGGACTGTCGAGTACAATATTCGAAAATATCTTTGACTAAAGACAAAACCAGAAGAAAAAAAAAACAGCCGACTCATTCGGTTTTTGTTTTTTGTTTTTTTTTTTTTTTTTTGTTTTTTCGAACTTTACTGGTCCAAGAGAGAGCCACGAGAGGTAACAGGGGTCAAAAAAGACTAATTTCGTACTTCGAGATCCTTTTTATTTTGCCTCTGAGAAACGTGATGGGCGTTTTTTTTTGTTTTGTAAATATATTTTACTTTGGGTCCGAGAGATGACGAGTACACGAGAAAACGAGAAGAGGATCGAACGATTGAGAATTGAGAAGAAAAAAAGAAAAGATCGAGCATCGAATTATTGGGTGATTTATTCGGTAAGGCAATAAATGCCAATCCTCGAGGTAGCTACAGATGGGCAATTAATTTTATAATTACACGATTGACATTGAAATTTTTTTTTTTTTCCTTTTCGTTTAATTCGAATTTTTTTTTAATTATAATTTTGTCGTAAATTTAAAAGTTTAAATGGGATTTATTTTTAAAAATAGTCAGTTCGACGCAAAAATTTAATATTGTCAGGGGGTTTTACGTGTAATTAATGTCAATTTTTCTCATCTCCGGCTACGTGAAAAGTTATCTTGAAGAATAAATTATGAGGACAAGATTGGCAACGATTATTCTTTGTACAGCGGAAATTCGTTCGATTTTTTTTTTTTTTTTCTCAATCGGTTGGCACAATTCACGCGGTGAATTACGCACATTTTTGGGCTATTGTATTGATAATCTATTTTTTTTTTTTATGGTATGAGATTGGTAAATTATTGCACGACATATTTTTTTTTTCTCAATAATAATTATAATAATAATTATGATTGGATGGAGGGTTTCTCGATCACATCTTTTGGCTACCGAGTCTCAGTTCGATCGCGATATTTTTTTTTTACAGGCTTCATATATATATATATATATTTTTTTTTCAATAACGGAGCTTTGTTTCAACAGATTGTAATGAATGTGCGTCTCTCTCTCTCTCTCGCTCCCTCTCTTTCGCAAACTCTCCGGATCTCTTTCTTATGGCAAAAGTGCTGAAAAATTTGTTTTTTGTTTTGTTTTGTTTTCTTTGCATTTATATAATAACAACGTTTAGTGTAATTACTTATGAGATAGGCGTACAAATGCTTGGTGCACTCGAACAATGATTTATGTCTATTTTTCTTTTTTTTTTTCTTCTTTCTTTCATAATTGTATATAATGAAGTATATGTTTGCTCTTTTTTTTTTTTTTTTCTCTAAAGTCAACTGCCGACTGCTTTGTTTCATCTTTTTTTTTTCTCCATAATTCGGTTCTCGACGATTATTCGTGAGTGCGATGAGAAAAATACAAGTTTCGTAAAAAATTCTACAAAATTCTAAATTTCCTGCTCGTTATTTCGGTCTGTATATCATTTAAAATATGAAAGAGATGGCACATCCGTCAACTTCATCGTATTTTTCATTTTAGTTTATCTATCGGCTTATAAGTATCCTTCGCGTTTAATTCGTACAATTATTTAAAAAAAAAAAAAATTATTCGCAACTTGACCAAAGGCAAAAAATTGATGATCATCTCGAATAAAAAAAATTATGTCTCCTGCTCTCCCTTTCGCGGCGGACGAGTCTGTAATGGCAACTTCATGTTTTTTTTTTTTTTTTTCATTGCATGCTTGATAAATAATAATAAAAAATAAACCATTCTTTCGATATTGAATAAAATTTTTCAATTAATAATACAAATTTTTCAATCAAATTTATATTCAAAGTAGGTAACAAAAAAAATCGTATATCGCGTGTTAAGCGTCTAACGGCAATGTCATCCCATCCATTCCGAACTCAATAATAAAAAAATTAAAAAAAAAAAAAAAAACAGAGAGAAGAAAACAGAAAAAAAAAACAGCTACAGCATAATCTCTGCTCCCTTAAAACACAGCAAAGATTTTTTCGTAATATTACGATAATAAATTCGCATTAAAAACGATTAAAAAAAAAAAAAAGGACAAAAAAAACAAGCTATAAAAACGTTTCTCATCTACCACAAATAAATTCTAGCGATGTTATCTCTCTCTCACTCACTTTTTTTTTTTTCATCAACAATAATTAATATCCGTATGTAAATATCTGTGTTAATGTATTGTGGGTGTAAAATTTGGTCAACTCTTTCGCTCTACCCGATAATATTATCAAATATCGTATAAGAATATTTTGTACGAATACGTCATAATAATAATAATAATAATAATAATAATAATAATAATAATAATAATAATAATAATGATAATAATAATAGTAATAATAAGACGGCAGGTAAACGGTAAATATTATTAGGTACACGTAATAAAATTGATTGCTCATTGGAGCAAAGTCAGTCGCGATAAAAATTTTAGCAAAAAAAAAAAAAAAAAACGGCAATTTACGTAATAATATCGCTCTTTGCTCGTCACTTCACTTTGGGCTCTCCCCTCCAACAATCAGAACGGATAATAATATTAAGATCATCGGTGCAATGTTCTAAGATTTTGATAAACTGAAAAAAAAAAAAAAAAAAAAATTGAAAAAAAAAAAAAAAAACCAACAATTATGAGAATGTCAACCAAGTATCTGAAGGTATCGTTACTTTTTGGTTGCAAACTATAATATAATGTAAATGTACATGCAGGATCTTCTACTCGCGGGTAAATCGTTGCGATTTTCGCGCTCTTTAGTACCGATTTTTTTGTTTTTTTTAGTTTTTTTTTTTTCGTCTTCTTCCCTGCGTTTTCTCGAAATCTTTCTCTTCCCGCATATTTACACGTGCCACGAAATAATCTCTCCTCCCCTCTGCCGCATTCTCTCTCTTTTTTTTTTTTTTTTTTTTTTTTTCTAAACCCTCTCGAGTCTGGGATTCGGGAAAGCGCTTCAACTCGTTACAATTATTGAGCTCAACGTTCGTAGTAACATTAACGCATTGCGTATTTTACAAGATTAATCTCGGAACGAAAAAGAAAAAAAAAAAAAAAAAAAACGGATTTATCCGATAACTTCTGCCAAAATTTTTTTCTCCCTCTTTCCTTAATTACCCCCGAGATTGCATTTTTGCCGTCTAATAAAATATAAATTTTTTTCTCTCTCTCTCTCTCCCGATTCAAGCTCCGTTCGATGTTTCATTCGAAATACATCGACTCTTGGAAAAAATTAATTTTGCATGAGAATTAAAAAAAAAAAAAAGACTTATTACACTTTTTCTGAAGTTATACGACATTACATGATTAATGTTTTTTTTTTTTTTTTTTTTTTTTTTTTTTGTACGTTCGTCTTGTAATTAGCAAGGCCATGGCGCCAGACGTATTTCCCTACGTCGTTTATATTACGTGTAAAATATATAAATTTACGTTCGTTCGGGCCGATCGCGAAACATTTTCTCGTCTCCGATCGAGGCCGATATCGTTGCCGATCATCGAAATTTCCCATTCGACGTCATATCCGATACGTTGGATTGCCAAGTTTTGTTTGTTTGTTTGTTTGTTTGTTTGTTTATTATTATTATTTTCTTTCTTTCTTACGGGCAATCGGGTCGAATTTTTTTTATTCCTTACTCGAGTCCGCGCGGTCCATCGATCGGCATTGTATGCAGCACCTCGTCGAGAAGCTGAAGAGCCCGATGCAAGTGTACCTGTGTCGAGAGATTGGTAAATGTCAAAAAATGAAAGAAAAAAAAAAAAAAAACTCCCGATTCTCCGGAAAAAAATCGTAGCAAAGTGATGAAAAAAAAAAAAAAATTACCATTGAAATTTCAACTGTATAATAATGATAATATTTTTTAAAAAAAATTAACATACCTCGATCCAGCACGGCGTTTCTTTTATACTCTGCCTCGGATAATCCGGACCCCAGCCTTTAACGAAGCTCAAGCGTAGAATGCAAAGACGACGAAGATCGTCCACCCCGATTCCCGCCGCTGCGCTGAGACCTTTGAAACATCCACAATTATTACTATTATTGTCATCGTCGTTTGGATTTTGCGAAAAAAAATAAATAAAAAAAAAGAAGAGAGAAAACGTCACGAGAATCGTGAATGAGCTTACTCTTTGTGATCGGGGCACCGTGAGTCAAATGACCGGCGACCGCCGCTGCCTGAGCGGCGGCGGCTGCTTGCGCTGTCGCCGCCTGTCCTCTCATTTGTTTGTGACACTGTCTGAGATCGTAAACTTTAATATAGGCCGCTGGATAAATTTTGTGAACTGCATCGCCGGGCGCTCGTCCCGCCTCTCTGTCCAGATAATACGATTGCACGAAAACGCTATGATCGCTCTGGCATCGAAGCCATACGTCACCCTCGCCTCGCAAATCGAGAACGACGCCTTTCCCTGTAAAATTAAATTTATCGACGCAATTTTTTTTTTTTTATATTTATATTATATTTTTAAAAAATATTGTCAAATTTATTTATCATTATTATTAAAATTTTTTTTTTTTTATTATAAAATAATAATAATAGACAAAGTTTTGAATCAATAATGGTTTTTTTTTTTAATTTTTAAATTTTAACGATTAAAAATGTTCCTCTGTGAAATCGATACAGTGCAATCGACTTGAAATTTTTACAGCCTGCCAGTGTTCATCCCCAAAACGTATGTGCAAAGATTCAATGAGATTAGGAGCCTCGTTATCGAGACATGGTGGCCAATTTTTTTTCGGAAAAAAAATTCCCTGACTTTCCCTGACCAGTTTTTCAATTTTCCCTGATCAAAGTTGTTATAGTCCTCATTCGTGCTACGAATCAGTAACTCCGATTCTTCATTTCATTTCAATGTAAATTCATTATAAAATTTAACAATGTTAAGAAAAATTACATGAAATATAATTATTATATTTTTTTTAAACGATGTATTATTTTTTGAATGATTTATTTCATTTAGCTTATTTGTAGATTACATCTTTTTTCATTTGCACTCACATCAGATCAATCAGAAAGTATATATATTTTTAGTATTTATTTGACGATTGTAGCGAAAATCAATGATTTTTGGAAACATAAAGTTTACGCTGTTTATAATGCCGAAAAGTTTCACTTCTGTCGCGTGTGGTTTTTTCTTTTTCAATAATAAAACGATAAAAATGAATTTTCGAATTTTCTTTCGAGCCATTTATTAGATGTTTGGTCATTTTGTTTTTTTTTTCCTGGCCAAATTTGAAATTTCCTGACCAATTTTTTTTAGATATATTTTTAGTATTTATTTGATGATTGTAGCGAAAATCAATGATTTTTGGAAACATAAAGTTTACGCTGTTTATAATGCCGAAAAGTTTCACTTCTGTCGCGTGTGGTTTTTTTTTTCAATAATAAAACGATAAAAATAAATTTTCGAATTTTCTTTCGAGCCATTTATTAGATGATTGGTCATTTTGTTTTTTTTTTCCTGGCCAAGTTTGAAATTTCCTGACCAATTTTTTTTTTTCCCTGACATTTCCCGGTTTTTCCTGATCGTGGCCACCATGCGAGATATTCAATGTGTAAAAAAAAAATATTATTTAACCTTAATTAGGAGCATTTTCATTGAGTAATTAAATGTAAAATATTTTAAAATTCTGAAAAAAAAGAGGCGCACGCTGTCGATTTCAAGCGCGACGGACAATCTTGCCGAACTCAACTCGTCGAATTAGGCTTCTTTTTCAGAATAAAATCCTGGAGTTTTTTTTCCCAGCATTTTTTCATAGTAAACGGCATAAATAACAACTCGTAAAATGTGCGCTATTATCCCTCTCGGCATTTTGGCAAGGGAAAAATATAAACAATGAAAATTTTGCACTTTTTGTGCTTCAACTCGAAACGCTGCTCAAACTATACGTAACAGAGTAAAATTGCTAATAAATCATTCTCAAGGTAACTAAATTGTATACAAAAAAAAAAAAAAGTTCCCAACGGCATATACCTAAAGTTATTAATTTAGGCGTGCGAGGCGTTCAAATTAAAAGAAAAACCATTTCGAGTATATGGCTTTATTTGAATTTAGTTACAAATAAAAATTTTCAAGCGGCAATGGCTTTCTCGTTGTGTCCAGTCGACGTATGAATTTTTACGAATTTTTAATTCAACGCTAACGCGGTGATGCGTAATTTAACAACCAATTGGTCTACTATTCTGCGATTTTACAAAGTTTCTCGTCACGTCACTTTGGCAACCTCCCACTCATTTTTTTTTTTCTACAAAAATTTAATTCTCTACAAAATTATTTTTTTTTTTATGAATTTTGCTCTATCTCGAATAGTTCGGACAGCGTTTGGAGTCAAAGCTCGGGAAATCGTGAATTTTTAATTTTCTTTTTTTTTTTTGCAACACAAACGTTAATATTTCGATAAACTTGAAAGATTATATTGCTATAACTTTTATACGTTGTTCGCAATGCCATTTACTGTCGAATAGCGTTTAAACGAAATCTCACAGTTCGGAATTCTAATTTCGAGAATACAAATTGACTGGCCGAGATGAGTGAGAATTTTACGTTGGCACCGCTGAGCCCTGCCTGGTGTACAAAAGCATAGGGAGCGCCTCCCTCGGGACCGAAAATGCATAATAAATTTGTCTCACCTATGTGAAGACGCGCCTTCTCGCTTTGCTCCGTGCGATGAACGTTGCTCAATGCGCCCAAGCAAAAACGATTACCGCCGCTCGGATCAACGTAACCGTCCACGGTGACCGTTGGACAGCCGCTGCTCACTTTGAACGTCTCGCCGACTTGAGTATCGAGCTCGAAGTAACCGACCGAGCACCAGTACTCGGGAGGTGGCTGAGTCGAGAGTAAACCCCCGATGCTTCCGCCCACCTCACCGCCGTGGCCGCCCCCTGTTATTTTCATCGGTCGCACACAGTTATAACAATTAAAATTTAAGAAAAATTAAATTAAATTAATACAATTGGATCCTAGATATTGTAAAATGGCATTAGGAATAGATGTAAGAACGCCCAGATACGCGCGGAGAACAGAATTAGGAATACCATCATTGGAACATATAATTGGGGAAAGAGCGCTTGGCTATATAAAATTTTTTATTAAAAATGAGGAATAATAGATGGCCAAATATTTGTCCGAGAGAGGAAATAAGAGGAATTTCGAACAAAAAGCCCTCTCGAAGTGGAGAAAAGACTTTATAAGAGTAACAAGGAAATTAGGAATGGAGGAATTAAATAGATGCGATAAAAGAGAGGAAAGAAATAAAAATAATGGAGAAGCTGATAGGCAAGGGATTGGAAAACCTAAAAAGAAAGACAACAGAGAGAGAGAGAGAGAGAGAGAGAGAGAGAGAGAGAGAGAGAGAAAAAGAGAAAAAATTCGAAAATCGACGTATAATAGTTAATATAAATATATAAATAGAGAATTACGAGAAACCGTGGAAGTATTGGGCGGCGAAAGATATTAACGGAAAGGACAAGGAAACTTGGGCCAGAATGAGGTGTGGAAATATAAGCAGAGATGGAAAAAAGGGGGGAAGCGGAGTGAACGTGTAGGATATGCAGACGAGAAAGAGCATCCATTGGAGCATCCGATTATGTGTGAAAAAGAAAGATGAGTAATATCCAAGGAAGCCAAAGAATATATAGAGAAGTGGGTGAAGGAGGAAAGCGAAGAGAGGGCAGTAGAAGACAAATTAATAGGGTTGCTGAGAGGGAAAAATAGATGTATTGATGTGTAAATTCTTTAGGGAAATAGAAAGAGAGAGTAAGAAAAGAGAAGAGTCAGTAAGGAAAAGCGAGAATGTTGAGAAGGACGCGACGGAATGATAGAAAATGAGGATAGACATAAGTTAGAATGTAAGAGTGATGTAATAGTGCATAAGAGTGTTGTAAAAAGCCGAAAAGGCGATGCAAATAAAACTTACTACTACTACTACTACTACTACTACTACTACTATAATCGGATCCAATTGAATTGAATTAAAAATCACAGAATCGAAGAATAAATTTCGGGCAATTTTAATTTTTATAATAAATTATTATAATAAATTTTAATAATTTATAATTTATAATAAATTTATAATTTATAATAAATTTATAATTTATAATAAATTTATAATTTATAATAAATTTATATAATAAATTATATATATAATAATAAATTTTTAATGAATTTTAGGCAATTTCAAAAAAATTTTCGGCAATTTCAACGAATTTCAAGCAATTCGACCGAATTTATTTCACGACTCAAACTCCAAACTGGCGGAGTATAAAAAAAAATGTCTCCGGGGAAAAAAAAAATAGCCATTAAGCAAAAAAAAAAAAAAAAAAAAAATGAAATAGCCGATCTATAATTTACTTTCACGGATCAAAGAAAATAAATGTAGAAAATTTGTATTTTATTTATTTCAATGCTATCGCACGGCTGACTCACAGTAGGATGCGGCTCGAAGATGACGATGATCCGGCGGCTGCATACTCTGGGTATATGTGAGAGTATTCGCGCCGGTCCATTGAGGCGCGCCGGTATTGTATGGATTTGTCGCAGCTGCGACGGCAAAACCATTCTGATGATGAAGATGGACCGGCGAGACTGGTGAACTTTGCGTACCGCCGAGAGAAGCCGCGAGCGCCTCGACGCTCGTTGCCGGCTGATTGAGATCCTGCGGCGGTGTCGTCGTACCGTAAAACGTCTCCGTCGTTTGTCCCTGGCTCGGACTCAGCAATTGTCCACCTCCGACACCGCCGCCGACGACACCGCCGCTGCCACCCGATGCGCTCAGCGTTTGCTGCTGATTGCCAACCCCGTGGCCCATCGGATGTACGACAGCTGTGAAATCGACGAATACTTTTGATCTCTTCTTGCAAAAATTAAATTTAAAAAAAAAAACAAAAAGTACAGACTGTCCAATTTTTTTTTCAGCGACCAGAAAAATCATGACATTCAAGGTATTGTCGAGGGCGAAAAAAAGGATTATTTTCGTGACTTTTTTTTAATTTTTTTTTATATGATTCACAACTGCATTGAACATTTCTTTAAGGATCCTTCACGCCCATACGTGCCTAGTCGAAAGTGAGAATTTTAAGCATTTCGCAATGGAATGAAAATCTGCAAAAAAAAAAATCAACCGTTCGGGAGATTCTAAAAACTTTGATTTTCAAGAATAATAATGCCGAAAAGTTGTTGAAAATTGGTTAGAAAAAAAAAAATGATCGAGCGTATCGTCAGATTTTTCGTTAGGATCAAACGAGTTTATTTATTTTTTTTTTTCGAATACGTGTGAATTTTTTAAATGAATTTTCCTTTTTTTTTCCGCCGAAATTCGAGACTTTTCCGAGCTTAAAACTTTATAAAACGTGTGAGCTCTGGCCTCTGTCGCTGGTGGGCAGGGTACTTTTCAATACCGATTCACCAATTTCCATAACTCACGAATTATGAAATGATGAATCCCTTACGAGGCCCTTGCGAGCCTCTAAAGAAAAGATACTAAAAAATAAAAAAAAATAAAAAAATAGTAACTCCCAACTTGAAAATGAAATTTTCAGGTTCATCGATAAAATTTGAGGGTTTTCATGATTTTTCAGGTCGCAGGACACGCTGTTACGGTGAAAAATAAAAAAAATAAATAAATAAGAGGATTATTCGAATCACACAGGGCCTAAAGATCATTTTTCCAACTTAATTGGAAAAAATCGTAATGGATTCACGGAGAGAAATAAGAAGAAAAAAAAAGACGCTAATTGAAAAAATAAGAATTTAAAAAGAAATCGACGATCGAAAGAATTTTAGGAACGGTAGCATAAATAAGCCGTCGATTTTTTTCGTTTTTTTTTCTTCTTCTTTTAATACGTACGATGATGCATATTACGCGTCGTTGAGTGATGAGGCGTGGGAATCCATGTCTGCCGCGGACAATTATTGTCCTCGAGTTTGGTGTGCGGATTAACGGGATTACCGCCCCCGCCAAACATATTCTCACCACTTGCTGCGCAAAATATAACGATAATAAAGGCAAACGAAAAAAAAAAAAAATAATAAAAAAATAAAAAAACAGCAAAAAATAAATTAACGCAAAGAGCCAAGAGTGCGAAAAATGAAACAAAAAATAAAATATATTTGCAAACGGATAATCGATAAATTCGCGAGAGTTTCGTTAATGTTTTTTTTTGTTTTTTTTTCATATTCGACTGGTTTTAGCGATAAATTGTTGGGAAAGTTTTTCGATATTCCATGAAATTTGGAAAAAAGGAAAAAAAAAAAATACGAATATAAAATTTTACGCCTCGATAAGAGAACTCACTCGAGTTTGAGGATGGCAAACCGGTTATAAATGATTGCTGGGCTTGCTGTGAATTGTTGGACGATGCAGATTGACTCGGCGGATGATGCTGTATCGTTTGATTCATCTCACCGTCGACATCCATACCGGAAGCGACGGGAACGCCGGTACCGGAACTTCCGCCACCGCCGCCAACCGTGTACTCGTCCTTGACCAATCTACCACCGGGACCGACACCGACACCCGACTGCAGTGTCAGGCCCGAGAGATCTGTAAAGAACGGGTCTGTGTGGGGCAAACCGACCCCGTTTCGTCATACACCAATGCAACAATGATAAAATAAAAGAGACGAAAGAAAAGAAAAAAAAAAAAAAAAATTATAATTATAATAAATCAGCAAGCGCTCACGTTACGTTTTTACGATATCTATAACTAAAAAGAAGGAAAAAAAAAAACGATGAACAATTATGATCGAGATACGAGAATAATGGCGACGAGCTGCGCGAGAAAAAAAAAAATAAAGCATCCATGGAGAAAAACGTGCGAAAATTTTCATTAAAAAAAAAAAAAAGAAATTTAACAAACACGGCCAGAGCGAAAAAAATGGTCACATGAATAAGTGAAATATTTTTTTTTTTTTTTCTTTACGATAATCACGTATTTTCCTCTCGCTCGTGGAGCCTCGAAAAAAGCCGTCTAGCTCGTTTGTGTTATTGAAGATCGGGCGTTTCTTTTTTTGTTTTTTGTTTTTTTTTTTTTTTTTGTTTTTTTCAATTCTTTTACTCTACATACCTATTCCGGGGGATACGACTCTCTCGTAATGATAAGGATTCACGCAAACGGAGTCGCATTTGAGATCAAACGCGAATTGGCAGTACTTGACGTGTTTGAGCTCGTTTTTATGAAGATCCGGCCATCTCCATATTCGTGCGTATATCACGTGCGGAAAACCCTTTCTACCGGCAACTTGCAATCTTCCATCGAGGGTCCTCTGTATAGTGACGCATTTGCTCGGATGGGCGCCGTTTGTCGTTATAGCGGTTATGAGACTATCTAGCTCGTCTCTTTTTTCCTATTTTAAGAAAAGAAAGAAAAAAAAAACAACGTATATATGTATTTTTTATTTTTATTTGAAAAAAAGTGTAAGGTACTTTATTTTTTTTTTTTTTTTGTATTACTTAAATTTATCCGTACATGGGGTATTCCATGCGAAATCGAACGCTCATAAACTCGACCCCTACCGATCAATCTGGGACTTTGGTATTCTTTTGGAGTTAAAAAAATAGCGATGACTCGATTTTTTTTCAGAATTTTTTTCCCTCACCTGCTCTGGGCGTGAGAAAAAAATTTCAAAAAAGCCCACGGATCGTTATACAACTTGTACGAATGTCGGTGTTTCGAAAAAAAAAAAAATCCTTGCAGCATAAAGTTTACATTCTTTGGAGAACTTTTAAATACAATTTTGACAATTATCGAAACAATGAAACTCTGTGAGTTGGCATGAAAAGTAGACGAAAATATTTTTCTCCTGCAACTATGCCATGATGAATATTGCTAATTTTTTTGCTCATCCAAATTTCAGCCAATAGAATTGCATCATTCGACGTTATTTTTTACAGCCTGCACGGTATTTAACTGATAATTTTTGATAATTTTACTGGTAATTTTTCTTGTTGCCTGTTTATTAAAAAAAAAAAAAAAAATATTTTCCAATCCAGTTAACCCTCTATCGAATCGGACAGATCGAATTTCATTGTGTCAATTGAATAGTTTTGATAAAAAATGAGTAAATTTTTAACTGTGGATTTTGTCTCGTGGTGCAGTTCTATTGGCCAAAATTTGGATGGAAAAATAATCCCCCGAATACCACTAGAGCTTCAAAATTAATCGTGTATTTCCCTCGAGGTTCCCTGCAAACAAACCGAATCGTCAAGTTTTTCATAAAAACTTGACTCCTTCGTTTGTTTGCAACGAACTTATCGGGGGGGGGGGATACCCGATAATTTTGAAGCTCTTTTGGTATTACATGTGAAAATTTCACAGAGTATTCTCTTGTTTGTGCGCAAGCATGACATATTTTTTTTTTCCCTCATGGGCCGAGCTAATGTAAATTCTGAAAATGCAAAAAAATTATCGCAGTTTTGCATTAGCTCGGCCCATCAGGAAAAAAATATGTCGTTCTTCCGCACAAACAAGAGCATATTCTGTGAAATTTCCGGCAATATTTATGACATAGTTGCAAAAAAAAAATTTTTTTCGTCTACTTTTCATGATAACTCACCGAGTTTCATTGTTTCGCTAGTCGTCAAAATTGGGTTTGAAAGTTCTCCAACGAAAAGAAACTCTACATTTTAAGCATTTTTTTAAAGCATTCATATTTGCACAAGTTATAACGATCTGTTGCTTTTTCGAAATTTTTCTCACGCCCAGTAGGTAATGAAAAAAAATTTTTGAAACAAATCAAGTCATCGCCATTTTTTTATCTCTAAAAGAATACCAAAGTCTCAGATTGATCGAGAGGGGTCGGATTTTTGAGCATACGATTTTGTATGGAATGCCTCATATAATATATCCCTTAAACCCAAAACGTTTTTTTGGTACCCTCATACACAAAAGGTGGGTCCGACTCGTTATTCACCAACTTGACGTATCATAAAAAATCTATAAAAATTCATATACTATCTTTGAACCTTCCGCTACAATGCTAATGAAAAAGAAAATCTGAAATAATTATTTTCAACATCTTTTTACATATATATATATATGTGGACCGGATTCTCGACCTATTCGAACAATTAAAATCGGCTTGGACAAAAATTACCCACTTTTTTGGGTTTGAGGGATATTCTTGCCACTGGTCTAGCATTACATTCCAAACAGATAATGCGAATGATAGGGAATAATAAGTGGCCGTAGCACGGTGATTAGCGCGAGTGAACTAACCGCTTGCAAAGCAATCGTATTATCGTAGTATCGGACTCGAATCCTAAGCAGCGCGCTTTATTGTTCTCTCGACCGTCGCTACCTCACCGACAACTCGACCGTTACATTTTCATAACTTTTATTCTTTTTTTTTTTCCCAACAAAAAAACGAATTTCGAAAAAATATCGTCGTTTTTTACTAAATTAATATTTATTCTTTATTTATTGTATTTTTTTCCTCAGCTTTCGACATAACGACGAGATTCATTCAGCATACAAAATTGCGTACAGAGTAATAAATTTCCTTGAAAAGCATTTTTACAACTTTCCATCGGACAAATTACATAAATTAGACTTTTTGGGTTCAATAAATTCACATGACGCATTATATCTGTGAAAATCTTTGTTCAGTGTACTAATTTTGTTTTTTTTTTTTATTACCATCATTTGAATCGTGTACTTTGCGGAAAATGTATGTATTTTTTTTTGATTCGTGAGTATCTTCAGACGCAACGAACGAGCTCGATGAAATTGAAGATTATTATCGATTTTTCGAAGAGAGTGAGCGAATATTCAAATCGGAAAAATTGCGACTACGCGATCTCGATGTAAATTCATAATTTTTTTTTTCTGGCTTTAACCATACATACGTGGGAATTGGAAATAAATAATTCTCGTCAGGGGGGGATAATTTGTTGAAAATTCGATACTTTTTTTTTAATACGACTCGATCCTGCCTCGGGAAAATAGTTTTCCGATGGTAATAAGGTATTTAGAAACATGCAAGAGTATCGATAGGTAATTATACGAAATATACTGACTTTGAGCTTTTTGACCAGAGATTCAATGGCACGTTTGCTAAAACATTCGTTCTCGCCTCCCTGCCGATGGCACATGAGCGAGTGTACGATACTGAGACAGGCATCCGCGCTGGTTGGAGCGCTAGGCGTAATTCCTGTCATTTCTCTCACTGAAAGAACCCGCCGAAAAAAAAAAAGGAAACAATTCATAAATCGCAAATTGGAATTATCCGGAAAATTGGTTCTTTTTTTTTTTTTTTTTTTTTTTTGCGAATCGAATGAATATTTACGCTCTGTATTGGGCTGCATGGGGGGCGAGGGATAAAGATGTCCTCCCCCGCCCGCCAGTCCGACCATCTCCGTGAAAGCCGTGATTGCGACGATACAAGATTCTCAGCTTCGCGAGGCTCTCCGCTCGTTTTGTCCCTACGTCTAGCCCTGTAAAGTTTTATCCTCTTATGCTCTACCATCTAGCGTATCTCTTCTGGCCATACGTCGTCGCTGTGGAGCTCCGAACGTTAATGAAAAAGTTTTTTTTTTTTTTTTTTTTTTCACTTTTTTTTCTTTTTTCGGCGAAGCGTCGTAAAGGACGTCGTCGAGGATCAAGAGCGAAGCGGAGGAATTTTTTCGACTCTTCGCGAACGAAATATCGACGATTATACTCCGAGGTTCTCTATATAGTTTAGGACACGAATTATAACCTCGATCCTTTGTATTATTTTTTTTTTTTTATTTTTTTTTCCGGAGCACAAAGACTTTTGGGAACGAAAAAAAGTTTAGAATTTTTACGTCACACACGCACAGCGTCCAACGTGACTCGACGAGAGTTTATGCAATTTTGCCGAACGCGACAAACGAGCAATTGATCATTGGCATTTTTTTTGCGAATGGCGGGTGGAGGGGCAAGGAGACCCGTCAATTTTTTTTCGACGATTTTTCACGTACACACGCGCGCGCGCACACACGCACGTACAGGCTTTTATCTGTGCTATCACACCGAGAAAGCTCTCATACGGTTGAAACGATCGACGCAAATTTTTTTCTTTTTTTTTCCTCGATACACAATTATTTTATTCTCACTCGGATCGCCAATTTTTATACTCTCATTGAAATCTGACGATTACGAATTTTGATAAAATATATGCATATACCGTCGTCTTCGTTTTTTTTTTTTTTTTTTTTTTCGCAGCGCACGTTCGAGACGTGCGATTTTCGTGAAGAAAAAAAAACAAAGCAGCGCTGCAAAAATTCACTTTGCATCACCCCTCAGGCGCCGAAGCGCGTTCGCGTATTTGCAACGCTACTTTTTTGGCGGCGCGCGCGCGCCCGCGTGTGTGTGTGTTGCGTGGCGAGCAGTCGCATTTGTATTGGTAGGTACGAAAACGGTCTTACCAGAAATTAGTATTAGATCGCTACGATCGGTACACGCTCTCTCCGCGGATGTATAGCTCGTTTAGTCGTGGTGGGGGAGTAGTTCGCGTGGACATTGACTCGGGCGGTGTGGCAGATTCTGAGATCAGAGAGGCGTTGGTGTGTGGCGCCGGTGGTGTGCTGCGCACCCTCTCAGGTAATGCAGGATGCAGGTTGACTGAGAGCGCGCGCGTGTGCACATTATTTCGAGCGATAAAACAGACGTTTGTACACGGATCACGGACTGTGAACCGTTTTGCGCTCATAACTCTGGCACGGAGCGGCAGCGCCATCTCTCGGACCTCCGTTCAAAAAGTGAGGTTACGGAACAAATATCCCAGCATGTAGAAATACATGTATCCATACGGAAGAATTATGAAATTTCTATTAGAAGCAGGTTTTAGGAGGTCGTATTAGAAATATTTCGTTTATATGCAGCTGATATAATCCTATCGAAGTTCACAGTTATATACTGATATGGGAATAAAAAAAATTAACAATTTTATAAAAACGTAATAACTGACGATAACTATTAATATTTTTAAAAACTTTTCGTGTTAATAACCTTGTTTTGTCGTAATTGGGCATTTGACGTACCTCTCATTCTGAGACACGTGCCACACACCTTGGCTAACACAGAACGTTATATAAAAACGTTGTTAAGACGTTTATACAAAAACACGCAAAATAAACGTCTCTCGTTTGAATGGTCGAGAAACGTCTTTAATACGTCTTTTAAACGTTATTTTGCCGCAAAAACGTCTTGAAAACGTCTTCAAAACGTAATTTAAACGTTATTTTGGCCGCACTTTTTTCCTCAAAAAGTTTATATAGCGTGTTTATCACATTTCTGTCAGATTCTGTAAACTTTTTTGGGAAAAAAATTGCGGCCAAAATAACGGTTAAGAGTCATCGAGCACACGTGACCAACTCGGAATCGAGGGTAGCGCCTCTTGCGGAAAAATTTGAAAAAAATGCATGTCGAGGTTAGCGCCGCTTGCGGCAGATATATCAACTAATGCATTCAGCGAAAAGTGACGGTTGTCGATAGGGTAGGATGTAGTTACAGTGACGGCGCATGTTTCATGCGAAGGGCCCCGATCGCCCCGATTGACCCTCAAAGCCCTCAAGTACCGGAGTCATGTCTCACATATATGTATCCCACCGATCCATGTGCCGGGTAGAGTAAATATACTCTCTCTCTCTCTCTCTCATGCCATAGATTTACCATGTCAACGCTCAATCTCTCATGGCTCTATTTGTCGAATTCTCTCTCTATTTTATGGAATACACATATAAACATGTAAAAGAAATATAAAATTTTTTTCACATATCTTTTACATCGATTTTACGTATATAAAAATAATACATTTTTTCCATGGGTTATTTGTATGCGTGAAATCGTGAAATATACGGAAATATATACAGGGTGGCCCAAAATTAGATGCGGAAAATGATAGGGCTAATAAAGGGCGTCGAGCTGAGTAAATTGATCCCAATAACATGTGGTCTGCGAAGTCGCGTTCGCGAGATACGGCCGATTAAAAAATCCCGCTAACCGCCGGCATGTAGGCAACCGAGTACACAGGAATCATCGGTTCTGAGTCACAATCGGAACAAACGGCAAAACTGAATGATCAACAATCAAACTGAATGATAACGATCGACTGTCGACACAGTCTAGCATGGATGGATGATAACAGGCCATTTCCATCGCTGTTGTTCCATCCATCCTTGTCGTTGTGTTTGGCGAAAATTCAATGCCAAGAGTGTTTTCGTTTGAAATTCGTAAATTTGAAAGTGTTATGTTCCGCATCAGCGTACGCGCGCGCTTGTCAACAAGACTCAGAACCGATGATTCCTGTGTACTCGGTTGCCTACATGCCAGCGGTTAGCGGGATTTTTTAATCGGCCGTATCTCGCGAACGCGACTTCGCAGACCACATGTTATTGGGATCAATTTACTCAGCTCGACGCCCTTTATTAGCCCTATCATTTTCCGCATCTAATTTTGGGCCACCCTGTATATATGTGAAATGTCTAATATTTACGAAAAATACATATACAGCATTTTTCATGCTAAAATCTTCTATCTTATATTTTTCGGATATCTTTGACATATATATATATTCCCACTTGAATATGCATACAAAATTGCATACACATGCAATTTCATAGTTTACTCATCAACATAAAAAGACCAAATATCTAGCCCATATACTGCTTACAATGAGAGTATCAGGCCTCCGGGTCATGGATTCTGCTCAAACTTACAGGTGTTTCATTCGCCCTAAAAATCAAGTCTCTTATGCGTATTTCTATCTATAATAGGCTTTTTGTCGCTTGCTTCATTGCATGAAATATCATTTTTAAGCAATTTATCAGTCGTTCGCTACTGCGCTCTGTACTAATTCAGCTAACTTGGATATTTTATTGCAGCTGATCATAAAAATGAAGATTCCACGTGTTAATTCATTGTATTCTATGTTGGTTGCTGCAGCTAGACCGATACACACTATATGCACAAGGAAAGAAAAGTGAAGCGAAACAAACCGGAGTGAAGATTTCTATTACAATTTGTGTTATAGGAATGCACATAGTATTTTCAAGTATGAATACTATGCGTATTCCCATAAGATGAATTGTAATATAAATCTTTGTTTCAGTTTGCTTCGCTTCATATTTATTCGCTTGTGTGCAGTGTATATATCGGTCTGGCGGTAGCAACCAACATTAATATTCAATGTTGGTCGCTGCCGCTATAGGTCGTATTCCCATAAGACGAATTATAATATAAATCTTCACTTTGGTTTGTTTCACTTCACTTTTCTTCGCTTGTGCGTGTGTGTATCCGTCTAGCTGCAGCAACCAACATAGAATACGGTAAATTAACCCATGGTATATTTATTTTTATGATCCTCTGACAAAGTTTCAATAAAATATATCCAAGTTGGTTAGATTAGTACAGAGCAGTAGCAAAAAACTCATAAATTGCTTAAAAATGGTATTTTATGTAATGAAGCGTGCGACAAAAGGCCTGCTGTTAAGATAGAACTACGCATAACATGCTTAATTTTTAGGGCTAATGAATCACACCAAGTTTGAGCATAATCCATGACCCGGAGGCCTGATACTCTCCTTGTTAGTCCAACAATACGAGCTCATGCTCCTCTGAAAAATTGAAAAACAGCCTAAAAAATGCCAAAAAAACACAGGTGAATTTACACCATTTTTTCATTGTCACCCAGACTAATAGGGTAAAACGCTATGGCTTCGGCTAAAATTTGCAAAATTTAATGCACGCACATAATTGTTCGAAAATTTCAACATTTTTTAAAATCTGAAGCCCTTGAGAGATTTTCATCCAAATACCAATTATCCTTGTCCCTGAGACTATTAGCGTAAAAATTTTTGGCCCGCGATAGCACCAAAGTTTGCAAAAGTTGGAGTACACATGCACATTTTTTGAAATTTTCTAAAATCATATGTAAAAAGATTAGGCTCGATAGCGTCAAATTTTCGAAATTTAGAGCACACATACATTTTTTGAAAATTTAAAAATTTTGGAAAAACTGCCAAATTCAATTCGAATCATCCTTGCTCCACAGACAATTTATATAAAAAGCCAAATTTGCGAAAGTTAGAACACATGCATACATTTTTCGAAAATTTCAAAATTTTCAAGGAATAATAATTGCCTGCAATACCAATCATCCTTCTTGTACAGACATCAATGCAAAAATGAGTGTAGGCCCGATAGCTTTAAATTTATGAAAGTTATAGCGCGGACACTGATACTATCACACACATCGCAAACGGACATTTTTCCTAAATGTTGATTTTGTCGATTTTTTGGGAAATTTTGAACGTGATGGTATGAAAATCTCGAAAAAATTTTTTTCGAAAACAAAGCTTCCTCTAGGAGAAAAAAAGATACCCCGGCTGAAAAATAGAAGCTCGATCAAAATAATTTTTTTTAATTTTTAAAAGTATGGAAAAAAATGTTGAAAAATTATAACATTTATAACCTTTAAAACATTGACAAAAATTAATTCATATAAATGGGCCTCAAAAATAGAATAAAATAATTTAAATAATAATAATTATTATTATTATTAATGAATAGTTATCAAATAATTAGTTAATAGAAAAACATCCGTCACAGCGCTGTGAATAACAATAGTTTGTTATTGAAATATAGCTCAGATGCTCCGTCATACGGCCCAAGCATTGCATATATCGCTCAGCTGTCAGCTCGTCAGCTGTTGTCATGTTGCGAATCCCTGAATCCGTGCATCAAGAGAAAACTCGGGCCACCGCCGCTACAGCGTGTGTTTGTAGTGCGGCAACCGTGTGTTTCTGTAGCCTGCAGCAGCGCGGCAACAGCGCGGTTACAGGCTTTCGCGCTTGGGATCCTCTCTCTCTCTCTCTCGCAACACCACACACAAACACACACACACACACACACACACACACACACACACACACACACACACACACACACACACACACACACACACACACACACACACACACACACACATGGAACGCTTCGAACCGTGACCTTGAAGCCGGACCATATATAATATAGATAATATATAAAACGAAAAATGATGAATTCGCGAATATTTGCATTTCAGTATTGCTTTGTACAATACTGCTGTATTGTTTATTGACAGTATTTCGGTAAGAATGCCTAAAAAATTCAAAGATCATTTTTATTGACTTTACGTCAACGAACCAATATTCTACACGAATATTCGATCAAAGAATAAAAAAATATTTTATCTCAGGGCTCAATTTGCGCTTACGCCAGCACTGCTGCTTTTCCGCTCATACCGACAACCGTGACTAGCGAACCTAGCGTTAGTAGCCGGAACTGTGAAATACATAGCATGTACTGTCATATAGCCGTGAGAACGAACTTGGCGTCTCCGATTCTATATTCCGGATGATTACTTCGTTTTTCATCGAAATAGGGTGGAAATTTTTTTAAAAAGTGCAGTGAAGTGGCGAGCAGTACGCTCTGGTCCGATAAAGAGTGGCAGATGTGTGTGAAATTAATAATAAAATGAACTTGTCAGTTGGTGAGAAAAGCGTCGTGGCAAACGACAACCGCCTCGAGTTTTCGATAATTTATTGTGCCTCAAAAAAAAAAATTCCACGGAGCAGAGGACCAGAGCGTATATTTTACTAGTCGAAGAAATTTATTTGTTATGTTTAATTGTGGAATACTATTGTATTTTCGGCGAAATCCGGAATATAAAACATCTAGGGAATTTTTAGTTCGCTTATTGCCACTTGGCGCTTCGTATGCCCTCGCTCGATGACTCTTAAACAACGTTTTCAAGACACGTTTTTTCGACCATTCAAAAAAGACCTTTTTGCGTGTATTTGTAAACGTCTTAACAACGTTTTTATAACGTTCTGTGTTAACAGAGCAGGGCAGTTTCATTGACGTATAATGATGATTCGTGTAACATCGGCATTTATCATCGATGCAGTTGCACCATCTCTCCATGAACTCTCTGCACTCGTCAGTCCCATGCCAAACAAATCCCCAGGTGCCCTTGGTTCTGAAAAACAAAAATATGCTATTCCTACAAAAATAAATATTAAGTACGTTTATACACGTTACACGCATTTTAACACCTGCTTTGACTACACCAGTTATTTTCGTAACACCGGAATTAGAGGATCGTGTAAATGAACTCATTGATTTGAAAAATTCGATGAAGCAAATACAAATTTGAGTCGACAAATGAGAGAAATAAAACGAAAAAAAAAAACTTGACTCACTGGTAATGCAATTCGTAGAGTTCTTCGTGTCGACCATGAAATTATCTTTGCACGTGTAAATATTCTCTGCCGGCAATCGGCGTTCGACATTGTGTAGTAAGATCTTTATTACTATAAGTATATTTTTATAAAGGTATTTGTTCGACGATGGACTCGTATAAAATAATAGTAGTAATATTATCCCTTAAAATCTAGCAAGAAAAGGTTGATATTAATTATACATATATATATGAGCATGTGTTCTCGTCAGCGGTCCGGTACGAACCTTGTCCTCAACCCCGAAATTTCGGGGTTGAGGACAAGGTTCGGGACAAGGTTCGGGACAAGGTTGAGGACAAGCTCGTTCTTTATCCCGTTATTTATTAGGAAAACTCTGCTGCATTTTCAAGTGTTTCCAGACTCGCTCTCCGTAAATCTCTCGCGATATCTATATGATATTCGATCCCTTGGACCAAGCTCGAAAGCGTTTACTACAATTGTTTCACATCCTTAATTATATTATCTTCGCCGCTACACGCAGCTCCTACAGCGAGAAATAATTTTTTTTTTAAAACCAATTCAATTTATGTATAAAAATTTCGTTTAAAAAATAATAGAAGTCTTGCTTGTCTCGAAGCGTTTATACGCTCCCTTTTTTTTTTCTGACGAACTCATCGGCTCGAAGATAACGAAACGGAAGAAACTAATCTCTTTTCTCCTTCTCTATATACTCTGTAGGTGAGTCACCTAACGAACTTGTGTGTTTATATAACGATGTAAATAACGCCGACAGAGCGCGATGTAATAAGAGTAATTTTTTCGCATTCTCAAATAAATTGTCCCCACCCCCAGCAATATACGCAATCGATAGTTAATTTATTTAATAATTAATTATTAATTAATCATCAGTTATTAATTAATGAACTAATAAATTGATTTTTAATCGTATTGCTTTTGTTCGTTGAGAAATGAAATATTTAATGTCGTAGGTCGATTTGAACAATGTTTATTTCGCAAAAACGTTATAAAATATATAAAAGTAGTATAGAAGTTTGATGATACAATAATGTCCGAATAATGATACAATAATGTCCGAATAATGTTTCAATGAACTAATTATCGAGTGTATCTGTGAGGTGGACTCTATATAGGCAAAAATATCCGTCGTCTTCAAGATCTGGTGTTTTACTCCGATCTCGCACGCCGTCGCATCCCGTGCGATGATGACGTCCCGAGCAGAAATTTAATCAGGGTGAAATCCGGCCCTGATCAGGTTGCCACAATACTAAATCCGGCCCGGATCAGGCTAAATAACTCCGGCCCTGATCAGGGGTGTAACGCTTTGGTAAATCCGGCCCTGATCAGGCGCCTCATTCGGCCCTGATCAGGCGCTTCATCCGGCCCTGATAAAACGCCTTATCTGGACCTGATAAAACCCGAGTAGAAATTTCGTCCGGCTATAGATATAATTATTTATAAATTAGCAATTAGGAATAACCGATGAATGAATTTAAAGCTGTTATATTCCATTATTATTTAAAACCCTGTAAATAAAAAAATAAAAAAAAAGTCATTGACCGGGATTTGATCCCACTACCCTCCAATCGACGAATTCAGCACTTTCGATTCTTAAATAATCATTTTTAAAAAAAATTAAAAAATTAGCGGTTATTTTTTTTTTACGAGTGTTTCCGGCTTCATAGTCCGGACGTTTTTCCGTCGAAATTAATTTTGAGCCTACCTAAGATTTTACCTGAGACCTACCTAACGACCTTCCTAACGACTGACACGTTACCACTACGCTATTAGTTCCTTATTATTTTCTTGTATTTAAATGACAGTAGTATACGAGTTCTGATGAAAAGCCGCTGTCTCAACGGGCTGGATAGAACAACGTGACTGCGTAAACACAATAATACACAGTAATTGTTGACATAAATAAGGCACTACGGATCAGGCATGCCTTATCGATACGTGATCAGGCCCTTATCTGACACAAATAAGGCACGCCAGATCAGGCACGCCTTCTTAATACCTGATAAGGTCCATATTTGACATAAATAAGGCACGCCGGATCAGACACGCCTTATTCATACCTGCTCAGGCCCTTATCTGACACAAATAAAGCACGCCAGATTAGGCGTGCCTTTTTAATACCTGATCAGGTCCATATTTGACATAAATAAGGCACGCCTGATCAGGCACGCCTTATTCATACCTGCTCAGGCCCTCATCTGACACAAATAAGGCACGCCAGATCGGGCGCACCTTCTTAATACCTGATAAGGTCCATATTTTACATAAATAAGGCACGCCAGATCAGGGACGCCTTATTCATACCTGTTAAGGCCCTTATCTGGCACAAATTAGGCACGCCGGATCAGACACGCCTTATTGGTACCTAATCAGGCCCTTATATGGCATTAATAAAGCACGCCGGATCAGGCTCCCCTTATTGATACCTGATCAGGCCCTGATGAATCATCAGGCAGCCTGAATGAATTTCTGCTCGTGGTGTGGGCCATATGCCACAGTCGATGAACCCTTTTGTTCTTGAGTCTGTCTATATGTCCAGACGTCTATATGAGACTATTATATTCATTTGAGACATAGACGCGCGCGCTGTCTATGTTTCAAATTCACCCAGAGCTCTCCAATGTATATTATGTAACGACAAAGAATTTCGTCGTCATTAATAATTTATCATTTAACAAATACACATGGGTAGCAGAGGGTTGTTGATTTTTTTATTTTTTATTTTCGTTAATTTTCCCTCTCAACATAAAACCTTTACTAAATTCCACCAAAATCGTCGAGTACGTTAAAATACAATTTACGAGGTACCTATATACACTAGGACCTCGATTTAATGGCCCTCGATTTAATAGACAGTCCCCACCATGTCGCATTTATCGATCGGTTTTTCGCGTGGTGGGAGATGGTGGGGGGCGCTTAAAGTCTCCCCGATCAGGCCCGTAGCACGGAGTGCCGATGCGCAGATACAACATGGGCGGGGCATGCACATCCTCGATTTAACAAGGTGCGATGCGGAGCCGGTCCCGCCACTGGCCGTTAAATCGAGGTCCTAGTGTATGCACATTTTGTAATGTAAAATGAATATAATATCGTTATATATGTAGAGGTTGCGAGATAATCGTTTTTGGTTTAAAAACAACAACGTGGTTCGAAAAAATTTATCATTCGACTTGTGAAGCGGGGGAAAAAAGTTTTGTGACTATTACGCCGTTAGAATTTGCCGTTGGCGCGGAAGGAGGTGTTTGAGCTATCGGAAAAAATTAAGAGAGAGAGAGAGAGAGAGAGAGAGAGAGAGAGAGAGAGAGAGAGAGAGAGAGAGAGAGAGAGAGAGAAACTTCTCGTAGAAGACAGTGGATTGCAGAACTAATCTTTTAGTCGTGCACCAGAACCCGAACGAATTTGTCAACTTGCGACCAAATTTGGGTTAAAAAAATCAAATCGACACTAAGCTAGGGAAAAAAGTGATAATCAGAAAAGAAAATAATATCAAAAATCTAAAAAAAAAAATTTAACCGAATTATCGAAAAAAAGTGTCGGTTTAAATTATTTATTATTAAAAAAGCTTGAAAGAATTTAAGTGAAAGATCTAAGAGGATGACGAATCAAATGATTTTCCTGTTTCTCATCGCTGTTTTTCTGGGAACTGCGATCGACGTTGGATCCACGCAAAAATCTGGTAATTATTTAAATATTTGCTTTATTATTTATTTCTTTATATTCTTAATGATTAATTTTTTTCAACCGTTGATTTATTTATGACTGTTTCTTTACTTTTTATTATTTATATATTTCAAAATTATCTCTTATGATATAATCCGAAAAGTATTAAATATTGGTCGCAGCCAATACTGGGATCGGTGACCGTTTGTGCCGTTCGGCCAGGTTTTCTGCACTTTACCCGTGCCCTCGTTGCAAATGCTATACAGTTCTGCGTTTACACTCTCGAACGTAAAAGCACGAAAGAGTATTAAATTAAAAAAAAAAATGTATTTCTATTTTAGATAATGGCTTTAAATTTTACTTTCAAAAATGTTACGTGAAGATCGATTCAAACGTGATCCTAATAGCAGATCGGTATTGTATTTGTTGTTTTTCTTAAATTGAATTAAATTTAAACAAGAATACCTACGTGAAATTTTTTTTTTCGGCTAATAAGTACACTAGGACCTCGATTTAATGGTCCTCGATTGAATAGACAGTCCCCACCATGTCGCACTTATCGATCGATTTTTCGCGTGGTGGGAGATGGTGGGGGACGCTTAAAGTCTCCCCGATCAGGCCCGTAGCACGGAGTGCCGATGCGCAGATACAGCATGGGCGGGCATACGCTACCTCGATTTAACAAGGTGCGATGCGGAGCCGGTCCCGCCACTGGCCGTTAAATCGAGGTCGTAGTGTATATTGGAAACTGATAGGGATATATACATAAATAACAATATGGCTGACGAAAGATTTTTCGCATTATTTATATTCCTTCGAAATGGAAAATTTTATATTTTCACTGCTAAACGGTCAAAATTAAATTATTTTTAATCAATTTTTGTTTGTAAAAATGGCCGATAACCGATTTTTCGGCACTTTTTCAGTTCGCAAATTTAAAAATATCCCCCAACGAACACGGCAAATTCGACATTTTTACCGTTTTACATGCATTCAATAACGTCTATTTGCCGCTGTAACGAGTATCGTATGTATAAATACATGTTTTTTTTTAAATTAACCTTGGAACGCCCTTTCTCGGTACAGAAAATTCTTACGTGTCCCGCTATGATAAACACAAACATGAGCTATCGATATATATAACAATAATAATAAATTTTCGTTTCGAGACTCGAAATATCGATAATATCATCGTGAGCAAAGAAACGACGTGAGAAACGATGGAGGGCGTTTCTCTGTAAAAAAGAAATCGTGAAAAGATGAACTCATAGCGATACGACGTATCGAGAACAAAATTACATCACCGCGTACATAAAAAAAAAAAAAAAAAAAAAAAAAAATACACTGAATTCACTCTAACTCAACGCCCTCGGGCTTGAACCTGTGAACTTCCGTGGACTAGAGAGAGTCCCCCGCTATGAGCTATATACAGCGCGGAAATTTTCGGAGTAACATCATGCGCGTCTTGATGAATAGAGAAAATTGGGGATAAACGCTTCCCCATCTAAACTTTTCTGCCAGAGAGAATTGAGGGGACATTGAGAGTAACCGGGCCCTTAGGCCCGGTTACCCTCAACAATAATAATAATAATAATAATAATAATAATAATAATAATAATAATAATAAAATGAAAACCCTTTATTACAGTCGAGAGTTCAATGGCTTCGCCAAAACTCCGCCAGATGGCTCGGGGCCAAAGTCTCTTTCTCGCAAGAAGAGCGTCGCGTTAGTTCCTATAAGCAGTCGAATCGTCTATCCCACGTAATAAAAGTATTAAAAAAGCCGTTGGAACTTTAACGAAAATTTACAGCCTCTTATAATCTAACCATAATGATAATAAATACAACACACAAAATAAATATGAAAATTTTTATTTCGTGATTTAGAATGTGATGAGGATGAGGATTGCATCCATCCTAATTACAATAAGGGTGGAAAATGTAAAAATCACTTCTGCATCGGCAAATATAAGAAAAATGTTTTAAAAAATTGCTCTGCCGTGGAAATAAAACCAAAACAAATTGTTCAAATTACCAAAATTAATTGCTCAATGAAACTATATAAATTTTACAATTACGACTATGGTAATGAAAAAAAAAAAAAAAACGAAAATATTTGTTCTGGAAAAAGAAATAAACTCGCCATTGTCTTTCCCTTCCACGACATTGTAATTTACACAGCTGATAATTGTTCATCCGATCACGATATGGTAGATCCTGGGATATGTAAAAACGCGCAAGATTGCCAATTTTTCAAATGCAATTTGCGACCAAAAAAATCATCCCAGTGTTAATGCTCAGAGGGATACACGCGATGTCCAATCACACTTATAAATTTCTTTACCGCAAATTCTTCTATTTATTTATTTATTCATTTATTTATTGTTTTCATTACATTTTGCGTATTTTCGGGAGATATTTCTTCTGCCGCGTGTAAAAATTCGTCGTCGACGTTTCTTTGATCGATCAACACTTTTCAGAGGGGTCCGAGAGATGCAACAGCACTCTGGATTGTGCTAGGAAAAATAATTGGACAGACATCATGTGCATACAGGGCCAATGTGACTGCATATCGGGACACGATCGCGTCTACAGAATGACCTGCATCGAAGACAAAGGTTGGTTCATGTTTACACGAAAAAAGCAAATCAATTCGATGAGAATTTTGTTAATTATTATTATTTTTTTTTGTTTCTTAATGTGTAATTAACGATTTTTCTCCGATGTAAAGAATTTTCATTATCTCTTTGTGTCCCTTTTTTGCTCGCATGTGCCAAAAGCAAAAAAAAAGAACAATCGTTAAATGGGTTATGTTGTTTATGGGCCCGATCGTATGAAAAACACAAACAAACAAAAAAACCAGATATTTTCCTCAAAATAATTTTTTTAATTTCTAACGAGTAAAAATGTGTGTGTGTGTTTTTTTTACCCTGGAAGTTTGTGAAACTTGTTCGCATGCTGACGAGTGCTCCTGGGGTAAAAAAAAGGGATAAACCCGTAATTTGCATGAATGACGTTTGCAAAGAGTGCAACGACGTCAATGACGTCAGTAGGGATATGACAAACGCGTGAGATCTGGTACGAGTCTTTCGGTGCATTACGAAATATATAACGACCGTACTTATTGATATATCTAGACGTTTATGGGCGAAAAATGTCTACAAATTCGGCATTAATTTTTTTTAACGTGCATCGTCTGTCGTTTCCGGACCCTTGAGTTTTTTTTTCAATTAAATTAAATTAAATTTAATTTAATTGAACGAAGAATATGTGATATATATTTCTTTTTTCGGTAAGAATAATGGAATATTGATAGGAAACATATGCAATTAACAATATGGCGGACGAAAAAATTTTCGCACTTTTTGTACTCTTTCAGGATGGAAAATTTTATTTTTTCACTGCTAAATAGTCACAATTGAATTCTTTCTAATAAACATTTGTTTGCAGAAATGGCCGATAACCGATTTTTCGGCCTTTATTTTTCGGTTCGTAAATTTAAAGATCCCCTAAAGTACACGGTGGATTCGATATTTTTATCGTTTTACGTGCATCCAATCACGTTACGATGACGTGAGCACGTAATTTGGCGTTGTAAATCGTATGTATAAATACATGTTTTTTTAAAAATAACCTTGAAACGCCCTTTCTCGGTATAGAAAATTCTTACATGTCCCGTTATGATTAACACAAACATGAGCTTTCGATATATATTGAAACGTTAAACCTTTTTATCAATGTGTGTTTAATGTTTGTGTGAGTTTTTGTTTTGATTCTTGGTGTGATTAGTACGTGAGTTCGACTCTAGGCTCGATCTGCGGAACACCTGGGTGTTGTCTTTTGATTGATTCGACTTTTATTTTATTTTAAGTCCTCAGTCTTCTGGGTTGGTTACGCTCTCGAAGAGGTGGTCAACCCATGTATCATCATTGGACAATATTTGTTCTTTATTGTTTCGTTTGATACAAATGCTGATGTGAGTATTCGCAAGACTGTGTGGGTGTGTGTGTGTGTAGTGAGGGCTTTGTCTGCCCATGAAAGGCGAAGTTTTTCTCTCTGCTTGGCGCTTATGTTTCTATTCTTTTTTGTAAGATTGATTGTTTAATTTAATAAGAGTATCGTTCACTTTCCCGTGATTGTATACTCGTGGTAGGGGCTTCGCCTGCCCTTTGTAGGCTAAATTTGCTCTATGCTTGGCGCTTACGTTTCTATTCTTTTTTGTAAGGTTTATGGTCCACTTAATAAATAGTGTCGGTGAATTTTGGATCCCTGGCTTAAACTTCCGCTTGAATTCCTAACGATTTTACCTTGCGAGGGCCAGGTGCAATCCTGGGGGCTCGCAAGAGGAGGATGCGTTTCGGTGATAGAGAGGGCCAACTGCAATGTTGGGGGCTCTTTATCGTGGATTCCTTCTTGAGAGGGCCAGGTGCAATCCTGGGGGCTCGCAAGAAGGGAGGAATTGACGTAATTAGGAGATAGAGAGGGCCAACTGCAATGCTGGGAGCTCTCTATCGTGGATTCTTTCTTGAGAGGGCCAACTGCAATGTTGGGAGCTCGCAAGAAAGGAGGAAATGATATAGTTAGGAGATAGAGAGGGCCAACTGCAATGCTGGGAGCTCTCTATCGTGGATTCTTTCTTGAGAGGGCCAGGTGCGATCCTGGGGGCTCGCAAGAAAGGACGACAGGATTTGGGTGAGTGAGATGGGCTTTCTCAAGAGTGACCTGGGCTGTGTCAAGAGTTTATGAGGGCCAGAAGCGATTCTGGGGGCTCATAAACGGCAAAAGGGCTTGGGAGAGCCTATTTGGCTTGCTACGATACGAAGCGTACGGTAGGAGAGTTGGATTGGAAATGAAGGTCTAGAGCGCTGTTCGCTTGGTCTTATATACGCCTCGTGCGGCCCGTGAGTCATGCGTATAACCGGTTTTATCCGGCTTAGGCCGGCTCATAGCTCGCTCTCTCTCTTACTAATGGTTTCGTCGAAATCCGGTTATAACCGGTTTTCGATGGATGGAACGCTATATGGGACGTAGATATACGTATACAAGATGCGTATAGGATGACACGTTACAATATATATATAACAATAATAATAAAATGTATCATTCCGTGACGCGAAATATCGATATATAATCGTGAGAGCGAAGAAACGTGTGAGAAAGGACGTTTGCTCTGTCAAAAAAAATCGTGAGAACATTATATATGCTTCATAGCGATAAGACGTATCGAGAAACTCACATCATCGCGTATTTTTACAAAATAATAATAACAATAAAGTTATTACTTTGGTTAAATAAAAAAATTGCGCCAATTATTACGAACCAAACGATAAAAATATTATTATTGAATTACCGTTATTGTTGAATAATAATAAAATGAACGCTCTGTATCACGATAGAGAGCACAATGGCTCTGCCAAAGCTCCGCCAGATGGCTCGTGACTAAAGTCCCTTTCTTGCAAGAGAAACATTGCGTCAGTTCCTATAACTCATCGACTCACCTGTCCCACGTAATAAAAGTATGCAAAAAGCCGTTAGAACTGTAACGAAAATTCACAGCCTCTTATAAACTAACGAAATATACATAATGATAATAAATTCAGCACAAAATAAATATGAACATTATTATTTCGTGATTTAGAATGTTACCACGACAAGGATTGCCGCCGTCCTCATTACAAGGAGGTTGGTAAATGTCAAAATAACTTCTGCATCTGCAAAGATGAGAAAGATGTTTTGAAAAATTGCTCTGTTGCTGTGGAAATGGAATCAAAACAAATAGGTATTTATAAAGACGAAGATGAGTCGAAAATCAATTGCTCAATTAAATTATAGTATAAATTTTACTATTACGACGACTGTGGTAATGAAAAAAAAAAAAAAAAAAAAAAAAAAAAAAAAAAAAAAAAAAAGAAAATATGTGTTCTGGAAAAAGAAAGAAATAAATAAATACCCGTTCGCCATCGTCTTTCCCTTCTACGACATTGTAATTTACATAACTGATGTAAGTTTTCATACGATCACGATACGGTATAGATCCTAAGATATGTAAAAACGCGCAAGATTGCCAATTTTGAAAATGCAAGTTGCGACATTAAATCATCCCAGTGTGTGAATGCTCGGGGGGGGGGGATACACGCGATGGCCGCAATCACATTTAGAAATTTCTTTCCGTAATTTAATTAATTAATTTATTTATTTATTATCGATTTGTTTTTTTCATTACCTTTTGCGTATTTTCGGGAGATATCGCTGCTCTCATGTGTAAAAATTCATCGTCGACGTTTCAATGACTGATCGACACTTTGCAGACGTGTTCGAGGATCCTTTTTGGACGCGGTGCTGGGACACTCAGGAGTGTACCGGGGGAATTCCTTGGACAGACCCGCAGTGCGAAAATGGCCAATGCGTCTGCCAAGCGGGATACCATTTGGCCGATAGAACGACCTGCATCGAAAAGAAAAGTTGGTTCATGTTTACAAGAAACAAATTAAATCGATTCGATGAGAATTTTAGCGAATTATAGCGAGAACGTTCAGTATTTGTAAATTATGATTATTTTTTTGTTTCTCAATGTGTACCTAGCGTATTTTTTTCTCCGATGCAAATAATTTTCATTATCTCTTTGCGTCCTTTTTTTTGCTCGCAAGTGCCAAAAACAAAAAAACAAGAAAAAAAAACTTTAGATCGATACATGAAGGATTGTAAAAGGGGAATTTTCGTTCACGAAATATTTTATCAATTGAAAAAAAAATTCATTTTCAAAAACTTCTTTATATCCGGACCGAGTACGATAGTATGTTTTTTTTTTTTTTTTTTTTTTTTTCCTCCACCACTCCACGAGATACCGAAGCCCTTGATACGTACGAATAAAAATCTTATGAAGGGGCGAAAAATTCTATGTGAGCTCAATTTTCGCAGATATCGGTGCCGAATGCAACAGGGATGATGAGTGTAACTATAGATATAATGTTCGGTGTTACGACCGAAAGTGCAATTGTTCAGAGGATAGAATTCTGAGTTCGGACGGACAGAAGTGTGAATTAAAGGCGAGAGAAGAATACGATCATTGCTTCGAGGATGTACAGTGTGCAAGCTTGGCCGGTACTAGCTGTACCAACATGCAATGCCGGTGCCCAGAAACCCATCGTTATATCGAGTCGCGGTCCAAGTGCATCCCGTACAAAAGTAAAAAAAAAAACAAAAAAACAAAAAAAAACTTTAAGATCGATACGTAAGAGATTGTGAAAGGGATTTTCGTTTCACAAGATATTTTATCAATTGAAGAAAAAAAAATTATTTTAAATGATTTTTCCCATCCAAATTTCAGCCAATCGAATTGCACCATTCAACGTTATTTTTTACAGCCTGCACGGTATTTAATTGATAATTTTTCTGGTAATTTTTCATGTTGCCTGTATACATAAAAAAATAAAAGATTTTCGAATCCAGTTAACCTTGCATCGAATCTGACGGATTGAGTTCCATTGCGTCAATTGAAAAGTTTTGATAAAAAATGAGTATATTTTTAACTGTGGATTTTGTCTCATGGTGCCATTGTCTATTGGCTGTGCAATTTGGATGGAAAAATAATCTCCCGAATACCACTAGAGCTTCAAAATTAATCGGGTATTTCCCTCGAGGTTCCCTCTGCAAACAAACCAAGTCGTCAAGTTTTTTTTTTTCAAAAAAACTTGACTCCTTCGTTTGTTTGCAACGAACCTATCGGGGAGAAATACCCGATAATTTTAAAGCTCTGGCGTTATTACATTCAAATATTTTTTTAGACCCGGATCGAGTACGATACTACTTCGTTTTTTTTTTCTTCGCTATACTCGATGAGGCACCAAAGCCCTTCATACGTACGAATAAAAATATTTTTTGTGGGGGCGGAAAATTCTATACAAGCTCAATTTTCGCAGTTATCGGTGAAGATTGCAAAACGCATGATGAGTGTAACAGCGCCTGGGGTGTCCATTGTTACGGCCGGTGCGGTTGTTCAGCGGATCAAATTCTGAGTCTGAACGGCCAGAAGTGTCTCGGAAAGGTGGAAAAAATGTACGATCTTTGCGACGACGAGAGACAGTGTACAAGCTTGGTCGCCGGTTCTAATTGTACCCGACGGACATGCCAGTGCCCGGATAACCATCACTACAACAAGACGTTGTCCAGCTGCATCTTAAACAAAAGTAAAAAAATTAAAATAAAAACCCAGAAATTTTCCTCAAAATAATTATTTTCATTTTTAGCGATTAAAAAATGTGTGTTTTTTTTAATTTTACTCCAGATATTGATGAAGCTTGCTCGCATGATCACGAGTGCTCCCACCATGAAGAATACAAATACGCAATTTGCATGAATGGCGTTTGCACAGAGTGCAGCCCCTACTGCGTCCTTGAGAATGGCGAATGCGTGGATTCTGGTACGAATATTTCGACATATTACGAAATATAACGACGTACTCTCCGTATATCTGGACGCTAATGGACAAAACTTTTTTACCCTAACAGGTTACAACGGTTATTGTTCGCACGATTACATGTGCTCGGCCCAGAATGAGGAAAAAGATAACCACACACTTTGCGTAAATGGCAAATGCAGAGTGTGCGACGCTAACTGCTTCAGGGAGAACATCGCATGCCACAGAGTTGGTACGATTTTTTCGATGTATTACGAGATATAACGACGTACTCGATATATCTGGACGATAATGGGCAAAATATGCCTATATATTCGGCATTGATTTTAGTTCAAGGTGCATCGTATACCGATTTCGTGATCTTGGGCATTCTGATTTCCGGCATTGGTCTATCGCTTATCGGTGTATGGTTATATCGTAGGTATCGATATAGACTCGGCGGAGGCTTGGGGCAAGTAAAATTTTCCCGCCGAGAGTCAACCCAGCCTCTATTCTCGAGCCAACTCTTTTCACGCGAATTGCTTGCCCTTGACCCGAATCACTTAAAAACAGAGTCTGCTGGCATTTAACAATTATTATAATTCAATTTATTTATAATTTATTATTTTACTCATCCATTATTATCATAATTTTGTCTTTATTATTTCAAATTTCATTTGAAATCAACAATAACCACAGTCAAGCGTGCAACTTTGGCTTCAATTTTTTTTCTTTCTTCTTCTAACCGGAAAGACTTGCGCGAGAATTAAAACGCAGATATAAAAAAGAAAAAAAAAAAAAACGAAAAGTCAAGACAAGGTGGATCCTGTTTTTTTTTCTGCAATTTTATTCATAAAAATGTATCTATTCGAGAAATATTATATACGCACGCATCAATTGATACGGATCGCATCGTAAAAGTCGACGTATCCGTTGGAAAAAATAGGCTCGTTTTTCGTCTCCTCGATAAATTTTTCCAGCGAGCTTCTCGCAAACTCGTGTTTGCCGTAAAATTTTTTCGCCGCGGCTCTCTTCGGTACTGGAACCGCCGGCTTGAATACGACTCCGGTAGGATCGTATTCGTGATAAATTTCTTCGGCGGGACTGCGAAGAAGAAAGAACGGGAATAACAGGTCGAAAATTGAAGAAAAAAAAAAAACAAAAGAAATACGCATCTGTATGTTCTCGAATAATTTTGTGTGCTCACATTTTTGCGATTTCCGGTGCCAAACTTCCCTCGCCGCTCGTGGGTACTCCCCATGCTATGTTCTTGGCAACTTTTTGAACTACGCTGTGATAATGCCTCTGGAATTATAAATAAAAAAAGTAAATAATTAAATGAATAAATAAATAAATAAGATAAATAGGATAAATAAGATAAATAACATAAATAAGATGATAAAGAATATGGAGGTCGAATTCCTCAACTCGTTTTTTCTGCAGAATAGATAAACGATAGCGTTATGCATAGGGATCTAGTTGATTTAAGGATGTATGAGCACAAGGTGGCGGGAAATAAGCGGAAACGTGGGCGCGGGTGAGCGCGGTGAGCGAGGGGCACGCATGAAACAAGAGAGAGTCGGACCGCTCATTATGCGACACACGCGAAAAATTTCCTTAAAATCGATAATTGTATGTCAAAAGGGTCGTTAACCCGCATTTTTTATGGAACGTATGTAATCGTGATAGTTTTCTGAACATTTAACAGTTTTAATATTGATCGTATCTGATCGTGAAAGATACGAATTTCTGTTTCAAAGTTTCGTCAGCCCAGAATTCGTGTATGGCGTGGGATAAATATCTTGATTTCACGAATTAATTACTCGCGCAAAAAGTCGTTGACCCACTTTGAAATTTTGCAGGTTTTATCATATACACTTCTGCTACACCATATAAAAAATTCAGATTTTTATATGATCGTGAAGCTAGTGCTCATACATCCTTAGGTGAATCGTTTTTTTTTTTTTGTTTAAAAATTCGTTACGAATTTCGTTAAAAAAGGGGGAGAAATCGTTTTCTTTTGTTTTCTTGTAGCTGCGCTTTTTTTCGCGTTTTTTTCTTTTCTTTCGCGTATGCGCTTATGCAGCTACAGTGATTCGAGGTACATCACGGATTTTTATTAAATTGTATCTCTTGTTTGTAAAATCCCAATGTACTCATGCAATAATAAATAATAATAATAATATACGGAACTAGATTTTTTTTTAAACTTTGTATCGATAATCTTTTATATTTGTCAAATTTTTCGTCGTTTACCTGCAAAGCGACAATTTCCCACAAAGCCGTACAATGAGCGTTACAGTATTCCGGCTCTTCGAGCTCCGGCTGATAAAAACCATCACCGGCGTTCGCATCCGTGTCGAGCAATATATCGCAACTTTTGCCAAGTTGCATTATCGATTTTATGATCCCGAGAATGGCAAGCGATCCATTGTGCTGCAACTGAAGGGCAATCGTTGCGATTCTCTTGATAAATGCGGTCATGCGATTTTGGGTGACTCGCTTGCGTCTGTGAATGAGAACCTCGACGAGGATATTGATGATTATCTCGGTGTCATCGTGATTCTTGCCCGCGTGTATCGTCAGCAAATTTTTATACAGATGAGAATAAAATCTGAAAACGAAAGGGAGAATACGACAGTGAGTTTCAAAAGTTTTATCGAACCGAGTTATGAGAATTCAATGGAATTAAATAATTTTTGTTGTTTCTTTCCTCCATTCTCCAAGTCGACTCGAGAAATTTTCAAAACTCGAATTGACCAAACTAGCATCGAGAATTTTAAATTTCGATATTTTAAGGTTTTTGTTCTTTTTAAATGGGCAACAAAATGAAAAAAAAAAAAAAATTTCGTCCTCGACGATATATATCATACTCCCTTGACCGGGAGAGGATTATATACAATCATAAAAATGGCAGATAATAAAATAAAAATGAATATATTTTTGAGGAAAAGGAAAAAAAAGTGAATGAATGAGAATTGAAAAATCGCCAACCTGTACGGATCGATATTCAAAGCCGAGCCTTGTCCCGATAATATCGCAAAGACCGTTTGAATGCAATGCAATTGTTCTCTCTGGCCCAAATTTCCATTCTCCATCAGGCCATTTATCACGTTAACCAAATCCTGATAAAACTCGAGATTAATGCAATGAGCAAATTTCGCCAATCCCTCGAGGCATACCGACAATATTTTGCTGCTCGGTGCTTGCTTCAATATACGAAAATAAATCGTGAATACGACACTCGTTATTTCCGTAAGAATTTTTTCTCTCCCCTCTTTGCTCTCCTCCGCCTTCGTTTCCAGCATCTCCTTCTCGATTTGCTCCAATTTTTTGCTCTTCTTGCGTTCCCGCTTGCTCAGCGCGAGAATTCGCTGCTTGTGACTCATGAGCCTCTTGCTCCTCGACTCCTCGTCGCGCTCCTTGTCGAGATCGATGTCCTTGATGCGAAGCGCCAAAAGTATCGAGATCACCTCGGCGTGAACCGTGTGACCGCGCAATTTTACGTACTGATTTATACGACGAACTATCTGAAATTGTAGAAACATTTTTTTTTTTTTTAGCTGCATCAACGAAAAAAAAAAAAAAAAACAAAAAATTGACCTTTTTTCAAATTAAAAGCTTTCCGCCAGAGTTAAATTTTGAAAAAATCGATTTTCTTTCGTTTTGGCTGCATTTCTCGAGAGTTTCTCGATCAAGAGTGGCAAAAGTATGTCGACTCACGCTCAGTGACAATTCGCCGCGTTTGTCGTCCTTGAAAATTTGCATTATGCACTTTGCGATTTTTTCCCTGACGCTCGGTCTCTTGTTGTCGAGGAGGAGCAACAAAAAATTTGCTATGTTTATGGAAAAATTGAAATACGGATTCGCGAGGAGAAGATCGCACATGCAATCAACGGCGAGCTCGCCAAGCTGAATATCACGCTCGCCGATTATTCGCGTATCGCCTTTTCTTTTTCTCAGCTTGCCGCCCATTTTTTCCAATTTTTGCAGATACCGCTTGTAGCTTCTCAGCAGTACGGCCTCGTAATTTTGTAGCTTGAATGTTTCCTTCTTGACTGTAGGCGAAACGGAAAAAATTTTTTTTAAATATATTTAACAAACGAATTGACGTGGAAAAAAATTTGAGAAATTTAAATTTTCCGGCATACATTTTATGCCTTCCGGTTGAATCTGCGTTATGTTGTAAGACGGCAAGAGATCCTTGAAGACCTCGAGGAGAGAAACCGCGGCGAGTTTTCTCACGGTTATATAGACCTCGGGATTAATCTCGTCCATGAGCTCCAGAAGTATCTTGAAATTTCCTGATTTTATTTCGGGATTCTCCAGCAGACCGCTGGACAAGAGGCCGATCTTGAAACGTCGAGATTTCAATATTTCCTCCCGGCAGGCCAACAATTCGGCTGTGGATACCGGAGCTATTTCGGGGCCTTTATCCTTCACCTGCGAAAGAAACGACGAGATTTGCAAAGTTATTCTTCCCTAAGCCCCGGGAACAGAGGGGGCAGGGGGGGGGGGGGTAAAATTTTACCCGAGAAGTCAATTCTGAAATGGCTTCGGTGTCGCTGTTTGCCGATTCTTCGTTCTCTTCCAATTTCAAAGGTTCGACGGGCTCTTCTTCCTCTTTTACATCCTCCGTCGTGACTCTACTCTCGATAATGCCATCCTTCGTTTTTACCGGCAAGAGAAGACGAAGCTTCTTGGCGCCGGCTTCTCCGGTTTCCTTAAAAACATCCTCTTCGTACTTATCCTCCAGAGCCGATTCCTCTTTCTTTCTCTTGGCCTTTCTGCCTTTTCCCAAATCCGGCCTGCAATGAAAAATTATTCAAAATTATCATATTCACGCATTCAAAATTATTAATATTTATTCATTTTCATTGTTCTTTGATATTTTTTTTTTTTTTTTCGACACAATAGACAAATACGCGAATTAACGAATAAATTTTTTTTTTTTTTTTTAATCCTGATATCAATTTCGTCATGAAGCTTCGTTGCTTGAATAAAATAAATAAATGTAAATATAATTTCGTAGGGGAAACGATAAAAATGAAATTCTCACTCGTTCAATCTTATTTGCTTCAACAAATGATAAGACTTGTTCGATATAGCGTCCCGTAAGAATTCCAAATCATCCTTCTCTACCATTCCCATCATATCTTCACCATGATCGCTCTCTTCCTCCTCGACGCGCTCCTCCGGCTTTGGAGCGCTTGCCTTTTGTACTTGTTTCTTTTGCTTTCCGTGTCTCTTTGTTTTAAGCTTACCCTGCTTCGCTAGCTTGGTTTTCGTCTGATTGTTTCTCTTAACTTTGCTGATCTTCGATTGTTTCTTTTTCTGCGATCGACGGTCGTGATATATTTCGTATAATTACGGAATAAATTCAAATATCGTAGAAATCTTTTGCTTTTTTTTTTTTTTTTTTTTTTTTTTTTAGTAAATAAATAATTTAGCGAAACTTATTCCAAGCTTGTTTCACCTGATTCATGAAGAATATTAAAATAAAAAATGGACCATTGTAACGAATTTTTTTGCAAAAAACACGTAATTGCGATAAATTGTTGAATCTCTATGAAAAATTATAGATTTTTTTATTCTTTTCGACATGAAATATCGAAAATTTTCTTGATGAAACATTTACAGAGAATTCTTGAAGCGAGAGGACATTTTTTTTCAACAAATCACTAATAATTACAATGAAAATCATTCGAATTGTCTCGTACGGGTAAACAGATAATTAGGTTATGTGAATTTCGAACTATCGAACGTGACGTAATTCAAGTAATACGAATCGTCAATCAACATCGTGAGAATACTTACAGCCATGTTTGTTTAAATTTTATCTTGTAACGATTATTTAACAAATATTATCACGTCAAACTTCACGTTAAAAATCGCATGTACGCTCACGTGGCTGCATATATATACATTTAAATAATGTTCATGATTCATGGTTATATAGTCGGGATTCGTATCCTGGAAACCACGGTTTTGTAAAAGTTACTAGAAACTAGAATCATTGCTTGTTGACGCATCACGATAGGTGGCGCGCTATGTTTTGTCCCACAACTTTGACCGAAGAACCCAAACTTGTTTTCCCTTTGACCTTTGACTGAACCGTTGACTGAAGATATCTTCAGTCAACGACTGAACCTTTTGAGTCAAAGGACTGAACGTTTGTCGGGAATTTAAAACGCTGGCACACGAGCGTACTGTTCGCACCATATATGACTTATAATTGACTTGATTTAATATAATAAGATTACGATATCATCCCCCTCTGTCTTTTTTATTTTCTATTTTCGCCAAAATACCAGCAATGGCTAACAATGACTAACGGAGACTAAGAAAGCGAAAGCTCTTTGTTGGTCTCCGTAGCACAATGACGAAGAGAATGTTAGATGGATTTAGCACACAGCTCTGGAACGAGACTCTTTGTCATTGCTGGTATTTTGGCGAAAATAGAAAATGCCTTCGCTACCCTCAATTTCGTAATTACTTCCGCTTTGTTTTTTTTTTAATCCCGTTTAATTTTAGTTCCCAAAATTTGTTAGATAGGTTTTGAGACCGCGTTTCCATCGATGGAGTTGGGAAACCAATTTATGTAAAATTGGCTCACATAAATATGCACTTAGCATATACCAATTTTCGCCGTCTCGCATGAAAAATTTTGTCGATAGTAACGATGTGACAATAATCATTAATATATGCATCATTGAGGCATATTTCGTGATAACTATTTCCCCAAAAGCTTTTCAATAAAATTTGATTCTTCCAGGAGAAACAGCCCAATCCGTGAATATTACGAGATATACTTTGCTCAAATTATTTTTATTAAAAAATGTAGCGTTACTTTTAAACTATACTTTTTTGTTTGTTTCATTTTTGGATAATTTGGCGTACTCGTTGGCGGCCCAGGCTTGCGAGCTTGGATTTTGCATAATTAAAATTTACTCCGAGGCCTAGATTCAATAGGATATATATATTTTTTTTACAAAAAGCTTTACAGTTCTTCAAGAACAAAGGCTTACACATTTTTGTATATATTATATTACACACGATTCCGCTATTCGGAGACGTATTCACTTGGAGCAATTCCTCCGAATGATTTTTGAGAGGAAAAAAAAAACGAACAAAAAAATTGACGTCATTCGAACAAATGAACAAATTCCTGTATGAATTTTTTTTTTTTTTTTTTTTTCAATTTACCGTACGAGCCCAGTCAAATAGACGATAAAATTCCGTCAGATCGTAGTTACGTCGCTCAATCCATTCTGGGACATTAGCTGATGCATTGCCAATTGCACACGGAGCTCCACACAGGCATCCCTCTCCTCAATAATGCTGCGTATGAGGGTCGTCAATTTTTTCTACAAATATGAAAATTTAATAGTACATTGGGATCGAAGATTGAAAAATTACTATTAAAAAAAAAACACAAATTATATCAATAATAATGATCGTGTATGTATATTTAGTATATAGATATTTTTATATCTATATACTAAAGTCACGATTTTAGAGTTCTTTTTTTTTTTTTTAAAGACTGTGCAGGCGTGCGCTAATGGTGCCGCCTCGATCTTTTCTCGTCATTTCGTTGAAAGTATTGTAAACAATTGTTTGTTTATCCTAGGGAAGAGGATTTTACTTAAAACTCCTCTGGGTAGTTATATACAAATATATATACTTTTTGGGTGGGTCTGTAATCATCTCGGGCGAGTCTCTCGTATAATCACGATCGAACTTCACGTACCGGTAAGTTCGTTTGATCGTTTAATTATACTTCGATTCTCGCCCTCGAGAGTACAGATGTAGCCCTTTAGAGCTTAGAAAACAAACAATTTTTATGTATATAAAAATTATATATTATATTAATTATATATATATATATATATATATTAGTGTTTCAAAAAAAAAAAAATTTGATTTTTCATGCTCCCACCCCTCAAAACTTGAGTTTTGATGAAAAAAAAACATCCTCGCGAAGAGGGAGCTCTGTAGCTTAAGTGGAAGCCGCCGCTCATCGGACGTTTCTAATTGTAACAGACAATTAACGTCTGTGACGAACTTTTTGTAAGGAACAATTTCAGACCATGAGGATTGTATTTCGAATTAAGAAAAAAATATTTCATTGAATAAACTTTTGTTTATTCCTAATTTCTAATTTTTTATAAAAAATTTTAAACAATTTTAAGTTGAACAGCTTTGTCCGACACCATCGTGTTCCAAATGAAAATTTAGATCGATTTTATTCATAACAATAACTTTGCAATTTAAAATTGTTTACAAACTGTCATAAACAATTCGTATTCTGGTGAAATTTTTTTTCGTAATAATTTTTTTTTCTTGTCTCAAATACGTACTCCATGGTTCTTTATTCTCTTGCTGAATTAGGAAATCATTAGTCTCAGGGAAGATAGTATACGAGCAAATTTATTCACTTTTAACAATTTTTTCGCTACGACTTTATGCAAAAAACGCAAAATGTCATTTATTTATTTATTTTCGGTAAATATCGATGCCAACGACGCTTTTTTACACGTGACATACGTTTTTCGGTTGAAATCAGCGACTAAAAGTATATACTGAGCTTGAACTTTATCCTTAGTTAAGAATGAATTAAATTCCGCGCACAAAGCTACTTTTCGTTCAGCACTTATCGTTTACAACTTCGAAATCATTGAAGGCTCTTTTTATTTGAAATAAAATCTCCATGGTCTCACATTTTTTCTCCCAAAAAGTTCGTCATAGACGTTAATTGGCTGTTATAATTAGAAAAATCCAATGAGCGGCGGCTTCCACTTAAGCCGCAAAGCTCCCTCTTCGCGAGGATGTTTTTTTTTTCATCAACACTCAAGTTTTGAGGGGTGGGAGCATGAAAAATCAATTTTTTTTTTTTTTTTTGAAACACCCTAATATGCATATATATTATTATATGTAATATTGAAGGAAAAAAATGAAAAATTGAAAAAATATATAAAATATAAAACATTTTTATAAATATATAAATATATAAATATATATATTTAAATCTCGTAATCGAGCTTCTATACCATACCTCGAGCAATTGATTCTCCTTCCCCAATTGTATCATCGCAGTTATTTCCGCCTCGTTCGGCGAGTGCATTATCTCTCTTGGCTTTGATTTTTCCGGTCCTTTTTCCGCAATCGTCTCCGCCAGCCTCCTTATTTCGTTTCTCTCTTGGGCTATTCGCGATTTCAGCTGTGACTGCATATTCAATAATTCCTCGTGTATCAAACACTCGCGAACTTTGTCAATCGTATTTTCCGGACTCGGAGCTGCCGATACTGTAAGTTATAAATTATTTGGAAAAAAAAAAGAAGAGATGCACAGAATCAATGTGCCCGGAAATGATTCGACTCGAGGAATTTCAACATTTCCTTTTTTTAACAAAATAACAATTTCTTCAATCAAAGGCACTTAATAAAAATTACAGATTTTCATGTATTATGTGATAAAATATAAAAATAAATACGAGGAAAAAAAAAAAAAATCCACCTTTTTCATCGTCCTTCGGTGATTCGAGAGCTTCAACGTGTTTCGACGATTTTACAATGTGAATCGGAGTCTCGCTCGTCGCGTCAACGGTATCGTTGCCGTGTAACGAATTTTTTCTCTCGTTCGCGGCGACATCGACGCTACAATCAGAGGCTCGTATCTTCTCTCTCGTATCCTCATCTCTCGTATCACCAACTTCCGTCTCGTTTTTCATCGAATTCATTGAAGCTCGATGCGACTCGAGCTTAATCTGACTCGCGTCGCTCTCCGAGCGTGTCTTGGTTCTCGTTTCACGCTGAATCTCGTCGTGGCACTTGACCTCCTCGTCGAGACTCTTACGTGCCGCACCCTCGAGTTTCCGTACGGTTTTGTATTTTCTCTGCGCGCGCGAGAAACGATGAAATTCGCGAGGAGAGAAGAAGAAAAAAAAAAAACAAAAAAGCAAAAAAAAAAAAAAAGAGAATCAGAAATAATTATAGCGTTTTAATTCGTACCTTAAGCTGTGTTATTATACGTTGAACTTCCCACAATTGTTCCTCTCGCGATTTCGTCACGAAACCATCGTTCATTTGCGCGTGAATTTGCGACAGCAGAGACTCCTGTTTCGCCAATTCTTCGGCAATTTTATCACCTCCCTCCGGCCAATTTATACTTCCCGATGGCAACGGCGGAACGTATTTCGTTAATTTTACATCCGGAAACAGGGCTTTGCAATGAAACAAAAGTGCGAGCAACAAACGATGGCTCATCTGTAAAACTGGACTCAGTGTCATCGCGACAGTTTGGGCATTCATTTTCGTTGTTTTTTCCTGCGATAATACAAAAATATTGCGAATCAACGAGAACGTTGGCGATATAAATTCGAGAGCAACGATACACGCAAACTTCGACTCGCGGATCTCTCGGGTCTCGTTACTTAGCGAAAAAGTACATAAATAAATTGACAAAATTTTGAAATTAAGCCGTAAATTGGTGAGAATATTTTTTTTTTTTTTTCTGTAAAACAAAAAAAAAATTAATAAATACCCTGGCTGTTATATGATCGAGATGAAGCGTGACCCAGGCGAGAAGAATTCTATTGCACTCGGGCAGCTGTTTGGTCAATTGGGCCAGCTGAGTTTCTCGCTGCGCCAGATCCTTCGACGATGCTGCCTGCTCGAAACGCGATATTACTTCGCTACTCTCGAGAACGGGTTCCGGCAATTCTCTGAAAAAAATTGAAATATCCTTTTTGGATTGAAGAGAGAGAGAGAAAAAAAAAAAAGGGGGGAAAATTTCAAAAGAAAAACGAAAATAGAATCTCTCGCGTTGCCTCACTTCGTTGTCTCGTCTCATTGACAAAGTTGCGAGCGAGTTTTTGAATATTCGTTTTGTTTTTTGTTTTTTTTTTTTTTGTTTTTTGTTTTTTGTTTTTTGTTTTAATTCGTCAAAATTACATACCTAAGAAAAAGTATCAGCAAGCTCGTGGCTACGGTAGGCTCGACCTCGGACATATTTACGGGCTCACGTTGATTGTACAACTTTTTCAGATGTTGAACTTTTGATTTAACGCCGGGAACCCGGTACAGGCCTTCGGTGTTCATTCCCGATTCTTCGACGCAATCGATCGAGTCTCGAACGACCAGAGGAAGCTCAACGCCATCGTGGCATCGACCTCTCTCGACCGCAAGATGCAAACTCACCCCGAAGATCGGTTGTGCCTCTGGGGGGAAAAAAAAAGCCAAAAAAAAAAAAAAAAACAAATCTAATGAGCAAAATTGATCTATTCTTAAACTCGTATTAAAAATTTTCACGAAATTATACGATATATTTATCATTTTGCGATATCTTTTATTGTATTGATAAAAATGGTAGCCATTGGGACGAAAAAAAAAAAATATAATTTTTTCATTATCAATACAGCGTAAAAATAAAAATAAAAGTTGAGGATTAATGAAAAAAAAAAAAAAGAAAAAAAATGATGAGATTTTTACCACCAATATCCAGAGCCTCGTCCGCGTGTTTGCTCTTCTTGCGATCTTTCAGCTTGTGCTTCGATTTGTCCTTGTCCTTGTCCTTGCGCTTCTCCTTGTCAACGTCTCTCTCATCTTTGTCACGTTTCTTCTTTTCCTTATCCTTGTCGGCCTCCTTATCCTTGCCATCTTTCTCGCGTGATTTCTCGCGTTTCTCCTTCTTGGATGGAAACTTGAAGGCTTTCGTCTTCTTGGATTTCGATGGACTTCTAAAAAATTTATTTTCTATTCGTAGAAAAATTATGCACGAACCCGCCGAGACTCTCAAGCTGCGAATAACATATTTTTTGTTTTTTTTTTTTTTTTTTTTTTTTTGTTTCAATGGCGTAGAATCACATACGGGAATTGTTTACGGCCATTATGAGAGCTCTGACGATAAAGTACAAATTTACAATGCACGCTGCTATCAGTAGGAGCAAAATTACGAAATCCTGGAAGTTTTGTATCGTTCGATTTTCAGTCATGGTCGACGAAGCGAGAACTGGGTTTGCGAAATTTACTGTGCGCTCCGTGCATAGCTCAATTCGGAGATAGAGGCGAATCAAATTAATAAGCTCTCGCTAATTACGTCCGAGCATTCGGGGTACAGAATGAAGTGCGTTGGAGGAATGAACGATCGTCGATGAATGACTAGTAGAATCGATGAGATTCGCCGAACAGTAAAATAGAAACGGTTTCAATTGGTTCTTCGATACCGCCTGACTTTTTGCGATAAATTATTCATCTCATCTCAATTTCAGCGCTAAGTTTGCGCACGATTATATAACTGCCGGATATTTAAGGTATTCATGATCGACATTGTTGCGATAAGATTCATCGAACAGTAAAATAGAAACGGTTTCAATTGGTTCTTCGATACCGCCTGACTTTTTGCGATAAATTATTCATCTCATCTCAATTTCAGCGCTAAGTTTGCGTACGATTATATAACTACCGGATATTTAAGGTATTCATGATCGACATTGTTGCGATAAGATTCATCGAACAGTAAAATAGAAACGGTTTCAATCGGTTCTTCGATACCGCCTGACTTTTTGCGATAAATTATTCATCTCGTCTCAATTTCAGCGCTAACTTTGCGTACGATTATATAACTGCCGGATAATCAAGGTATTCATGATCGACATAGTTGCCGAGTGTCGAATGAAAGGGAAGAAAAGCCATAGAATGTTTTCCAGCTTTATTATTTTTTCTGCTTTTGTACGACATACATGACCTGATATCGTTTCTGGCTGTTTCAATGTTTTTATATTGAATTAATATTAAGATTTTTGTGAAATCCAAAAAATAATAACGATTAACGAATTTTCAAGCAAAAATTTAATCCAAACATTATGAAAATTTTCAAAAAGCTTTGTAATTCTTTGTTACATGTTCGCGATACTCGTTCAAACTTTCTGTGCAATTTTATTCTACGCTATTCGCTTCTTTTTCTTTTCTATGCTCGTTCAAATCATACGATCCATTCGCGCTAATTTATTATTTACGACGCTCTGTACTTTCGCGTTATTCCGTCATTCGATAAACGTTCAGTCACGTAAAATATATAATTAATACGAAATAAACAAAAAATAAAGATAAATATGAAATGTGTGGAAATTTTCTTTTTTAAACGAGTCAAAACTATTTGCCGCTGAATTTAAGGAATTGGAAGCAAAAAATACGTTACTTTGTTTCTTGATCCTCGTCCGGGGAGCTCTCGCCCTCCAGAGTCGCGTATCCTCGATCTTTTCTATCCTTCTTGTCCTTGCGCTTTCCACCTAGCAATTCTTTCTTCGAGTGTTTCTCGTGACTGGCCTCGTCGCTGACTGCTCAGACAGCCAACAAAAAAACTACCGTCACTAGTGTCATTATCGTTTACAAAAAATGCTACTAATTTTTTTTTTTTTTTTTTCTGTTTACGGAATCGTAGCCGAAATTTAATTCGTCAGAGACAATGTGATGAATACAATAGAGAAAGTAATAGCAATAGTAATAATAAAGAAAGTTTGAGTAATTTTTTTTGTTTTTTTCATTAATTCTGCCCAATATACGCAGCTGATTTGGTTTTTCGAGGTTACGTCATCTAACGTTCTGTCAGACGTCAAATGTGTCAGTGAATCGTTTAACAATTCAGTTATTTAAAATATGCGAGGATACTTACAATCGCTTTCGTTGCTTTTCCGGGCTGACTCTGACGCGTAGAGCCCCGGAAACTCCTTCTCAACGTCCGGACTCTCAAAGTCCATATCCTACGCAAAACTTTTATCTCTCTCGCACGCTCGCGTCGTTTGACGTTTTTATCAGAATATACATGCATATATATATATATACAGCGTTCCCTGCCAACGATGCTCCATTGATTTTTATTTCACGTAGGGGTCTACGACTGGAAACCGCTGATGATAATTAAGAGTCATCGAGCGAGGGCATACGAAGCGCCAAGTGGCAATAAACGAACTAAAAATTCCCTAGATGTTTATATTCGAAGTGTAGCCGAAAATACAATAGTATTCCACAATTAAACATAACAGATAAATTAGTTCGACTTGTAAAATATACGCTCTGGTCCTCTGCTCCGTGGAATTTTTTTTTTCGAGGCACAATAAATTATCGAAAATTCGAGGCGGTTGTCGTTTGCCACGACGCTTTTCTCACCAACTGACAAGTTCATTTTATTATTAATTTCACGCACAGCTGCCACTCTCTATCGGACCAGAGCGTATTTCTCGCCACTTCACTGCACTTTTTAAAAATATTTCCAACCGATTTCGTTGAGAAACGAAGTAATCATATCGAATATTGTATCGGAGACGCCAAGTCCGTGCTCACGGCTATATGACAGTACGTGCTATGTATTTCACAGTTCCGGCTACTAACGCCAGGTTCGCTAGTCACGGTTGTCGGTAAGAGCGGAGAAGCAGCAGTGATGGCGTAAGCGTAAAGTCAGCCCTGAGATAAAATAAGCTTTGAGGGTCAATGGGGGCGATCGGGGCCTTTCATGAAACATGCACCGCCCTGTAAAATTTACATCCTACCCTATCGACATCCGTTACTTTTTGCTGAATGCATTGGTTGACACATCCGCCGCAAGCGACGCTAACTTCGACATGCATTTTCTTCAAATTTTTCCGCGTGAGGCGCTACCCTCGATTCTGAGTTGGTCACGTGTGCTCGATGACTCTTAAGCATGAAAGTAAAATGATCTGTCGATGTGTCGATCACCATCGATCACGATCATCACACGATTAGCGGATTAGTCACCGCGGGAGTGGATGCGCCAGATGGCGCTTCGAAATCCAGAAATTAAAATCTTTGAAAATGCGCTGCATTATTCACCACACTTCGTGGTAATTATATTATATATCAACTGTTATAGGGTTGAATGACGAGTTTTATTGGTTTTTTTTTCGTCGAATAAATCATTTTTATTTTTGATAACTTTTCATGTCGTGGGATTGCCTGCGATAAATTTTTATTAAGATATCGCTTTTTTTTCAATCTATTGAGAAAAACTTTTTTGTTTTATGAACGAGCTAGGGTTGGGGATATATAGATGTCACTCCAAAATGGATAGTGAAATTTTGAATGGAGTTTAATTAAAAAAAAAAGCTCTGCGGTCGATCATTTATCAAAATTAAAGGTATCGAGTTTTTATTTTTCCATTTGTGTAGAGGTCATACACGTTTCTGTTCCTTCAAGATCAAATGATACTTTCTCGTGCATCTATATATTGTCAATGGAGGTTTTTTTTTCCTCCAAGATCGGTGATAGTATTATTTTCAGCAGGGAATATGGATCATCATATACTTGTTCACTTTGAAATTTGAATGCTTCTACTCGTAGGCAATTAAATATGCATCGTCATATATATAATATATACAACTTTCAAGTATTCTTGGCGGCGAGTTGAATTGCGTTTCGTTACAAAATCCGAGTACCTTACGATTTTTTGCAATCGATCGAGTACGCATACGGTGCAACGAGCACAAAATCTTGTTACCGGTCGACCTTGGACGCATATTTTTTTTTTTCTTTTTCTTTCCCTTAATTATACTGCGTATGTTTCCCCGAGCTGCATGCACATTCATACGCTCGTTCTCTACCGTTGACTTGATGCTTACGCGCCTTTAATCCCCACCACACGCGCGGTGTGCCAAGGGATACAAAAAATGTCTCCCGCACCGGATTCAGTTAACGATCATCATTGATTAACACCGGATCATATCGATCGAGCACGACTCGCGGCTGGAAAATTTTTATTTTCGAGAAAAATAAAAAAAATATTTACCAAATTTAAAAATAAATAATCGTGGACATTTTTTTCAGGTAAATCACAAGTTTTTAAAACGGATTAATGTAAAAATGAAATGGTATTGAAGAAATCGATAATATAAAATTAATTTTTTTTTCAAACTAAAAAAGTACTTTGATCTTGATTTTTTTTTTCAAATTTTGACTTCCAGTGTGATTGAGTTTTTGTTTGCATGAAGTTGAGAAAAAGAGATCTCGAGTGAATGTGCCAACAGTACTTTATTCAGATAAATAATTAATTTAAATGCTTTATTCAGATAAATAATTAATTGAACTATATGAACACTAAACTGTATAGGTAAATGCAAAATTGTAAAAATTTAAATAAAATTGAATTGAAAAAATCGTAAAATTTTGAGATCCTTCGATGCGGATTATAGGTGTGTGGGGATAGAAAAAATTCGTTGGATAAAAAGCAAAAGAGTATATTATATATTTTTGATGGAATTATTGTTTGATATAAAATTGATAGGTTGAATCATCAAAACCGGTAAAAAAAAGTTTTTATATTTACGTCACAAAGCAACCGTTACCCGAACGAACGGTCGTTCAACCTGCTTACATCACAATTAGTACAAAACACTCCCATATATATATATATATATATATCGACCTTGGCCTCTTAACGTTGCTAAGAGAGACTTTTCGTCTCACTAATATGCTCCGTCAACCCCCTAACAGAAAAAAAAACTATTCAGAACGGTAAAAACAAAAATACTATAGTTATAATTAGTTATAATTGATGTTCCAATAATGACGATACATAATATAGTTACTATATTGCCAACTTTATAAACCCAGTAGTAATTTTTTGCCTCCCCAAGATCTGCTCTTTTTGTCAGTTTGCATTTAAAAAAAATAAAAAATAATTAAAAGAGTCGGTCAGCTTTATTGGTTCTTTAAAAAGTAAAAAAAAATTACTGTCGAAATATAATCAAAATTTTTTTTATTCACAGAATTCTTTATTATCTATTTTTCCAAACATATATCAAGGATTAAACAGAGCATCCTCCAATCAACAGCGCATGCAACGATAAAACGAATATAAACAAAAGAATACCAAGAAGATTCGCATACACATATAGCCTTCCTCAAAGTCACCTTGGGGACGTTAAAGTTCGCTATTTTCCATTCCAGCGAGGATTTCAATATATTCGTAAATCAGAGAGGCCTCAAGAATAATAAACACGCGAAGAAAAACAATTATGCTCTTATTTCTTTTTCTCTCGTTCGTTCTTCTCATCGAAAGATCCTCGAGCACAATACCGCTCGGTATATTGAAGGAAATTCATGATTTTTACACGAATTATCCACCACTACCGCCATCACCACCGTGGGGTATTCTCGGTGACGTTGAAAGTCCGCTTAGCGAGTACGATTTTGTGATAATAGGTGCGGGCTCGGGTGGCTCCGTGCTCGCAAATCGTTTGACCGAATTAACACAATGGAACGTATTGTTACTCGAAGCCGGTAAGGACGAGAATTTCCTCAGCGATATTCCTCTTCTTGCGCCAGCTATACAGTTAACGGATTATAATTGGGGCTACAAGAGTGAGCCTAGCGAAGCGAGTGATGGCAGCAGCAGTGGTGTAAACAAAAGTTCAGCTGGTTATTGTTTGGCAATGATCGAGGATCGTTGCAATTGCCCTCGTGGCAAAGCAGTTGGTGGCACATCGGTGATAAATTTTATGATATATTCGCGTGGCTCGAGAAACGATTATGACAATTGGTCGAATCTTGGAAATCCTGGCTGGTCGTACGACGAATTATTACCATATTTTTTGAAATCCGAGAACGCGCGCTTTAACGCTAATTTGCCGGGGATCGATGCTAATGACGACAAGTATCATGGTAAAAATGGATATCTCGATGTAACGACATCGCCGTATGTCTCAAAATTGCGAGAACCGTTTCTCAGGGCCGGCGAAGAAATGGGTTATCGAATCGGTGATTACAATCACGAGGATCCCATGAGTTTTGGAATTGCCCAAATGACTACGCGTAATGGTCGACGTTTGAGTGCGAGCAAAGCTTTTTTGAGACCAATTAGAGAACGAGCAAATTTGCATCTGACGAAACAGGCGAGGGTGACGAAAATTGTCATTGATCCGATCACGAAAATTGCAATCGGGGTGGAATTTCTCAAGAATAGAAAAAGGTGAGTTGCGCGCGATATTCATTGAAAATTTAAAGTATTCTGCTGGGGACTACTTCGGTTTCTCAGAAAGAAAAATAATGAATAACTTGAGGTTGGACGAAACGTGTGAGTTTTTAGAATATAAATGAAATCGTGAATTTTTTTTTTATTTCAAAATTTAATTGATTTGTCAGCATTCAGAAAAGTAATAATTTCAGGATTTTTTTTATCTATGTTGACATTTTTTCCATGGCTTTGTTCATTAAAATCGATAAAAATCATCAAATTCTCTGGTTAAAAGAAAATTTGATTCAGGCGTAAAATAAAAGATATTAATTTCCTCAAACAAAAAAACGTCCAATTTCTCACCATTTCATGAAACATTGTAAAAACGAATTGAAGAAAAAAAATATTGACTCTATAAAAAAAATTCCAAGAGCATTTTTTTTTAATATTTATTTTTATTTTAAATATAACATGTATCAATTTTTTTAGTATCATTCGAGCATTTACGAACGTATTATTTAAAAAATCAGTAATTACAATCCACAAAAAAAAATGCACCTGTTACATTGAAAAAAGCATTGTTGGCGCATTTTTTTCCCTACAATTTGTTATTCATTAATTATTTTATGATAAGAGTCTTTGCGATTCCATATGTTTTTTTGTGCTTCATCAAATAAATGACTGTTCTTTTGGTTCATTTAATTAAACAAAAATCCATAAAAACTAAGTATTTATTTCAATTTTTTTTATTTCTCATGGAACGCAAAAGAGAAATAATAATTTGGATTGAGGAATAATAATATGCCAGCTGTTTAAAAATTATTTCGAGTAATTTTTATTATTGTATTGTAAGTTTTTATTGACTCCCTTCCGGGCTGCAAGTTTTTTTACCAAGGTTTTCTCCTTCTTACATTTACGATTTTCAATTTTCTCTTTTCTATATAATATAATCTAACTCCCCACACGGCACAATATATTTCAGAAATATATCAAAAATGTTTCAACGTTTCAGATTTCATAGCATAACTTGAAAATATTTCTAAAATGTACCTGAAATATGTCAATTGCAATATAACATTTTCGATATTTCTGAAGTTTATCTTAAATATGTCGAATGCAGTACAACATTTTTAATATTTCGGAAATATTTCTGACATACGCAATTTGCAATATAACATTTTTCATCTTTTGGAAATACTTCTGACATATACAATTTGCAGTATAGAACATTTTCTGTACTTCCGAAATATTTCAGACATATTTAAAATGGCACATAACATTTTTATCATTTTGCAAATTTTTTGTCGAGCCTCAAGTGACAATTTGACATTTTAATCTGCAGTATGATTATTCATAATCAAATTCGATACAAAGTTCAAAATATACGTATACATATATTATATATATACATAATTTCCACACAACACGAAACATTTCAGAAATATGTTTCGAAATATTTCAATGTTTCAGATTCACAGTGTCTGAAATATATCAATTGCAATATAATATTTTAAATATTTCTGGAATATATCATTCTCAGTATTTTGGAAAGGTTCCGGAAACTTATCGATTGAAACACAAAATTTTCGGAATTTTCGCGACGTTTCAGGATATAATATACACTGGAAATCGCTTAACTGCCCGCCGGTTAACTGCACCCTCAACAGCTCTTTCTCCGCCACACGGACAGACGTATAGGAGACGGTTAACTGCCCGATTTCCCTCTCCTATCCGCCCTAAAGCGGGCAGTTGAAGGAATTCCAGTGTAACATATGAATATATTATATTTTGAAACATTTTAGAATTTTTTATCCACCATATTGGATTCGACACATTCAATTTTGTAATTTCGTCCAAAACCGACATGGTTATACTAAATAAAGGATGGAAGACGGAACGCACCACCATCCATTGAGTAGCTCCCAAAACATACAACTGATCAAAGTATTCTCTGGCGTGTCAAATACATGATATTAATTGCCAAAGTTCATATAAACAGTTGATAGCGTAGTGGGTATATCGTGTTAGATAGATAGGTAGAATAGGTACGTAGGTCGCGGGTTTCGAGTCCCCGTCGAGGAGAATAAAAATCCTATCGAGAAATCCGTGCGGGATTTTTTTTTTTTTTTTTTTTTCCAGTGTAACCGTTCTATGACCTATAACAACGACAAAATAATATGATGAAATAAAAAATTCGAAGATGTAACTAATGAAATATTTAATTATAAAATATATATTACTGAAATATTTCTGACATATTCCTGAAATGTTGCAATAAAACATAACGCGCTTCGAATGAGACATTTTGCTGAAACATTTCTGAAATATAGATCGTCGAAATATTTCTGACATTTCTGACATATACTCATGTCAGCTATGTAACGTTCGTTATATACGCGGACATGGACATATTTCTGAAATTTTTCAATGAAATAAATTATAATAAACAAATCATGAATATAAATATGATAATAAATGAATAATAAATAGCCACGAGAATTGTGCGAGGTAATTTCCGTGACTATATTAATTTTATCGTCTCATTTGTGGAAAAATTTGATAAAATTTTCAGGTACTTCGTCAAAGCGAAGAAAGAAGTTCTCCTGAGCGCCGGAACTTTTAATTCAGCTCAATTGCTGATGCTCTCCGGCATAGGACCGAGAGGACATCTTCAAGATTTTGGTATTCGCGTTATCGAGGATTTGCCAGTCGGTGAAAATCTTCAGGATCACGTGACCATGGCCGCACTTGCGTTTTTCGTCAATGAAACGGTCACCTTTATCGAATCACGGATCGTATCGAATCCCGCGAATACAATCCATTACTTGACATCCGGAACTGGTCCTCTGACCGTTCCAGGAGGCGCCGAGGGCATAGCATTCATAAACACGAGAAGAAAAAATCCCTCCGCATTCGGTAAATATCGGATAATTCAAGAGCGAGCGAACCTCGGACAGCATAAAAGTCAGAAAGACGCGACTTCTTAAGGTAGTACTGTCGATTATAGAATTACCGTTCAGAATTTAATAAAATTTGGTGCAGTGGTGGATCATGATAAGAAAAAGATTCAGTCGAATTTTCAAAATTCTACGGAGAATCAGAAAAAATATACTGGCATTTGTAATTTCATACATTTAGCATTGAGTCTTATGAGAAATCACAGTTTTCATCGTATTTTTCAAAATTTACCGTTCAGATTTCAATAAAAATTGGTACGATAAGAGAAAATATTATAATGAACATTTTAAGGTGGCTCATCAGTGAATAAAAAAACCGACGATATGAATGAAACTTCGGGAGAGTGTTATCTAAGATGTAATGAACGATCTCTCAAAATTTCAGGGTATGTTGCCAGGAAAATTATTGCGAACGAGTAATTTAAAATTACCTATTTTAGCATGGGTCTTATGGCAGTTGATTCCATTTTCACCGGAAGTGACACGATACCTTTTTAATAAAGACGAGAGTTCTTATTAAAATTTTGCGCATTGAAAGATGAAATCGTGAACTTTCCAATGGTATATTTGAAAAATTGTGTCTTGCCAGGGATTTTCCCGAGAAATTTAATCGCAAAAGTCATCGTGTGTGCAAATCTCGGATACAATATATGTGTCTGTCATTCTGCACGCGAGGAAACATATGAATATCAGCTATCGTTTTTGACTCGATCGCTCCGACAGCGTTTAAATACTTTTGTCAGTTGAGACTTTATTTATAATATTATTTATAATAAATTATGAATAAAATCACACGGGAAACGTCATCGAAATTCATAAATTTTATTTAGACAGAGTATTTAGAAAATATTATGATAGGTTTTATGATTTTTTTTTTTTTTCACGTCACGATTTTTGACTAGTTTTGTCACTGATGGGCCGCCTTAAATCCTTACAAGTACCAGGTTCAGAGCATGTGAGAGTGGTAATTAGGAAATAAATATCCAAAATTTACTTTTCTATCGGTTCATTATAGACGTGACGTTGCCTATTCTAAATACTGCGCGAGTAAAAAATAACGGTGTATAAATTTGGCTCTTGCAGTATCGACAGTACTACCTTAATGCAACCCCCCACGCTCATATTCCATCAATTTTACGTACCTAAATGTAGAGAAAGTGGGTCTAGCGAGCCATCTGGCGACAATTTGGGAGTCCCACTATAGCCTCAGGCCAGTGTAAGCGTTTGGGACGACCGTTTGTATATTATGCTTTTGATAGGCGTCCAAAATTGCTTGGGATCACCTTGAACCCCAGTCTGCCGAGTAAGATTGAATTGTGAATTTTTTTTCAACGCTTTTTTTTTCGACTTCAGATTGAAGAAAAGCGTTTGCAAAGAATTCAGCTTGATAATCAATAAAGATATGGATTATGCAAAGGGAAAACCGATTTTAAAAAAATGCAGAAAAGGCTGCGCAAGTTGTCCTGTTTGCGATGCGCACGCAGTTACACGATTTGCGTCGATTTTTGCAAATGCTCAAAATGAAATTTTCGTAAATTTTTTCTTTTTCATTATTTTCTTCATTTTTCAATGGATTTTTTTATACAAAATTAATATTATCTTGTTTTACATGATAAATTTTATATCATATTTTGTCAATAATTCGAAGTTCGTTTTTTTTTTACCATGCCTTTTTTTTTAAAGGGACACTTGAATACTATTTTGTTTTTTCTCACAGTGGCGCATCAGTAGAAGACTCACTTAAATTTTGAGGTCTTAATATGTAAAAATAAAAAAAAAAATATGAATTATAAAATGAAACTGTACCGCATTAAAAGTACTCTTTCAAGAAGCTCCCGAAAAATGTTCAAGCTGAAATATTAAATAATTTATTTATCATAACCCATTCTTAATGCAGACTTGGTTCTGACTTTCGTGCTGTCCGGGAAATTATCGAAATTTTCATTAGTTTGAACAATTTTATCAAATTTATTCAATTAATTAATTTTTTCAATCAGTCTTAAGAAACATCGAAAAGAAAAACATATCGCACAATCCTAGTTTCATTCAATATTGTCACAGTTACGTTATTTGATAAAAAAGAAAAATCTCATTTGTCGACTCGAATTTTGCGATTTTTTTTTTTTCAGAACGAACGAAGAAAAAATCACTTCCGGCTTATTCCGGTAATTATCTCAATGCCACAAAGAGTTTCACCGAGAGCGAGGCAATCGATGAAAATTCGAATGTTTCGTCGAGGAAAAAAAATCACGAAGAAATATCGAATTTCGATATTCCGGATATCGAGCTTATTTTTGGTCTCGCATCGTTGGCCGGAGACACTTCCGGTAGCGCGAGGAGCATTTTGAATCTCCCAGTAGATTGGTACGAGCGAGTATTTCACGATTACAAGGGTCTCGATTCTTTTACCATCGTTCCGGTTCTTCTTCATCCAAAAAGTCGTGGCAGAGTCAAGCTGAGAAGTGGCAATCCGCTTTACTGGCCGATTCTCGAAACTAATTACTTAGACGACGAGGATGACCTGAGGACGATTGTCCGAGGCATAAAAAAGGTAAAAAAAAATGGAATTATAAAAAAATATTCTATTAGTTGCATCGGAAAATTCAGTGATATAAGATATTTTAATAAATTATTCAATTCTAGTAATATTTTTATTTATTTATTAACAATTATACATTTTTTATACCAAAATAACAATAATATACTCACAGACCGGCAAATTAGTCCTTGAGTCATATTTATACGTACAATTATATGCTTCTACATCATTAATAATTCTCATTTGCTCAAGTATTCTCAGAGAACTCGATTATCGATAAATCAACGTCATCCAAGGTGAAAGCAAACAACCATCAAGTTTTATTCGCTCAAATATATTCTTTCGTCATTATCGTACATCTCAATTGTGTAAAAAAAAACATTAAATATGTCATTAGATGAGCCAACAATACAAGTATATAGTATATATACAATAAAATATATTCACTATCCCCGTAATATTGAAGAGAAAAAAAAAATTATTGTCAGATTGATTATTTTCAGTTGAAACAAAAATATAAATTTACAGCCCCAAACGTGCTTCGATTGAGCCAATTTTGAAAGGGACTAAAAATTTTGTCCGATCAACTAGGAATATCATTGAATTTCTTACTCTGATTGGGGGAAAAAAAAAAAAAAAACATTTTTAATTGCTACAAACGTATTTTCCGTTCGTTTATGAGTAATTCAAATTTTTCATATTTATTGAAGAACGAAAATTCGCATTTCGATAATAAAAAAATAATACCGGAACGAACCTTTTTTTTTCAAGTCAGAACTTGTGTTCGATCGCTCCAAACATATTTTTGTCTCGTCAACAAATTTTGTTCCGCTGCTTGGAAAATTAAAAAGAAAAAACAAACAAAAGATCGTTTCAAGTAAATTTTTTTTTTCGTTTTTTTTTTTTTTTAAATTTTTTTTATCAATCCATCCATGACTTTGTTTGTTTTTTTTTTTTTTTTTTCGTTCACAGGCAATCGAAGTTGCGTCGACGCGTGCGTTTGAGCGTTTCAACGCGACTCTGTTGCCCGTGAGTTTTCCCGGTTGCTACGATCTGGAATTCAATACCGACGAGTACTGGTCGTGCGTGGCTCGTCAGGTCTCAACGAGCCTGGGCCATTTCGCTGGTACGTGCAAAATGAGTCCACGTGAAAAATCGGGTGTCGTTGATCCGAGACTCAGGGTATACGGGATCAAGGGCCTCAGAGTCGTCGATGCGAGTATCATACCGTTGCTAATATCGGGACATACGAATGCACCGACTTACATGATCGGCGAGAAAGCCAGTGACATGATCAAAGAAGATTGGCTAAAGCTCGAAAAACTTTAGAAATTATGATACTGATTTCTTTTTCTCTTTTAATTTTTTTTAATTTTTTTTTGCTACATCAAAACGTCATCATTGGTTACCATTCCTTGAACCCAAAAAGGATTTTTTTTTTTTTTTTTTTTTTTTTTTTTTGTACTCTCGTATACGCGAAATGTGGATCCATTTTTGTCCGGCTCGTTTTCCATCAACTTAACGTATTGTAAAAAAAATTTATAAAAATTCAATATGCTATCTTTGAATCTTCCGCTATGCCAACGCTATGAAAGAGAAACTCTGAAATAATTATTCGGGACGACTATATACGAAGTATGGCGGATATTTCTCGACCTGTTGGAACAATTAAAATTGGCTCGGACAAAAATGACCCACCTTTTTTTATTTCACGTATACCCTCCGGGATTTTCACAGTTTTCCTTCCCCTGCGTGATGAATGTCCCGGTTAGTGAACATTTAACGGAGCGGATTATCACGTTCTCTTTACATTTTTCAATCATATCTGAGAATACGATGTCAAAAAAAAAAAAAAAAAACTTTGGTTTCATATCAACAATTTCGATCCTGCTGTATGTATTAATATTTAATTAAAAAAAAAAAAAAAACGTTGGAAAATCAGGGTAAATAAGCAAATTAAAGATGCGTGTTTGATGTCCGAGTTACCGACAATCCGCCGCACTTGCTGGCCCGGATAATGACACGACAGAGTCCCAGTTAATGAACAGTCGGGCATATGTCAATCCGAAAAAAAAAGTTATACTTTTATTTCACATTTACTCCAGTTCCATTGACATTTATTTGATGCGAATAAATGAAAAAAAAAAAAAAATTCGCTACATCCCTGACGAGAATGGGATTTCGCAGAGTGTGCAGGAAATGTAAATCGGAACGCAGAATTTCCGAGGGGATATTGGAGAAAACTGAAAATTGTTTCAGGAATTCAGCAGTTTTGATTCAGGAATTATGAAATTCTGACTTCAAATGCGCGATCAGCGACCCCAAAAAATCCCCGAGTGAAAAATTTCATGTCAAAATATTGAGTAGAAAAATGTATGACTGAAAGGGTTAAGTAATTTAAAGATGAAAATAATTCAAGTTCTCTGTTATGAAGATTTTTTTGGGTTAGAGAATGATTAGCTGCTCGAATTTCTTAATTTTACCGCCTAGAGGCGCTGCTGTGCTGGGGTGTTGTGACGTCACTGTCACGTGATATACGATTTTAGATGCAACTCAATTTTCAAGCTCGTATAATTAATTAAATAATGATGAGTAACGGAGAAAACTTATGCAAATGATTTTTTTAAATAATTACCTTTTTGATAATTTAAAAGTTGAAAATAATGCAAGTTCTATAGTAGTAGTAAGTTTTACTTGCATAGCCTTTTCGGCTTTTTACAACGCTCTCATACACACTATTACATCACTCTGTTACACTGGGCCCACTATTTTTTAGTTTTTCTCTGTTCATTTACGGAACTATTTTTCTCTCTCGATTTTTGCAACCTCATTGCTATTGGCCCAGTGTATTTGTGAGAACCTACAATTTAAGGTGGGTTTCGAACCACCGAGCTCGCAGAAAAAGCATCTTGAAAAATCCATTGGGTGCCGGCCGCGGGATCGAACCCCCGCCGCCTGCGTGGCAGTCCAGAGTCGGACCAACTGGGCCCACTGCTCGCACTGCAAGTTCTATATTAAACGTAGTTGAAATTCTGGTCTTAAGATTTGCGCAGGTGCGCGCGGATTCGTAATATTATATGAAATGAAATGAAATAAAATAAAATCAATATTTCTCGTTACACGCATAAACAATTTTTTTATTACAAACATTTGTTTCATTGTTTCTAATCATCTCGTTCTCTTAATTTGCCATTTTTAATTGGTATTGGATATTTTAACATCGATTACTCCCGCTCTCCTTTATCCGTTTTGTCTTCGATTCGATTCTCAGGCACCCGAAGCTCGTTGAGCCTCGCTAGTAGACCGGGAGCCTATAAAACTTTTTTCATGTCTCATTTTTTGGTCAGGCTCAAAACTACCTTAGATTCCGTAAATCTGTGTCCTGCATCACAAAAATATATCTATATATAATTTGTATATATATATATAATTTGTATATATATATATATATTATATATATATATATATATATATATATAATATATAATATATATATATATAATTTGTATATATAGATAGATATTTGTATGTGATTTCGCCGGTTCAGCATCTTTGGTCCACTGATTTTGTTCGGCGATGCGATTTTTGTGATGCAGGACACAGATTTATGGAATCTAAGGTAGTTTTGAGCCTGAACAAATAAGACATGAAAAAAGTTTTATGGGCTCCCGGTCTATAGGTGTTCCCGGAGCATCGGCTGGGACAGATTTGTAGTCGTAGCTCGTATAAGCCCTAAAAATCTCGAGCACACGTCCTTGGCTCATTTTGCTTCGACCTAACGAAGCCTGCGGAACCGCGAGAATCGAACCAGAGACATTTCGCAGTCCTTCGAGATCACTTTTGCCGCCCCTTTCCTTTGGACCTATACCTTTTTTTCAAGTAGGTTACGAATCACCGAGGTTGCAAAAAAAAAAAAAGAACGGAAAATCTTTTCCATCAGTGCCCCAGGTGGGAATCCAACTCGGGCCCGCGCTGCGTGTGAGCCGAGCGCGTTAACACATCAGAGCTCCCTAAGATTTGCTAATTTGTAATTTTCTCATTTAATTTTTCAAATTTCCCCGCAAATGCACATAATGCCATAACTATGGATTCCCCTTCAGACTCTCATTAACCTTCCGATTTAATTCCCCCATGTCCCTTCTTTCCATTCCTCGAGATCATAATATGCATCGTCTCTTTCTTGATTCTTTTTTTCTGCCTCTTTACAATCGCATAATGTGTTTCCTCTAATCGTCTTGGCTTACTTTTTTTTTTTGCAAATTCAGGATTTCGTTTTCTTTAAAGCCCCCTCTGCTTTTCCCTTTTTCAATGCTCCCACACCTTATTCTTGCCAAAATTTCTTTCATCTTCCCTTCTATGTCTCTTATCTTCCTAATATACGTATATGTATCGTTCTATTTCGAAGTTATATTTTCTATGCTTGTACTCTTTATACAGAAGCGTGTGACTTTTATAGTATTTTTATTCCAGTCTGTCTGTATTTCTTGATCAGTCGCATTGTTTTCGTGCCTCTTTATATTTTCTTCTTCGCAGTTCCCTCTGACGTTGCCCTATTATACCTTATGCGATTTCTCAAGTTCTCACTTCTTCGATTTCTTCGATATGGCCGCTTCCATCTCCTTTCCTTCTATCTCTCCTATCCTCTTTTCTTATCCTTCGCACGGAAGAATTTATTTCGTAAAACCTTCTTATTCCCTTGATACATCCCTTCACTATATGATACTTTCACTATGTGTGCACTCTTTTTACCCTCCTATACTTTCTCTGAAAAATTTCACCAAGGCTCCCAAAATTTCTCCCCGGCTCGATACCAAACACGTCTACTCTCGCTTACCCCTTCCTCCTTTTTCCATGTCATTGCTATTATTTATAATTTTTAAGATTCACTGCGATTTATATTAATTTTTACTTTTGGATTTTCGTTGTTTTTTTTTTTTCTCGCTGTATTAGGATTATTGCTACGTCGTGACCTTTTATCCTGCATATATAATTTGTTCATTTCTTCGAAAAAAAATCGTGCTTCAAAGAGCAAATGAGGAAATTCTCCAGGCACAAAAATCACATCACCGTTATTATTATTATTATTGTTATTATTATTATTTACTTAAGCATGTCTTTGATGTCGTTGATTTTTTAAATTTATGTCCCTCTTGGATTTACTACGATAAAAATTTATTTTTATTATCGGGGGTTTCGCTAATTTTTTTTTGTAATTAATGAAAAAAAATATTAACAACATTTTCCACAATTTCCGTTGCGTCGAAATTTTTCGAAATAACTTTTTTGCGCCATGTGCGCGCGAACGTAAGACAGGGCATACGATTGCTCGTTTTGACTTAATTACTGTATGATTATCATACGTATTTGTATACTTTCGTCGTTTGGGTTGAAAAAAAAAAATCTCGAAAATGCCTAAAAACTCTTGCGACCGTTGATACAGTGCAGTTTCGTGCCTCAATCTTTTTCCATGTATAAATATACTGAGATTTGTACTTTTTTAGCCACTTTTTTTTTCTTCTTATATGTAAATACTCTCTATATAAATAGTGTATTATCTAATAAATAGTGTAAATATAGTTTATATATTATATATATATATATATATGTGTGTGTAGGTGTGTGTATGTGTGTATATCATAAAAATGCGAGTATCGCCGAGTTTCTCGTAGAACGTTTAACTAATAAATTAACAAATAATATAATCGCATAATCGTGAAAATAATCGTTGCAGGTAGCAATGAAAGTTGCAGTCTCTCCGAACCTGAAAAAAATACCCGCAATCATCATCAACCCAAAATCATCTTATCATTATTTAATTGGGCAGATAAGTCCAACGAGCGGGTAAGTCATTGTGGTAAATAGCGTTAACGGTTGTTAATTAGAATTTTAAATTTAAAAAAAAAGTCGTTACCGCTGATCTCGCTAAATCCTATACAATCACGACCGTCCTCTGTCGGTGTGTAATCCTTTGTGCACGAACAAATTCCTGATTAAAGATTAAAAAACGATTTTGTGTGTGAATATTAGGGCGTTTCAAAAAAAAAAATTTTTTTTTTCATGCTCCCACCTCTCAAAACGTGAGTTTTTATGGAAAAAAAAACATCCTCGCGAAGAGGGAGCTCTGTAGCTTAAGCGAAAGCCGCCGCTCATTGGACGTTTCTAATTATAACAGCCAATTAACGTCTATGACGAATTCTTTTGAACGAAAAATTTGAGACCATGGGGATTTTATTTCAAATAAAGAGAGCCTTCGATGATTTAAAAGTTGTATACGATAAGTGCTGAACGAAAAGTAGCTTTGTGCGCGAAATTTAATTCATTATTAACTAAGGATAAAGTTCAAGCTCAATATATACTTTTAGTCGCTGATTTCCACCGGAAGACGTATATGCCACGTGTAAAAAAGCGTCGTTGAAATCAATCTTTACGGAAAATAAATAAATAAATGACATTTTGCGTTTTTTGCATAAAGTCGTAGCGAAAAAATTGTTAAAAGTGAATAAATTTGCTTTTATACTATACCTTCCCTGCGACTAATGATTTCCTATTTCAGCAAGAGAACAAAGAACCATGGGGTACGTGTTTGAGTCGAGAAAAAAAAATTATCACGAAAAAAAAATTTCACCAGCTACGAATTGTTTGTGACAATTAATAAACAATTTTAAATCGCAAAATTATTTTGTTACGAATAAAATCGATCTAAATTTTTATTTAAAACACGATGGTGTTGGACAAAGCTGTACAACTCAAAATTGTTTAGAATTTTTTGTAAAAAAATTATAAATTAGGAATAAACAAAAATTTATTTAATGAAATTTTTTTTTTCTCAATTCGAAATACAATCCTCATGGTCTCAAATTTTTCCTTCCATAAAGTTCGGCATAGACGTTTATTGGCTTTTATAATTAGAAACGTCCAATGAGCGGCAGCTTCCGCTTGAGCTACAGAGCGCCCTCTTCGCGAGGATGTTTTTTTTCTATCGCAAAATTCAAGTTTTGAGGGGCGGAAGCATAAAAATCCAAAAATTTTTTTTTTTTTAACGGCCTAATAAATATATATATATATATATATGAGGTGTTCCATACCAAATCGAACGCTCAAAAGCCCCTCCCGATCAATCTGAGACTTTGGTATTATTTTAGAATTAAAAAAAATGGCGATGACCTAATTTTTTCAGAATTTTTTTCCGTTACCTACTAGCGTGAGAAAAAATTTCAAAAAAGCTTACGGATCGTTATAACTTGTACGAATATCGGTGCTTGAAAAAAAAAAATGCTTAAAACACAAAGTTTCCATTCTTTGGAGAACTTTCAATGACAATTTTGACAATCAGCAAAACAAATGAAACTCAGAGTGAGTTATCACGAAAAGTAGACGAACATTTTTTTTTTTCGGCAGCTCTGTCATGATGAATATTGCTGAAAATTTTACAGAATATGCTCATGTTTGTGCGAAAGCACGACATATTTTTTTCCCGGATTGGCCGAGCTAATGTAAAATTGTGATCATTTTTTTTTTCCGTCGGTATTTGTGAAAACGTTTTATTTCTGAAAATGTCCCTTATCAAACATCAAAAAATGAAACCTTATCAGTTTTCCATTAGCTCGGCACATCAGGAAAAAAATAAACAAGAGAATATTCTGTGAAATTTTTAGCAATATTCATCGTGGCTTAGTTGCCGGAAAAAAAAAAAAATATATATTTTCGTCTACTTTTCATGATAACTCACCGAGTTTCATTGTTTTTTTTTTTTTACTGATTCTCAAAATTATGTTTGAAAGTTCTCCAAAGAATGAAAACTTTGTGTTCTAAGAATTTTTTTTTCAATCACCGATATTCGTACAAGTTATAATAACGATTCGTAGGCTTTTTTTTTTTGGAAATTTTTTCTCACGCCCAGCAGGTAACGAAAAAAAACAAAATTCTGAAAAAATCGAGTCATCGCCATTATTTAACTCTAATGGAATATCAGAGTCTCAGATTGATCGGATTTTTAAGAGTTCGATTTCGTATGGAATGTCTCAAATATATAAATTTTTAAATTCTCATAGAAAATAGTAACTAAAACAATAAATAATCAATAATTAATTCGTATAAAGTGATAATAATAATAATAATAATAAATAAAAAAATAGAAAACTCGATTTTTCCTCACCATCTATACAATCGACTCTCGTGACTTCCGTTGTATACGAATCCGTGTCAATCGGTCCTTGAACGCAATCGCTGAATGCGTTGCAACTTTTTCCCAGCATTCGGGTATCTGCAAACGATAGAGAATAATAATATTAATAATATCAATCAAATTTAATGCAATAAATTTCAATATATATATATATATATATATATATATATATATATATATTAATTTTTTTGTTTTATTTTAAAAAATAAAAAAAATTTATATATGTATGTTTAACGTACAAAAATCTTTTCGACAAACGGGTCCCCGATGTTTAAAGTCCGCGTTGCATCTGCACTTGCCCTCGTCGCCGCAGCGAGAATTTTTCAAAAATTCCCGACACTGCGAGTCTTCCTCGCACGGATCTCCCAAAACGTTTGCCGCTTTTAAACAACGTTCTTCATCCTTCGATAGCACGTAATCGACCTTGCAGACGCAAACGTCGAAGCATCTCGAGTTCAACGCGATGCACTCCTCGTCGCTCGAGCAATCTTCGCCCAGGGCTCTCGAAAAATTCAGAGAAAAAAAAAAAAAAAACGTAAAACTATAATTTTCCATAAAACAAAAAGAGAAACAAAAAATTACAATAAACGAAATTTCGTTACTTTCGTTAGTACACATGGGTATGATTTTTTTTTTTTTTTCTTTTACTAACAATTTGCGATTATACACGTGATAGAATTTTTTAAGATTGATTTTAATGAATTCAAATAATATTAATTAATCATCGATATATCATTTTAGTAATTATTAATGAATCAATATCAATATTAATTCATTTGAATATAAATAAAATTATTCATATTATTTTTAATCAATAATAACAGAAATAATGATAATCGGGGAAAGCCCATTTTTATTTCGTTACTCACCGGAACTTTTCAAGCATCTCGAACGATCCGAATTCGAATGATGCTGCAGCGGACAGGAGCAATAACCATCGGAGCAAAAACTCGGTGATCCTTCGACGTGACAATTTTCCGACGTTTTACAAACATGACCGATTCCTGTTGAATCATAAAAAAAAAAAAAAAAAACAAAACAAAACAAAAATTGGTAAAAGTATCGAATCAGGGCTGCAGCTCAAAACTGCTCCAAATTTTTTTCTAGCATTTGTTACCATTAAAAAATAATATCCCGTGTAATATTGAGGAGGGGGATGACGCGTTGAAGGAAAAATTTGAAAAAAAAATCAACCATAACGAAGATGATAATAATATCGATTTTCAAATAATAACAAAATGCCGAAAAACTATCGAAAAATTGTTCAAACGATTAATTGTTGCAGAAAATTCTCATAAAAATGTTTTTCGATTATATGCAACGAATTCCTCGATTTTTCTGAATACATATGAATTTTTTAAGAATTTTCTTGTGATTTTTTATTTATGTTTTTTTAGAATTTTGAAAAACTGTATTTATAAAATTATTCGTTTGATGATCCGGATACTTCGTGACGTTAATATGGAATCTTTGTACGAGAGCATATCCAAAATTCATCACTTTTCATGCAATTTTCAAAATTAAAAATTCTCAAGAACAAAAATTAAAAAAACCATAAGAAAATTCTTGAAAAATTCATATGTATTCAGTAAAATCGAGGATTTTGTTGCATATAATCGAAATACATTTTTACGCGAAATTTCGGCAACAATTTTGTTGTTTAAACAATTTTTTGATAGTTTTTCGGTATTGTTATTATTGGAAATCGATATCTTCGATTGGGTTGATTTTTTTCAAATTTTTGCTGCAACACGAAGTACTTGAAATTCTCACCAAAATGTTTTTCGACTTTATAATGTGCAACATCTTTCTGATGCCAAATTACTATTGTGGAGCCACGTTTTGATTGGCAAAGATTTTTTTAAATTACACATTTTACGAACAATTTTCTTCTCAATTCATTGTTACGTGGATACTGTTACAACAAATATACTTACCTTCTCACAATGTTATTTAGTTCAATGCTTTTTACAATGCTACAATATTATTACTTAATATTGCCAGTTTTTTTAAAATATTTTTGATGGCGTTGGAAATCTTCCCCCACCATAATATTAAATTTAATAATTCAATTTAGTGATAACAAGTGTTAGAAAAAAAAATTCCAGCCCTGATTCGACACTTTTATCAAAAAATTAACATATTTCCATGACGCGTCTGGTGTACGATGGTTCATTTTATCACCGAGAAATATTCACGCCAATGAATCATTGATTCTCAGAAAAAAAAAAAAAAATCATTAATCCATCGATGACGATACGACCGGGTGTCTTATCTCTCTCAAAACGTAAACACAGCGTTTTTATTTGATCAACGAAATATTTCATCATGAAAAAAAAAAAACTTTTTGGCGAGATATCAAAAGTCTCCTTCTTGAATATCAAAGCAGCTTGCAATGATTGGAATGATAACCATTTTTTTCGGGAAAAAAATGAAAAATCCATGTCATTAATGATTTTAGAAAAAAAAAACAAACAAGTAAACTCAAATCTCATTTTCTCAAAAAAAAACGAGCCATTATTTGTTTTTAAAAAATAGGAAAACTTAGGTGACCTTTCTAGCGAAAAAAAATGGATAATTTTTTTTTTTTTAATGATAATGAGAATTGGCCAAATTAAAAAAATATATATTTTATCTATTTTTGCAATTAACAAAATTATACATTTATTTTTCATACTCTATCTTTAGCAGCTAATTTTATTTATATTTTCTTTTGGTCTTATAAAATTATTTCGGATGTTTAAAATTGTTTCTGTATGCAATTAGACTCATGCGAGTGATTAATGAATTTTTTTTCTTCGACGGGCAAGGAGGGCTCTCATATTGTCAATATTTTTTTTAGTTTTTTTTTTTTTTTTTTTTTTTCAAGAACCCCAGGACTGATTTTCATTGTCCGATTCTTTTTGTTGTGTCTCAAAACTCGATTAGACATAATCTCGACGTTATTATTATTATTATTATTGACTGGATGAGAGTATTACGATAAAGACGATGATTATATATCTCACCGACGGACTCGTAACATCTCTTATTCTCGAAGTGAGAGCCCGGTGAACATGTACACGCGTTGTTCCGGCACTCCGCTTGGGCGGTGAACGTAAAACGGCACTGTATGTCCTCGGTGCATGGATCTCCCATTTTCGAAGCGACTTGCCGAAGAGAGAAAAAAAAAAAAGAAAAGAAAAAGATTATTTCAACTTGATCCATCTGATCCTCTGTCAATCCGGGACCACACGGTCCGTCACTCCTGCTCATACTTCATTGTTACAAGATTTTTTTTTTTCCCCCAAACCTTCGTATTATTCAATTATTATTTCGTAAAGATCCAAAATTCAAAAAATTTTGAATAAAAATTGCTGAAAGTCGCGTGAGAAATGCCAAAAAAATGTCAGAGCTACACGGTTCAGCTTTGATCAAAATTTGCTTCTGTTTTTTTGAATTTACTTGAAATTAACAAAAAAAGAAAAAAAAAGTTCTTGAAACACAGAAACACCGATAGACTTTTTTTTTTGGATTTTTACGAAGACTACTCGCAGGCTTTTGGTCGGGATATATTTTGAAAAAATATCAACACAGTGGTTGGTGAAAATTAAAAAAAAAAAAAAATTCTGTCTGGGGTTGGAGAAATAATCTGAGAAAAATTTGAGTCATGGCATTTAAAAAAAAATATATATATAGAGCTGGAATGCTTCACATGTGTAGTTACGATTGTAATAATAATAATAGAATTGCGCCATACTACGGATATCTTCTTCGTAGTTGGGTCTTCGCGTATCTCGTAGAGCTCTTTTTTATTCTCTTGGAACAGAGAGAGAATTTGACGCGGCTCGACGAGCACACCGAGAGTGAAAACCTCTTGACACGCTCGAGAGAAACTCGCAGGGCAAAAGAGTTATATTTATATATATATATGTATATAGCAGGCAGGGAGTTATGGATATATACAAAGCACCAATGTATATAAATAAAATATATACAATACATGAGATAAAGAAGACGAGTAGCGTGAGACAGATTCTCGATTTGGAATTATTTCCCTTTATGTTTATACGCGTTTACATATTGCTCATATTATATCTATAGATATACCACAAATAGTCATCAAGCCTACGAAGACTTCCGGTGAGCTCCTACAGCTCAACTCCTCCCTGGGAAATAGCACGTTATTCCTTTTTTTTTTTTTCATCAAAGAATTCTCAAGATTACAACTTCTTGCTTGATTTCTCAAGGCCTCCCCTCCTGTACACTTTACATTTAAAAAAAAAATTGAAAAAAATAACTGCTTTACATCAGGGTATGTGTTACGTTGCTGCAAATTCGTAAAATCATTTGGAACTGATTTGCAATTTTATTGGATTTCTTTTTTTCTTCTTGTGCTCGAGGCAATTAAAAAAAAATGCATTTCATCAGCTCGTACGAATTGATCGATTTTTTTTTTTAGATTGCACTTTGTAGAAATTCACTCGAGATACTTACTTTTGAGACACTGAACGTGCGTGCCATTTCTATCAACGAGATAGTCTTGCATGCACACGCAGGTCTTTTGATTCTGGCAGTATGCATTTTCCGTGCAATCCTTATCGTAGGTGCACGACGCGAGAGTTTCTGCAATAGGAAATGAGAAATTGACGAAAGAAAGAAGGAACAAAAAAAAAGATAGAATTAATTCAACCGTGTACGAGTATATGGATGAAGTGTCATCAACATAACTGGAGATGAAAGCTCTAATTATAGGAACAATCAAGTATTGTTCCAACACACATACACACACACACATATATGTATATATATATACCCACACAGCAACCTGATGACATAAAGTTATCTCAAATGGGCCTTAAAAAGTAATGGATATCTTAAATGAGCTCTAGACTCATTTAAGTAGGTCTAAAAAGTTCTCTGAAAGTATTCAAAATCGTCGAATCAATTCAAATCTTGTTTTAGAACTTCTTAAGGTGGTGAGCGGGGCATGCATATGAAACAAGAGAGTCGGGGACCGATCACGGGCCAACCGTGTATTTCATCATTAAATAAGGTAGAACCACCTTAAACATCCGGTGAACCCCGGTTTTTATCGTCGTTGCGGATTCTTAAGAATTTTTTTACATCCGCAGGCCAGTTTGTATCAGACATATAGGATTATTCAGTATATAATTTATTAGATAGAAATGTGGCCGGCGTGTCATCCCCATAAAGTGCCCTATCAATTTAACGATTTTCAAACTCATAATTTTTGAATACATGTTCGTTAACTTGGCTTTAAATTTTTCAAATATGTTGGGATGCATTTGTACTCTACTGATGACAAAAAATTAGTTACTTTTAAGATATTCGGGTTCGTGCAAGAAAGCCCTTAAAGTTCTATGTTTATGTCTTTTTTGCGAGACCTATTTGAGTTCTGACACTTACGGGATCACTTGCGGGAAGTGATATCATTTAAGCCATCTAGCGTCCGTATGCTGGAACTAACTCATGTGTACTGCTAAGCGTGTCTACACACACCAAATCTTTGAAATTATTTTATACCAAAAAAAAACGTACGTTTTATTTGTCCATTTTATTATTGATGTAATATAAATTTAGTTCCTAATCCGATCGACATTGTTAATATATCTCGATATGTTGATTTATGATCGATTTTAATTCAAAAAATTTCAGATCTTCCAAAGAAGATCAGGAATCGACGCATATTTGAGGTCATTGATAGTACTTTAAGACGTATTTATAACGAGATTTCAAAACGGATTTTTTCGTACAATTCTTAGAGCCCTCTCATCATAATGATATCTTCAAGAAAGCATTCATAGGAGGACTTGTGTTGCATAGGTATATAATATGCTGTACGTACGAGGGTGAGATTGTGGATTCGATCCACAGCGAGGATCGTCGATTGCGTAAGTCTCCGCGCGATGGCAGCACCATACGAGAACGAAGAGGAAATCGACGATAAATTGACGAACGTCTTGAGACAGAGGGCGACACTTGTACTTCCGATAGTTCCTCATCGAATTTACGCGGTTCCTCGTAACGATATCTGGTCATCTCTGCACCGCGCTCTCCTCAACATGAACTCTCAACCGCGCTTTTCTATTTTTTTTTTTTATTATTTATTTTTTTTTTTCTTCACGAACGTGGGATGCGGGGGCAAAACTTATCGTCAATTTATCTTACGAAATACAATAACTCATGGCAGGAACTCTCGGAAGTGAATCTCATTGTTAATTTTAACATGGGAGATATATAGAAAGGTTCACGGAATTGATTTGACCTTCGTCGATATTGTTTTTGTGCCACGTAACACGTCGATGATTCAATGATGAAAAAAAGAAAGAAAGAAAAACCGTTTAACACAGACGTGTTGTGAACGCGACGACGCACCTTGTACTAACTGAGGATGGGATGAACGTTAAGTTACGCAAGTGTAACGCGGGACCGGCTCTATTGTGCCTCGTTTACCCTCGACGATATACATATACGCGCATTCATCGTGACAGACAGTGACCTCTTTTTTCTCTCTTAAATTTATTTCCTTTTCTTCGTTTCTGAGATATGATTATGCTGGGTTAGAAGAAAGTAAAAAAAAAAAACTTGTTGGTGTTTAGAGAAAAATTCATGGACATATGCGGCGAAAGTCTAATTGATAAAATACGATCTATTGTCAAATGGTTATGTTTCAAAAATATGAATGAATTAACAGCGGAGTTTGAGGACAAAAATTACACGAATAATTAAATAGAGTTTTCGTTAATTAGTCGGAATAGTTGTACTTAAAAAAAAAAATTCCCGAATAAGTTTTATGCTTCTATTTGAAATTTTTTTTTTTAATTGACTATGATCGTTACGAGTATATTATTTAAACGAAATTGACTAGTTTATTTTTCAAAATTTTTGTTTTTAGTACGATTGAATCGTAATTAAATTCGATAATATGGTATATAAAAAATATATATATATGTGTATTTAAAATGTCTGAAAGAAAAAAAAACCGTTGAAATGTGCGACCTAATTTTCGAGGACAGATATATAACTTGCTGATAACGAAAACTAACTGGTGCATCTGTGTATCCTTCCGAAAATACTTTTCAGTCTTTTCTTCGATTATAACCACACTCGAGTTTTATTTTCGCCCGGGGCTAAATTGGACTTGAATGAAAATAAAACTTTTAAGAGTTTTTGCGATTATAGTCAATGATGCGAGTTCGTATATGAATTTCAAGAGAAGAATCTTATCGGGAAAACGTGTGTTATCGAATGCTCTTATGTTCGTACCACAACTATGTACACATATATATATATATATATATATATATATATTCGTATCGCAGAGAATGCAAAATCTTTGAAAAAAAATTCAACAAAAAGTCTAGACTTTTGACCTACATATAAATACATATATATATATATATATACATATATATATATATTTATATAATGAAATCCCGTTACCAATTATAAGTAAATTACGTCCGACAGACCGAAAATAAATTATTAAAATTTGAAAAAAAAAAAAAAAAAAAAAAACCAATGATTCTAGCAACTTTTACATACAAAAGACTCTGCAAGATAATTATTTAAAAAAATTCACTACGTTCTTTTAATTTTTTTAAATGTTCAATTTTATTTACTTTTGACGAAAAAGTAATTCACAATATTGCACCAATTATCATTTTTCATGGCTCATTTTATTCGCTTATGAAACGCTCTATCGATTCACCAAAATGTAGATTATATTGACAAGAAATATAATTTTTTAATTATTTTGTTTCAGTGCAAAACAAATTTTTCAAATTCCACAGTAAAACGAATAAATTCAAGGAATTTTATCGAAATTTAATCGTTAGTGATATTATTTTATATCCATAATTTGATCGACCAATATTTTATAAAATTTAGAAGCACTTTGGCAAAAAATGGAACGGATTAAATTATTTTCCAAAGAAATCACTACTATGTTTTTCACGCTTCCAGTCCACGTTTCTAAATTTACGTATCCAATTTACAAAACCGTGCAATTATATTATAAAAAATAATAAAAAATAAATAAATCAATGAAAAGACAGATGAGTTTTGAAAAACCTAAAAAAAATTGCCTAAAATTCAAATCACCCAAACACACATTGAAATTGATGCAGGCTGATTTTTTTTTTTTTTTTTGGGTGGGATAATAACTAACGACGGGAACGCGACGACGACGAGATGGACCCTCGTAGTCGAGGTGCGCGGCAATGACTGCGAGCCACGAAAGAAGACGAAAGCGAAAAGGCGCGACGAGAGTATCGTGGGATCGAGCCAAACGATTCTAGAGTAGTAGTAACAACTATAACGTACTGGCAATCCTGTATTACACTATACATGTATATCAACATATACGGGTCGTTTCACGTCAAATTTATCAACAATTGAACCACAAAACGCCACGGATTATCGTTTCACAGTTATTTATACAAACTCTGTTGATGCAATTCTAAGGGAAATTTAAATTTCCTTCGAAACAAATTTTCGAGTGAAACTAAAAATTATAGTCCCTACGAAAAAAAAAAATTGTATATCCTATATTTTCTAAATCTATATGATTGAAATTAATTTTAAAAATTGTATGCAATATAAATAAAACAAAAAAAATCTCTAAAAAAAAGTTTCACATGCTCGCGTATTTTTTTAATCGAGAAAACTTAAAGAAAAAAAAAACAATAGTAAGGTAAACGGCCCAGATATTGAATGCGTCCCAGTTGTTGAACGATCCGGTATACATTTAATGATAGTTTACATATATTTTATCGGAATGTTGATTCAGTACCCGCAAATAAAGGTTCAGTTTTCAACTTTCCGACTAGAAAAAGTTCAGAATAGTAATAAGGAAGGTGGATACCGCTGTGCGGGAGGGGAAAATCGGGAACTGGTCGCTTGTGCGCGGGTTTCCGGGCAGGCAGCGTGCGAGAGAGATCCGCGTCACAGGTTCCCGAGCGAACATTGTACATAATACGAGAGCTGTTCTATTTTTATAATTTCTTAATAACTATGCACATGAAGCATTTCGCTCTTTGCGAACTTTTTCCCAAAGATGTAATGATTATCTGGATCCATTTTCATTAAATTCTTATCATTTTTAACGTAGTTATGAAGTATTTCATGCGATACGTATACGATTTAGCTATAGTCGCCCATGTGTAAGAGTACAACTTCAACAATTAATTACAGGAAAACTATGCAGAGGAATGACTTGAAATTTTGCACAGAGTCGTTATATCTATTCGCGAGTATCCTCAATCAATTTGAACGAATTTTTATCATTATGCATTAGGTGACCAACCTCCTTAAGACTATTTTCGATATATTATGAATTTGTATAGCTTTAAAAATAGGCGCTTGCATTTATTCCGTCATTAACTGGGACAAGGAATTTAGGACGTGTCCGAGTTGTTGATTGGTGTTCCATAACATAAACAGTTTTCAGTTTTCTCCAATCCCCCTTAGCAATTCAGCGCAATGTATTGAATTTTTTTCATTTATTCATCAAATAAACGTAAATGGAACTAAGTAAAATGTGAAATAAAAGTATAGTAACTATTTTTTCGGATCGATTCCCAACTGTTCGTTAACCGGGACTCTGTCGAGTCATTATCTGGGCAAGCAAGTCGACGAATTTTCAGCAACTCGGACATCAAACGCGAATTGTTAATTTGCTTATTTATCCTGATTTTCCAACGTTTTTACAAAAAATTCAATTTTATTACATTCAGCATGAATGAAATTGTTGCTATGAAACCAATGTTTTTGGATATCGTACTCAGAATATGATTGAAAAATGTAAAAAGAAGATGGATCCTCCGTTAAAAGTTCACTAACTGGGACATTCACCTTAAGTAATTAAAAAAAAAAAAAAAACGTGGATGTAATATTCCACCAGCTCGAGGAAAAAATTCAAATATGAAAATATTCGTATTTCAAAATTTAAAAAATATGAATTTATATTATCGCGGATTAACTTTTTCCATGATAATTTTTTGATTTTTTTTTCATCGCTGAAAGATTGGAGATTTGAAATCGAGCTCATTTTCAGTTCTATTATTTGATCCACCGGGGAAAAAATCGTTTAGATCTGCCCAAGTTACTTTTTTTTTATACCAAATTCGATCTACATAGACTTAAACTTTTTTTCCCGGGTCACGAAGAACGTAACGTCTAGTTGACATGAAACTCCCCATACATATATATTATATAATATATTATATTATATGTATATGTGTACGAACACTTATGGCGCGTTCAAGGACAAAAGGTCTTGACTCGAGCGATTTCAAACTTAAATTCGTGTTACCTGAGCCCTTCTGACTGACATTAATCAATATATATATATATCACAAAAGTGTACTATGCCGGGACGTCCCCGGAAGAAGAGGGCTCTCTCCTTCGTCTTGGCTCCTTTGCTATAGCGCACGGGCAGCCTTATATACGAAAGGGAACACGAGAAGCAGAACAAAACTTACTCTCTCGCGTGTGTTGTACTATATATCGTAGAGAGCCTTTTAGGACGAAGAGGGAACACAACACGAAGTATGAACCCGTCGGAGGACCTCACGAAAATCGTTAGGGCCTCTCTTCCCCCCCCCCCCCCTTCCCCCACTCTGTAATCCACGGTCTCTTTCTTCTTGTTTTTTATTCTTAGTTTTTATTTCGAACTCCTTACTCCCACGGTTGGGCTTCCTATTGGGAACTCACAAATGTCACCCTGACCTCTGGCGGCCAAATTTCCAAGTCCTTCTCTCCAGTTGCTGCCTAATGATTACCATTGATTACCATGCGAATTTGTCACTTTTTAACAATAATTAAAAATCTGCTGCGTTATTACAAGAAATAAATCATAAATAAAGATCGAGAAGACATAGTCGATATTTAATGCGAGGGCATGAGATTTTCATCACACGCAGAATATGAATAATCGTTTTAGTTATGTCGTGTAAACACAAGCGACGTGACTTTCAATTTCATAACTTATGAAATATGGACAATAATTTATACATAAAACATTTTTCATGTCATGCTTGATATTTCAACTAATAATTTATTGTTCGAACGCATTTATTTAGCCGAAAAGTGACGGGAATTTTTTAAAAGATTTTGAGGTTAAGCATGGGATGTCATGTAGGTTCATTGTAATCCTTATGGCGATAATCACTTGATCCGTATCCAGATTGCGCAGTGGATTCTATCCACGCATAATCCTCAACGGTAATAAACCCCATTGTCAAATCTTACTACAAAAATCCCATTTTGCCGAAAAATATGCGATAATCCAGTGTTTACAACTGGTCCCTATGCTGCCCCATGCTAACTAGAGCTGGCTACTGGCAACGAACTGGAGAGAAGAGGCCATATTGGATAGGCCCCGCCTCCGTGTTGATTCCCAATAGCACGCGGTATATTTACTTACCATAGAGTCAAACTGTACTATAGCAGCAGAGACTATCGTTAACCGGCGGATCAATTTTTTTTTTTTTTGAGACTTTACATAAAATCCTGGACGTTTCAGGAGTTTCGAAAAAAATTCACGAACGCGATTGTTTTTTGCACTTTGAAATTTCGGGAAGTCGCGACTATATGAAATTTTTTTATCTTATCCTTCGTAAAATTGTCTTCGATTGATGGAAATGTTCGTTGGAGATTCTGCACAATTTTGATTGTTTTGATCGAGGATTTTTTATTTTTAAACGCTAAATTCTGTTTTGTACTATGGTGAAAAAAAAAATCCTATTGTAACGAACATTTTTCAATTCAGAAAAACACAAAAACGCTGTTCTCGAAACTCTCGTTTGGAACTTTTTAACCTTGAAAAATTGTTTTTCCGGGGAGCAGGCTTTTGGGCACAAAAGTGAGAAAAGACGCATAGTCGTCAGTTTCATCAGGGACGACTTTAAGACGCGTCTTTTTACAGACGTATATTTTTTTACTTTTGTGCTGTCGATTTTCGATAGATTTCAAATGATTTGACATAATAACAAACAAAATAATATTAATGATTAACTTATACTTTGCATTTAAGATCATAAAGGAATTTATAAATGAAAAACAGCAGGTAATGAGAGATTACGAAGAGCTTTTGAAATACACAAAAAGTAGGAATTTTCGATGTAATTTTGATATGAATAAGTAAATAAAATGAAATAAAACTCACGTCTAAGAAGAGGTGAACCGTTTTCTCCATTGTAAGTCCAAATTCCGTGTGCATCACTGTGTCCCAGGACAAATAATGTCAATAATACGACGATGTAGAACGAGCCGAAGTAATTTTTCACGAGAGAAACATCAGGGTCTTCGTAGGACCCAGCTAGTCCCGCGTATAGCGACATTGCGCCGCGACAATCGTAGTGTTTATGAAGAAAACTAAAAATCGGCTATATGAAGTTTGCTCGTGAAGTGGGGGGGGGGGGGGGGGGGGAATCCGAGAGACCCTTACGTGCACGGTGGGCTCTGCCGTGAAGTTTGCAAAGATCTCTCGACGCGCACACACAAAAACCTCTTCGCTCGCCAGAAAGTCCGGGCTCCGCGGGCACACAAAAAGGATATAAGGTAAACCGGCCAATCCACCCGCGCAACAAGCATATCAGCAACCGACCGCAAATACACTCTCCACGAACTCTCAGATTCACGCGGTTGTCGCGCGGGGGTCTTCTCTCGTTCTCTTTTTTTCCCCACTTTATTGTTTTATTATCATTGTTTTTCTCACTCTTTACGTTTCGCAACTTTTAACTCGATGTTTTTCCACAAGATGGACCCACAGCGTTGAGATAATATACCTTGCCAGTGTCCGTGCAAGTTTTAATTTGATCGAAAATAATTTTGAATTATAAAAATAAATTTATTGACGAGATAGGATCCCCGCCTCGCACAGCACAATATAAAGTCTCTGAATGATTTCTTGATGACGAGAGGTCTTTAAGAATAATTTTATTATGGAAAACTTGTACTAAAAATCTCATTGTGAATGCGTCTTAAGGTATACTCTCAATATTACCTCGAATGCGTCGGTTCGTGATCTTTTTGTTGAAAGAAAAAAAAAAAGTGCGTTTTTTTAGTTTAAAATAATTTCAACGATTTGGTGTGTACACCCGCTCAGCGGTGTATGAATTAGTTCCAGCATACTGACGCTAGATGGCTCAAGCGATATCGCCGCCCGTAGGTGGTCCAATAGCATTTATCAAATAATATGGAATCGTCTTTCCGTAGCTGTTAGAGCAAAAAAAAAGTCATAAAAAAGACATAAGCATAGAATTTAAGAAGTTATAAAACTGATCGAAATTCGACGCATTCGAAATCTTTCAGAGAACTTTTAGACGTGTCTTGTTTCACTGGAAATGTGTCAAGAGCCCATTTAAGATATCTATTTTACTTTTTAAGGCCCATTTGAGAAAACTTCATGTTGCATCAAGTTGTTGCGTGGGCGTATATTACTGCATTGATTCGGCCATCTTGAAATTTTAGCTTTATTCGAAATACATGAAAAAAAAAAAAAAAAATCTATCAATTTTTCTCTTAATCGAATGATTTAAAAATACATTCTTTCAATCATGCATTGAATCCGTCATTTTTAATTATTGAAAATAAAATTTGCGGGTATTTTGAAGGTCATATTCGTTTTCAGCGCGTCAAAATACATAGGTATACCAAATTTGAGATCAATCGGAGGTATCGGCTAAACGGAAGTACACCCTTATCTTCAAATTTAATTTTACCGAGTATACACACCCCTCCAAATTGAGATTCTATATGGTTTAATAATTGCGAATAACGAACACACCGGGAAAAAAAAAGCTAAAAGACTTTGGGGACAATTGAGAATACGATCAATGTGGCAGGATGAACTTGAGGAATTAAAAAAATTTAAAATAAAAGTTACCCGATAATGTAAAAGTAGGAGATCGTGACCATTCCATCAAGCTTCGCTCTTTCTCCGTACTCGAATTATCGTCCCCCCCATCCCTTCCTCCAGGATTATTTGAATCCCACGAATACACGCTGTTCTTCGCAAGAATTCTCTACGTTTCCCGCAAGTAACGGTTTTTTCGTTTTTTTTTCTCCGAACCAAACAAAATTCTTCGAAGTGTCCCAAAACGTGATTTTCGAGCGCGAGGAACACACTTTTCGAGACCGTAACGCGTTTATCACTGTGCTAGGGACATATCTCTGCCGGTACACGAGCCTGGCGTACGAGTTTTTTTTTTATCACAAAATGACGCAGTATAATTTATTTAAATCCGTTTCTCCGTCGGACTCGTTCCTTCCGTTATCACGAGAGAAAAAAGACCGGAAAAATAGGGAAAAAAAAAAACAAAAAAGCCAAAAAATTTCGTAATATATCTTTTCAATTTATTCTCGACGAAGCTATATATATATATACAGACAAGAGCTTAAATTTTAATTCCAGGAACACCAATCGACGAGACAAAACAAGTCTGAATATTTAAAGCTTCTTGAGCAAAAAAAGAGTCATTTTTGACTCGTATACTGCGCGCGCCAGTGTGTGACAGTAACAATAACGCATATATACACTCATACTTATGATCGCGATTATAATTAATACGAGTTGTAATCGTTTTAATAATTAATTATTACAATTATTATGAGTCACAAAAATTTCAACTCATAATAGTTGTAAATTAAAATTACAATTTATAATAATTGATTATTACGATTATCATAAGTCACAATAATCAATTATCACAATTATTAATAATTATTATCATATACCGGAAACGGCATCGATGTAAATTTTGTTTTTTTTTTTCCTCCCAGAGGCACATATGCATAAACGAACTTTGATCTAACGAAAAGAAAATTACGGAATAACAAATTCTAGAATTTTAAAAATTCAACGAAGTTCACAATTTTTTCTCTATCTTTACTTCTTTAACCCCCGTATTATTCTATATAACGATAATTAGACTCGAAAAATATATAATTATACTTAAGTTTATTTATTTTTATTTTTTATTATTTATATACGTGTAATTAATATGTGTAATACGTGTAATAAACGGTGTAAGGACCGTTGATTTGAAGAGCCGCGAAGAAAATGGAAAAAAAAAATTCACGACCTGGAGAACAAGAGAGTGGCTGCGAGAATGCTCAGGAATCCAGTGACGAGAGACGAAGCACCTTAAAAATGAAAAAAAAAAAGAAAGAAACAAAAAATCAACGTCAAATTATTCGTTGTATCTTGAATTTTCACTTTTCACAATGTGTCAAGGAAGATTCGTCGTAATATCGAGATATTCGTACCATCAGATATGAATAAGCATTTGTCGCCATGGTCGACGAAATTTTCATTGCAGACGCAAACATGGTCGACGCAACTTTGGGGCTCATTCATATCGTCGTTTTCTTCGTTCTGGTAACACTCGTGATTTCCGGAACATTTTTCCCCAAGTTCTACGGTAGACGAAAATAAAAAAAAACACACACACATTTTTACTCGTTAAAAATATAAAAAAATTGCTGGAAAATAATAATTTTAACGTATATTTGAATTTTTTTTTTTTTTTTAATTCCATCTTATTTCGTTTTAATTTTTACTTTTGCTCGAAACGCATTGGGAAATCGATCGCTCGTAGTGATTGTTTCCCGCGCATTGGCATCTCTTGTCGATACAATCGGAATCGACGAATTTTTTCGTGCATTGCTTCTTGTCGATGCATGCATCGAGCATATCTCTCGCAATCACGAGACATCTCTGACCGTCCGTGCTAAGTGTTGTCGCGTTCGAACAACCGCACAATGACGATTGTTCGTCGCAAACGGCATTCTCGGTATTCGAACACTCGTGATCGTTCGTGCAACGCTCACCGAAATCTGTTCCGAGTATAATCGAGATTTTAGGATTTTTCCGCTACTTCGAAGAGGATTTACTTTTGTCAAGGGCCAAAAAAGGGAAAGATGTGTTTTTTTTTTTTTTTTCTTAATTGATCGAACATTTAAAAAATATTTCTCCTGTAATTTTTTAATTAAATGGTATTAATTAATATTATATTTTTATTTTCACGTAATTTCACTGTAAAGAGAAAAAATAATAAATATTTCCACTAACCGAATGTTCGTTAATGAGAAAATTTCTCAATTTCTTGCATCATCATCATTATAAGAGGTTACCATAGATTGCAATTATCTCGCTACGATCGATTGATTGTTTATTATTGTTATTTATTTATTTATTTTTTTTCTTTCTTTATTCCATTGCGATGCCCACAAAAATTTGTAATCTCGAGACTTTTATTTATGAAACACAAACCCAAGGTTTTCCAGCATGTGTTATTTCCGCTGAAATGATAACCCGGACTGCAGACGCATTGTTCACTCATGCACGAGGAATTTCCCATAATTTTTTGACACTGCTGATCCTCCTCGCACGACGAACCCAGCGTGCGTGCGACTTCGATGTGTCGAATGAAAAAAAAAAAAACAATAATAAAAATAATCTCCCAAAAATATATGTAAAATGAAATTTAAAAAAAAACGTCAATTCACCCGGAAGACATGTTCGAGTTGTACTGGCCATTACGTATCCGTCTTTGCATGCGCACTGGGATCTCGTAGTGTTGCAAAATTCGAATGGCAGATTGCAATCTTGCGGATTTTTGCAAGTCTCACGAAATTCGGAATTTCGACCCTCTGGATAATTGACAAATTTCCCCGCGAATTTTTAATTACAGTATCGTGGAAGAGAAGAAAAAAATGTCATTTTTTTCCAAACACCATGCACGCAAATACTATTTTATTTTTTTTACAACCATATAGTCGTGCCTTCATTGGAAAATTAAAATAACTTATTTGAGCAATTAAATTCCGCTCCTTTCCTCGTCTTTACGAGTACCTGCAAATTTTGCCTGGGTGCTGTGAATCGAGCAATTTTTCGGTGCACCGTTCTCGTTCAAGCAGATGCAGAAGCCTTCTTGACAACGGGCATCCTTTGGTAAACGAGGATCCTTGCAACCCGATTCGGAGATACAAGACGTTCTTAAGACTGAGAGAGAGAGAGAGAGATCAATTGAAGAAATTTTTTTTTTTTTTTCGTTTCTGGTTTTATTTATAATGCATACTTCGTTAGGGCAACGGAAGCTGTTTAGTTTGGTTACAATTTTAACGACTCTTGGTATACTTCAATTGGATAAGAGAAGCGAGTCCGCTTGTAGGAACTGACGCGACGCTTCTCTTGCGAGAAAGATACTTTGACCGCGAGCCATCTGGCGGGAGCTTTGACGAAGCTCCGAGCTCTTATCATGATACAGGATGAATTTTTCATTGTTGTGTAAATATTTAACGGTTATTATTTCTCAATCATGAACGACGATATAATAATAATAATTATACTTCAATTATGCAGTTATTGTAGGCTGAATATTTTCGATTTTGGGCTGAAGATACTTGGCGAGAATTTTTTTTTTCAATCCAAACTATGATATCGTAATTTTAATCGCGAAGCGTATGCACACTACATCCGGACGATTGTAATTTATTTCAATATAATTAACGAAGTTTCTCGATACGACTTCTCGCTAGAGATAAATTTTTCACTGTTCTTTTTTCTTTAGAGAGAAAACAATCACGTGCCCTCGGAACGAAATTTACACGCAACAGGAATGCAAAAAATTCTAAAAATTTACAATTGACAATTATCCTGTGGGTTAAAATTTATTTTTCACCATTGCCGTAATGAAAATATGAAATTTACATTCTCAAGGAATACATGCGAAAAATTTGTCGTTATAGCCATTTTTATTAATCATCTCGTCGATCGAATGTTTCCATCTTAATTTCCGTTACGTAAAGACCGGAAGAAAACAAAAGCATCTCGTTCTCAGTTCAATATAGTCGGAACGAGCATCAAGTTTATACGCCTAAAGGAATATTGCCTGTTTACACGTGTATTGTATTGCAAAACTATGTCATAAAATTGCGAGAAAGGCCGGTAGTTTTACCCGCTTGCATATCACGCGCGCACACGCACACACACACACACACACACACTCGTCGTTACGCTAGGCTGATGAGGCTATGTGCGAAGCATTCGTAGCTATCAGAGATTCTCCACGTTGACCATATACATATTACATTCTATCGGTACGGTAACATCAGCATGTACTGATATCCCAAGTGTTTTAGTATATGGAGACTGGAGATCTCAATGCCCTGCCAGACGCTCTAACGTATATTCTGGGTCAAACTATCGCGCTTTTCTTCCTATGTATATATGTACATGTCTATATGTATATATCGACTTCCATTCAGTCTTCCCTCTAAAGTTTCCTCATGATCTTTCGTAAGTACAAGAGAGAGAGAGAGAGAGAGAGAAAGCGAGAGATCGGAAATTCGAGGAACCTCATCTGGCAATTGAAAGGAGAAAGATATTTTCGTCGATCGTAGACTCGAAATTTACTGTTTCTTTTTGCAGTAAAAGGGATATTTTTTAATATTCTAAAAAATAATAATAAAATAATCTTTTCAACGAATAAAAAAAAATGTTATGCAAATAAGTTTGAATCGATTGAAATGAGATTATAGTACGATCGAAATGTATCTTGATCATAAAATATTTCATTCAACGGATTTATTGGCAACCGAAACGATCTTTCGTTCCGTAAAATTCGAAACAATCGATACTTTCCGATGTTTTTATCGCGACGATCGTGCGTTTGCCAGTTTCGTAAGTTCGTAACAATGAGGAGATCGATCGCTTTGAAGCTGGAAGCGATATATATATATGTGTGTGTGTGTGTGTGTGTGTGTGTGTGTGTGTGGGGAGAGAGAGCTGCTTCAGGCGACGAGATTGTTGACAAAATATAATACAGGCGATGTTTGTATACATCGGACACCTTCGCGGGATATGTACGTTATAAATTTCAATAACGAGAGAAGAAATATGATAGAGAGAATGCGAAAGAATACGAGGGAATAATCCATTTATATATGTTTTTTTTTTTTCGTAACGATTTTATCATTTTATTCATTCGCTGGAATAAATTAAATTCTTATAATCGTAAAATGTTAGAAAATTTACTTCGGCAATGAAATAAATCTTGTAATGCTAATAATTCAATATTTAGCGTTCGATTACGGTAAAAAGGGAACTACAACTATATTCGTAAATTCTTCATCGAAGCGCGATCGGTGCGTTAATACGGAGGATGTTTACGCGATATTATGAGTCAGCGTCTCCGGGACGTTATAGCCCAACGATCGTTACAGCGGAATCGGGCGATTATTAATCGGAGAAACGCAAGAAAATTGCTCGAGAAAAAATCGATACGAGCGTAAAATGGCTCATATTCGTCTATGTTATTCAATAACGAATTTTCGGAATTCCGATAGAAGCGATTTTCACGTAATTTCTTTTCAAAGATGAAAAAAAAAACTATGTAAAATACGAAGATAAAGAAAAAACAATGCAATACCGATCGGGTCGATTTTTGTGTGATATTCACAAAATTAAATTTAAAAATAATAAAATAAATATAATTACCGAATTTTTGCGCCGACACAACGTGAATCGCAATTCCCAGGAATACAGCGACGAGGCTGACGAATATCAGTCGATTCTCCATTTTCCCTACGACCTTTGAATTATTCCTTCGTACTTTTGTAACAATAAATATACGTACAGACACTTTTTTTTCTCGAAAAATTGTTGACGAAACTCTTTCGAGATAGACGATCAATTTTTTTTTTTTTTTTATTAACGCTTCTGTTTTATTTTGTTTTTCGTCGTTTTTTTTAAAATACAAATTTGCCGTGCCAGTATTGAAATTGATTTGCGATGCTGGGCTCCGACGATGCTCGACTCACGAACGGACACTGCGAAATGAGATACAGCCCCCCCTGTCCTTTGACTCCTTTGTGCGAGTGAGTTTCTCTTTCCTATCGCACTCGCTGGTTCTCCGAAGTCTCTTTCACTCTGCCTCCCGCCCCGCTGCTGCCGTTCTTTCAGAGGGCTCATGGTGGAACAACTCACCACTCTCGCGCCAACTCCTGGCCCCACTTTACAATGCGCACCAACATTATCGGAAGAGATTTCTCGATTCGCATGGTCGAGTTCGAGACCAACGGTTTTCTCGTAATATATAACTACATATATTGTGTTCATTGTAAATTAGAAAAACTTGGTTGTATCAAGAATGCCGGTAGTAACCCGAGGCAAATACATTTCCTACTATACCGATATGTCGAGAGAGAGAGAGAGAGAGAGAGAGAGAGAGAGAAGAGAGCTCCCGTAGTCTCTTATATACGTCACCCAACTTGCTTATACACAGGAGTATGAAAAAATTAATTTTCTTGATAATTAAATAATTATGGGGTCTAGGCGAATTTAAGACAAGTTCGTGACAGAGGTAGCCCATGGGTTATGAATTGTATCATACCAGGCATTTTACATAACTCCCCACGTAGTTCGTTCGAATTTTTTTTTCTTCCGATTGTTCAAACTCATCAAATTAGATTACGATCAATGGCTGTATATATGAGTCATGAATTCTCAAATAGTTTAATAAAAAAAAAATAAGAATGCTGGCTGGTGTACATGACAATCTGTGGATTGAATGAATTGAATTTATATTTGACAACTTTTTGTAAGAATGGAAAAAACGATGCAGGTAAATGCACTTGTCTCAAGATTTTTTTTACACCATTTATGGTATTTAATGATAATAATACTAATAGTAACAATAATATCCCGTTTGTATTCATATATCTCGAAAAACGGATTTTTTTTTGGAATTTTTCTTTCAACCATAGATTTAATTCTCTTCGTATAATTTAATTTTACTTGGTCCGCATCTCCGTGAGCTTATAGTATATTCGAGTGTAAATCTGCAAAGTTTTCGTGAAAAATCATTCGGCTCATTTGGCCATATAATTGGGAATGACAAACGGAACGAAAGAAAAAAGAACTAAGAAAAACTCTCTGGAGCATTTAAAAATACGATAAAAATGGGAAGATGAACTTGAGCAATTAAAAAAAAAAAATCGAATAATAAAATTTGAAAAAAAGTTATCTCATAGGAATAACAGTGAATAGATTGTCCGGTGGAAAAAAAATCGTCCAGCCCCTAAAATTCTTCGTATCCCGAGAGAGTACGTTAGCGCTGTTCTTCGCGAAAATTCGCATTTTTCCGCGAAGTACGACAACGCGACGATAATAGGTCTTTACGAAATAAAAAACCAATATAAAAATTTCGTTATTTCTTTAATTTATTATCGATAAATGAGCTTAAAGCTTAAGTACAGGAATCAATCGACTAGACAACAACAACAAAAACAACAACAATAATAATGATAATAATACTAATAACTATACAAATTAATCATTGAAATAATTACAGTTAATAATTATTATAAAATTCCAAAAACGACATTGACAGTCTTTTTTTTTAAATTCAAGTCCCTCGTTTTTTTTAGAAGTATGTTGTAACGATAAGATGGTCTCTTGGTCAAATTATTATTAATATTATTACTATGAATATCGTTTTTGGCATAATTAGACCTGAAAAAATATTATTATAGTGCAGCTATATATACATGTATATAAATATATATATGTATATGCACCGATGGTTCGACGAAAGAAAAAAAAAACAATACGTTTACAAGCTGATAAATAAGAGAATAATGGACAATAGAATGCTCAAGAGCTCGGAACCGACAGACGATGCACCTTAAACAAAAATTAATGCCGAATTTAGGTATATTTTGCCCATTACCGTTTAGATATATCGAGAACGTCGTTATATTTTGCATATCGAAAAACTCGTACCAGAACATTTGCCATTCTTCCTGAAGTAGTTGGCGCGGCACTCTTTGCAAGCGCCTTTGAAGCAAATCGTGGGTTTGTCTCCTTTTTCACCCTCGGAGCACTCGTCATCATACGAACAAGCTTCATCAACATCTAGAGTAAAAAAAAAAACATATACACACACATATTTTAACTCGTTAAAAATAAAAATAATTCTTTTGAGGCAAATTTCTGGGTTTTCATTTTATTTTTATTTTTTACTTTTGTATAAGATGCAGCTGGACAACGACTGGTTATAGTGATGATTATTCGGGCACTGGCATGTCCCGTTGGTACAATTAGTACCGGCCAAGCTTATACATTGTGCCTCCTCGTCGCAAGGATCCGATATATTTTCCGCCTTTGGGAGACACATATTTTTGTCCAAACTCAGAATTGTTCCCTCTGAACAATTGCAATTTTTTTCGTAACACGTGGAATTCACGATGTTGTTACACTCATCATTTGGATTGCAATGTGCACTGATATCTGCGAAAATTGAGCTCGTATAGAATTTTTTGCCCCATCATAATATTTTTATTCGTAACGTATCAAGAGCTTCAGTGCCTCATGGAGCAGAGTGAAGAAAATAAAAAAAATTGTATCGTACTCGGTCCGGAACTAAAAAAAATTTTGAAAATGAATTTTGTTTTTTTTTGTTTTTTCGTATATGATCGGACAAATTAACAACAAAGCACAGTCTACGATTGTTTTTTTTTGCTTTAGGCACTGATGAGGGAAAAAAAGGGACACAAAGAGATAATAAAAATTCTTTGCATCGTAGAAAAATCGGTAATTACGCATCAAGAAACAAAATAATAATAATAATAATTTAAAAATTCTGAATACTCTCGCTAAAACTCGCTAAAATTCTCATCGAATCGAATTTTTGTTTGTTTGTTTGTGTAAACATGAACTAACTTTTGTTTTTGATGCAGGTGTTATTTTTGGCGAGATGGTAATCCGGTTTGCAGTCGCATTGATGGCTACTTATGCAATGCGAGTTATTCCCAATTTCTGTGAAACAGTCCTCATCTATTTTGCACGGAAAATAATTCTCGCCTGGAAAGTGTTGATCAATCAATAAAACGTTGACGACGAATTTTTACACACGGGAGCAAAAATATCTTCCGAAAATATGCAAAATGTAATGAAAAAAAATAAAATAAATAATAATAGATAAATAAAATTACGGGAAATAAATTTCTATGAGTGTGATTGACCATTTCGTATATCCCTCTGAGCATTCAAATTGGGATGATTTAGTGTCGCAAATTGAATTTTCAAAATTGTCAATCTTGTGACTTTTTATGTTGCGTTAGGATCTGCCATATCGTGGTCGGATGAAAAATAATCAGTTATATATGTACATCGAAATATTGCAGATAGGAAAAATTATGGTAAACCTTTATTTATTTATTTTTTTTTTCATTACCATAGTAATTGGAAAATTTATATAATTTCATTGAGCAATTAATTTTCGCCTCATCTTCGTCTTTATAAATACCTATTTGTTTTGGTTTCGTTTCCACGGCAGAGCAATTTTTCGAAACATTTTTCTCATCTTTGCAGATGCAGAAGTTATTTTGACATTTACCAACCTCCTTGTAATGAGGACGGCGGCAATCATTATCGTCATTACATTCTAAAACACGGGAATAAAGATGTTCATATTTATTTTGTGTGTTGGATTTAATATCATTATGTATACGTCGTTGGAGTATAAAGAGATTGTGAATTTTCGTTAAAGTTTCAACGGATTTTTTTATACTTTTATTACGTGGGATCGGTGAGTCGACTTATAAAAACTGACGCGACGCTCTTCTTGTGAGAAAGATACTTTGGCCATGAGCCATCTGGTGGAGCTTTGGCGAAGCCATTGCGCTCTCTATCGTGATATACAAGGCGTTCCATGTCAATGTACATATTTCATTATTATAATTATAATTAAAAAATAACGGTAATTCAATAATAATAATACGAAAATTATATAATTATTCATCTGTACTCAATATTTTCAAAGTTTGGCTCATAACAATTGGCAAGAATTTTTTTTTAACCAAACCGATGACTTTATCATTATTTTTTTTTCTGTAATAATACGCGGTGATGTAGGTTTCTCGAAACGTCTTATCGGTATGAGGTAATATTTTCAAAATTTTTTTTTTTAAAGAGAAAATGCTCTAAATCGTTTTGGTCACGTTTCTTCGCTCACGATATCAAAGTACGTGAGTGTTATGCAACGTTCGTATGTCCGAAATACACGTATACCAATAATCGATATTTCGAGTCACGGAACGAAAATTTATCATTATTTTTTTATATATATCGAAAGCTCATGTTCGTGTTAATCATAACTGGACTACGGGACACGTAAGAATTTTTCATATCCAGTGGGCGTTTCGAGATTAAGTTATAAAAAATAGAAAGAAACATGTATATAAGTATATATGCGATACTCGTTGCAACGCCAAATGACGTGATCACGTCATCGTAACGTGATTGAATGCATGTAAAATGATCAAAATATCCGTTGTGTTTGTTAGCGGATATTTAAATTTACGAACCGAAAAATCAGCTACCGGACATTTTTTCATACAAAAGTTTATTAGAAATAATCCATATGTGGCTATTTAGCAGTGAACGTGTGAAATTTTCCATTGTGAAAGAGGACAAAAGTGAGAAAAAATTTCGTCGGCCATATTGTTACTTCTATGTTTCCCATCAATTTCCATTATATACTTAACAATCGAAAAAATAGCACATATTCTTGATTCAATTAAATTCAATTTAAGAAAAACAACAAATTCAATACCGATCTTCCAGGATCACGCTCGAACCGATTTTCACGTAATATTCTTCAAAGTGAAATTTAAAAAAAATACCTAAAATAGAAATTTACAAAATTTAATACTCTTCCGTGCTTTTACGTTCCAGAGTGTCAGTGCAACTATTTTTCTATCGCAATGCAGAACTGGTATAGAATTTTCAACGAGGGCAAGGGGAAAGTGCGGAAAACCCGGCCGATATACAGGCGTGAACGGCTCAAGCGATCACCGATCCCAGTATTGGCTGCGACCAATATTTAATCATTTTCGTGTTATATCATAATAAGAGATAATTTTAAAATATATGAATAATAAAAAGTGAAGAAACAATGAAAAATAAATAAACGGTTGAAACAAATCAATTATTAAAATTAAATAAATATATAATGAAAAATAATTAAATAATTACCAGATTCTTGCGTGGACCCGACATCGATCGCAGTTCCCAGAAAAATAGCGATGAGAAAGAAGAAAACTCGTTCATTCGTCATCTTTTTTTATCTTTCACGTATTCTTTTGAGCTTTTTTAACAATAAATCTTACAAACAGACACTTTTTTACGATAATTCGGTCACAAAATTTTCTTGAGATTGTTGATAATTTTGATTTTTCTAATTATCACGGTTTTCCCTCGCTTACTGTCGTTCGATTTATTTTAAACCCAAATTTGGTCGCAAGTTGAGAAATTTATTCGGGTTCTGGCGCTAGCGGTGCACGACTGAGAGTTTCGTTTTTCTATCTCGCACTGGTTCTACGAAGTCTTTCTCTCTGTTTATTTTTTCCTAGAGGGTAGGAACAACTCACACCACTATCGCGTCAACGCGGCTACTTCTTTCCGCAGATAGTCACTAAACTTTTCCCCCACACTTCACAGATCGCCCCAGCACGATCGATTTTTCAATTCGCGTTGTCGACTTTGAAACCCAAAACGATTATCTCGCAGCCTTTACACCATGTACAACGATATTATATTAATTTTACATCACAAAATGTGTATATATATATACCTCGTTGATTGTATTTTTATGTGTCTTTAAAACTTCGCGAGCGCCGTGAGCGTCATGTAGCGTGTGTGGGGTGGGGGACTCGAGTTATTTCACTGCGCATGACTGCGCAGTAATGCATTGCGCACGGACACTACCGACTAGTGGCGGTGACTGGTGCCGGACGTATATGGGCCCATCTGAAACTCAAGGCTTGGATAGGAGTTCGGTCTCCTGTCTCTAGTCTTCTTGGTGTACTGGACGAGTTTGGTACAATTATAAGTGAGGTTATGTTGAGAGGAAAAATTAACGAACGCGACTACGTTCAGAAGTGTAGTTTTACGCGACGAAATTTCAAAAATATATTGCGAACATTTTATGCACGTAAATATATAAATCATGTGAATTATGATGTTTAAATTTATAATATGTAATGATACTATTGATTATCGTGTGATGAAAATTCTTACGTATAATAATATAAGAATTTCGTTGTATCTATTTATTTTTTATTTGCGCGTTCCAGCGTATATACCCTTGCGGGTTTTGACGTACCTTTCCCATTTGATCCCTCCTATGACTCCCTACCCGCACTTCGCTAAGCTAACCTAGCTACTATAGAATCCACAGGTGATTTTTAACTACACTGTTATCGCATTCGCCGTGGACATGGGGAAACTGCGGAAAACCCATGCCAATACAGACGGCCTTATTTTTACTGAGTTTCCGATATGTTACCATGAGATTCTCAGTAAAACTACCTCCCGCTCGGTAGTCGGCGCGCCAAGCCAGTGCACGGCTAAGCGGTCACCCATCCAAGCGTAGTGACCTCGGCCAATACTGCTTAACATGGGAGATCGCCAGAGCCGCACACCGACCACGCGTTCACCGGTAATTTCGTTGTAACTATGTTGTTGAAGAGCGCAGAAACGACTATCGGACGACCATGTTGATTAGTTCAATGTGACGTCACCGCGTGAGCGTTGGCGCTCTAAGCGAATCTTCCCAATGTTATTTTTACATCCAGAGATAAGACACTTTTCTTTATATATAAAAAAAATATTTTTTCATTACTTGTTTTTTTGCAATTTATTCATTATAAATTAACTTTGTTCATTCGTTGCGTCTATATATTGTAATAAGTCAACGGTTTTATGGATTCTCGTGACTCGTTAGATTTATTTATTTTTTTACACGATTGTCATGAGAGTGAAGAAAATGAATTATCGAAAAATACGAACGATTAAAGCGCGTAGGAAACAGCTGAATTACCGAGAAAAAAAACAAAAAAAAAACTCCTATCCGAAAGTGGCAATGGACGACTATAATTCGTACATTAATAATCCACAATTTATCGAAATGACGTCATCAGGGATAATTCGAAAGAGGATATCCTGCCAATTGCGCCCTTTTGTTTTTTTATTATTAATAAGAAAGAAAAACAATATAGCGAGTTTGATTTCTATCCTTCAATCACGAATTTTTGTATTATTCGACTTTCCTGCGTTGCTTGACCTTGATGAGAACGAGAGAGAGAGAGAGAGAGAGCATTTGAACTTGAAGACAATGGTCGTCGATTTTGCAATTTCCGTTTTGATAATGTCAATGTTGGTATAGAAATAGATTCTTCGTCGTGATAAACAAATACACGAGCTGACTTAACATTCTTGACACTGCAACTAGGTCGAAAGTCATCAAAGTGTACAGGACGTTCAAGTATATAAAGGTCATTGGAGTTTTAAACTGTGCATGGTGTGTTAATGCCCTCCGAACTTTTCCAATGGGATCGAAGAAAATTTGAAACAAAATATTACGGCGAATTATATCACTTCGATGAAAAAAAAATTCTAATGATTAATCAAATCGATGATTAGCTTATAGTGGCGCATGCGGAAACAATTTTAATTAACGTCCATTATACGACATAACGATTGCTGGCTAATAATAAAGGACCCAATCCACGTAATTTCGAACATAAAGCGATGTGGCGTTACGTCCTTTTCATTTTTAGCAGTAAAAAATATACATATATACATATCGATTCGTCGGTGATAAAGATTTATCAGATAAGGACACGAAACCACTATCTAGAGAGCCTAGGATCGAGGAAGACCCCAAACTGACTGTGATTCAGTCGCATTTCTGGCATTCGAAACGTAAAGAGTGCGTCGGGATTTAAAAAATTCGGAAAAACGTTTTTTTTTTTTTTTTTCCATTTCAATTAAATGTCACCGAAAAATTTAATATTTTTTCTCGCTTACGTCACAACGATGTTAAGCAGAACGAAATCGCAGAACTGTGAGTCCCTTCGTGAGAAAGAAAAAAGCGAAGAAACATATATTATATGAGATATATATATATATATATTACATATTTTTTAAATATAAAGAGGAATAGAAATAGGAAAAACTGAGAGTATCGCCCTGAGACAATCGCACTGTGTTGTTTTTTTTTACTCGTCGATACTTCCGTTGTTACTTTTCGCTATTTCATTCGTTACGGTACAAATTAACGTTAATATAATAATAATAGTAAAAGTTAAAAATGACGTTTCCCTCTCTCTCTCTCTCCTTTTTTTTTAAATTTCCAGTCAAATGGCCGGGCACTTTGAAAATTGGTGAATCCTGCGAGAGAGATCATCAGTGCATAAGGCATGCTTTTTGTAAAATACAAAAAACCTGTCTTTGCGAAACATTTTATGCACCGAGTCTCGATATGGGAACGTGTCACGTGAGTGAGTATTATTAAAAATTAAAAATCTTCAACGGTATACAATACATATATATAAATATCGATGAGGTCAACTTTTGAGTTTATTTCATTTTATTTTGATTAAATGAAAAAAAAAAATTAAATTGAAAAAAATGGAGAAAGAATTCTGGTATGAAAAAAAAAATAGATATTCTTATCTTGGGGACGTTTGAATTCTTGGGGATAAAATAATAACTTATCAGTTCGTTAATTAATTACTGATAATGAATTAATAATTAATTATTAAATAAATGAACTATCGATTGCATGTAATAGCTGGGGGTTTATAAATATTTCAAAATTCAAAAAATTACTCTTAAATCGCGCAACTACAAAATATAGGACGCTTTGGCGTGATTCACATATCGTCGTGAGACACACACGACTTGGCTAGTGACTCACCTATACAGAGTAGAAGGAGAAAAGAGATTACTCTCTCCGTTTTGTTATCTTCGAGCCGATACGTTGGTTGTGTACACGCGAGTTCGTGAGAAAAAAAAAAAAGGGAGTGTATGAACGCCTCGAGATAAACGAGACTGCGATTATTTTTCAAACGAAATTTTTACACCTAAATTGAATTGATTAAAAAAAAAAAAAAAATTATTTCTAGCTGTAGGAGCTCCGTGTAGCGGCGAAGATAATAATCAAGGATGTGAAACAATGTCGAACGCCAAATGCCGGCAGAATGTTTGCACGTGCAGAGACAATTTTATGATCGACACGAAGAACTCGTCAAATTGCATTATCAGTGAGTCAAGTTTTTTTTATCGGTTTTTTTTTTCGTTTGTGGACTCAAATTTGTGTTTGGTTCATCGAATATTTCGAATCAATATTTTTTTTTTTTGTACGAATAGCATATATATTTTTTTTCAGGACCAAGGGCACCTGGGGATGTTTGTCATAGGACTGACGAGTGCAGAGAGTCCATGGAGATGGCGCATTGCATCGATGATAAATGCCGATGCTATACGAATCATCATTACGTCAATGAAACTGGCACGTGTCTCAGAATGAGAGGTACGTGTCAAAAATGCCAAATTACGACAAAACACGGTTTTTCGCGCGAAAATTATTTTTAAATTTTAATAATTATCGTCAATTATTAATTATCATACGTTCTTATAACTTTGTTGGTCAATTTTTTTTTTCAACCCGATATATATATGTATATAACTATATGAACTTCGATAGGATTGTATCAACCGTGCAAAAAGGATTACGAGTGTTTTATCGACGAAAGGTATCCGAGAGAAATGGTGTGTAAGAATGAAGAATGCGCATGTCGGGAGGGCGAATCCATATGCAGCAATCAAGGTCAAGTGAATTTTAATTGTATATAGAAACTTATTTGACATTCAACTAAAAAATCGATTGGATCTATTTAAAAAAAATTTAATTGAGACACCCCAGTCTAACTAAATCTTAATAATGTTTGCAGGTTCTCTCTTACATCAACCGATTTTCAGGCTAATTGCAGCATTTGCAATCGTAACGATACATAGAACGCTTTATTGATCGAAGATTTCGAGTTTATTCCTATGAAATTATTATCTATAAGCCAAAATGTATTGTCAACGTGGATTTTGTGTCACCAAAATAAATTATTTCGTCGACTTGTAAGAATACGAATCTTCGAACACCTTCAATCGAATTATCAGTACTTAATTCGTATTTTTAGATTGTGAACCGACGATGAAAGCTACGCTCATATATTAACGCGCATATATTACGCTTATATTTAGCGCTGGTGCACCGACTCAAGTTTTTCGGATGAGAGTAAGTGAGACACATATGTACTCAGTGAATCTCTGTTTCACTCACTCGCATGTAAAAATCTGCACTGAATTCCCCAGTGGAAAACGCTATAAGTCCGACAGCGCCGACCTGCGCGGTCACTTTTTAAATCAGTGTGTGGTTATAATGGAAGCTAACCAAAATGAATATAGCGAAGCCAGTGTTTCTGACGTTTCTGCCAATTTATCGATTAGAAAAGAGTCTAATAGTATGTGCTGTGTCGTTGGATGTTTAAACAGTGAACGGAAACGCAATATATGTCTAATATACGACCTCCTGAAAATCTGCTTCTAATATGATAAACCATTATTTAGAAATCTTATGAATGTAAGAAATTTTATTTAAAGAGGAACATCAGGAATGCCGGGCTTTGTCACATTCACGCATATATCCTCGTTCTTTGTCACATTCATACGAGGGTACGGGGAAACGGAAAAAAACTCGTATATATACCGATACAACACCGTCATATTTTAATTTTTTGATGAGATCGACATGAGTCCAGCTCTCAGCGCACGCGGCTGAAAGCGGTAAACGATCCAAGCTCCAAGCCAATGCTGCGGAGGCGCTTTTTTTTAACACCTCCGTGCTCCGGTTAGAGGCGAGCGTGCTAGCCACTATCCCAAAGCACCCGATCCTTGCAGAGACGGCTATCGCCCTGTAGGGAATGGTACAGTAATTGAATTCAATTGAATTAACACCAGGAGTTATTAAATATATAAAACTTTACTTTATGGCGGCTGACGCTACGCCCAGCCTGTGGCGGCAAGACTTCTCATTGGCCAGTGACTAGGGACGTTTTGGTACGGAAAGTTGTCGCTGCAATGAGCGTCCGCCATTCGTAAGGCCGTTCCCACAGTCCACTATCGGGTTGTGACATCTCTCGGCGAACTGGCGAAATTCTATGTCGAAAAACCCATTGATGGTATCTCGAAATTATGGGGAAACCATTTTCGGCGCTTTTATAATATTTATATACACATTTTTTATATCATGTTTACAGATGACAGAAGTCGATAATGTAGAATTTAAAACTTACGAATGATCAAAATGTCCATGTTTCGTAATATTCCATTTACGACAGTACATATTTATACGATGTAGAGAAACAAATAATATCCTGAGTCATGTATGAATGCCATCGATCGAAATTCTTACGATTTAATGAGATGTACGATTTTTTTTGTTATTAAATAATAAATATTATATATATATTTAATATAAAATTGCTGCTACAGCAGCATAATTTTTTGTTAATTGAATCATGAATTTTGGAAAAATGAAATGGATCTACTCATCGTCCTTTGTTCTAATGATTCTCGCTTTTTTGGGATACATTTTCAACCTGCTACGAGTTTTTATGTATATGCATTTTTATAATACACTGAGAGTTGGTGCATATATATATATAATGCGTGTAACCGCATCGGTCAATGGCCGCCATATTGACTCTGATTCAAACACCTGTGGCGGGGCCAGTGTGTGTGCGTCTTTATCAATAACTGTTTCGTGTAATTTGATAAACAACAATTGAACGAAATATAAGAAAAGTATTCAACCAAATGAAAGACGAAAAATATATCGAAAAATATGATATTAATTGTAAAATAAATTTATACGAGATTTTCGGTGGAAATTACGAAAGAAAAAGTTAACCCGCGGCTTGATGGGTTGGGTACAGTCAAGTTGAAAACTTTTGCTCATAAGATTAACATCACATCGTCATAAAGACGTTGGATCGACGAATTTACATTAGGGGCATAGCAACAAATATTTAGATCGTAAAATATTAACACGATTTTGTACAAGAATCATCTTTTTCCGTTCAATCATTTTCGTGATATTGATTTTCAAAGTTGCCTTTGTTCTTGCAATTACAAGATTGTTTTTGTCAATTACTGTACCGAATGACGTTACACTCGAACTCTCACGATGAGGGAAAGAGAGGAGAAAACTAGCCGCGCGCAACGAGCTCATGGTTTGGCCGACAGAGGCACTGCCTGACACGTAAAAGCAAACTGTTCCATGCCCTAATCGTTGCTTCCACGAAACACCCTGACAATCGCGCTGCAAAGCAGGGGCTGTGCAACTTGACGGCAAGAGAGAGAGAGAAAGAGAGAGAGAGAGAGAGAATTGAACATGTAAAAAAAGTCCGCTAGAATTTGAAGCTTTCCGGCTCGGTTGACCCACAACGAAGAGGTTGAGAATTTTTTTTTCGTTCCAAACGATTACGAGACATATTCCGTTGATACTAGGAAGAAGTATATTATTTCGATAAAGATATTTTCGGTTTTTCTTTATAAATAGTCAAAACCTGCATGTAAATATTGTAATTAAGGATGTATGAGCACTAGCTTCACGATCATATAAAAATCTGAATTTTTTATACGGTGTAGCAGAAGTGTATATGATAAAACCTGCAAAATTTCAAAGTGGGTCAACGACTCTTTACGCGAGTAATTAATTTGTGAAATCAAGATATTTATCCCACGCCATATACGAATTCTGGGCTGACGCAACTTTGAAACAGAAATTCGTATCTTTCACGATCAGATACGATCAATATTAAAACTGTTAAATGTTCAGAAAACTATCACGATTACATACGTTCCATAAAAAATGGGGGTTAACGAAACTTTTGACATACAATTATCGATTTTAAGGAAATTTTTCGCGTGTGTCGCATAATGAGCGGTCCGACTCTCTCTTGTTTCATGCGTGCCCCTCGCGCACCGCGCTCACCCGCGCCCACGTTTCCGCTCATTTCCCGCCACCTTGTGCTCATACATCCTTAAATCCCAATATCCTTCAAAATGAATAATTAATTCATGCTCGATATAACGAATACGAAGCTACAATAAAAAAAATGTATGTAAATAAAGAGTTTTAGGTAAAACATTCGCACTCAGTCGTACCGTAATTAAATTTTTTTGGTTTTTTTCATTTTTCAAAAGTTACATGTATAAAAGGCGCGAGTGAATCATTTGTCACATGACGCGAGTGTCAAGTATAGATATATATATGTATATGTGCATAGAGGGGGCAACCCTTTTCAACTCGTCGGAGCAAGAAGTGGGGAGGAGATCTCCTCGTTTTCGCGTACACTAACGGCAAAGAACAAACGCTCGTGTTTTCCTTCGAATGTCAAATCGTCTCGTTGAATTGCAATATTGAGTATGGGGCGTCATGAGAAAATTGTAGAGAATAAAAAATTGTCACGATTCGGTCAATATTGTGTTGTTATTTGATCATTCGTTTATGAGTTATTTTTCATTAAAGTTGCAATAATTCGTCGATATGACGAGACGTTAAATGAACCGACTGTACTACCGAGACGCCACCGTGGGCCTACGAGGAAAGTAGCTTGGCTGACAGTCAGAAGGAAAATTTTTTTTTTCACTCGCAACCCGTTAACGGATTATAATCGTAAAATCGCATTAAAACGCGCGGGGCGTCATGAGAAATTTGTAGAAAATAAAAAATTGATACAATTTCGTGTATACAGTTTTTTCATGGAGCATCGAATTAACGAGTTATCGTAATTACAAGAGTGTCGCGGTCATATGGGGGATTGATAAAATTTTGTTCGTAACTGTACCGTCGAACGCGGACGCGCGCGCTACGGGAGTCCGTAGCGCCGGCATATCGTCTCAGTTGGCAGTTGGCAGCAGAACGCACAGTGTGAAGCAACTGATCTTACATAGCCATGGCCGATATTTCACAAGACGAGCTCCGCAAGGAGATCGCCGGTAAGTCATGAAAAAAAAAAAACGAAATTTATAATAAATACGTTGTTTGATCGCGGATTTTTTTTTTGCGCGTGTACTGTAATATTTTACATAATTGTGTGACAAAATATTTCGATGAAATTCCGGGTTTTCGTGATTTATGAAAAATTCGTAATAACTCTAGTCTTGTTTCTTCCGTGATATATATATATATATATCTATATATGCGGTGCGTGCTGTGTATTAGCGAACGCGTATCGTGTGTCCTCGAGTGGCGTGCCCAGCACGCCGGCCATTACACCCGAGTTTTCAATCCCATATAATTCTCATCTACGTTATCATTTAACCGGATCAAACGAGTAAAAATCATTTGGTGCAAGTTATTCGTAATTTTATTCAAAAAAATCTAACCTATACCTTGGATATTTGTGATTTTTGACGAATTTATGGTGAAAAATAAAAAATAAATTTCGGTCGTCTATTAAGTTTGTGGGGAAACAGTGGCGCGCTCGGCGGGTTTCGCGAGCCCCCATCGTCGTGTGTGTGGGTGTTAGTGCACGCGAGCGCGCGCGCGTAGTACCGGAGCTTGGCGTCTATGTATCTGAGCATTTACAAAAGACATGTACATATATATTTTTTCCCCCCGTGTACAAAATTAAAATGACTACAAGCTTCTACACCCCCCCCCCCATCATTATACTTTGTTCCGAAAACGAAGTAAAAAAAGAAAAGAAAAACAACTCCCGACAAATTGGTAACTTGCGAGTCGTCATCTGGCGTGTTTGGAGCGTTTGTGCGTTCCCGGGCTTGAGCGCCATTTTTATTTCCTTATCCCTCTCCCCGCAACCTTTCGAATCGCAGGTTACTTTTTCACCGGGTACGTTTGCAGCGAAATTATTCCCGCTGCACTCTCCATTGCCCTCCAACCTTCTATCTATAAATTTTTTGGTAAAAAAAAACAACGCTTTGTTTTCGATCATGGGCTTCGGCTATTTTTTGATTTTTTTTTCTCTGTTTTCAATATTCTGTCTCGACTCGAGTTAATCCGATCGTGACGAAACGTCCCTCGCGCTTATCAATTTTCATAGATGCGCGGTATAGAACGAGAAAACACTTTTTATTTTTCTATGGAAATAATAATAAAAAAAAAAGACACAAGCTAAAGACCTTCAAGTCAGATGGAAAGCTCATATCGATGTAATGTATATGGTTTGATGTAATTAATGTTCATTCGATGGTGGTATAGGGACGCCTTTAGCTTCAGAGACATTTTTTTCGATAAAAAAAAAACGCACGACGACGAACGTTATTACGGTCGATCGTTGGCGCTAGTGGCGCCCCCGCGGCCATTTATGTTCGATATTTCGCCGCGGGAAAGTGGGTAAAACCTTATACATGCATATATTTATATACATTGTATGTATGTATGTATGTATATCGATGGCTCATAGGCCAAGAGTAGCATGAGATTTGTTCGAGACGAACTTTTGCGCCATTTTTTATGGTAATGAATGCGCGCGTGCAGCATAAGAGGAGGGGGGGGGGGTGCAGAAGAGGGAGCAAAAGACAGAGGGGAGAAAGAAGTATACAACGATGCTTATCCTCTCGCCTGCAGTAACAGCAGACGGCGAATCACCAAAATATCCGACTTCCGCTTCCCCCCCACCCTCTCCAAGTGTATACACACTCTATCTCTCTCTCTCTCGTTTCCTCACCAACATGTATATCAACTTCAAGGATGGAAAATCAATACACCGCCACTGATTGATGAACTTTACTCGTACAAATTGGCCTCTCAACGTGTCGTCGAGCCCCATTTCATGTTAATTATGAATTATCAAGAATTCGTGATTTTTTTAAAATAATGTTTTTTTTTTTTCCCCCAAATGACCTTATCAATTATTCGACGCGACCTATCGATCTTTTCGCGTAAACCTCCCATCCCGATCGTCTTATACCGAATTATAGTCATAATCTAAGTATATAGAAATAATAAATCATATAATACGACAATTTAAATAAATTATTATTAAATTGATTAGAATAATTCGATCTTTGTCGATGTGAATAAATTTCGATGCAAGTCTTTACTTATAGTGCTCAACCATCCTTGGCAGCTGAATTTCTTTTTTTTTTTTTTTTTTTATAAGTATAGTCGTTATTGTCGGTTTTTTGTTTGTTTTTTCAGCTATCCTCAAGGACGCCGACCTCAAGACCATGTCCGCGAAAAAAGTGAGACAACAGATCGAGGAGAAGCTCGACATTGATCTCACAGAAAGGTAAATTATGGATATGAGGAATTTTAGAATATCAAGTCTTATAGAGATTGATGAAAAAAAAATATATATATATATGTGTATATACATCGAGGAGAAATATTAATTCTGTCAAAAATATTAATGAAGCTGTTTAAAACTTTTTTTTATCAATGCATCGAATTGTTTTTCTTGTTGAAAAAAAAAAAAAAAATCATCGGATTCAACTTAATGATTCCTCGATTGTTTGAGAAAATTTTTCTCGACGTATCTACAAAATTATTTACACGAGGAAAATATTTTTCAAAGAATCATCGAGCAATTTTCAATTTTTCTCTTTAATCATCATCGGAAGAAATAAAATCTTCAGAGATCCCCTATAACTTTCCATAAACGCTGAATCCCCCGTTTTAAACGGATTTGATTTTAAAAAAACAAAATTCCTAAAAGTCAATGGCGATAGAAACAAGACGTACCAAGTACAGCGACAACGAAAAATCATAAAACTTCGTCATTATAATACGGACATACGATTCGAGAGCTCTAGAGCAATTACTCGTTAATGAAAAAAAAAAAAAAAAAATTATTCCGTTGTGCCGAGAAAAGTGCAACGGAATTGATCATCGTGTCCAAGATCAATACGAGGGACTCTGCGTAAGGCTGAATTGACATGAGCCATTACCTCGTTCCCCCTCTAACACATGAGAGAAGACGAAAAAAAACATTGAAAATCTTCAAAGATAGGGTAGACCGAGGCAAGTTGTTGCACTGGCTTTATTGAGAAAATTATTCGCTATAGAGCGCGCCAGCATTGGTCACATATTAGACGTGTTTTGCGTGTGTCAACTCTTTTCGCGTTGAGTTTTCCGAGATCGCATCAGCTGTGTATTTTGACCGAAGATCGAGTTGAACATTTTCTTCTACGATTGGTAAAATTTTATTATCTCAGTTTTCGCGCAATAGACATTAAAGCGTCTTTTTCAACACAATAGAGCATTATATTATCTTGAAGGGTGTACTTTTACAAAATATGTGGCCCGGTTGACAACATAAATCGGTATCTCGAAACATGGCGGCCGTGAGCTGGTTGGAAGTAAAAAAAAAAATGAAATTGTCCCAAATTTCACGGGGCAAGTTGTCGCAGGTCCGGTATTCCAATATAATGAGTATTTCATTGGTAGTATGCAAATCGGTTGAAATTTTATCATAAATTCATGAGTAACGAGTAAAAATTATCTCAGCTCCTTAAACTTGACACCAAATACCTATGCAAGTAGTTTTAGGCAAAATGATAAGATTTTTTAAGATATTAGCTTACTTTGGTAATTGAACAAATATAAACTTGTGATATCTTTCTTACATTGCAGCGCGCTAGATTGAACTAATATTTTTGTTGAATCAAGTTTAGATATCACTTTCATGCAATAAAATGCAATATGACAACTGCTCCGGTCATGGGCCAAGTTGTTGCAGCTCCAGAATTCCATTATAATAACTATTTCATTGTTAGTTTGCAAATTTGTTGAAATTTTATTATAAATTCACGAGTAACGAGTAAAAATTATCCCAGCTCCTTAAACTTGACACTAAATACCCATGCAAGAAGTAGTATTAGGCAAAATGATAAGATTTTTAAAGATAATAGCTTACTTTAGTAATTGAACCAATATAAACTTGTAATATCTTTCTTACATTGCAGCGTGCTAGATTGAACTAATATTTTGATTGAATCAAGCTTAGATATCACTTTCATGCAATAAAATGCAGTGTAACATTTTGCTGCGGTCATGGGCCAAGTTGTTGCAGCTCCAGAATTCCATTATAATGAATTATAATTTCATTGTTAGTTTGCGAATTTGTTGAAATTTTATTATAAATTCACGACTAACGAGTAAAAATTATCCCAGCTTCTTAAACTTGACACTAAATACCTATGCAAGTAGTTTTAGGCAAAATGATAAGATTTTTTAAGATATTAGCTTACTTTAGTAATTGAACAAATATAAACTTGTAATATCTTTCTTACGTTGCAGCGCGCTAGATTGAACTAATATTTTTATTGAATCAAGTTTAGATATCACTTTCATGCAATAAAATGCTGAGTGACAACTTGTCCCGGTCATGGGCCAAGTTGTCACAGGTGACCTTCCCTCATAAATTGTTAATTAACAGCCATAGCGTTAGGATAAAACGAAATCTAATACAGTTCAATCGTAGCCAGGGATTTGCTCGAAACTTTGGCGTATCACATATTTCCCAAACGGTAAATTCGAAAAAATACAAACAAATTTAAACGAAAATGTGCGACAACTAGGTCACGGTCTACCCTACGCATGCCAATATATATATATATATATATATATATTAGACTGTTTCAAAATAAATCGATAATTTTTTTTTTTGCTTTACACAATCTTAAACTATACTTGGACATAAAAAAATAATCCTCGCGAAAGGAAGGGCCGGTCCTTCAAGATTCAGAGGTGTCTCATCGGACTTTTGTCATTTTTATTTCGTTAATACGTGAATAATCAATTTGCATGGATGGAACAAACGTTTTTCTAGTCCTAAAATGATGAATATATTTCGAACTTATACATAAATACTGAATATACTAGAAAAAACGATCTTGATGATCGCAGCAACAATTATCGGTCGATATATACGTCGATAAATGCAAAAAAAAAACAAAAAAAAAATACAAAAATCAATATTAATAATCTCCTACTTTCCTTTTAAGGTACTTCCTACTTTGTACTTTCTCCTACAATTAAGTAGGAGATTATTAACTACTGATAAATAACGTTTTTAAGAAAATTTTTATAAAAATCGTAATTAATTGTTTTTTTCATTTGCTAACATGTTTTTATTTTGTTCAATTAATCATAAAGTCCTGTTTGCTAATAATAATAATTTGTACTCGATTGACAAAGTAGACTAAGAGTTGAATAATCATTAATGTTATTGAGAAAAACGATGTGGGGTTAGAAAAACAGGCGTGCAAAGGTACCCGCGCGCCGATACGACGTGCCGCGCTCGATAAATTAATATATCTCTACCAGTAAACATAATTTCTTCATTAATAAAAAATACGTTTTCTATGGAAAATTTGACGTAGAATACGATGGTTGTATTAAGAAATCGTTAAAATTTGGGGGCCATGGTTAAAAAATTGATTTAAACATTTAAATTGTTTATAACAATATGAAATTTTTTATAAATTTTTTTGAAAATATTTTTTTCTCAAAATTCACTCTTTTATCTTCGAAATGAAAAAAAAAAGTTTTCTCTAGCTTAAAAATAACCGGAGTTATGGATTTTTGAAAATGAGTCTCCAAAGCACAAATCACGAAAATCTCAAACTTTCAACCCCCTCTATATAAAAAAAAAAAAATAAAAAATAAAAAATAAAAAATGTGTCAGTTAGAATGGTGTTCGGTTTATAAAAGAATTAGTCATTTATGAAATAAAAAAAGACAAAAGTCCGATGAGATACCTCTAAATCTTGAAGGACCGGCCCCTCCTTTCGCGAGGATTATTTTTTTATGTCCAAGTATAGTTGAAGATTGTGTAAAGCAAAAAAAAAATGATCGATTTATTTTGAAACAGTCTAATATATATATATATATATATATATCTTTATATATATATATATATATATATATATATACATATATCTTTATTTGTTCACAATTTTTTGTTTTGTTTTTGTTTTGCTCTCCTGGCGCATACAGGAAGAAGGAAGTTGACGATTTAGTAATGGAACATTTGCAAGAGAAGCAAGACGGTAAGAAGAAAACGACGAAGAAAGCAGCGAGCGAAGAGTCGGAGGAGGGCGAGGAGGAGGAGGAGGAGGCCTCGGAGGAGGAGGAGGAAGAGGAGGAGAAGAAACCGGCGAAGCGTGGCCCACCGAAGAAGGCGGCGGTATTAGCGAAACGTAAGAAGACATGGTCGGGCGATGAGGACAGCGCGAGCGACGATGACGCGAGCGACGAGGAGTACAGCCCGAAGAAGGCAGCAAAGGCAACACCGAAGAAGGGCCTCGGTAAGCCGGGCAAGAAGAGCAAAAAGAAGGGCGGAAGCGACAGCGACAGCGACGAGGATTGGGAAAAAACGAAGAAAACAACGACGACGGCGAAGAAGGGCGCCGGTAAGGGCAAAGGGGGCAGCGGTTATACCCGGCCGATTAAATTGTCGCCTGAATTAGCGGCGGTCGTCGGGGCCGAAAGGATGGCACGACACGAGGTTGTCAAGAAAGTCTGGAGCATCATCAAGGAAAAGGATCTCTATGTACGTATATTAGCTTTTTTTTTTTTTTTTTTCCAATTTAAAAAAAAAAGTAATTTCATTCTATAAACGATTTTCAAAGATAATTTAAGGAGACTGCCCGAAATAATTGAGTCTCTCGGGGGGGTTTTTTTTTTTTTTTTTCCCCACCATTTATTTTTCATTCTCGCACTTTCGCAGGATCCGAGGAACAAACAATTTGCGATTTGTGACGACGAGCTGTTCAAGGTAATCGGCATAAAGCGCTTCAGGACTTTCGGTATGATGAAATACCTCAAAGATCACTTCGTAGATTAGAGATTATCATTCGCGATCCCCCAATGAAATGTCCCGAAATAATCTGACGGAGTTATAACATTATTCCACGATGCCGAGAGAAAGAGAGAGAGAGAGAGAGAGAGAGAGAGAGAGAGAGAGAGAGAGAGAGTGAGTGAGAGTAAAAGTTGAAAAGAAAACGGAAAACGAAAAGATGGGCATCATCTCCTCCGTCTCTTTCACGCGACGCACGGTTCTTAAATCATTGGAAAAAAAAAAAGAAGAAAAACAAAACAACGCGCATTTAAAAAAAAAAAAACAAAAAACTAAAAAAAAAAAAAAGAAACCACGAGATTATTCGTCATCGACGAATTTATTTCGTCGTGGCTCGTGCGATCGTTTCCCCGAATCCCACAATAAGTTTTTTTTTTTTTTAATTTCAAGATTTCTCCTTTTTTTGTTGTTTTTTTTTTTTTTTTTGGTCGAGAAGCCAAAATCCCGCGTTTTTATTTACGGGCATTATTTTTTATTCGAAAGATTCTTCTCGCAAAAGAGGATAGATTGAAAAGAAAAGAAAAACGCCCCGGGTCGTTTAACGTTTTCTGTGTCGTTCGTGAAAGAGTCGAGAATCACGAAAAAATTTTTATTATTTTTTTTTCCTGACTTGTGTATGATTTACACACACACACACACACACACGCGCGCGCGCGCGCGCGCATCATGATAAGAATTTTTACACCAGTATAAATAATTTAAGAAAGATAAAAGCAGGAACTCGCAAAAAAATAATGAAAAAAAAAAAAAAAAAAATGGGGGCCGGGTACGAATTTTCTGTGCCAACGAGAAATTTTCGTGGATGAAAGAAATTAATCCATTAATTCGTACACGAGGAGGAAACAAAAAAAAAAAAAAACTATTCCCATCGTCCCCTACTGCCCCTTTTAAGCGCCAATTTCTTCTTAAATCGTTCATCGATACAATTCATGACTGCTCGAGAACGAGATTTTTCCTTTTCTTTGAGTTGCGGACGGGTTCCACGTTTTTCGCGAAAATGCAAAAGAAAAAAAAAAAAAAAGCAGCAAAAGCAAAGGAGAAATACAATCACGGAATAATTGAAAGGAAAAAAAAAAGTATTGCGAAATCGACATCCTGTGTACCTCTTCTGTATAATAGTCGATATTATACATTGAAAATTAATTAACGAGCGAATAATTCAATTCACGTGTAATTAATAATTATCGTCGTAAATGTAGTTCTTTTTGGTGTAAAAATTGACCTAATCTTTAAGATTTAATGATAATGATGATGATGATGATGATAATGATGATGATGATGATGGATGTGCATCCAGTATGGGAAGATTTACGACTAAACTTATTAAAATCGAGTACAGACGTATTTTTTTTTGTGTGTTTGTGTGCGTGTGTGCGCGACAGCTCACCCGAATTTCTCTGCGCCAGCTGCACACTCCGTTACGGAGGAATAGAAAGTGAAAAAAAAAACAAATATATATATATATATATATATGTGTATATTTATACATATATATATAATATATATGTATAATTCGCACGGTAAGATGCGAACTTATCTCTCTCTCTCTCTCTCGCATGCACACACTAAAAAAAAAAAAAAAAGTACAGCTCGATACTTGCAAAGAAATTTCTAACTTCGCCGTGCGATATATATATATTTACATATATATGGGGCATTCCAAGTCAGATCGACTTGACCAAATTCCCTCTCGGAATTGGTTTCAATTTTGGGCAAACTTTTCCGTTACTCGTCGAGAATATTTACGGCTTTTTCAAATTTTTATTCCACGATATTCGGACTTGAGCATTCGATATATGCGGAAGTCGAGAATGTCCCAAGTTCAATCAAGTACTCGAAAACTATCGATTATATGAATAAAAAAAAAGAAGTTTGTTTCGAGTGAACTCAAACGGCAAAAGATGCAAAAATTTATCGAGACCGCTTGAAAGTTCTTGAAAACTCAAAAAATATTAGTTTTTTTTTTTTTTTTTTTTTTTTTTTTTTTTTTTTTTGAGATTCAAGAACGGGTTAAAATTTTTTCGCTAAACATTTCAGAGCCGGGATTTGATTTCGAAGTTTTTGAATTATTTTATGCTGTATCGACGATGTGACAACTTTTACCGAAAGCTGCGAAAGAAAAAAGCTCGGAAAACTTCGAAACCGCATCCCGGCCCGTGATGAAATTTGCGCATCGTGAGATAAATGTCCTCTGAAATTTTTAGCGAAAAAAATTCAGCCGCTTTTTCGAGAAAAATTTCAAAAACTAATCGTTCTTTTTTTTTTTGAGTTTTCAAGAACTTTCAAAAGCGGTCTCGATAAATTTTTGCATTTTTTCGGCGTTTGAGTTCGCTCGAAACTCAAAATTTTTTTTCACATAATCGACAATTTTCGAGTTGCGCTTGATTGAACTTTGGAAATTCTCGAATTCCACGTATGCTTTATCGAATGCTAAACGTTTAAACGTCGTCGAATGAAAATCTAGAAAGAAAAAAAAAATCACAAATATTCTCGACAATTAGCAGAAAGTTTTGAAAAAGTTTAAACTAATTCTGTGAGGGTCGGGTCGATCTTACGTGGAATGCCCCATATATATGTGTGTGGTTTTTGTGTATTTTGAATATAAATTAAACGCTGGCCTAAGTCTCGATGGCCAACACGAGAGAGAGAGAGAGAGAGAGAGAGAGAGAGAGAGGGAAAAATCGTCAATAAAAATCCCACATTGGACAATTAAACACCGAAAAAATCGATTGAACGTTCAAGAAACAGCTGGCACAGGCGAAAAAAAGCGAATTATCGTATTTAAATGAAAAAAAAAAAAAAAAAAAACCAATTTGTGAAAAAACCAATTTTCTCTCTGTAAGGGGGGAAAAAAAAAAAATAATTTTAAACATACATTGTTCCGTGAGTGTACTCGAAACGGAAACGTGTTTTATTGGACGGTACTGCTTTCATTTTTTTTTTTTTTCCATCGTATGTGAGCGTTTGAAAAACAAAAAAGAAAAAAAAAATTTAATTCGCGTGAATTTGAGATCTCTAGAGTCGCGCGCGATCCTTTTATTTTTGCCTCTGGCACGATTGGGGGGTTCATTGCGATATTTTGAAGGAAAATAACTCGGAGATGATTGAACTTTGTGATATGTATTTCAAAAAATTCACAACGGTGGCCTGGAATTTGAGAGAAACAAAAATATTTGAATTTTCACGACAATGAGTGGTGTCTGATGGTATTTTTTTTTTTTTTCTTATCTCCGGGAATCTTGATGATCGCATTTGGAAATTTTTAAAATAAACCCCGCCAGAGATCTCAGATTTTTTTTTTTTATTCACGACGTCTTTTCAAATATAATAAAATTGGAAAGGTTTACAAGCGTGCAAATTCGTCATCGACGATTGACATTACATGCTGATTCGTGTCTCTTCTTCCTCGAAGTCCAAATATAAATGTCTTTAGCCTCGTCGTATTTGCCTGAGCGTCCCTTCGCGTTTGAACGCCTCGATCCATCGGCAATCCGGCTTGAACGTAAACGCCACACCGGAAGTGCGAATTTATCGTCTGAGTACCGCGAGTCGCGCACTCGGCGATCGTTGCCTTTTTTTTTTTTTTTTTGCAAAAAGAAAGAAAAGAAAAAAATTGGGGAAAAGCAAAAAAAAAAAGTATAAGACGATGGTAAATTTGAGAAAAAGAAAAATTCCTAAATCGAGTGTACGCTTGAAACGTGACTCTTTTTTTTTTTTTTTTTTTTTCTTTTTGTATTTACCAAACGAAGAGCACGTCTCCTGTACTCCCAGATACTGTGAGAATAATCTTTGTCCCCGTGACTCGGCAAAACGTGCAAGTCCGTCTGGACTCCCTGATCACAATGAATCTTCAATTCGTAGCCCTCCTCAGTTATCCTAAGAAAATTATTAATCAGGTAAAGTATGATTTTTTGGACTCTGACAGGGAAAAAAAAAAAAAAACAAAAATCTCAATCCGAAATTCCAGTTATTCCATTTCGTTCTCATAAACTTTACAATCCCGGAAGCCACTATATATACATGCACGGGATTGTAAAAGTTAATATATTGTTACGTACTGGGTCGAAACAGTGTACGAATACCTAGTAAATTTCAAAATTCAAAAATCGCTTCAAACGATATTATTTGACAAATAAAGTTCGGAACCAATGGCGAACGTTTCAGAATAAAAAATTTAAGTTATCACCGATCCTACTCGTACACTTTTACAATCCTCGATGGGCACATTTTCGTCTAAACGTACAGGAGCAGCCCCAAGCACTGTTTAACGTTCCACGCTTGAGTTTAAAATAAATAAAAATGCACTATAGAAGGAAAAATCCAATATCCAGGACGTGACAAATATTGTTAATTGTTCCTACTTGTGTGCCATACTTGACTTTGGATATTAATGGACGAAAATGAGACTCAACGGCTCGGTCACAGTAGCCGAATGACTTCGTTTTCATCGAGGATTAGAATCGGGTTAGGGTTGAGTTCGTGTGCGCGGTTTAACGATGGAAACGCCTCGGGTCTACCCAATAATAATTTAGGGTAGGGTCGAAATTGGATCCGGTGGAAACGGTTAAAGTCGAGTTGGGTTAATTCAGTACTACCAACTTGATAACCTCGCACGACAAATAATAAATGACTTAACCTTAAAGCATATTTCAACCACGATTTCAACAGTCAATGTCTACAAGCAGGAATTTAGAAGAGATAGGCATGGTCTACATAGGCCGTAACCGTAACTTTAAGAATTTGGGAGGCCGTGTACTGTGTTAACCCTCTACAATGCCGTCACCGTAGAAGTTGCAAAATTTCAACTTCTACGGATACGGTTTTACGTACGGTCACAGTACACGGCCTCACAACTTCTTAAAGATACGGTTACGGCCTATGTAGACCATGCTATAGAGAGACGACTATTGACGATAGTGTTTTTGATGATAAGAGAAAATCATCTCGCCAAAGGCTATCGAATATATGCAGTGATTATAATATATACCACAAAATCTTTGCGCTGTTTTCCGACGCCGCTCCTTGAAAATTTCATATACTAACATACTGATTTATGAGTATTAATCTCGGATCCATGATTTATTTCCGCTATTTTATTTGGGGTTCGGTAAACTTTTTGTTACGAATACCATAACCTAGCAATCATAACGTGCTGTTTGAAAACATCGACAAAACTCGACTCTGACCCTCGATGGAAACGCAGTCTATAATCCGCTTTTTTAACCTATAAATAAGCTCGCAGCTTGAAATCCCCCCCCTGAACGATAAAAAATTGTTTTACGAGCATTTAATGAATTCTGTTGGATATCCGGTGAGGTTAGGTTCGGTTTTCATACGAATCAGCTGTTCAGACCGAAGATCACAATTCGCCATCACGAAAAGGAACTTTGTCACGACTCAACGTTTGATCTACGCGGTCAAGTACAATTTTTTCGTTATTCGAATGTTCCGTTATGTTTGATTTATCGATTGTGGATTTTTCAATGATCCAAGATGATTGCGCGAGCAAAAAAAATGATAAAAGTTGGAACGATCTCCATAAGAGACAGTGGTTAACCTTACCATAGAGTTGTCAACTTTGAAATTTTATTATAAAAAAACTGCGCGGTCAATGTTGCTGAAATTTTTCGAAATAGTCGTGTCGAGCGTTGGCCCAATACGTAAAAAATAAATCGAGTCTCAAAGTAAAAATTTTCGTGACAGTCAAAAGTAAATGTTTGATTCATTGAGACAGTGTATATATTATAATACTCACTCTTCTCGACTTTTCATCGCTTTTATCTCGTCGTACAACTGAAACAAATGCACGTACTCGTGATGATGACGCACAAATTCCAGTGCATCGTACGTGAATCTAATAAAAACAAATCAATTAATTCGATTAAGCATGCATGCGGATTTGTTTTTTTTTTTAATAAATAATTTCATTCCGGTTGAACGGATTTTTTTTTGGTAAAATTTAAAATTACAAAAAAAGAAATTCGATACGCTTGAAAAATCTCGAATATTTTTTGTTTGTTTGCAAGCTTGACTCTCAAGAGTCACCTGACCTGTTTGGATCTTGTCCAAATTTTCGTGCTGCCTTTGCCGAGCTAAAGGCGAAATATTTTCCTCGCCACTTGAGCACCCCTATGTTCGGATTTCCAGGAACAAGTGAACCCTTGCCAGCCACGAAAGTCCAAGCACAAAAGCCTAGAAACTTTTTAACGAACGTTTCGTCGTAAAACAGAATTTTACGAAGTATACATTCAGAGAGAGGCTTTATTTGCAGCGTGAAAAAATGACTTACGTAACCTAACATTGGATTTTTCTTAAACATTAAAAAAAATAAAGTTTTTTCATGGTTCATTACCACTTGAAGTGATTATCGTCAATTTTCCATCATTCTTTCATTTTTTTAATTCTTAAACTTATATCTATGTACCTGAAGATTGATATTCTCGAAATCCTTAGTATTGTTGGGATAGTAAATGAGACATTCGCCACAATCAGCTGTAATGAAAACGCATCCGCGATTGTTAAAAATTCTCATTCATCTTTAAATTTTCCTGCACACCTCTCTATGCTATTGTATTTTTATTCGACAAGGAGATCAAGCATAAGGCGTGACTCGACACCTGGTGGCGATTTTTCTAATCCTAAATACACTACTCAGTGAGAGCCTCAATCGGCCATTTTGTTTTTATAATGACGCCATTTTGCGTAAACTGTCATTTCCCTTGGATAAATTAATTATGAAAGAGCGAGATAATATTTCTTACTTATTAATCGTCCCATTGATCGTTCCAATCTTTCTGCATCAGTGAGTACCTCACAGTCACGAAGAATATCATCTAGCCTCGTGTGATCGTGAACATTTACGTTCTGAAATGCCAGCAGTTAATGTATATATGTAATGAAGAAAAAAAAAAGAGAAAGATTTTAAATGAATCTTCGTGTGTACCTTGGTGCACAAAAATCTGAGCTGCCATAAAAAATTGTTAATATGACTCAGAACGATAACTTCGTCCTGAAGTCTCATCCATATGTCAGCGAGATCAATGAATTGAGGATAAACTTGGAAAGTTGGTATGGCAGTTCTGTATCGTACAGTGTCGTGAAGCTTGAAGAGCCTTGACTGAAGTCTCTCCATCAATAATTTTATCTCATTCTCGCAAATCTCTAAATCACCCAGAAGCTTTCTGGCCAAAAAAATAAAAAAAAACGATAATTTTTCGTAACTCTAACCTAAAATTTTATTTGTCGGATTTACGTCGATTTTCTTTTATTCCTGCCTGATATAAATTTCTTGCTGACGACAAGCAACCAATAATTCGATAGCCCAGAAAAAATCATCATCGTCAGTCTCGTCCTGTAAATCTTTCGTTTCATTCAATTTTCGCTGACAATCATTATTCTCGTTAATTTCCTCGAGCCTCGTATCGATAACTCTCTCAACCGCTGAAGTCAAGCGATAAACCGTTTTCATGAGATCCTCGAGTAATTCGAGTACGGCATCTCTCGATTTACCCACGGAATTTTGTAGAATTACCGGTACTTGGAATTTCAGTTGTAAAATTATTTTTTTATTGTGTTTCCGGTGTTATATATATATATATATTCATTTTTATGAATTTAGTAGGCACTTTTCCGACAATTAACATATTTAATTACGTTATTTTCACAATAATTTCATGATATGTATACATATAAATAATTTTATAGATGTGTAATTGACTCACGATCATCGATTCCTTCGCCACCTCGTTGGCAATCACGATTGAAAATTCGTATTCCCGCTACAATGCACATAAGCTCCATCAGCTGTTCCTCCTTCTCCTGCTTCGTCAGTTTAACGTAATGGGCGAGTTCGCTCGGTTGATAAATACTCCGAAGTGCCACGGCAACTTCTCTAAGAGAGAAAAAATAAATAAATTGAAAATTTCGATCGAAAAAAAATTCGGAAAGAGCTCTCGTTGTTTTTATTATTATCCGTTATAACCTAAGAACAGGAGATATCATAGGATTTCCAAGTCCGCTAAGTAGGGTTATAACGACCAAGATTTTTTGATAAAGTCTCTCGATATCGAGATCATTATCGAGATTCTCAGCTGTACAAATTTCGGCCACCAGAGGGCCAGTCTTTTTGTGCAATCTCAGACGATGTTTTTTTATAGTCTCTTCACGATTGGCATAGTGCTTGGCGAAGTATAGCTGTATCTTTAGCGTGACCAGACTCGGGCTAGTTTGCCGGAGTAATTTTTCCGTAACACGAAGAATTGCATTCTCAGTTCCCAATTCATCGTTCTCGTCAACGTGACAGACGGGATTCAATTCGGAGAGCGTCAACTGCGATATAAATTATTCTCGTTTTGTTACTTTTTTTTTTTTTTAATGACGTTCTTCATGGAAAACTTACGAGAAACGAGACCAAATCCTTTGAAACCGTAACCTCACTTTCCTCACACTTTTTTTCAATTCTGTGAATCAAATTCTTTCGCCAATAGTTCATTGTGGAACTTCGTAGAATTCACTGAAACGTTTTTACTCCCTAAAAACGCTACCAACGCACCGACAAAATGTTTGATCGATATACACGTGATAATGTGGCAAATGCTGCGGGGTGGAGGGAAATCGAGAAAAACGACATAAAATCATTTTAGTGATTTTTTTTTCCAACTTTTCATATGACAATCGTCAAGCAACATTCTATCTACGCTCGATGATAATATTTTTGCAAAGAAAAAAATAATCGATTTTTGTTTTAAATTTGTGTATCTGTAGAATTCTGGAAAATTTTTAATTCAAAAACAAAATTTATAAATTCAAGATGGCGGAGTTTCGAAGATGATGCCAACGCGAAATAATAAATAAATCCGCTTTCGATTGAAAATTCGTCCTGAAGGTTTTTTTTTTGTTGAGTTCAGGGGAATTTCAAATTTAATGAAAAAAAAAAAAAACTTAAATTCGAAATGGTGAACTCAATATGGCTGGCTAGAGAGTAATTTAACATTAATATAGACTATTCTGGGCACAAGCGAGCTACCTAACCTCAAATAAGCCTAATTTTCCGGTATGACGTCACAGAGATCAAATCAGCATACCGAATTTAATTTTACGAAAATTGCATTACTCTCAATATTTTCATTGCAGTTTATTTTTTTTTGTTTTATTTCATTCGCATTACATTTATCGATGTATATCACAATTATCCTAAGCCAAGATTCTAACTGAAAAAAAAACTACGTTTTTCCCCGTTTCTCTGCGTTCCATTTCAAATTTTCCCGCCGTCTCGTTCTGATTCGGCTCTCGGGTATCATCGGCTTCGGGAGCCGAGATGCACGACGGTCCGCGGAACGCTTTAGTAACAACGGCTTACGCGGGGTGCATTTCAGTCGGGCACGCAGGACCGTACGGTGAGGAGTGCGTTGATGCGCGAGTGATCGAACTAGAGAGAAAGATTAGTGTAACGAGAATAGAAGGAAAAAAATTGAACCATCGTGAAACAACGGGATTACTTAACCTGCTATATATGTGTGCGTGTGTGTGTGTGTGTGTGTTGTGTTTCGTGTAGAGTGCGTTGGTGGTGAAAAAATAAACGCGCGATGTTTTTCGTCTGAACGAGAGGAATTAGCTCGAGTATAGTGTGCGCGGGTAAGCAGGACACGAAAGAAAAAAAAACACGTGAAAACATGCCCAGTGACATTTGTCGTAAGTACGACAAGGATTTTGTCAAGTGCAGTGCCACGCTACGGTGGAATTTTTTCATCATCTTCTCGTTATTGTGGATCGCTGCAGAATCTCACGTACAGGGCCAAGGTGAGTCCAATTTTTACTTTTTCACGTTTACCAGTAACTGACAGTTCAATTCAACGTGGACCACGAGTTTCTCCATTTTTTTCACTTCCAAACAATCAAGCCGATTTCTCTTAAAATTGAGAAAAATGTTGAGTGACAAAACTAAAATTGTTGACTGCGATTGTTTGTCGTAAAGTCTTATTTCTTTACCTTTTTTTTTGTTCCGTGAGTTGTTTCGTTGAGTACACTCATCGTGTGGCGAAATGCACGCGTCGTTAGAGAGAAACAAAGAGGGAGCGCGGCCGGACCAACGGTTTTCTTTTTTTTTTTTTTTTTCGGGCTCGGACTTTTATTTCTCGCCCTCGATGCTCGTGAACAGCTGTTCTAAATAAGCGTCTATCATCGATTATACACTCGACTATCCTCTAGCCGTAAACAAAAGAATAAATTTCGACGATCTCGGGGAATTGTTTGTGATGATTTGAATTTTTTCGTCGCTGTTACGTGTAAATCTGGGTCAATTGGAAAAAAAAGTGTCCGTGTCAGGGTGGTACGTTCGATTCTGCATTGCACTCTGTTATCCGCTGCGAGATTAACGCGATATTGAGATAACTCGTATTAATGTATTTTTGGACTTATTGTCATTACAATTGGCACTTTATTTTCGTAATATCTTCATTGTGATTGATTTTTTCAATTAAATTTATCGCGATAGAGTAAAAAAAAAAGGATTTTTATTTTATCTATAATTCTTATTAATACAAATTTCAAACTAAATGCCAACCTCCTTTAAACCTTAATTTTCGAACAACCGTCAATCCAGCATTCAATTAAATAGTTAATGATAAATGAATCATAAAAAAAAAAAATTTTTTAATGCTTTTTTCTTAAAAGCAGAGCCGAGTCTATCCCTGCTGTACACGCATACACTCCCGGTCATTCCATTTTACTCGTCCACGGCTTGTTCTGCCCCGCTTATTCGAAGAATTGACCGCGATTCGCGACAATCGGAGAATCGCGGGAGCAACGGTCATTTAATTTTCGAGTTGCCCGCGCTGTAATTCGAAACGGAGACCAATTTGTCGCAGAGGGCAACCGTTATAACATCGCATAGAATGACTTTTTTGGAATGCAATAATTGCGAATAATTATTAATTATTCATTTTTTTTTAAATCTTTGTCAATAATTCTGTGAATATCTATTCATCGTGAAATTAATTATTCTATATTACTGAATAAATGAAATATACACCAAATTTTCAGGAAGAAACTCGAAATTTCATGACTGATTTTTTTTGTTTGATTGTTTTTTTTTTTTTAATACGCCATTCTTGAATCGTAAATTGAAACATAATTTGGGTATTAAAATTTTTTTAAATATCAATGGCATTTGTCGGAAGATCCGCTGCTTTGATAGTTTAAGTAAAAATAAGCTTCGTCTCTTGGACGAGAGAATTAATATGCAAAAAGAAAACGTCTCTCGTCGTTCGTGGAATTCCTGCGATCGATAAATAATGCAGAATTGCCGCAAGCCGCAGTTTCAGTATCGGTATATTATGTCTGTCGGTGCAACGTTGCATTCGCATATATATACCATGTATGAATTTTTTTTTTCATTATGCTTAGGGACTTTGTAATTCTTCCGGTCGATATAGAGATCATTCGATCACAACGCACGAGGAAAATAAAATATTTTTGTCATAATTTTGGCTTTTGACTTTTAACAAAAATATATATTTATTTACTTATTATTTATTTGATTCGTTTTTTATTTTGACGAAACTCGATAGGTAAATTGTCTCTTTTCTTGTAGATGTACTACATGGTCGCGTACAAAAAGTAGAGATTGAAAAAAAAAACTTCCGTGCTCCACAAGTTTGATATTTATTTTTTATTTTATTTAAAAAAAAATGAAATTTTATTGAAAAACCTCTTATAATCGGTCAGTTTTTGATTATCTACAGCTGAATAAACTTAAAATTTTCAATGATTTCTTCGTAAATTAAATATTTATTCATCTTTTTCTATTTTCAATTAACAAAGAACCGATTAAAATCAATATCTGTATCGAATAATATAAAAACATGTATTTCAATCAAAATCGATTGACGAATCAATTTTGTTGAATAAAATAATTTACTTTCGTACACCATCGAATTGAACAAATTAAAAAATTTCCCAATCGTAAATCAATGCACGGTTGCCAAAAAATATTTTTTCATTAAAAAAAAACAACCAAACAAATTCAGTTGATTTACCGTTTTTTCTTTGTTTATTACATTTTATGCACGAAAGTTTAATTGATAACTTTCTCTCGTTAATTTACGTTTACGAATGTACTTTCCTCTAGCGATGGCTGCTCGCTTTTACATTGCGAAAGGCAACAATGATCGGGGCTTACGTAAAAGTTTCATTCCATGAAAGTGATTTTTGTCGAGCTTACCGTTGGGTAATAATTTTCAATCTTTTGTATGTGTGGATGGAATTGTGTATATGGTTATATATCGTTATAGAAAGAAAGATAGAAAGAGAAAAAGAGAGAGAGAGAAAGAGAGAGAAAGAGAAAGAGAGAGCGATATTCTTCCCTCGATGTCAAAATAAATAGTACAAAGGTCCTGTGTATAACGTTATATGAAACGGTAGCAGCCAGGCGTGGCGTTCAAAGAATGGATATATAGCTCGTGCCAGCACACAAAGGCTCTTTCTATCAAAATTTATGTCCATCGCTCAGGAAAACGGTTCGTACACGGATCACAAAAATTTTTCCCCCCGAGGCGAGTTCACTTTACCGTGTCGCCGAGGCTCTTTTTTTTCTTTACACAACACACACGCACACACACAGGAGCCCGGCGTTACGAACTGCAAACACGCGTGTCCAGCCACAAAATAATTTATCCCAGAATGTGCCCGAGAAATCAATAGAAATTGCATCTGCCAATATGGATGAATGAATTAATTTTCATTGTCAATTGATCTCGTCACAAGCTTGAGTAGAATAGTTTTTCCAATTAGATGGACGAGTCAAAGTTATTAACGCGATATAAATTAAATTCAGTTGCATGAATAAATAAGTGAATTATTTGTATTATTTAATTTTCTACAAACTTTTTTTTTTGATGAATTAACCCGGCCATTTTAAAGTTCAATCGTAATTTAACATGGTCATGTCGAAATAGCGTGCAAAAAAATAATTTCATACGAAAAAAATTAATTTTCAACAAAACAGAAATTCATAATCCGGATTATACAATGATAATAAAAAATAAAAAAGATATCCTTCGTCACGTCCGATAGGGATATTGCTCATCGAATACTTTTCCCCGATAAGTTTTGCTTACTCACGTAAATTCGAACGAATAGCATGAATGGAACATTCGTTACGTCGTTTCCAACGATTTGAGACGAGTGAATCATCTCTTCGTTACCTCCACGCGAACAGACAATACAAACCCACTGTGCTTGCCGTCTGTTACCTATATCTATACAGTGACGCGTGACACACGATCGAGGGATCGCATGCTTGGTTTTTTTTCTCTCCACACGTTTATCCGCCTGTACATGACTTTTGGTCCTGAAATTTGGAAATTTTTTTTCTACCACCATATTTTAGTGCACATATTATATACGGAATGAAGGCCTACAGGAAGACGAATTTTAAAAATAAAATCATATACACTTTTTCGATTCCTGAGTGAGAGAATGTGAGAAAAAAAATTATTCCAGAATTTTCCTACCCTCATAAACTACCCCCAAATGAAAAAACCACCCCAATCTCTTGAAAACATCTTAATTTCATTTCCCATCGTTCGTTTGTGCCAAAAATTGAGGAAAAGTCATTCTAGAACACGTAGTGGAATTCCGAAGAACTTGCGGATCAAACAACCCTTATGAATTACCCCTCGATTGAGAGAAATTCACCTCGCAATGGATAAAATGTTATCATCTCATTTTCTGTTATTTTATCCTGATTCGAATCGAAATATGAGTGTTCCAGAATACATGAGCATATATTCTGAAGGACTTACCGATAATTCCAACCCTTATGAAACAATCCTTACGTTGGGAAAAATTCACCCGCAACGCATAAAACGTTATTACTCATTTCCTATTATTTCATCCTAATCTAAATCGGAATATGAGTATCCTGGAACACGTGAATATATTCTGAGGAACTTATCGGACCATTTTAACCCTTATGAACTGCCCCTCAATTGAGACAATCACGCTCAATGCAATATTTCAGGGGCACCCTGCCCCTTGAAATAATTGAAATAATTGAAGAGTCGATACACATTGGACAGACACCACCTCTTTCCATCTGAATATACACACAATTGTTACTGTTGGGGGTAGTTTTCGATTCAGATTTTCTTGCTACAAATTTTTCGTGTTTTTTCAAAAATTTATATGAACTGAACATCAATGAAAGTGCATTTTTGGGCGTATCACCATTTATAGGGGTGGTTTTCGATGTTTCGTTACTTTTGGGGGTAGTTTTCCATTCGGATATTCTTGCTACAAATTTTTCATGTGTTTTAAAAAATATTTATGAACTGAACATCAATGAAAGTGCACTATTGGGCGTATCACCGTTGCTAGGGGTGGTTATCGATATTTTATTACTGTCAGGGGTGGTTTTTTGGTCCGGAGCTTTTTCCTACAAAGTTTCGATGTACATACTTGATGTTTCAAAGCACGTACTTGAGATCGCGACTCTAAAAAAAAATTTGCCTGAAAGTTATGCTCATTTCTCATTTTTTCGCACTTTTTGACAGGGTATAAAACTGAAGGGGTGCAATCCCTTCAGTTTTTCAAAGTAGATTTTTTAAAGTAGGTAGGACGTATGTGTCCCACCAGCCGTTAAAGGGTTCATGAAAAATTTCCAAGATTGTTGCGATGGATTAAATGATTTTTCAAATGATAATAATGGTAATAATAATGATCAAAATAATAATAGTTGTTTATGTTATTATTATTATTATTAATTTTACTGCTACTGATATTATTATGATTATTAATATATGATCTTTCGTTTGTATCACGTATATATACTTCTGACTGACGTCCAAGCTATTGGAAAAAAATAATTGTGCGTTAGTTTGATGATTATGATATGATAAGACGAACCATGTATCAAAACTTCCGGAAATGAAACGTTAAACCGGATACGTCACGTAGATACCACTTTAATTTCAAATCGAGCACGAGCTCTCTCGTATTTTCGTCCAATCCAGATTATATACATATACATATATGTGTGCGTGTGTGTGTATATCGAATATGTGTAAAAATTGTTCCGAGAAATCTTGTTTGGTCCGAGAGCGACAGTGCCGGGGGATTTAAATGGAAGAGGGTTCCCCACATTATCGTCACAGTTCGCGAATCTGTTTTTCGTTTCATCTCGTGTCTTTCAGTCCATGAATGTGTTTTTAGTTTTTTTTTTACAATTTTAATAACAAGCAATTACTCTCGTTATCGGCAATGCCAAAAGTCACGAGGAAATTTGGTGTGATTATATTTATCGCTGCCATGATTACAAATAGGCACTCGTGATTTTCGTTTTTTTTTTTTCCATTCGAATAAAAATTTGAATTATATGTATATACAATTTTAACGAGTTCAAATGAATGAAATGAATGCCCTTTTTTTACTTTTTTTTTTTGAGGGAACTCGAGTTTTTTTTAAGGTGATTGTCCAGTTTGGTGACTTGTAAATTTTCGTGATTTTTTTTTCTTCGACAAAAGCCAAACTGGACAATTACATTTTATTTTATTTTATTTTTTCATTTAAAAATTGTCATTAAAAAAAAACGATTCTCAAACTTATCGAAAAATAATTCATCGAAAATTAAATAAATCAAAACCGAGGGAAAAATAAATTTATGATTGACTCGTCCAATGAGTCGTGTGCTCGTAGTTTTTTTTTTTTACTGTCGATTTGGGTCGTCGAATTAATCAATGGACAATCGCCCATGTTCTCTCCTCTTTCTCTCTACGAGCTAGCTCTTCTGTGCTCACGAGTCCGGACGTTTGGCATTGGCGAACCTCGATGCGTGTAACTGTAAATCCTTGCACGCTCTCGAGACTCTATAACGGATTTTAGCTCGATTATGCGCCACAATCTGTCGCCCACTAGTTTCATTCAATGCCTGCGGGGACAGGGATGCCGTTTTTTTTTTTTTTTTTTTTTTAATTCGGTAACAAATTTAATAAAAACAAAAAAAAGAGTCACAATTTATATCATAACTTTTTTCGAGCTATGTACATTTATTTTTATTCAATGTATTGCTGTTATAAAATTTTATTCCAATAAAATGGAATTTAAATTAATTAAATAAAAATTATTTTAAAGTTTTCCCGTTTTTTCAAAAATATCTTAATATTTTTTTTCAATTAACAAAAAATAAAAAATAATTAAATCATAATGATAATCAATAATTAATTTACTGGCGTGGCCTAATCGCTTTGTTTTTTTAATTCCAAGAAAATTAATACCCGACAGTCATCGAATTTAACGAGAAATCCCGTGATGAGCTCCTTGGAAAATTGTGCAGAAAAAAAAATATTTAAAAAAACGAGGCTCTTGAGTGCGTGAAAACGAGTTTGATAATGAGATGCGGTACCAGATGCACAGCCTCGTACGTAAACTTCAATAATCCTGGTAAACTTTCCTTGAATGATTTTTCAGAAAAAAAAAACAATTCAATAAAAATCATTATCGTCGTAGAATTGATGAATTTATATAATTAATAAAAGAAAAAAATGAGAAAATGACGATTAATATACGATCGATCAACTTATGATACGATGAAGCTCAACTCAGAGTCAGGAAAAAAAAAATTATTTTTGCCTCCAATTTCAATGTTCGCGTGGAAGGAAAAAAAATGAACTTTTGAGGGTTTGCGAGAAAATTTCATGCTTCGAGATCACGACGAATGAAAAATTGTACCAGCCATGTAGAATGGGCGCGATGTTTCTTCTCGTCTCTCCGCGAGCAATTATTAATTACGTTAATTGGGACATCGTAAAATTTGTGTGATGAAACAACTCGGACGTGTTTCACAGACCGTTTCATCGTATAGTCACAAAACAATGGGGGTAGACGAGGATAAAAAGTTTTTTTTTTTTCCGTACAACACATATTTACCAACACCGATTTATGGATATAATTGTGTAAAATAAATATAGGGCTGTATGGGCATGATTCGTATTTAAAATACAATTGTGGAATAAAAAAAAAAAATACAATTTTTTTTTTAATTCCACAGAATTACTTCAAATTATTTTTATTACAAAGAATTACTCCAAATTATTTTTTTATTAAAAAAGAAATTAATTTTATTCAATTAAAAATAATTTATTTGTATTATTACCATTATTATTATTATTTGTTTAATTCAATTTTTTCTTACGATTATAAATTATTGTCAAATTAAAGTTTCGCATATTAGCTCCCTCTCCTTCTCTCTCTCTCTCTCTCTCTCTCTCTCTCTCTCTCTCTCAGCGCACTTGAAAAACTTTTTTCCGTTCTCTCGACTCTTGCGATGCCGTGGTTTAAGCTATAAGAAGCCCCGTGTGGTTCGACCATACTTTTGCAAAGTGGTCCATTGTCGGCCACTAATAGCTTAATCGTCCCCTTTTGTACTACCAACAGTCGAGAGAATGAGAGACTTTTGAGACTCTCGAGAGTTCCAACTTCACTTCCGGTCTCGATTTTTATTATTATTTTTTTCCCCAATCTGATATCGGGCAATTTTTAATCTCTCATCTTATTTTTTTTTTTTTCATTGATCCAGAATCGCAAAATTAATTTTATTTCACATTTTTTGGCAATAAAACATTAAATCCCTCGAATTTAATTTAAATAAAATTAAAAAAATATATATATTTCTCGATGTATTAGCTCGTTTTGGCAAGTCGTTGAAGCAATATTTTTTATGATATGCGTGTACGTGGGATCGATTGATTTTTATATTTGGAAAAAAATAAAAAAGGAAAAAAAAACCTACCTATCGAAGGCTTCGAATCTCGTGGGTGAACTTTGTGTGGGCTCGAAATATTTTCCATCGCGATTTAACGATAAATGCAAGACATACGATTAGAAGAGAGAAAAAAAAGTGCTTTGAAATTTGTATGCTATAAATAAAATTACATTATATCGTTTTTTTATAAATTAGTTATATTTATTTTTCCAAATTTTTTATATCTCAGTTATGATATTGTTTTTAAACGACGAATTTGTAAAGTCTCCGGGTAAAAAATCGAAAAAATACTTTTTCCGCGCTCTCGAAACGCAAATTTAACCGCGGTACTCGAGGCACATTGCTCGTAGACCGCATCAACAAAATTATATTCTATTTAGTCTCTCTCTCTCTCTCTCTCTCTCTCTCTCTCTGAGGACTAAAAAAAATTGTGAGACTAGAAAAAAAGGAGGATATATAGCGACTCGCTGCTCTCCGTGATATTACTGCCTGCGATAAGTAGAGCTGTCGACTCGAGTGTGTATACTTGGGCCTTTATACTCATTGCTGTACTTTACCACTGTACCACTCGCCCATAAGCTCAAGACCATAGTCCGGTTGTCCGGTATTAGGACCGTCATGATGAACGATAAAAATACAGAAAATTGCCTCCAACTCGTGGAATTGCACAGCCCTTGGATTTTATATTATATATTGGTATATAACATACGTGTATTCAAATGCTAGTCCGATCTGCTTCGAGGCTCGAAGTACTGTACTGTACATGTAGTACACTTGTAAATAAATTTCCCCTTTCTCTTTCCGGTCCAAGCCGAAAAATATCGCTCCTAGCGAAAAAATGATTATAAGCAAAGTCATAGAGAATTAAATTTCCTACAAGTTTAGTCATCACCATTTTTAGTCTAAAATCGAATATAACCGAGTTATTTAATAACAAAAAATGAAATTCACCTTTAAATTCAAGATGGCGACTAACGCAACAGGGTTGACGTTTCGTAAATCTGAATTTAGACGACCAATTACCCTCCTCCATGATGAGAAAAAAAATTATGTTTTTTTCTTTCTCCCATCGAGGAAAAAGATGATTCTTATATGTTACGACAAGATTTTACAGAATTTGAGCTCTGTAGATAAATTTTGAGAGGTCGCTGAAGTCACTTTTGTACTTTTATCTTAATTATTAATTATTTTCAAATCTTTGAATTTCACAAGATATAATCATTTTTACGTTGCTGAATTTTTTTGTAATTTTTTGGATGATTATTAAGGGATTCCTACGACTCCTAAGTGAATTCAACATAATTGATAATGAAAATGGATTAAAATGGAGTTTAACTGGAGCTCGAAGAATTGGTGAATTATCTCGTTATTTGCGACCGTTTTTAAAGTCCTAACGATCGGGTCAAGATCGTTTAATGCTCGATTATTACTTACTCTATATATATATATATTGCGAGTGCGTTACACGCATAGAAGTATTTTATGGCTCGTGCTCATGTTTCACTCTCATTGAGACTCCGCGTCGCGAATTACGTGGGTGGAAAATACTCCTCCGCACGCATGAAACGTCCAAGCTCTCCATCTCTCGTGATTTTGTAATAACTCATAATATGTATATTATTCCATAAAAATAATTTGAAAAACTATTTCCCTTTACTCGAAAAATTATTACTTCTATTATGTCACGTCATAATTGAAAAAAAAATCAAGTGTACGAGTTAAATATCAAATAATGTGTACGATTAAAATTAAAAATCTTTCAATATGATGTTTCAACGAAATAAAAATGATTAACGTGGAGAAGAGTCATTGTTTATTGAATAATACAATAATTTCGAAGCATTCTTCATTTGAACTTAATCTGTGTCTTAAAATCCCTGGTACCCCGTAAGTTATTAGTCCTTGAGATTTTTTTTCACGCAATTTAAATATATTTTTGAAAAAAAAAACATATATGTAGTATATACATATATAATTCATTCTCCATTCCCTTGAGTCTCTAATCACAGACAGCGTGGGTGGTGGTTCATGGAATAAAAAACGATGCCTCTATTGCGTGATTTCAAAAGCTTTTTTTTCGCCAAACGGACACATACAGATGTTCGTCCAAGTTTCTCGCGAATCCCTTCTCGTAAGACGAGCCTCTTGAATGGAGAGACACACAGACGAGAAGTGCATGACCCACGTTCTTACCAAGATTTTCGTTTTAATCTACGAAAACTTGTCATTTTCGCTAGGGAGCGAAAGAGAGAGCAAGCGAGAGAGAGATAGAGAGAGAGAGAGAGTGATTGATTGATTGATTGATTGATTGGTTGGTACATTTATGCTGTGGTATCACCATAAGGCAAACAAAATAATAAAAAAAAAAGGATAATACAAGATAATTGTAAAATAAACATGAAAATAAAAATATAAATTGAAGATACAAAATGATAAGAAATAATTAAAATTAACGCGAGAAAATATCGAATAAAACTAAATTATGCGAATTAGTACAAAGTAATGTGATGTAACACTAAAATAACAAATATTACTAAATGATGCACAGTTATACAAACTGATGAGAGAGAGAAAATATCGAATTATATTAAATTATGCGAAATAATACAAAGTAATGTGACGTAATACTAAAATGTAGATAAAAAATATTACTAAATGATGCACAATTATACAAACTGATGAGAGAGAGAGAGAGAGAGAGAGAGAGAGGATCTCTCGTGGATGATGAACGAAAAAATATATGAATTCACAGCCCTGTATCTAACGTATTTTGTTGAATATAATATATTGCATTATATACGAGCCTACGAAAAAGAGTATGTGAAATTGGAGGTTTGCCGGAAAATAAACAAAAAAACAGAGCTGGACGACTTCGTTACGAAAATAAGAACCTTTGCGTCTCTCTCCTCGCGTCGACTCGCCCTATCCTTTTACCCCATAGTGTTTACATTATGCTCTCGTTTCTCCCTCTTTCTCTCTCTATTTCTCCCCCTCCCCCCCTCTCTTCGTCTCTCGTGACTTTGCAGGGTGCCATCTATATCCGTAACTGAATCGAGCTCGCACTCTTTATATATATATATATATATATATATATACTAATAAGAAGTAGAGCACATGTACGAAAGTGCGAATGAATGCAGGGGGGGCGTTGAGATTCTTGAATTATTCTTAAAATTCACCATTTTGCTTGTTCCAGCAATATTTTTATTTTAATTTTATCCAATTCTTTCCCCCTAATCTTTCGTTAAAACTTCTCGAAGAAAGATTTCTAGTTTTTAGTATTACTAGTTAAAGGGACAGTTGATTTTTCTTTTTTTTTTTTCAAATTTCTTACGACATTTTCCGAATATTTATTTTTATACTATGATTTTTTCGTTTAATTCAGTATTAATAAATCAATTTTTTTTTTTCAAGCTCTCGAAAACGTAAGTCTTATCGGAGTATACTTTATTGCTGACAAATTCAAGTAACAGAATTATAGGGAGAGAATAATCGTTCTGAAACTTCCCCACGAATTTATAAAACTCACGTAAACGTCGAGCCAGAATTTTTAGAATTTTTTTTTGCCCTTCTGCCTCTTTCGGGGATACGATGCTTTTCATTTTAATCTCTCTTTCTCTCTCTCTCTCTCTTGTTCATTGTAGCCTGGCAACTTTCAAAGGTTCAACAGAGTTCTCATTCAAAGAGCCACTTCCGGCAGCCCTATTGTATTTTTAATTCGTATAATCCCCCCCCCCCCCCTTACAGCTTTACGATGACTGCTGCAACGTAATAATATTTTTTGCCATCGTTATTCAAAATCGAACAAAACTCGTCGCGCGTGCCATCCATATGGTACTTAAAGTCGAAAAACGAAACCGGAGAGTGTATACCTATATACGTATAGTTATACTTTGAGCCAAGGCTGGCCTTGACACAACCGGAAACGAGTCAGGATTAGATGGCTGCAAAGGGGTGATGTTTGGTCTCGATGCAGTTGCACGATAAAGGTGATAAAAGTCCTTTCAGACTATCCTTGAGGAGGACTAAAGTCTCGCTGTCACAAAAGAAACGGCCTCCACGGTTATTCTTAGGGTATGAAGTCACACCCAAAAGAGTCTATTATCTCGATGAAAATTTTAGTAAAAAAATTTTAAAAAATCATGCCTAAACAAGGAGTAAAAAAAAATTGTAATGCTAAATTTTGAGTAATTCAATTTGAAAATTTGGTGGCTTTGATTGAATTAAATAAATAAAAAAAAAAGGTAATGCTAATATTATCGATAATTTGGATACATTGAGACTAAAATTGTGATTAAGAATTTTCTAAATAAACCTTTTTATGAACAGCTTTTACAGTATTATAGTCAAAATATTCATTTTTCAGTATGGTAGATTTGAAATAATTTTTCAACGGTAATAATAATGATAAACATAGGTAATATTGAGATTATATTTTAATTGATTCAATTTATTTTAATTGTAATAAATTATCATTCCTATGTTTATCGTTAATGTTATGACTTTTATTTCGATTTTTTTTTTATAATATCAATATGTCGTCTCAATTTTTAAACAACAGCTCAATACGAATATGTATATTTTTATGTTTGTATTTTTATTTTTATGTATGACGTGGCTTTTGAGTTATGTGTCCTCGTTCCAATTTCAACTGGGATATTTAAAAATGAAAGGATCATATCAAAATATGCACGTATATGGTCAAGATAATCATTACAAAAGCGTTCAAACTACCGTTGTGTGTAAACTTTTACGACATTTTCCTTTTTTTTTCTCATCTCGTTTTTTTTTCTCGTTTCAAATATGCTCACTCGGTGGCAATCGTTCTCTTGGTACACGCCGATAAACGGTCACTTTACTCACAGCATCACAGTTTTTTATGCCTTTCTCCCTCCCCCCTCTTCCGTACTCGTTTATTCATCTCGTAGCTCATATATATATATATATATATGGGTACAATTATTCTTGTGAAATAATTATTCACCTCCCTTGCATCTTTTCCATTCTGTTATAAACGGCACAATTTACAACGATTTTCTCACCTCACAGCCACCGGCGTCGTCCATCTTCTCCATCAAAGCTCTTTCTCCCATGTTTTGTTGTTGAAAAAAAAAAAATAAAAACAAAAAGTGAACATCACTCGACGAGTGACGTTAAACTTTTTTTTTTCTTTTTTTTCTTCATAGACAATTACAAAAATTGGAGTCAAATTATATTCTAAGCTCCTTTGGATAGAAAAAAAGGAGCGAGCTCGTGAAATTTTCAAATTGTTATTAACGATTTTTTGTTTTTGCAAAGACATTTATGAGAGTTTAATTAAATTAAAATTGATCGGGTCGGATGAATAAGTTGTCAAATGTATTCAAGCGGAAGAATTTTTTTCCAAAAATTTGCAATAAAAAAAAGCCACGTTTGAGAAATAAATTATTTCCAATTTATGAATATTCTTTGAATTGTTAATTTTTTTTTTTTCATTTCGAAGATATCTTAATTGACGGTTTTTTTTAAAATGAAATTTCGGTAAACAATTCTGATAGTTGTAAAAATAATTTAGCAACTATCGGCGAATTTTATTTTATTTATTTATGTGTTCGGGAGCCACTTCAATGATTTTTCATGCAATTTCGAGATATAATTCGATAATTGCTGCAAAAGTACGGGCAGCTTGTCAACTATTGGAAATTTTTATGTTGTTAAAATTTTTTTTTTTTTTTTACTTGAGAGTTACCTTATAATTGATGGGACATTTTGAGAAATCGCTCTGACATCTGGGAGAGCTCGGAGAGTCTCCATGTTGAGAACCCACGACACACGAGACGTGGTCTACGCGGCTTTTGAAAGCCACACACAGAAAATAACCCAAATCTATTCCCGGCTCTTCAACAATGGGCCACACAGTTCTGCTGCGAGCTACGAGCATTTTCGAGGGGCACTTATATATATATATATATATAATATAAACCTTTTACGAACTGCATGTGCCAAGTTACTAGTAAGATATACCTCCAGAACCCATAGAATAAATTATTTAAAGAGCCCCTTGTCCTTAAACTTTTTTGACAACTTGATATTTTTTCTTTTTATCGAAAAAAAAAAGATGAAAAAAGCTTGCCAATTAGAAATTTTCAAATTGCTTCCTCATCATCATTTTATCTCGCTCGCAAAGCTTCCTCCGTGAGCAAGTGAGTCATTCAATTTTTGGATTCCTCGTAGAGGAAGCAATGTGCAAATTTATAATTTGCACATTTCTTTTTCTGAATTAGATTTCAATAACAATGCAATAACGAACAAAAACTTTTCCATGACATTTGAAACAATAACGGTAGTTTTTTGAAAATTTCAAAATTTTCTGCAGTCTGAATCCCTAAATTGATTCTCGCTAAATTCAATGCCACCTGCGATTGCAGCTGAAAGTCTATTTGTATTAAAAAAATAAAAAAACTGTTGGCTCATTAGCAAAAAATTTGCAGAATTTAGAGCTATATTAGAGATTTTTTTAAATAAAAAATTTTAAAAAAATGAATCTCCTTAAGCGATTTTTATCAATCGCAGTGCCATGAATTTTTGTTTGTTTTGGTCCCAATAATGATAATCAGGTGGGAGAGCTTGAAAAAGCTAAGGGGTTATACATGAATATTCAAAATACCAAATAAATGTATAAAAAATGTGTTTCGAACATTCTCAAAGTCTTACCATATGCGTTTAGTTGCCCTAAAAGACTGAAATATACGAGAAGAACTCAGATAACTTTTCTTTCTCCCTCTCTCGCGTTCTCTTTTTTTTCTAACCCCTCGCCTGCATGAATTCATTTTTGAGGGAAGGGGCCTTATAATGTTAAAAAGGAGAACCCTCGTTGGGCTCTCGGGTTCAGCTTTCGTGTTCACCGCTCTGGTAATCTAACACCCGTATATGCAGAGAGAGTGAGAGAGAGAGAGAGAGAGTATACTTTAAAGGCAAAAGTCATAGTGCGGGTGGAGCACGATTTCGAGGCGCGTATGTATATGGAATAAAAAACGTGCCCCATTCACGATACAGACGATCAGAGAAGGAGAAAGAGAGAAATTTATATTGTGTTGAAAAAGAAAACAGAAAAAAAGTGAGCCGGGCAAGTGAACGTAAAAAAAAAGAGAAATTTATGAAATGTTCCACCGTGTACATATTTTTACAAAACTAAATGAATTCATGACTTTTTAGCGATGTAATGCAGCATTAAAGGCTTAGAAATTGACATTGATGACAAAAATAAAATTAACTCTCTTTTTTTAATCGTCGAAAATCGCAAAAAAATTCCATAATAATCAAAATTTTTCAATTTAAATAGAACGAAAAAAAAAATCTGTTTTAGTTTTTGTATTTGTATAAACAACACATACACACACACACACGCGCGGACGCGCGCGCGCTTGAAATAAAAGTTGATTTTTTTTGTCGAAAATGCTTTCAAGTTTCTATACCAGCTATGTGTGAATAAATATGAGAATTTCAGGCTAGGCTCAAAGACAGATTTCGTGTGTCGCTCGTAAACAAGTGGATAGGGGAGGTGAACGATAGAGGGGAAAAAAGAAAAGAAGAAAATTATTTTGCGAAGTATTCGTTGCAATGGTTGAACATGGAGGGAACAGCAGTTTTCGTAATGGGTACAAGGGAGCAGGGTAAAGGTCGGAACAACCCTCGGAAAGTCAGAAATTCATGTATATATGTATATATACTATATACATACATTTATAGTGGAAATGCAGCTTTCGTATAGATGTATAATCGTATCGTGAGTATGGCGACGACTCTATCACACAGCCCTTTCTTCGATCCACTGTGCTCTTCTCTTTCCATACCGTTTCGCTAGTTATTCTCTGACGAATTGAACCCCTGTATATATATATAAGCACACACGCGCACACACACACACACATATATATATGTACATCCCGAAGTTGCTATATTTTTCCTTCGTTTGTGTCACTGAGCGATTCGCTTGCACTGTAACAGGGATTCTCATTCAAAGTGTACGAAAAATCGACTCAGAATGAGCGATCAATGAAACGATTCGAATAAAATGGCAAAAGTTATCTTAAAACACCAATCTATGAACAATAAAATTTAAAACTTTACTCAATATAACTTTGTTAAAAATAACTTGACCTTAATAATAAAATGAACAATTTGATAATATTAAATTTAATAATAATAACTTTTTAAAATGTTTAATTATGTTTTTTTTTGCTTACGATTCATCGAGTCTCGTTTTATCAACTACGTACTTTATCACAAAGTAAATTTTTAAAATTTATTAATCAATATCCCTTTTATAGCATGGCAATTCGTTTTTTTTTAATCACGAAAAAACCATTAAAAATACGTTGAAGGTTGAACTTTTCTCATGAATCATGGCTATTATGATACGAAAAAAATTGTAATTATCGATCGATTTTTATTTCATACAATGCCTTAAATAGTTAATTTTCTTGTAATTTTCATCTCGTAATAATTCTTTCGTCATTAGATAATTTTTTTTACCATTACTTTGTCAATGAGTTTTCATGAATTTTAAATTATTGCAATTTATTTTTTACAAAAAAAAAACCTTACATTTATAATAATAAAACTGCTCTAGTTGTTACAATCTCATTAATCCTCGACATTTTCCCTGTGGAGTAAATGCTCCGTTATGTGCAGCTTGGTATGGCGAGAGAGAGAGAGAGAGAGAGAGAGAGAGAGAGAGAGAGAGAGAGAGAGAGAGAGAGAGAGAGAGAGAGAGAGAGAGAGAGAGAGAGAGAAATAGCTACAGTGTGTGTGCCATCAGGGAAATCGTGCTGCGAGCTTTATAGTAAGGGAAGGCGCCAAAGACGCCGAGTAAGCGCGACGTGGGTGTAACGAATAAATATCTTTCTGTCCCGTAGTTTCTCAGTTCCTTAATTTTCCTCTTTAGGGAATATCGTCGAGTGACGAAAAAAAAGGCCCAAAAAATTCCTCAGAGATCGAGAAAAATCCTTCCGGTCTTCGTATTCACAAAGAATGTATCGTGAGTTAGTTTAAATGATTTTTATTATTTAATAAAACAAAAAAAAAAAGTCGTAATTGATAGTACTCAATTTTTTTTAGCAATGAAAAAAAAATGAGAAAGCTCTGCATTAATAGAAAAAAAAAAATATAAAAAATAAAAATATTTAGAACAGTGCATAGAAAATTTCTAGATGAGTGCTATTTTTTTATGTCATATTTTATCTTGGAGGAAAACAAAAATCAGGCAATTTTTTATTTCAATCAATCGCCTATTTGAAATGATTTTTTCGGCAAGTTGAAAAAAATCGCGGAGATCTCCCTGGAATGATTAATTTTATTATTCAGATTTAGGTCAAACTATTAAAAAAATATGTCTTTTTATTATTATTATTGTCATTATTGTTATTATTTTAATCGTCAGAGAAACTCCAATGACTCGACTGTACAAACTTTTCCGCTATTGCATTAGGATCAACACCCGTATTTTTTTTTCCTCTCATCGAAGGCTGCCAAAGAGTTTGAGAGTCTCATCGTGAAAAGATTATACATCCATAGTGTGTGATCTATCTCCTTCAGTTGCCCCCGGGGCCTCAAAAGCTCAGTCACACTCTATGGCTCTGGCTTATTCTCCACTCTTTCCGTATGTACTTCGAAGCATCGAGTGTCTGTTTACTCTCTCTCTCTCTCTCTCTCTCCCTCTCTCTCGTGCTCTCCACACGGCTGATCCTATATCGCTATAGTTCTATGTTTATTTTTTCGCTGTACATCTGTACTCGGAGAGAAAAAAAAAGTTTTTTTTTTTAATGATTTGAACGATTAATGCAAAGATCACCACCCGTTCGAATGTTTGATCCTTCATTTGAATCAATTTTTGATTAATTCAATCAGGGATTCGCTGGTGATGGGAAAAAAAATATAAAATCTGGAAATATAATCAATTTTTTTTTTTTTTTCTTGTAGTCGGATTTCATAGTATATTTGAAGAGTTTTGAGCTATTTCACTGACCAGTTTTATCATCGATCAGTTTGTCAACGCGACAAACTGGTCGATATTTCGGGCTATAAACGCCGTCTTTTTTTCGTACAAATAATTGGCATCGAAGAATGTATTTTCAGGGTTTATTGATGCATGTCGGCAGCTCTTCGACACGAAAAGTTTAAAAAGACCCGACCAGACTCTGGCACAAACAGACAGAATGAGTCAGCGGTTCATTGTACCTCGCAGGAATTCTTTGTTTATCGAGTTATGGTGATGCTATATATATATATGTGTGTGTATAATTTTGCCGGTATATAGCCCTGTTCAGAATGAGAATATTCTCGTCGAGCTTTCACGTTACGTCTGTAAAATATACATAAATTGCTTTTCCGAAGTAGAGCCGAAGGACGCGAGGCTGTGCAGTGGGTTTTATCGACGTGTTAAAATTTTTCAGCCACACGGACGAAGAAACAAAATTTTCTACCACACTGCAAAGATTCTATAATCATTTTTTATAATAATAATGATAGTGACAATGGCAATGATAATCATAATAAAAATGTAAAATTATTTGCTGGAAATTTGTTTTAAAAAAATCATAAATTAATTAATAAAAATTTATAATTGACCAATTAAAAATCATAACTAATTAGAATAAAATCATTTAAAAAATCTTTTGATAAATATATTTTTTTTTCAATACTATCGTCCTCTTGATTAATCTTTTTTTTTTTCTTTTCTTTTAATTGAGCATTTATTCGCCACATCCTTTCCGAAAACCGGAAACGAATATCGACGACTACCGCAACGTCCGGTCAGAGGAGGGGGGGAGGGTACAAAGAAAAAAAAAAAATCCCGGAGTTTCCGGTCGTCTGAAAATTTCTTTCGGCTCTGCGATCTTTTTTATTCTCCCGTACTCTCGCGCCCGTTTCTCATAAATAATTTATGATGAGTATATAGCTTCGTGTGATTCATACGGACCCCGGCGCCCACGTGACACGTACTCGTATACACTTTGTTGCTCCTTTACTACGACCACTGCCGCTTCTTCGTTTCGTGCCACATATCGATTGATAAAAAATAAAAAATAAAAAAAATAATCAAAAGGCCCTTGACTACGCAATTCTAATGCCCAATGCGATGCAAGTCGAGCCCTTCTGATTGAAAACGATAATATAATATGAATATAGCTGTTTGATTATATGGGGGGTCTCGGGCACGAATCGACGTTACTCAGAACTCATTGTACGTGATCAGATGCTGTGATACGACGTGACCAATAGCGAAGAAAAATTACGAGAAAAAAAAAATATAATGAGACGAGAGTCTCTTGAATTATTTAATTTTATTCCATTGTATATTTTCCTTCAATATCCATTTGCATATATAATGCATATATATGCAATATGCTTCAATATATATATATTTATATTCGAGAACAGTCGTCCATTGACAGATGCGAAGGAAAATTTCATTCACACTTATAATCAGTGGTGATGTTCCAATGAAAAAGTTCTTGAAATAATAATAATAATTCTGAAATAATAATCGTATATAATCATACCCGATGAAATGAAAAGTGGCATAGGACAAAATTTTTTTTTTCCTATGACATTAAATTGTTATTTTTTTAAAATAATTATTCGGAATTATAATTAAAAAAAAAATTTTATCTGAATCTTTCGATAATAATTTTTTTTTTCGTCAAGTTAAAGAAGAGCTTGGAATTTTTGTCTGACTTTATTCTGTCGAATAAAAAAAAATTCATGGCTCGAATTGGTATTTGACAAATTTGAAATTTTTAATATCCACATACAAGAGATAATTTTTTTTTTAAAATGAAGAACTAGGAAGAAAAAATAACGTTTGCCCCTGTAGTTGGTTGACCCTTTGTAAAAAAAAAAAAGCCACAGAGTGAAAGAAGCCCTTCTACTATTATTACACTTACATCTTGTACACCTGACCCTGCGGTACCAGCTTCAACGCCGCCACACAAGACTCGTGTCTATCCCTCGAGGTTGTCTTTTTTCTTCGTTCTTTTTTTTCTTCATCCCCTTCTTCATTCTTCTTCTTCTTCTTCGTCACCCCTGGGTACAAGCACTCTTGTACTTCCGCCTTGGAACATACGTTCGTCGATAATATATTAGCGGCGTGTGTAACGTCTCTCTTGTCTTTTTTCTTCTTCTTCTTCCATCCCTCTCGCGTCACCTTGCGGATTATCATTATTTTTTTTCTCGCTTTTTTTTTTTTTCAAATGGAATTATCGCGAAAGTTGGCACCAACTCAATCAAGCATGCTCTGCTCCGCACATCGAGGCATTATTTCACGTTTTCAAAGCGAAAAATAAAGAGCGCAGACATCTCCCGGATGTTTTTTCTCCCCTTCGTAAAAAAGAAAAATTAACATCGTTGGAAATTCTTTTCGCTCGTTGCAATTTGTAAAAAGGCTTGGAGCGAGTTAAAATTCTCATTACCATGATTATCGTATCGATCGTTATAAAAAAAAATTAAATACTATAAAATTAAAAATTGAACATTTGATATGAAAAATATGAATGTTACGAGCTGAGACCACAATTAATTTACAAACAAAATTAATTTCTCTGAGAAAACTGGTTTTTTTTTTACCCCTAATATTATTCAGAATCCGATAAAAGTTTGAAAAAACGTTTGTTTGCTCGGGACGGGGGGGGAGAAAGATATCCGAGCAATATTATGCGGAGTCTCGGGCTCTCGACCCTCGACATCCGGTAGAGCGACGACGATGGCTGCACGAAATGCTGAACGTTGCCGAAGGAGCCTCTCGGAGAGAAAATTGCTTTGGCTCGGTCGCGTTATCATGCAAACTATATTAACGTTATCGAAGTCTCGTGGTTTTCGTGACGTTGCAAATGTCCTCTAAATAATAATAATAATAATGATAGTGATAGTATTGATAATACATAATGTCAATAGTGGTAGTAGCGATGGTAGTAACAGTAATATCAGTATTAGTAGTATCAATAATAGTAATATTAATAGTAGTAATAGTATAATGATAATTTATCATTTTAATTATAATTGGAAAAAAAAAAATTAAAAAGGCCAGTTTTATGAGTTGGACGATTGTACTTTGCGAAATAATGCATCGCAAACGTCAAAGGGTTTTAAAAAAGGTTTTAAAAAAAAAATTCGTGATGGTCCTTGATTATGGTTTTCCTCATTAATGTTCGTGAACGGAGAGTCGTTAGTTGATATAATAGGAATCTATCGCTCTCTCTCTTTATTTCTCTCTCTCTCTCTCTCTCTCTCTCTCTCTCTCGTACGTCTCGTTTTCTCCCCTTTCTGGTTCGCTGATCCTCGTCCATCGAAGTACCAAATACACACACACACACACACACACGAATAATAATCGTCCTAAGAGCGAGAGAGCCCGTATACGATATATAGCACATCGATGTACATCCGCGAGAGATATTTGCGCGATTGCGTGCGGGGAAGCGAAAAAGGACGAGGGAGAGAGAAAGAGAGAGAGAGAGAGAGGCCTACGCGGCTCTCTCACGCACCGACAGACATGCGCACCAATGCGTGAGTTATATTGGGCGTGTGTCATCGCCCTGCAAAGAGAGAGTGAAAGAGAGAGAGAGAGAGAGAGAGAGAGAACTGAGAACACATGAGGGCTCTAAAATTTAAATCCCATCTCAGTCATACGAAATGCGCGAGAGCATACATCGTAAAACTGCTCTACATGACATTACCCATATACATATGGGCTATTTAACATGAAACGATACGATTTTTTTCATCGATCAATTTTGACACTGAATTTCCGGTGCGTTAGATGCTTTAAAAAATAAAATTTCGCAACAGAACATTGGATAGCCCATATGGGATATTATTTTTCATACGTATATTCAAGGCGAAGTATAACGATCTTTTTCGAGAAATTTCAGAAAAAAATAAAAATAAAAATGCAGGAAAAAAAAAAACAAAAACAAGATTGGTGAACTTTTTTTTCCTTTTTCTTGCGTTATTCACGAATGAAAAAAAAAGTTTGAAAAATTCACTCGGCCGAAAAGAACGTGTCCCACTTTGCCCGGATGACATGACCCAGGGTGCCGGAGAGCTCGCGCTTGAAATTTTCTTCTCGTCTTGCCAAGATCGTAAAGAAAGCAATTTTCGTACGTGCAATATTTCCGGCATCCCGTGACCTCTCGTCTCACTTCCTTCATCCTCTCTCTCTCTCTCTCTCCTCTATATTATTCACGTCTCTCCCCCCTATAATCCCCGAAAAATTTGCCAAGAATTTTCATTCCACCGATCAACCCTACCCAACCCAACCAGAATCATAGATTGATTCATAAAAAGGAGTAATTTTTTTTTCTCTTGCTATCTGTTTTGTGTCCTCTTGGGTCAAAGTTGTCAGGGCGAGGCTCGCATCGTTAAAATTTTTTTTTTCAGTCGATGTATCGATGTGTATCTTGAATTGACTGTGCAACGAATCTCAACAGCAGAATTCCCTGTATAATAAATTTTGACACTGTAATATACTCTGTAGAATGACTCTTGACACTGGAATTCCTTTTATGAAATTAATTTCAGGACCAAAATTCCATTTGCTGCCAATCTTAACACCTAAATCCCTTATACAATGAATTTTATCCCTAGAAAAATTTTATCCCTGGAATTTCAGTACAAAAATACCATATACGATAGATTTATGATACTAGAATTCTCTGTATAAGGGACACCAACGTGAAATTCTCTATGAAACGAATTTTAACACAATAATCCCCTGTATAAAGAATCTTAACCCTAGAATTTCTTATATAAAAAATTTTCATGTGAAATTCTCTGTTCAACGAATTTTAAGTCAAGAATTCCCTAAATAACGAATTTAAACTTCAGACGTCTCGATTCAGTTGATTGAAACAAAAAAATTCCCTGTGCAATCGATTCTGAGACTGGAATTTCCTGTATGATGAATTTCAGCACTAAAACTCCCTGTATATATACAGGAAATTTTTAAATTCTACACGGAATTCGGGCAATACAGACTTGTAAACAAAACATGCAGGTTTTTTTTTGCATATATGTGGCTTAAACACAGCTATTGCATCGTCGTCGTTTATAGATCAGCGAAATGTGGAGCACATATTGGGGTTCAACCGAGTGCACTTTGTCTCTCACTCTCGCTATTATATCCAAGGCTTTGCACGAGATTAAATAGAGTTTAATTATTCCATTCGTCGTTTATACGGTATAACAGTTCTCATGGCTCGTTCATACGTGCCACCTCTCGTTGTGTCTATTTGTATCTATGTGCTTGAATGAGCTCGCGACAGCAGGAAAATGCGAGAGACGAAAGATAATTAATAAAATTTTAAAAATTAAAATTAAAAAGAGTGATAAATTTGGATATTTTTCGGAGTAGTATGGAATCTTTTTGTAAAATAATTATTCTTGTTATTACTATTATTATTAGTTTAATTTATTTTAACATTAATTTTACTCATTTCAATGACAATCAATGAGATCTATCTTAATTAATTGGCAATTAATTCCCAACGATAAGAAATAAAGTAATACGAGATGAGATGCTAGAAGAGACGAGAAGAATCCGGGCAAATTTACGATCCACGGTGATCTCCACTCGTCTCTTTCTATCTGCATTGCTTCGTAAGTTCCCTACCCCTGCTTGTTAGTTAATTAAACTTCGTAATTACGGCGCAACGTCTGTTGCTCTCGTACATACGCTTTTTTTATTCGCAATGTATTATACCTCGAAGTAAAAAAAATAAAAAGTCTTCGACCCCAGTGAATTTGCCTTGATGTTTTTCGAAAAAAAAAAAAAAAAAAAAAAAATCGACGAATCAATCCTCGCGATCTCACCAAATTTTTCTAAGCTCAGAACACAATCGCCTCGCTGTACTTTTCTTTTAGATTTGGAATTCTAAAATAAATAAAAAAATTCCACCACCATTTCCGTATTCCTTACGAGCTAAAGGAAAAATCGAAAAAATAGGCAATGGGTTCTGGTATCGGGTCAACGAGAGTTTTTTTTTTTTTTTTTAACCACTTGAACCTTTGCCCGGATAAATTCAAACCTGAAATTTCGTGTGCAGTGTCATATATACATAAATGTATTTTTTTTTCTTCTCTTTTTACACATTTGGGGGCGAAAAAGTTGCCGGAAATCCCGTGTATGGCGAGCAAATACATCACACGCGCGTTCTCGTTTCTTGTTCTATACAAAGAGAGAGAGACCGCGCTGTGATAAGTGCCGGACGATAAGATACGATATTACAGCGTGAATGGCTCTCATAGAGACTAGAGACAATCTCGAGTTTTGTGATAAATGAAAGTCAGAATGCCCTATACACTCTCTTTATCACACGAGACGTTGATTTTTCTGTTGAACACTATACATGCATATATATATTTATATTTTGTATTTATATTTTGTTGGGAGTCCATTCATCGCTTTAGATGTAACGAGAAGTTGCTACGCATTGCAATTTCAATTGGTATTCATAATGCACTTGAAACAAAACAAAACAAAAAAATAGTTCATTCCTGTCCCCTCAATGAAGCAAACTCGAGAATGTATTCTTGCGAATACTTTTATATCCATCGAACTTTCAACAGTGACTAAAAAAACAAAAAAAAAATTGCATCATCAATCAAGATTCGTCGTAAAATAATTTGCAAATTTTCTTTGGTCACCTTAAATTTGTATATATATATATTTTTTTTTCTCATTCCCATTTCTCCCCGAGCTCGCAGACGAATTTCCATAGAGACACATTTCAACGAAAGACAGAAAAAAAAAATGCACGAGACGAATCGTTTTTTTTTTTCATCCCGCGACGACAGGCCGAATGATAAAAAGTAAAAATATTCGTAGAAGCGGATGAAAGGAGAGAGGAATCTTTGGGGAGAAGATGCTCGGAGATGAATTAAAAAATAATAATAATAAGGATTGAAGAAAAGAGAAAAAAATGCAGACTCGAGGTTGGCTGGGACCAATTCAGATGCGTCTCGAGAGCCCGAGAGAGAGAGAGAGAGAGATGAGAGAGAGAGAGAGAGAGAGAGAGAGAGAGAGAGAAAGGACGTTTTAGTGTGCATCGCGGGGAAAGAAAGGAGGATGGTTTATATGGAGAGAAACGCGAAACCTCCACTTGACGCCTATTACGGTAATTAACCCCGAACGAAGAATCAGACGACGATGAATAAAGTCTAAGAGGTATATATATGTATGATTTTCGACAATGACGAACTTGAACTCGGTTTTTAATTCGATGGACGAACGATATGCCCGCGTGTCTCTAAAACTCTGTCAGAGTGCTCTGCTTTTTCCTATATATATTTATACCTACTTACATTAGTATATTATAGTATATATATTAATATCACTTCATCTTGCTGTTAGACTCCTCTTTATTTCACTCTTCGTGCAGTTAAAAGCCAAGCGAGAGCTCCCTCGAGCGGATCTTCAAAGGGAACGCGAAATGAATAATCTAATAACGAAATTTAATCGTTAAATCTGACTCGCGCTTAAACGTCATTCTCGTAAAAAAAATCACGGATTCAAATCACGAGAGATGGAAACGAAAAAAAAACCATTCGAATTATTCCGCTTTGACACAATTGATAATTTTTTTTTTTTCTTTTAATAAACGTCGATTTTTTTTTCATGTTAAAAAAAAATTCCCATAGTCTCGAATGGTTATTATTTTTTTTTTTATTTTATATTCCGTTCGAAGGGATGTACATAATTTAATAGAGAGGAGAGTTGGGCTGATCGAAGAAATCATGAAAATTGAACTGCCGATGCAACTGAAATTTTTCGATAAACATTTCATAAGTGCAATGATGAGAAAAGAAAAAAAAGTATATCAATTCAGCTATTTTTCGAAAATTAATCATTAATTTTTATTTAAAAAATAGGGGAATCATTTAAAATATTTAATAACAAACTTCTGTCTTCGTGATTATTTTTTTATAGTTGAAAATAAATGCTTCTACGCTTTTAACAATCTTTCATGATTTTTCGCATTTTTTTTGTTTTTTTTTTTTTGTTTACTCCAAATACAAGTTGTGGGCACGAAGCAAGAAATATTTTAAAATAAATATTATCGTTTTTATATTTATTATTTAAAAATTTCGTCGATATTCATCGAGTGATAATTTAAATAGTTTTTTTTTTTTTAATTTAATTGTTCAAAATATAAATACGTCGTGTGGGGATAAAAAAAAACAATTGCACGGAAAGATTTTCGGCTTTGAGCAATTTATTTCTGAGAGCGAGAAACTCGTCGAGGGGTTGATAATGAATCGATTAAAAAAAAGGGATGAAATTGGCAAAAGGGTCGTGAAAGCCCCGAGAGATAGAAAAAAAAAAAAAACGTGCCTAACCCTTTTGCCCCGGAGCTAAATGCAAAATCCTATCGAGTATGACTGAGTGACTCTGTGCGAGGATTTCATGTTTCTTTTTTTCTTCTTTTTTTTTTTTGCCTACGAGAGTAACGTTTTTTTGCACGATTCGACATAGTCCGAGCGAGAGAAGCCCATCGAGGGGAGTAAAGCTCCGGAATAAACCATTACGATTTCAACCCTCTCAGTCCTTGGACGAAGTGCACATATTATATATATGCGAATATAGGTAGGAAAACTTAAAGGGAATACGAGAGAGATATCGAATGATGTGCATAATCGAATCAGTGAAAACAAAGAGTCTAACGGAGGGAGGAAATGCAAAAAAAAAAAAAAAATAAAGAGAAAAAAACGAGAGATAAAGTGGAGGACAAGTTTTGCTGACTCGTGTATTTAAGGCCGGGTTCCATTATTCGCTCAAAGCGCTTTGCTTAAAAGGCCCGACCGCCCGAGCATGGGCAAATTAAGCGTTTTGAGCGATTTGAACGAATAATGGAACGCACCCATAAACGAGGTAACGAAATCTTTCATCGCCAAGCCCTTATCTCTCAAGAATTCATTAATTTATTCATTTATTATTAAAAAAAAAAAAAATATTGGGAAAAATTAGTCCAAAGATTTATTTCGATTTATTTAAAAAATTAGAGAAATCGAATTATTGCAATAGTGAAACTTATATATTATTTTATATATGTTGCGTATTAATTTTATAACATATTATCGTGTATCACATTGTGTATCGTGTAATTTACAAATAATTGCCAGGATCGTGAATCAAAATTTTCAGAATTTGCTTCTTGAAACGAGGTTCAGTAAATTTGAATTTACGATATATGAGAAATATTTGCTGATAAAATTCTTGAGTGCTAGTAGAAGGTGTCATGCTTCTCGTTGTCACTGTCCGTTTTATGTCAGAGCTCATAGTGGACACGTATACTTTCGAATGGTTCTTCGTTTATCTCTATTACAAGCTTCACTCTTATATATATATATATATATACACTCTCTTGTATAGTCACTCACCTATATATATTTGCTCTCTTATATGTATATACATGGTCTGATCATGGCAAAACGAGAGCACATCTCGCTAAAACCGTTTTTTTTTTTCATTCTTGTTCTCTTATCTCTTCGTGACTTGAACTCGACGAGGAATAGACGAGCTCGTAAAATTTCCCATTCACATTTTTCCCCACGTTATCTTTATTTCCAGCCATACCGTGAATACATTCATTTCTTATTCAATGATATATATATATATATATATATATTTTTTTTTTTTTTCGACTATCCCAAATTGACCACACTCTCTTCTGGGACCTTGAACGAAAATGTCAATTTTTTTCCTCCCCAAAAAAAGTTATTCTTTTTGATAATTAAAAAAAAAACTTTTGTAATTATCTTCATAATTTAATTGAAAAATTGTAGAAAAAAAATGATAGGGTAATGAATTAACACTCGAAAATATGATAACATTACGTTTTCTATGAATTTTTTACCAACTTACGAGAATTATAGTGTCACAAGCTTCAATTATCCGCGATTTTAATATAATCACATATATTTATTTATTTTTATATGCAAAAAATTGAAAAAAAATTGAGTAAAAATAAAATCCATTGGAAGAAGAATCGACAACACCGGCATGGGGAATAAATTATATTAAAATTTTTTTTTTTTTTTTCATCGTCATTACGAATTGATCAATAGTAAAAAGAGATAATCGTATAAGTCAATATTCGTGAAGACGGGTCCAGCGTAAACGTCAAATCACATTTTGTAAACACTTTGGTTATAGCCAGGGAGGTGCTCGAAGAGCTGCAACAACTTCCGGTGAGTCACGTTATTAAACCGCGCCTCTTATGCATTCACTGTTTCGTAGGATATATTTACACACACACACATATATATATATATATATATATATTGCGGAAAAAGTGGAAATGCGAGAGCAATAGATGCTGTTGTATTTATGAAGTTTAATTGGCTAACAAGCAGGGATAGGGAACTTACAAAGCAATGCAGATAGAAAGAGATGAGTGAGGATCACTGTAGATCGTAAATTTGCCCTGATTCTTGATCTCTTCTATCATTTCCTCTCGTACTTTTTTCTTGTCGTTGCGAATTCATTGCCAACTAATTAATATAGATCTCATTGATTGTCATTGAAATGAGTCAAATTAATGTTAAGCCTAATTAAACTAATAATAATAATAATAATGAGCAAAAGTATTTTACAAAAAGATTCGATACTAGTTCAGATAATATCCAAGTTCTTTGCTTTAACTTTAAAAATTTTACGAATTCTCTCTCGTCTCCGAGGGGCTCTTGAAATCACTGAACCGCCCTGCTCTTAAATCAGAATGGAAATCACGATAAATCGGATCGAATCACATGAAAATCAGAATGAAATCACTCCGAGTTGTTTGAAATCAACGTGAAATCACGTAAAGTCAGGAAATTACCAGAAATCACGTAATATCTGCAAAATATAAAAAAAAAAAATTACGGCGTGCTACTATCAAACTACCCCCACTAGAACAAAGCACACAAACGTGCTCTAAAGCGTTTTCTGCTATCAAGCGATATAAGTATCAGCATCGAGCGCAACATAGTTTTTAACTCTTGAGCGAGGCTCTGGGCGAGGTCTTGAGTCTCATCTTTAGTTGAGTCAGTCTTACACCAATTGTGAGCTTTTTGCGTCCAACTTGTAATATTGTTTGTTGCAGGTATGTACGAATAATTTTATTCGATATTTTATTCTTTTCTTTTTTTTGTTTCGTCGTACGATATCACTGTCAGCGTTACTCGTATACAATTAAAACATAATATCGATTGGTGAAAATTTGGTATCTTTTCGATCTGTTTGTCCTGTTTGCTCGTCTCCTGGCTCGTCCGTTTGGTAACATTATTTTACAAACTGCAAGACGTGCAAAATAAATCGTTTGGATTTTGAAATATTGTAACGTTCGTGAGAGGTAAAACAATTGAAGAAATAATCAACTTTTCGAACTTCTTTATTTAATAATTACGTTACTTAATTAATTTAATTCGTTCAATTTTACTGGCATCTTGGAACAAAGAAACATCTTGTGACATTGAATTTTAAGAAAAGTCTTTTAAATTAAATTTCAATTTTAAATTTAAAAAAAAGAAAAGAAATTAAATTTAAAAAAGAAAAGAATTAAATTTAATTTAAATTAAAAAAAAAGAAAAGAAAAACTGTGGGCCGCATGTTAAAGTAATCTCGCGAAGCTTAAAAATTCTTATTTAACGATATCTTCGCCTAATATGTCCGAGAGTAGTCTTCGTATTAATTCCGCGGTTTGGGAACAAATAAGAAAATTATTTTAACTCTCAAATCTTTTTTTTTCGACCCTTAAGGAGATTTTCAACTCAGCGAAAAACGGCAAGAATTATTCTAAAATTTTAGGGGAGGTTTGTGCTGGTACTAGAAATACATCGCAATTATTTCAGATTTTTTGACTACGTGGTTGGGGAGAAAAAAAAACACATTAAATATGCCGCTTATACGTGGGCTCTTATGGAAGCAGTATTCGATGCTATGATTTGAGATTATTTTAGGAATGAAAAAACGGTAACATTTCCCCGAAGAACCGCTTAAACGGCGGATTAGACCTTCATAGATATAATTTGCCCATAAAGAAAGTTTTTCACCGTGCCGATTGTGAAATATACTTGTAAACAGAATTCAGCGTGAGTAATGGCAAATTGATAAAATGAAAACGTATTTTGTGAATCAAATGCCGAACGCAACCTGCCCTGCACGTCACCCGCGCCGCGCCGTCACGTTCCCCTTGCCGCACCCAAATGATGTTAAGAACCTCCTTAAGTGACAAATAAATCATTCCACTGTACGTACTTTCAGTGATTTCGGAAATTGATTCGTTCAAAACGTGAGAAATCACACATGAAGTCATATGTATTTTAAAATCACTTGAATCATTCATGAAATCACTGAAATGATGTAAAATCGACTTCACTCTGAAATCACTCGTACACCGCACTTGGTAGTGAATAGCCCCTCGCTCGTCTCTCTCGCATTCTTCCCATTGTCGTGATCTCATCCAAGCGTTTCACGCGGATAAAACACATGGCGCGAAATCCAGGATGTCGATGCTCTCCGGCTGGGAACGAAAAAATATTCACTAACCCACCGAGACATGTGTGCCCCTTGGCCCCGAGGTCAAAGGACCTATGAAAGCCGAAATTCGAGCCCATTAGCCCATTATATCCTCAATTTATTTTTTAACCAGGCCCACGTCAATCTCGCGGCAAATTTTATATTTTTGCAACGAGGTTTTTTTTTTTTGGACCGTCCAAAAATATTAGCAAACGTAAATCAATTTCGATAAAAGTTTGATGAAAACGCCTGGGGCAGTTCGTGGGATCGAAAATATAGATTAGAATTAAGATAAACCGATCATATTTTTTTTTTCTTATCGATATCTGATCATGAGCGATTGGATGACTTTGAAGAGTTGTTTCCTATCGCTGAAAAAATTATTTGGCTGCGATAATACGCAGCTCAATTGTTTTGCTCCGAAAAAATAATTTTATTTGAAACAATTTTCGTGCTCCAAAAAAAAAAAAATCTTATTCAAAATAATTTTTCTGCTGAAAAAAAAAATTAATTCGTAATTATCGCTGTTCCAAAAAGTTCAATTCATTCAAAATAATTGTTCTGCTAAAAAAAAAAACAAAAATAATTAAACTCAAATCAATTGTGCTATGCTTCAATTAAAAATAATTATTCTGCTCTGAAAAAAATTATTTTGCTTGAAACAATGATTCTACTCCGAAAAAAAACTAATTTTTTTCCGATTAAAAAAATTGCTGTCCTCGAAAAAAAAATTTCTGTCTCGAAGAATAACTCTAATTTGAAGAATTTTTTAGCACAAAAAAAAGAAGTTACCGAAACCCGGTTAATTCGTAACTTTTTACATAATTCAAGTGCATCCACTGCACTCGTGCATTTCCTGAAGCTTGAATCGATTGTATCCTATAACGTTCTCTATATTTCTCTCTCTCTCTCTCTCTCTCTCTCTCTCTCTCTCTCTCTCTCTCTCTCTCTCTCTCTCTTTCTTTCTTTCTTTCTTATACAGATATATGCCTTGCACAAAACATTGGAAAACTTTACAGGAAGTTATGCGAAGACTCGCGAAACGAGGTGGTAAAGTTCGTTAATTAATACGTTGGTTCGGAAATTCTTAGAGAAATTTTTACTCTTTCCCCACCGAGACATTTCACCCGGTTAGGTTAACTGTAATTGAAGCTATCAAGGGCCATCGAGATACCAGCGTCAATTATGTCGTGTATTCACCGCCACGTAACGAAACCAACTTAACTGTGGTTGCGCGAGAGTCTTGAACGAAGTTTCGAGTTCCCAGCAGCGGTGACGACGGCAACGAGGGTGCTTGCACTCGATCGCCACACATATTATGAAGCACGTAATGCCGAGCAGTTTTTTAAATTTTCAAAAAACTTTTACATCCGCAAAAATTTAATAGGAATAATAATAATCGTGATAGTAATAATAATAATAGTAGCAATAGTAATAATAGTATTACTAATAATACTATTATTAATAATAATAACAATAATGACCCATCGAAATTTCTTCTCACTCTCCCCTCGTTTCATTACAATTGACGTCAGTCCCGTTTGCCGTTAACGTTCCATCATGCATCCGAGTCCCATCCACAAAGACTCAAAGAGAGCACGTGCAGATGACTCGTGACGTACATCTCTTCAAGGAGAACCACGAATCTTATTAGCCAGTCACGACATGTAGAAAAAAAAAAATAATGCCCTGGATCGAACGAAAAATACTTTAATGAGGTTTTTTTTTCTTTTTTTTTTAGGTCCTTCCGAGGATTTCAGTGCACACACCATAGTCAGGCCGAGGGTTTATCATGGCAGAAGCAAAAGGGCAATCACCAACACGAGAGAGGGCAATGTAAGTAATTCGAAAAACTTTTTTTTTTTTCATTACTTTCGCAATAATTGAGTAATTTTGATTCGTAAAAAAAAATTAATTTTCGTGTTTATCATCGCTCAGGAATAAAAAAAAATTTTAATATCACGAAATTCCACTTATATACATGTAATTTGTTGCTGGGAAAAAAAAACGAAAAATGATAAATTGTTTTTTCTTATTCATACGTCACCGTGTAGTGAATTTGCAATTTTTTAAAATTCCAATTTAAATAAATGATGAGAATCTCTGTCGGTTCCGGCATGTATTTATATATATTTATATGTATATACGTATGTATATATGAGAGAGGGAAAATTAAGTAGTGAAGTAAGTCTCTTGATTTATTGAAACATTTAATCGAATCAATCGTCGAACTGTTCATCCACGATTATCGATATGTATTTGCTTCACGATAATTACGTAATTGGTCTGACGTTTGAAAAAAAAAAAAAAAAAAAACACTATTGTAAGTGAATAATAGATGGTATATAATATCAAGAAACAAAAAAGAGCATTGTATCAGTTGACCTTCGAAGAACCGTTACGATCCGGGATAAATAAAAGTGATAAAAGCAATGAGAGAAGCAAAACTTCTGATAGTGCATTCGATGCATCAGAACAATGCAGCCGAGTATGTATGTATGTATGTGTGATCAGAACGAAGAAAGAAACATTTGCTCAAAGTGTCTCGAACTTTATAACCTTCATGTCTTGATTATTATTAAAATAATTTTGCAACGAAATATCATTGTTCGAGCAAAAACTCATTGTTTTTTAATCCTAAATATTTCAATTTAATAATTATTATAAATTTTGCTCTTTTGGAGGAAGCTCGGTTTTTTTTCCTCGCATTTTTTCGAAATATTTTACTTTTACGAGGAATATTAAAAAAAATATCTGATTTTTTTTTTCATTTACTACTATCAAACCGACACTTGCCACACGAAAAAAAATAATAGATCAGGATAAGATCGTGTTCGGTATCGAGCTTGACGAGTATCCGGGGGCAAAGGCAATCTTTTATGTAAAGATTTGAATATTGTGAATTTTTTTTTTCCGAGAATTTTTATCTCGCTCGTCAAGCTTTCTCGTTTAAAAAGAAAACCGAATTTGGAACGTGAAATTTTTTTGCATTCCCGAGCTTTTTTTTTTTTTTTCATTTTGCATCGGACTCTTCGGTGACATTTTATATATTTTTTTTTCGCCAACTACTCTGAAAAGTTTTTCATAAAAAACGGAGCTTTCGATGAATAACGACGCTGTGCTGTGGACGAGGAAAGTTACGGAAATAGGGCGAGTTTGAATTGAAAATGAAAAATGAAAAGAAAAAAAAAACGTTCGAGCCAAGTTTTCGTCTCGCTGTGTTTTCGATGCTTGTTTTGGATACAAATGTATATTTGTTTCGGGATCATATTTATTGTATGTTTGTATGATTTCTCTGATAAAAGTTTGCAAATATAGGGACTGAAATATCTAACGTATTTTTCGAGCGAGAAAACTCAGCGATAGAGAGAGAGAGGGAGAGAGAGAGAGAAAAAGAGGAAGGAAAGAGAAGGAAAAAAGCTCGCGAGGCTTTTTCAGTTTGCTCGACGATGCGTGAGGACTATCTCACGTAGTAAACATTGCTCGTACGCACTACTAAACCACCTGCATGCTTCGCCAACGTTTATATACATACATGTATATCATTGAATGATTAATTTTATTTAAAAAAATATAATTTTAATTTAATTGATTTTAGTTAATAAAAAATATATATAAATTTAATTTAAATAAATTAATTTATTTGAATTATTCTATACTTAATTTATTTTATAATTTTAAAAAAAGTAAAATTTATCGAAATTTTTTATATCCAATATCCACGAGTAAATTCGATTTTGATGCACTTTTTTTCAATTTCGATCTATACTTTTTTTTGCTTCGTCTTCGTTGTCGATTGTCTGTTTGAAAAAAATTAATTTTATTACAACAACAAAAAAATAAAAAAATAATTGACTATAGTGAATTCAAATGTTCGTATGTATGAAATTGAACAGTGATGGACCAATTAGAAAAATATTTCCAACTCATTGTCGTCCTAAAATATATTCGAGAAAGAAAAAAAAAATTTCGAGGCTGATGAGATCCGTCGATTTATAGTCTGAAATTCTCCATTTATATGCGTATGCTCACGCTTTTGTGCAGGTCCGTTGTTCTTTTTTTTTTTTTTTTTGTAATTTCAAAAGCGAGCTTTGTATTCGACTACGAGAGCGTAATGTGAAGTACACAGAGTCGTCCTGGTCTCGGTGCAAATTCTTTTTCCATGTATGGGGCATTCCACGTCAATCCACAGGGTCATCGGCCTGGCCCCCTGGGATTCTGGTGACCAATGTATTTTTTGGTTTGTTTCGGTCAAAAATGATATCTCTAATTTTTCGAAATTTTTTCGTGATTTTTCAGCCATTTTGTAAGGGTGTGGTGCCCTCAAAAAATATCCTTGAAATAAAGATGAACATTTTTAAAATCGATGAAACTTTTTCGTAAAATTGGGGGAAAACGCCTTTTTTTTTGTCATGGTTCGAAAATGGGACAAGAATGCTAAATATTTTTTTTTTTTTTAATTTTTGTTTTAAAAAGAAAAAAAAATTTCTCGGAATTTATTTTTGATGATAGTTTCTTTTTATTTTATTTTTTACGACAAGAAACCAGCATTAAAAATGAATTCCAAGAATTCTTTTTTTTGAACAAAAATAAAAAAAAAAAATATTTAGCCTTCTCATCGCATTTTCGAACCATGACAAAAAAAAATGTGTTTTCGAGTCGGCGATTTTACAAAAAAAGTTTCATCGACTTTAGAAGTGTCCATCTTCATGTCAAGAATTTATGAGGTCGCGCCACACCTTTACAAAATGGTGAAAAAATTTCGAAAAATTATCGTTTTTGACCGAGAAAAAAAAACCAAAAAATCGATTGGTCATCAGAATTCCAGGGCGTCAGGCCGATGACCCCGTAGTATGACGTGGAATGCCCCATATATATATATATATATATATATATATATATATGTATACACATCATGTTACGTGAAACAAGAAAGAGAGAGAGAGAGAATTCGATCGGGAATAATTGGTATATTTGTAACACGAGAACCCATGATTATGCCAGAGGCAAATTACAAAGGATTTTGCAAGCTTCATGGTTCTGCAAAATTGTGCAAGGGAAAAGTAATAATAACGTTCATAATAATAAGATATCCATTATTATTATTGTTATTATTAATTTATTACCATTTTTATTATATTTTTTATCACCATTAGTATTATTATTATTATTACCATCATTATTGTTGTTGTTGTTGTTTTATCAGATTCCATGACGAATACCCATTGTCAATCGTACTGCATAGTGCACAATACTACTTGATTTAGAAGGCATTATGCGCCACGAACGTTCTCATCCTTGCGGATGTACCCACAAGGCTCTGTGCCAAAAAGGCCAAACGGAGACAGAGATTTTACGTAAATATAGCGCCACAGTACAGTCCACCCTGCATCTATAACAGCTGGATGTGCAACGAGAAACGAGAATTAGGCTCTCACGAGGTCGAAAAAAAAAAAAAAATTCCTATACGAGTCGTAATGGATCGATCGATCGACGAAGGGAGCTCGCATTTCCCAACGAAAAAATCATAATAATATGCCATTGAACAAAATCTCCTGATGTGCATTTTCCAACTATATAATTGCAATTAATGTTCGAAAAAAAAAAAACACACACATTTTTAATTTTATACCTTTTTCTCCACTTATAATTGTAATTATTTTACTATAAACTCGAACTTCGATCGATTTTTTATTCAACTCGAAGTTACTTGAAACTTCGTTAGAAAAAAAAAATTCAATGATAAACAAAGAACGATCGGTGAATAAACTTTTTTTTATCGTCCATTATAGCACGAGCCCAGGTGGTCAGAATCGATTTCTATAATTTTCCTTATCGTTGCCCTGTAAGTCTGCGTATATAAATAACGCTGTAAAAAATCAATGCTCAAAGACACCCCGGAGTGTGTTTCACACATAATCATTCAAACGCATTATTTGTGGCTATGTATTTCGATGAATATATATCGTCCTTGTCCTCCTCCTCATTCCTTCACGATGTCATATCAATTCCCAAAAAGGTGGAACGTGATGATAAAAAGAAAAATCAACGTTCCTTTTTTTTATTTTAATTTTTTTTTATTAGGCTCGAATATGGTCACTTCGAGACGATTAATAATTCCAGGCGCGTATTACACGCGCTGAAAACTCATCGGGTAGCTTCACTTCAGTGTCACATAAATCTTTAATCGACGTCAGGCAGTGCTTTGCTCGAAATTAAAAAAAAAATAATGAAAATCATTTTTTAATAGAATCATTTTTTTCATGATTATTAACATTCTTGATAAAATCATTTGTCTAAAACGTCCTCGATAAATGATCCTCGAAACGAATAAGCGTTGAGCTATGAATTTTTTTCACGCAATATTAACCAGCTTAAAAAAAAATACCGTTTATTCAACAAGACCGAAAAAAAATGTAACAGCCTGTACCACAAATTAAAAAAACTATGACAATTTTCAATATTTTTTTTTACTGATTTTTTATTTGATTAAAAAATCAAATTGGTTTTACATGTGGTCGTGTTGGGCCCTAAATTAAAAAAAAAAACCTCCAAATAAAAATTGACAATTCTCCGCAATCGTTATTATCGATCGCTATTTCGATTAACCCTTCCCCTCCCCTTAATCACACAACAGATAGAATGAAAAAAAAACAATTCGTAAAATGACCCAAGCTGTAATTAAAAACGAAAAAAAAAAATTCAATGATTCGTTTACCCACGAAAAACAATGAGAGCAATAAGAAAACAAACAAATCACCGAAAAATCGTCATTGATTGTTTTTTTTTTATTTTTTTTTTTATTGCACAATTTTCAGGATCTTCGACACACGGACGTGCTGACCGTGGGTTTCGAGGTCAACGGTGTACCGAGAACATTGGATCTTCGACTCAATACCGACCTCATTCCCGTTGGTTACAAGCAACGTCATCAGCATCAGGGTGGATACAAAACCGTTTCGCCGGAGACTGTCGTAAGTTAATACACCTTTAACTACATCAAAGTGCTTCGAGACACTTTACACTGTCCATTGAATATCTTAGAAATTACGACATTTGTCATTTTTAGCAACCACAATTGTCCATTTGCTTCAGAATTTTTTTTTTCATCTTCCTAGCCCCTCTTAAAACTGCTTGTCCAGCTCCTATCCTTCGTCTCCAGTTAATCATGAATCTCGAACGTTTAAATTTTTTTTTTTTAAATTTCAATGACAAACCTCATCTGCAATTTTCACCCAGACCTCAATGTTGCTCCTTAGTCTGTTTCCTTATTTATCGCTCGTTCGCAATGTGCAATTTTTTTTCCCAGCACATTATAAGGTTCATTGCACCCTCGAGGAATTGTCGTCAGTGGGAACGTGTTTCACGGTTTCACACAACCAATTGTCTGAATTATTCAAAACTCTCTTTGCCCCCGACGAGAGTTTGACCACCGGAAATAATTGTGCAATGTGGAAAAGTGTATCGCTTCTGGCTCGTTGCTGAATGTTCATTTTAATCGCTCGAAACATTGCAGCTTCAAAGTCCCTTTGTCCACGACACATTGCTGGATTTTTTGAAAAAGTTTTTTTTTCATCGCTGATCCATCTTAATTGCAGTGTTTCGAAAATTGAGAGAAAAAAATTAATGAAAAATGGAGTCGAGTCGTCTTATCCACGTTTTTTTTTTTTTAATTAGATCAACCATCATTTGCATATTACCATTTTTTGTTTTACAATCCTGATAATTTGTGTTTGCATTTGCAGGAATTGTTTTACGCTATTTTTTTTTTAATTGGGTCAACTATCATTTGCATATTACCATTTTTTGTTTTACAATCCTAATAATTCGTGTTTGCATTTGTAGGAATTGTTTCATTTTTTTTTTTTTTTTTAATTGTGTGAACCATTATTCGCATATTACCAATTTTTGTCTTTTACAATTCTGATAATTCGTGTTTGCATTTGCACGAATTGTTTTACCCTATTTTTTTTTTTAATTGGTTCAACTATCATTTGCATATTACCTCTTTTTTTGTTTTACAATCCTAATAAGTCGTGTTTGCATTTGCACGAATTGTTTTACTTTATTTTATTTTTTTTTAATTGGGTCAACTATCATTTGTAAATTACCTTTTTTTGTTTTACAATCCTAATAAGTCGTGTTTGCATTTGTAGAAATTGTTTCACTCTATTTTTATTTTTTTTTAATTGGGCGAACCATTATTCGCATATTATCAATTTCTGTATTTTACAATCCTGATAATTCGTGTTTGCATTTGCACGAATTGTTTTACCCTATTTTTTTTTTAATTGGTTCAACTATCATTTGCAAATTACCTTTTTTTTGTTTTAAAATCCTAATAATTCGTGTTTGCATTTGCAGGAATTGTTTCACTCTATTTTTTTTTTTAATTGGGCGAACCATTATTCGCATATTATCAATTTTTGTGTTTTACAATCCTAACAATTCGTGTTTGCATTTGCACGAATTGTTTTACTTTATTTTATTTTTTTTAATTGGGTCAACTATCATTTGTAAATTACCTTTTTTTGTTTTACAATCCTAATAAGTCGTGTTTGCATTTGTAGAAATTGTTTCACTCTATTTTTATTTTTTTTTAATTGGGCGAACCATTATTCGCATATTATCAATTTTTGTATTTTACAATCCTGATAATTCGTGTTTGGATTTGCAGGAATTGTGCCACTATCAAGGTAGCGTTCGTGGAATACCGGATTCTTGGGTTGCCATATCAACGTGCAAGGGCCTCAAGGGCATTGTCTTCGATGGGCAAGAGCTTCATCACATACAACCTGAAAAAGAGTCACTCGATGCGTTACACTACGTCTACAAACAGAGCGATCTCATCAAGAATAACACTTGTGGTGAGTTTTTTTTTCTCCCCTAGAAGAAACAACGAAATTAGGAAAAAAAAAACAACGAAATTAGGAAATTGCATAAAAATTTTTGATTACAATGTTAAAATATGTAGCAAATTTTCGTACCGCTTTACCGTCCACAAAAAATTCAGGAAAAATTAAATTAAATTAAAATTAAAATTAATTTGTTTTAATTTAAAAATTTAATTTAATTAGATTCAATTATATCGGTATTTAAATGAAATTTGACAATTCGGTCATCCAATGTAAATTTTTAATTTTTCCTTTTCCAATAGCATTGCGTATTCTTGTAAAATTAAATTTCAATGCTGCGATTATCCGCGTCGTACGATTTCTGTTGGGCATTAAAAATGAAAAAAAAAAAAAAAAAGTTTGTACTAATTTTCCGTGGAAAATTAGCCAAAAAGTAAGGGAAATCTGAATATTTTAAATTACACAAGGGGCCATTCTCACAATTTCTAAAAAAAAAAAATCAAAATTTACAGTTTCTTTTCTTCTTTTCATGTCCCATGGGGAGAAAATATTTTACAATTGGATCGGCTATTTTTTTGTTTTTGTTTTGAGAAATAGAAGAAAAAAAAAAAACACATGAACATTTATTATGTCGAACTTTATCGGAGCTGTGACATTTTTCGTTGTTATCGAACGAGAGAAAGTGTAAATTTTGTGGAAAGCTGTGTCACGAAATTCCCAGTCGTTATTCCATTTTTCGATTTGTAAAAACGACGATTGGTCGATGTTTTTTTTTCCCCCCCTAGATCCAATGAGGCGAATTTTTTTCACACGACTCAAAATATGCATGTCAATGTTCGTAAAATTAAAAAAAAAAAAAACTATTCTGAAAATAATTTTTTTTTCACGTCCCGATCCCGAGCCAGAGGGGGTCTCCCCCGCCTTAAACATTCCCCCGGTCGAAGCTCCTTTACCGGATAGTCGGTGTAAAAGGCGCCAAGAGACGACACCGATCTTGGACTTGTTCCCATAGACGACGACCTACCGGTCTCTCCTTAATCGTACACACCCTGTAAAAAAAGAAGCACGAGAGAGAGAGAGAGAGAGAGAGAGAGAGAGAAAAAGAGAGAAAGAGCAAATTCCCCTTCTGTATAAATCCAAGCTCTTTGCCTTATACTCGACTCTCTCTCTCTCTCTCTCTCTCTCTCGTTTTTCTTCGTCTTCGTCGTTTGCCCCCATAGCTCTCTTCGTGCACAAACAGCATCAGAAAATTCCCCCCCCCCCCCCTTTCTATCCCTGAGAATCCACCAACGAGAAGTCGACGATCTCTTTCTCTGCTCCGAGACGCTCCACACTCTTAAAAAAAAAAAAAAACATTTATTTTCATTTTTTTATTGTTGCAGGATACGAGGGAACTCCTCACGAGGTCGTTGGACGTATTCTCGAGCCGAGGACTCACAGAACATCTCGTGTAAGTTCCCATCACAGATCATCATCAATCTTTACCTCTCTCTCTCTCTCTCTCTCTCTCGCTGTAATTTTCTCAAACTGACTTTCAACTCGTTACAAACGATAAAAATGGAACTTTGATTTGGCGAAAGGAAAAATATTGTCAATGAGAAAAAAAAAGAATGAAAATTTGGAGTATAAAATTAAATTTTTTTTTATTTGAATCAAAATTGCCGTTAATATAACAAATTCAAAAATATAACATTATGACGTCGCACATGTTACGCTATATACATATATATATATCAAAATCTATCATATATATAAAATCAAAATATATCAAAAAAAAAATATATATATATATAAAAAATGATATATATATATATATATATATATCAAAATCCGTTAAATTAAATTGCCTATAACAGGTGCATCTGTCATTTTTAACGAAAAATAAAAAATACGTCCTAATTATTTTTACTTACTCTACATTATGCGCCCCAATGATTAAAAAAAAATTGCATTTATACTCCTGATTCGAAAAAAAGAGAATTGATGGTTTGGACGAGAAAAAAAAAAATGCGCACAATTATCTCAAATTCGAAAACTCAATTTTATTTTCATTTTGAATCGCGAAAGATTTTGTTTGACCGTAAAATTTTCATTCCCATTGGCTGTGCTCGTTTTTTTTTTCTCCCCCTCTGCCCCTCTTCAGTTTATCGGCCAACCGGCGAACGAGGAATTTTATCTCGCAATTGATTAATGATAAAATTAAAAAATTTTCCATTTGTAGTACAAGAGGGCAGCCGACAGTGTGATACGAGGCCCCTACAATGCCAATCGTCAGTCCCGCTACGTCGAGCTCGTATTGGTGATCGACAAGAAAGAGTACGTGGCTCTCGGCGAAAATCTCGACAAGGTTCATCATCACTGCAAGGACATTGCAAACATTATCAATGCTGTGAGTAAAAGGGTTGTTTTTTTTTTTCCGTTTTTTTTTACCGTCGAGCACACTCTCCGGCCAGGAGGTCGAGTAACGATCAATGAAAAAAACAAAAAAAAGGGAAGAAAAAAAAAAGAAAGGAAACGTCTGCACGACTGTGTGGAAAATTGGCGAGGGTTAAAGGACTCGCCCTCTATTTCTCTCTCTCTCTCTCTCTCTCTCTCTTGGGGCTTTTTTACTCTCGAAAATTACACGAGGGTGGTATAATTCACCAACGAGGGCTCACTGCCCGAGAGAAAGAGAAAGAGAGAATCGCGTGTCGCGTCGTGCACGCGATATCGACATCGAATTTCTTCTTTTCGTTTTTTTTTTTTTTTTTTTTTAACGATATCGCGTGGATATATTTCTTTTTTTTTGGCTCTACGAGTCTCAGCAATGAATCTTTTTGTCCGGGCTTTTTGAAATTCTTCGCGAAATTATAGCTAGCCTTGCTATTTTGTTTTTTTTTTTTTTTTGTTGTTTTTATTCTTTATTTATTTTTTGTGTTTTTGTGTTTTTCGTCGCAGCTCTATGCTCCATTGAATATTTTCGTGGCTCTGGTGGGCGTCGAGGTATGGACGGATTCCGATGAGATAACATTGTCCTCGAAGGGCGACACGACGCTGAGAAATTTTTTGAATTATCGCCGCGAGATCCTCGTTAAAGAGATACCGAACGACAATGCCCAATTATTGACGTGAGTATCTTTCATTATTATTATTATTATTTTTTTTTCCCCCAGACTGATAATTTGTTTTTCCTTTGGTTCGATTTTAATTTTTTTTTTTTTTTTATTTCAATCAAAGCTGGGCAAATTTTTTTGACATTTGAAATTTTCATTATTCTTACACTTACTTATTCTTTATTTTTGGTTTTTTTTTTCCCCCATCAAGTTCCATGATCTTTGATCGAGTACGAAATTATTATTATTCGTTTTTTTGTTTTTCAGGAAAGTACATTTCGAGGATGGGGTTGTCGGGAAAGCTCTCAAGGGGCCAATCTGTACATACGAATTTTCCGGCGGTGTATCGATGGATCATTCGAACGTGATTGGCCTCGTGGCAGCGACGATAGCTCACGAGATGGGCCATAATTTTGGTATGGAGCACGATTCGGCCGATTGCTCGTGTCCCGAAGACAGGTATTTTGGCTTTTCTCTCAATCGCGGGCGAATTTCAAGAAATTTCTTCATACGTTTTTTTTTTTTAATCCAGGACTCTCAAAAATAAAGGGAGAAAAATAACCAAAAACTACAGAGTATAATCACTAAAATAACGAAAAGAACATAAAATATATTTATACTCTATTTTTCGTATTAAAATATTTAAAAAAAAGTATATATTGGAATTTTTAAATTCAAAAATAAGAAAACAAACGGAAGATAAAAAAATATGACAGTATTAGGGTGTTTCAAAAAAAAAAAAAAAATATTGATTTATCATGCTCCCACCTCTCAAAACTTGAGTTTTGATGAAAAAAAAAAAAAAATATTCTCGCGAAGAGGGAGGCTCTGTGGCTCAAGTGAAAGCCGCCGCTCATTGGACGTTTCAAATTTTAACAGCCAAATAAGAAAAAATTTGAGATCTAAAATAAGAACCTAAAACCGGAAGGTCATATCCGCCAACATACGATCTTCCGCTTTTTAAGTTTTCAAATTCTTAATTTTCAATTATTCTTGCGTTTTAATCATTTTTACAACAAATCATGGGAGAAAAAAAATAAATTATACGATCTTATGGCACTGAAATCGCCTTTTTGGCATTTACGAGCTTATTCCATTACGCACACGCGACTTGTATGCACGATTCCACGAACAATTGTAATTATATGAGTAAAAAATCAATGATAGTATCAGGGATGGGGATACTGGAATACTTTTGGTATTCGAATACTAAAATAATACCGAATCCATGTCAGATGGGTGTTCGTTTTTATTTTTTTTTCGATAATGAATCCAACTTGATTCAGTATTCGTTCTGAGAATTAATAATGAATCCTACTGAATTCAGTATTAATTCCAAAATAAATTATGAATCCCACTCGATTTCGTATTAATTCCATTATAAGTAATGAATCCAACTCGATTCGGTATTTATTCCATATTTGGATATCATAAAATTGAATAATCTGGAAAAATTAACGGAAAACATATATTTTTACCCGACTATGATAAAATTATCATATCCCATCCCTGCAACGCAGGCGGAAAGTGATCGGAAAAAAGTAAATTTACTTTTTTGCCCGTAAAATCATTTTTCTTCGCTCTGATCGAAAAATTGATTACCTTTCGCACGCGCTGCAGCGATGGAACGTGGTCATTTTATCAGTCGGGTAAAAAGTATTATATGCCACACGGGAGGAGCGGATTTTCACGCACTTTTCTCCCTATAGTACCCCCATGAAAAAAAAAAGTATACTTCAGATATATAAAAAATATATCTATATATAGCGGCAATAAATTCTATATCTCTTATATATAAGATATATAGATATATTTTATATATAGAGATATATTTTTGTATATATTATATATAAGATATATATAGTATATTATATATAAGAGATATAGAACTTATTGCCGCTATATATATATAGATATATTTTTTATATTAGATACAAAAAATATATCTCTATATAAAAATATACCATATATATATTTTATATATAAAATATATCTATATATCTTATATATAAGAGATATAGAATTTATTGCAGCTATATATGTATAGATATATTTTTTATATATCCGGGAGGATATATAACAGATATATAATAGATATATTACGGAGTTATAAAAATATACTTTGCGGCAATAAGTTCGATATCTCTTATATATCTCGTATATATCTTGTAATATACTTCTTTTCCAAATAGCTAGCATAATGTACTATTATTCTATTGAAACATTGTCTCTCGATTACATTGTAATCACCTTAGTAACGTGTTACCATGTTTGCTTAGCGTTACACACTGCTAGTACTCGTTGCTCAAAGTTTTTATCATTTGATCGATTGTACTGCGGTAAATTTATCATTGTTGCATAAGAAAATAAGCGTTCCACGGGTGCAGATTTTATGAAAGCGGTGTACATACACACATGAAATGATAATAAAAGCGGATGCTCTCGAACAGATGTTATGATTTCAAAGCTTCAATAAGCTTATGGTAAAAATGGGACATTGTATCGTGCGACAAGGAGACATTCTGTGTGTATGTTTTTTTTCCACAGACTCATTGGACGCGGAAATTTAGTGCATACATTTTTAACGAGTAGCGAAATTCATTTCCTAATGGAAATTTATTTCATTGAAAAATATATATTAGCAGATTAAAAAAAAAAAAAAAAACACATTTTCCGTCAATTTTTCCAGATTATTCAATTTTATGATATCCGAGTATACGAAATTAATACTTAGTCGAGTTGGTCTCAAAATTGGTTTTAAAATGAATACCGAATCGAGTTGGATTGATAATTAATTTTGGAATGAATACTGAGTCGAGTTGGATTCAAAATTGGTTTTGAAAAAAAAATACCGAATCGATTTGGATTCGTTATTCATTTTCGGAATGAATTTCGAATAATTTTCTTCATTATTCATGAATAAAAAAATATTTAAATACGCCCAACCCTGGACGGTACAATTGATTTTTTCTTTTTAGCGAACAATCGACACTGATTCTCGATCTATTTAATTACTAATTAATTAAATAATTGCAAGTAATCAAATATTAATTAATTATTGTCGTGTTTTTTTTTTTTTTTTTTTTTTCAATGGATAACCTCAATTTTTCTTTTAAAACAGCTTTTCGAGTAATATTCGATATTTTGCGACTCGACAGGTGTATAATGGCTCCATCGAGCGGTTCGACGGGTCCCGTGCACTGGTCATCGTGTTCCCTCGAGTATCTCGCTCGTGCATTCGAGCACGGTATGGATTATTGTCTTCGCAACAAGCCCCCGAGGCTGTTCGACAGTCCGATATGCGGCAATGGATTTGTCGAGCCCGGCGAGCAGTGCGACTGTGGACTCAGTGAAAATTGCGACAATCCATGCTGCAACGCGACAACCTGCATGCTTCACGGAAATGCGAGCTGCGCGACCGGTGAATGCTGCGATCTTAGGACATGCCGTCCGAAGAATGCCGGCACGGAGTGTCGTACGGCCGAGCACGAGTGCGATCTGCCGGAATATTGCACAGGACAGAGCGAATATTGTCCCGGTGATGTTTTCAAGATCGATGGTGAAACGTGCAGCATGGGCAAGGCTTTCTGTTATCAGGGCACCTGTCGAACGCACAATGATCAGTGCAAATTATTGTGGGGACCGACCGGCTCGTCGTCCGATTCCCAGTGCTACGACATGAATAACAAAGGCACGAAGCATGGAAATTGCGGTTACAACAGGCTCGAGGAGAGCTTCGTCAGATGCAACGACGAGTACGTCGAATCTATTATTATTATTATTTTTTTTTTTTTGCTTGCTTACGCACGTACGAAGCTTTGTTTTCCGTGAAAAATTGCTTTTACATCGAGATTTTCATGTCATACCCGCGTTTAAGGTAGTTCGGTCGAGTTTTGCCGAAGTCAAATTTCATCCGTAATTCAGATTTATTTACGTACAATTTAACCATATGAAAGCTATGATAAATTGAATTGTTGCATAAAAAAAATATCACAAGTTTCTTTTAGGGTGTAAATAATAAGTTAATAATAATTAATAACCCGGAATAATGACAGACTCAACTTGACTCATTCTCTGCGTTAGGGAGCGAGCTAATCTAACCTTACGCATAAAGTTACTGGATTGCATTCGCGAGTTTTGTTGTATGCTTTAAAACAGTATAATGAAGAACAGGGGGGGAAAAAAGGCTCGTCTCGAGGCAAGTACAGTTGAATCAACGGCCGGTATACAATGAACTCGGAACTCGTCTAGTTGACATTGTATATCTTGCCGAACAACTCAAATGTGACAGTTGTTCGGAACCACTTTTGCTGGCGTTCATCGAATCTGAAGTGAGACGCGGATTAGCTTCGGTTTTCACATGTTTTTTTCCCCCTAGTCTTCTGCTAGCGAGCAGATCCGGTGTATGACAAGGACAGAGACCGCGGACTCGCATCAATTATTGAAATAAAAAAAAAAAACCGTACGGTAAATCGACTTAAATCTTTGGTAAATATCTCTTATAGATATCAACCATTATTGTGGTATGTTTTTTTTTTTTGCCCTTAAACGATTAATTTTTCGTGTACCTGAAATTTCGATAGTTTGCGTGCCATCCGAGCCTTATATGCCCCATAAGAGCAATGTTAACTTATTTATTAATTATACGCAAAAACTACACGGTAAATTAATTCGAAATTTTGCAGACACGTAGAGCAAGGTCAACTCTTTTGATTAAGGATGTATGTTAGTTAGGCAAGGAGGGGGAAAGCGCGGCGCTGTGGCGACGTGAGAGGCAAGCTGCGCAGGAGAACTGCGCGCGCGACATAAATGCTTTCTTTTCATAACGCGAAGTTTAACTCATAATATTTCGGAAAGTATGTGGGCACTTAACAATTTTTTTTCTTTCACGTGTCTCAATAACTACAGGGTTACGTTAGAACATTTTTGTAACTCAAAAAGTAGTCGGGAAATACTTGATTTTCTAGAATAAATGCTATTTTCCATGGGCTGCTGTATGAATCCCATGTTAAATGTCTCACTTTGAGCTCGTATATCTCAGAATTCACATGGGCGAAAATTTGGCAAAAAATCTTTAAAAATGATATATATCGTCTTTTCTAACATCTAAAATTTTCAATTAGAATACTAGTAATCGACTTAGCTAACATACATCCTTAAATGCAAAAAAACAGGGTTTTAAACGTGAACCTCAATTCGACCGAACTACCTTAAAAGGAGGTACGACTGGTATGAAGAATCCAACTGACGGACTTGAAATTTTTATATGTTTTTGCCGAATACTTTATGCGCGCCTATTGCCAAAATTTGAGCTATATCGATCGTTTAGTTTATTCGTAATAAAATTGCAAAGTCGAGCAGTTTGAGTTACCAAAGCGCGTCGTCTTATGCAGACGGTTAACCGGAAGTGCTGTGATGACGGTTTTTGCTGCTCGCGTATCCAGCTACACCCGTTGAAAATCTGAAACTCGATAGATTAGATATAATAGATATTGTAAAAAAATTGAAAAATTACTCTTCACCGTTGTAGTTCTGGCACTACGTCATAAAAAAGTTTCAATTTCCGGTTGTAAATGGTCGGAACGATGAAATAGCACCCACATACTTAGCAACGTCGCGAGTAACAGCTGATGGCTGATGGCCGTCGCCAATGCGACGTTGCCAAGCGTTTACTTCAAATTCCATCATGTTATTTTATGGAGTTTTATTATTTATCACGTATCAATTGTATGTATAATTATCATTCTACCGATCGTATTAATTCCACTGAGGTAATTCAAGTCTATATTAATAGGTTTTCGGCTGATTTTTTTAAATGTTTTTTAGTCCGTTTTTGTGGTAGACATGTTGTTATTATTATTATTATTATTATTATTATTATTATTATTATTATGGAGAATACTATCGAGTCGTTGACAATCTAATTTTTCATTTTTTATTAGTTCATGCGCAATAAATTAATCATTTACCACAAAATTTTTCACATTATAATCGATAATATGAATAATCAACGCAAATAAACATAAATCAGAACAGCTGTGGGTAAAATAAATTTAGACTTTTTTTTTTACTCCAAAGAACTAGTCGTAACTCCTTAAGGATGTATCGGATCTGTAACCAAAAGTGACTTTCGTCGACAATATTGCATACTTTATGATAAGATAAAAATTGGAAAACATTCAACGACAATAGAGACGATTAAAAGATTAATTTTGAATAATAATAATGCCAAAAAGTTATCAATAAATTGTTAAAACAAAACATTGTTTCACAAATATTTAGGGAAAGTTTTTTTTTTGACACGTGACATGAATTCGTTGATCTTTCTGACTAAACGTGAATTTTTTTTTTTAATTTCTTATCATTTTGAAATTTCGGTTTTTGAAAATTTTTTAATTTTGAGAAATGAAGGAAAAATCGTGAATTTTGGATATGTTTTTGTAAAAAAAAAAACGTTGTATATTACAATTAAGAAGTTTCCGGGGCATTTAACGAATAGTTTCGTCGATACAACCTTTACAAATTTCCGAAAACCGAAATTTTAGAATAATAAGAAAATTAAAAAAAAAAATCATGTGTAGTCAGACAAATCAACGAATTCATTTCACATAACAAAAAACAACATTCCCTAAAAATTTGTTAAACAATGTTTTTTTAAAACAATTTATTGATAACTTTTGGGCATTATTGTTATCAAAAAGTAATCTAGTAAAAAGTAAAAAGGGAAGGTACGTCCGGTACATCCTTAAGAATGTACGGGCGTATACTCATGTTCGGTATTGAGTTTGAAAATAACTTGTGAATCGATTTAGATTTTCTCAAACTTTGAATTACGTGAAATTTTGAATTTTTATGGGAAATCGTCTGTTTGCTCAAACTTTTGGAAAATTATCACTACCGAGCCAGCATATTGGACACACAAACAAGCTAGGGGGACAAAAATTTTTCGAGCTTGAAAATAACCGATAAATGGATTTGGATCTTCAAAAACTCTGAATCAAATGAAATTTTGAATTTTTATGGAAAATAATATGTTTGCTCAAAATTTTGCGAACTCACCACTACCGAGCCCCAGTACTCGACGCACAAACAAGCCAGGGAGACAAAAATTTTCGAAAATATTCCCCAAAGACTCGCAAGATTTCTTCAATTTTCGAATTTTTCAAAAATATTCATCGAATGTTCATGAAAAATTATATGCTTACTTTCGTAAATTTTCTAATATCGAGCTGGGCACTTGCCACGAAAAAAAAAAAAAAAATCAGGGCGACACTGATGTTCGTCAAAACGTTAATTATGTCCCCGAATCGTAAGATCCATTGACGATGGGAATAATGCTTATTTGTTCGGTGTTAAAAATTTACGAATTATTAAAATCGAATTCGTGGAAGGAAAAATCGTGCAAATTATATACTTGCCCATTGCTTCATCATCATTTTGACTTACTTGCAAAGCTTTTTCTTTGTGAGGAAGCCAAATTTGGAAAACTTGCTCACATCTTTTGTGAGCAAGATAAAATGTGCAAAGTTTCTAATTTGCACGCTTTTTTTTTTTGCGTCAAATTCAATTCCGAACATTCTCGTTTTCTATTTGTAATTTTATCATTTGAAAAAAAAAAAACCAAATCTTCCTTCACGAGGCAATGAAAAAAAAAAAAAATCTCATCTCAGTCATGAAAAAACGATTTTTTTTTTTTTAAATAAATATTTTCATTCTCTCTTTCAAGGAATATTCTCTGCGGTATGCTTCATTGCAAGCATCTGAACGAGAGATTGGAATTCGGCATGGAATCCGTGGCGATACTCAGTCATTCTTTCATCAACAATGGCGGCAAAATAATTCCCTGTCGTTCGGCGATGGTCGATCTTGGATTAAATCAGGTTGATCCGGGCTTAGCACCGGATGGCGCGAAATGTGCATCCGGAAAGATGTGCGTCAATCAAAAATGCATGCCGATCGCCGATCTTCGAAAATCGATATCCGGTGGTACCGGCTGTCCGAACGATTGCGGGGGCAATGGCGTGTGCAACAGTCTCGGTCATTGCCACTGCAATCGTGGCTTTCATCCGCCCGATTGTACTCAGCCGGGTTTCGGGGGATCCGACGATAGCGGACCGGCCGAAGATCCGAACGGTAATTTTATGATTAAATATTTAAAAAAAAAACAAAAATTGGCTATTTAAAATCCCATTTTAACGAGAGTACAAGCTCCAAAAAAAAAAAAAAAACTTTCGCAAATGTAGTTTTTTGGCATTTTGCCAAATTTCCAAAAATCATGACAGATGATTCCCGATTTTCTTTTTCTTGCTTTTATCGCACAGAAAAACACAAATGTACCGTGGATAGGAATAGAATTTTTTTATTTTTTTTATTGAAATTAGGAGCAACTGTTGAAAAAAAAAGTTTACAAATTCGTTCATCGATCTACGTCCGGTGACAATTTTTCAAATACAATTTTGAGAAAGAAAAAGAAACGAAAGCTTTGATATCGGGGAAAAAAAAAATTTCGTTCAAATTTTCGTACAAAAGTGAACATTTGAAAAAAAAAAAAAGAAATAATCAAATATATTCGTTCGTAAATGTGAATTTATGCGATCAAGGATTTTCCTCTGTTTGTTTGCTGGACGAGTCGTCCGAGGGGGGTCTCTATACTTACACACAGGCAGGGCTCAGTGGTACTAAAGTCAAATCCTTACTCATCTCGGCCAGTCAATTTATTTTCTCGAAATCAGAATTAGAACTGTGAGATTTCGTTTCAACGCTATTCGATAGTAAATGGCATTGATAACAACGTATAAAAATAATAGAAATATACTCCTGTAAGTTTTTCGAAATATTAACGTTTATGCTGCAAAAAAATTCAAAATTCACGTTTTCCGAGCTTCGACTCGAAATGCTGTCCGAGCTATTCGAGATAGAGCAAAATTCATAAAAACAATTTTTTAGAGAATTAAATTTTCCGTAAAAAAGTTTGCGGCAGTATTTATGAAAAGTCAATAGCGGATGAGTGGGAGGTGTCCGAAGTGGCGTGACGAGGAAGTGTGATTTTTGTGAAATCGCAGAATAGTAGACCCATTGGTTGTTAAATTGCATATCACCGCGTTAGCGTTGAATTAAAAATTCATAAAAATTCATACGTCAACTGGACACAACGAGAAAGTCAAAACTTTATTTATAACTAAATTCAAATGAAACCATCTACTCGAAATGGTTTTGTTTTTTTTTTTTTTTTAATTTTTTTTACAACTTTGGACGCCTCCCACGCCTAAATTATTAACTTTAGATATACGCGGTCGTGGAATTTTTTTTTTAGAGAATTTATTTGCCTATAAAATGATTTATGAGCAATTTTACTCTATTATGTATAGTTTGAGCAGAGTTTCGAGTTGAAACACAAAAAGTGCCAAATTTTTAAAATTATTTTTACAACTTTGAATGCCTCCCACACCTAAATTATTTATTTTAGATATACGCGGTCGTGGACTTTTTTGTAGAAAATTTAGTTAGCTAGAAAATGATTTATGAGCAATTTTACTCTATTGCGTATAGTTTGAGCAGAGTTTCGAGTTGAAACACAAAAAGTGCCAAATTTTTAAAATTATTTCCACAACTTTGAATGCCTCCCACGCCTAAATTATTTATTTTAGATATACGCGGTCGTGGACTTTTTTGTAGAAAATTTAGTTAGCTAGAAAATGATTTATGAGCAATTTTACTCTATTGCGTATAGTTTTAGCAGTTTCGAGTTGAAACACAAAAAGTGCCAAATTTTAAAAATTATTTTTACAACTTTGGACGCCTCCCACGCCTAAATTATTAACTTTAGATATACGCGGTCGTGGAATTTTTTTTTTAGAGAATTTAGTTGCCTATAAAATGATTTATGAGCAATTTTACTCTATTGCGTATAGTTTGAGCAGAGTTTCGAGTTGAAACACAAAAAGTGCCAAATTTTTAAAATTATTTTTACAACTTTGGACGCCTCCCACGCCTAAATTATTAACTTTAGATATAACGCGATCGTGGACTTTTTTTGTAGAAAATTTAGTTAGCTAAAAAATGATTTATGAGTAATTTTACTCTATTGCGTATAGTTTGAGCAGAGTTTCGAGTTGAAACACAAAAAGTGTCAAATTTTTAAAATTATTTTTACAATTTTGAACGCTTCCCACGCCTAAATTATTAACTTTAGATATAACGCGGTCGTGGACTTTTTTTGTAGAAAATTTAGTTAGCTAAAAAAATGATTTATGAGCAATTTTACTCTATTATGTATAGTTTGAGCAGAGTTTTGAGTTGAAACACAAAAAGTGCCAAATTTTTAAAATTATTTTTACAACTTTGGACGCCTCCCACGCCTAAATTATTAACTTTAGATATACGCGGTCGTGGAATTTTTTTTTTAGAGAATTTAGTTGCCTATAAAATGATTTATGAGCAATTTTACTCTATTGCGTATAGTTTGAGCAGAGTTTCGAGTTGAAGCACAAAAAGTGCCATATTTTCATTGTATCTATTTTCCCCTTGTCAAAATTTCTAAAGTGATAATAATGCACATTTTACGACTTATTATTTATGCCATTTACTAGAAAAAGACGCTAGAAAAAAAAAAACTCCAGAATTTTATTCTGAAAACGAAGCTTAACTCGGCAAGTTGAGTTGGGCATCGTCGCGTCTGAAATCGACAGCGTATGCCCCTTTTTTTTTCACCATTTTCAAATATCTTACATTTAATTACTCAACGAAAAATTCTCCTAATTAAGATGAGCCTTCGCGCACGGTTTTATCATACATAGAACTGGGTCATAGAATTTTTTTTAAAGATGCTGGCACTTCAATTTCGTGAATTACAGAACGATTGAAACCTGTTTTTCATGTTTTGCCATAAGAACGCATGTTAAATAATGTTTTTTTTTTTTTTAACATTTAATACCTTCACAACTGCGCTCCTAATCTCATTGAATCTTTGCACAAACACACGTTTTAGGGATATAAGCACTGATAAAAATTTCAAATCAATGACACTATATATCGATATTAACGGAGGAAAATCCTTGAAACGAAAATTTATCAAGCCCCGAATATTATTTCCCCCCCCAAACTACCTGTAATTTCCAAAAAGAAAAAGAAACAATTTTTCTTTTTTTTTTTTTTTTTTTTCAATTTTTCTTTTGTTCTTTCCGCCCGTACACAGCGAGGAGCGACTTCATAACGGCGCTGTACATAATATTTCTGGGCATTATACCGACGATGGGCCTGATATCTCTGGGCGTATGGTACGGGAAGAACAATCCGAATCGTCATTGGAAGAAGGAAGCGATCTCAACGTACGTATCTAGTCTCAACTGTTTCAAACCTAATGGAAAATCATCTCCGTCACGTGAATTCGCGTCGTCAGCCGCGATCACGAGCGAGCGACGAAACTTGGGTCATGGCGCATCGAAGAAATTCTTCGAGCGAGTATCGATCGTAATGAGACCGGGACGTGATATTAGACGCGATGATACGAGGGTATTCACGATAAGCGACGTTTTACCGTCGAAAGATAGGCTTCGCATAACGAAGACCGATCTCGTCTCGACGACCAATCCCGACGCGATAAATTGCAGCAGCAATATCGAGTATCGTAAATCATCGTACGATCCTCCTGTCGATAATAATAACGTATCGTTCGTTAACGCGATCCGTAATAATGATAATAATAATTTTTCGCGAGTAAAAACGATAAACGACGATAGTAACGAGGATTCGATTGGTCCGTGCAGAGTGAAATTTGGCTCGAGGATAAGCGAGCAAATACGAAGCCTCGAAAAGACGGGAAAAAATTTTCAAGGTCTCAGACTCAGAACGGATTTGCAGTTTGAGCAATTGAACGAGAGCCCGTGCAGCACATCGGGCTTAATGACCGATGAGCCCGCGCACGATGATAACGCGAAATCGAATAATTCACAAACGATCGCACGTGCTACAGCACCGTTTTACAATAAAAAGCCACCGCCACCTCCGGCACCGGCGCAAAGCCTTAAACCAAAGTTCTAGGGGGGGGGGGGACTTTTTTTTTTTTCCCACGAAGGAGAGCTCGCGTCATTTGGAGACTCTCTTTATTTTTTTAATTTTTTTTTTCTTCTTCCTTTGTACGATTGAGAATACACGGTGGATTATTGTCGCATCGGTGAAATGAGTTTCGACGAGTTCGAAGGGTAAAAAATTTTTAACCAAGTTTTGCAGCTCAAGGATCTTTTTGATCCTTAAGGATGTATCGGACGTATCTTGCCAACCATGAGTGACTTTCGTCGACAATATTGCATACTTTGTGATGAGATAAAAATCGGAAAAAATTCAATCGCAATAAAGACGATTAATTTTGAATAATAATAATGCCAAAAAGTTGCCAATAAATTGTTTAAACAAAATATTGTTTAACAAATTTTTTGGGATAGTTTCTTTTTTGACACGCGATATGAATTCGTTGATTTTTCTGACTACACGTGAATTTTTTTAAAAATTTCTTATCATTTTAAAATTTCGGTTTTTGAAAATTTTTTAATTTTGAAATTTCGGTTTTTGAAAATTTTTTAATTTTGAGAAATGAAGGAAAAATCGTGTATTTTGGATATGTTTTCGTAAAAACGTCGCATATTAGAATTATGAAGTTTCCAAGACGAATAGTTTCGTAAATACAACCTTTGCAAATTTCCGAAAACCGAAATTTCAAAATGATAAGAAAATTTAAAAAAAATTCACGTATAGTCAGAAAAATCAACGAATTCATTTCACATGACAAAAAAAAATATTCCCTAAAAATTTGTTAAACAATATTTTGTTTAAACAATTTATTGATAAATTTTAGGCATTATTATTATTAAAAAGTAATCTTCTTATAGTCTTTATTGTGGTTGATTTTTTTCCGATTTTTATCTTATCATGAAGTATGCAATATTGTCGGCGAAAGTCACTTTTGGTTGGGAAAGTACGTCCGATACATCCTTAAACCCAAAACGTATTTTTTTTTTTTGTTACCCTCATACACGAAAGGTGGCTTTTGTCTGGCTCGTTTTTCACCAACTTGACGTATTATTAAAAAAAGTCTATGAAAATTCATATATCTTCGAATCTTCCGCTATAACGCTATGGGGAAAGAAATTTTTTTTATAATTATCGGGGGGGCGACTGCGAAGTGGCGGATATTTCTCGACCTATTCGAACAATTAAAATCGGCTAGGACAAAAATGATCCACCTTTTGGATTTAAGGGTCGAGGGCTTGTACTTTTTTTTTTACGTGAACTTGAGATTTTTGCCTGAAAAAAACATGAAATTAGCGCCTAAAAATTCTTATTTATACATACAAATTTGAATTGAGCTGTCGAGTTGAATCGATACATATTTTATAATAGAAAAATCAATATTTACAAACTGGTGAAACATGCTTCGATGAAAAAGTCGAGATATCGAAATTTTTGCACTCAAATTGACGATAATTCTCTTTAAAAAAAAAAAAACCTAAATATAAACACATTTTTTTAGAAATTTGTCGCAATATTTATTAATCGCGACAAGTTTCTCTTAATGCCAAAAAAATACTCGCTCAAAAGATTGTAAAAATTGGTTAAACGTAATTTAATACTCATTTTGACGGTGCGCTACCTCTGCCTCGAATAATCGTTCGCAAGGAAATGAAAAAAAAAAAATATATATATATAAATATATAAGTACTCGTAGCTGCCGGCAAGCTGTTCATTAATTCCATAACATTGAAACTCGTGATATTATCACAATTCGAGTATAATTGCATTTACGAAATTTTTTTTAATAGCATCGAGGAAACCACAAATCACTCAATTACGAGATGCGTTAATTTTTTTTTTCTTTTCTCTCTATTATTTTTATTTTCTATTGTAATATTCGATCGAAGGGTAAATAACCGAATCGTGATATATCGGGAATGAATTTTTCCCTGATCGTCTAGTGCAGGAGTCGCCATATCTTGTATTTTGCATTTTTTTTTTTTTTTTTTTGCTTAATTCAAATTATACTCTTGACTTCCGCTGCTACACGATCAAGGGACATGAAAAAAAAAAAAAAAAAAAACAGGTGGTGGGTCATTTTGGGAGTTGGGCACTCGGTGCCCTTTGAGCAATCTTACCAATTCAATGATGTGATCCTAAATAATTTATATTTTATATATATATATATAGAGCAAGGACAATATTTCTTGGTTTCCCAAAGGAATATTGTCTGTTAGGGATTTAAAAAAAAATAATAACAACCAAGGACACCAGGAATTTCGGGGAAAAAAAGGATTATTGTCATTATTTTTTTTTTTTTTTTCTTTCAAAGAACTATGTTCCTTTTGCAAATGGCTGGTTGTCCTTTGTGATCGAGAGTCATACGAGTCAATTCTGAGAGCAATTTTATAAATGAAATTTCAATATGAACAATAATTCGCAGAAATTGGTTGCCCTCGCGTTTTTGATTCCCGAGACAAATTACTCCGAAGGCTTTTTTTTTTTAATTTATTCTAAATTTAACTCGACAATAAGATTTTACAGCTCTCTTTCTTTCTCTCACATACATGTACAATAGGGTGTTTGGGAAATTTTTTTTTTCGATTTTTCATGCTTCCACCCCTCAAAATTTGAGTTTTGATGGAAAAAAAACATCCTCGCGAAGAGGGAGCTCTGTGGCTTTTAAGTGGAAGTCGCCGCTCATTCGACGTTTCTAATTATAACAGCCGACTTTTAACGTCTGTGACAAACTTTTTGGAAGGACAAATTTGAGACCATGGGGTATTGTATTTCAAATAAAAAGAACCTTCAATGATTTTGAAGTTGCAAACGATATTGCTGAACGAAAAGTAGCTTTGTGCGCGAAATTTAATTAATTATTAACTAAGGATGGAGTTCAAGCGCAATATATACTTTTAGTCGCTGATTTCCACCGGAAGACGTATGCCGCGGGTAAAAAAAGCGTCGCTGGCATCAATATTTACCGAAAATGAATAAATATGCGTTTTTTTTTTGCATAAAGTCGTAGCGAAAAAATTTTTAAAGGTGAATAAAATTGCTTATATACGATCGTCCCGGAGACTAATGATTTCCTATTTATATATTTACGTACTTGAGTCGAGAAAAAAAATATCGCGAAAAAAAAAAAAGAATTTCACCAGATCCGAATCGTTCATGACAATTTATAAACAATTTTTAATCGAAAAATTATCGTTATGAATAAAATCGATCGAAATTTTTATTTAGAACACGATGGTGTCGGAAAAAAATGTTCAACTTAAAATTGTTTAGAATTTTTTATAAAAAATTCGAAATTAGGAATAAACAAAAATTTATTTAATGAATTATTTTTTTTTTTCTCAATTCGAAATACAATCCTCGTGATCTCAAATTTTTCCTTCCAAAAAGTTCGTCATAGACGTTAAATGGGCTGTTATAATTAGAAACGTCCGATGAGCGGCGGCTTTCACTCAAGCTACAGAGCTCCCTCTTCGCGAGGATGTTTTTTTTTTCTATCAAAACTCAAGTTTCGAGGCGTGGGAGCATGAATCAAAAAAATTTTTTTACACCCGTTATACAAAATATTAGTATATTTTCAGTATTTATTTTTCTTCACGATCATAATTTAACGAATTTTACTTTGAAACACGAGAGCGTCGATGCGATGAAGCATGAATAATTCGTTGCATGATTTACTGATGGGGGAAAAAAAAAAGAACAGAACAAAACAAAAACCCTTTTTCTGTCTCTGTTATTCGGAGAATATTTCGACGTTGAAACGACGAACGGAGATTCGACGAGGAAAAGAAAAGATAAGAAAAGAAAAATACTCGTTTTAGTTTCTCGGGGAAGGGGGACCAATAATCCGTAATTATACTTATAAGAATGTGTTAGCAGGCTGTCAGTGTGACGTCTAGCATGGAAAGTGTTGAATGTAACCCCAAGCATGTAATTTTTGGTTTTTTTTTTTTTACACGCGTGTTCCGTAGGGTAGAACATTTAGAATCTTTATTTACTGTATCGCAAAGGAATCTCATAATTGAAAAAAAATATATATATATTCAAGTTGTTGAATAAATACATTAAAAAAAAAATGAATCCGACTGAAATTTTATGATATTCTAGAATCGGAGATTTCACTCTTGTCTCTTCTAGCTGGGGGGAAAAAAAAAAAATTAATAATTATCGATTATGTTAATCCTGCATCGATTGACTGTACATCACTATTATTCTTATTTTTTTTTTTTTTATTAATTCAATAAAACCAGTACACGAATGGAACTTGTTCTATTTACTTCTCTCTCTCTCTCTCTCTCTCTTTCTCTGTTTATCGAATTAATCGATCTATCCTAATTTTTTTTTCTCCGCAGCTTGCCACTAACACTGCAATCTCTTACTAATACCTTTGTAGCCTGCGAAAGTGGTTCAGAGAAAGAAAAAAAAAAAAAAAAAAAAAAAAAGAAGCAACAATTCGCTATGGTCGTCAGTGGCTTGTGAAATTCGAATTTTCGTGTCTTGGTGCACGGCTCTCATCGTTTTTTGTCGAATGCATGCTTTCTTCGAGTGTAATTTTTTTTTTTTTTTCATATAATCTTTTTTCATCCCAGAATAATTGAAACTAATTGTCCATCGGAAATGCGAATCAATCGAACGAAAAACGATACTTCTTTTTTTTTTTAATTATTTTACAGCGAAAATAGCTGTGATTAATGATTGAAATGAAAAATAAAAAAGATTCAAACAACTTTTTCACCCAGTTGAAAATTATTTGCAATACTTATTGCTTATAAAAGATCATTTTTATATTATTATTATTATTATTATTATTGACTTTCATTTATTTGAATATTGACTTATTTATTTGAAACAAAAACAAAAAAAATTGCAACTCAAATTTATTCAACATAGATTTATAATTATTCCCTCATATATCGATTATTATAATTTCATCGATTCATACATAATCCTTCTGTCGCAAAATTCTCTCGAACGCATTGCCCGTGCGTCGCCAACCGGAAGTAACATTCCGATTGAGGAAAATGACACATTTCTTTTTTTTTTTTTTTTTTTTTTTTTTGTAATTATTACTATCATCAACGTTCGATGTTCTCAGTTATCCTCGACAACGATTTTTCACTGAAACTTTGTCTCGGGTCGCGAATCACAAATTTTCCAATCAAACATCTGTTATGTTTTTTTTTTTTTCATTCGAACGGTGTCGATCCCCGCTCTCCGTGCACGAAAAAATCGCGCACGCGCTGCGACGAGAAGCAAAAAAAAATTTTTTTTTTTTCGCAAAACAAGATTAAAAAAAAAAAAACCATAAATCCCTTCCCCCCACTGTCCATCCTTGGCTTACAATGTTTTTTTTTTTTTTTTTCTTCGCTCTTGTAACTTTGCAGAAAAGATCGGATCGGCGGGGGTTTCGCGATAAAAACGATCGATCGTCCGATGCCCCGAGGCATCGAAACCATCGACTCGACGCTTAGCCAGGATCCGGCTTGCGCAAGTTTGCTGCCGAAGAACGAGTCCGACGACGAGCGTTTCAACAATAATTTGTTCGGTCAATTCAAGGGTTTCACGCTTTCGGCATTGCCAGCGTGCGGCAGCAGCAGCAGCAGCAGCAGCAGCAGCAACGTCATCTCGAATGAAACGACGAAACCATCAGCGCCACCACCGCCCTCGGCGCTATCAGCAACGATCGCCATAAGAACGAATATCAAGCCGTTGCAGCGAAACGCCAATGCGAACTGCGGATTGGTAAATAATTTTTTCAACGATACGAAACTGAGCCAGCAGCGTTTGACTTGTAAAAATTCATCGGCACCGGCATTGCCACCGTTGAATCCGGGCTTTACGGCGCGTCCATTGATCAGCAGTCCGATTCTCGCTGCCACGACGTGCACCTCGATGGAGCTCATCGCTGCCAAAGTACCGACAAGACCGGCACCCGATGTGCCCGTCAGGCCCGGAAATGAAAAAATATTCTCATCATCATCGTCATCATCATCGTCATCAGCAGCTACGTGCATCGACGAAAAACCATCGAGACCCAACAGTACACCGCTGGCAAATCTCGTTATTACGGAATTCGATGCTAAAGCGACGCTTCCGGTCGATAAACCGGCAAACGGTACCCTAAATCGTATAGCCTCGTTGCTGAGACCCGGTACATCCGGTTCAATGCGCTCGAATTCGCAGTCACAGGCCAACGTAAGAGATGAAAAAACGACGAATTCATTGACGCGCAATCAGCAGCAGCAGCAGCAGCAGCATCAGAGAGCGAACAAGCTCATGGATCGGGAGATATTGAGAAATTTGGAAATATCGAATCCAATACCGCAGCGCGAGAACGAATCAGCGACGAGTACGCCGATTGCGGCTCTGCCGATCGTTGCCATCGACGAGTCGGACAAAAGGCCCATAGTAATGAGAGCTCAGAGCATGAGAGATGGAAAATTAACGGGCAACGGACCGTCGATACATACGTTTGGCTCGATGAGACAGGCAAATTCGTCGAAACGCCCGACTAGCATACCGGCAAGCGCAAGGCCAACCTCACCGCCGCCACCTGTGCCACCGGCAGCGATCGCCGAAAAGCCCTCAGGCTTGAATAAAATTCCCGGCTTGCCGGGTTATCAGAATCCACCGTTGCTGAAAAGCTCCGAAAATATGCGCGACGATGCCTACGACGATTGCATGAATCTCGTTGGTGAAACGTCATTGACGAATATCATTGAGGAATCACCGTCCGGTGACAATATTTATGCGATTATCGAGGAATCGATACCGGAAAAAATGCGTAAAAAAGGTGAGCCGAGATGCAGCGGCGGTGGTGGTGGTGGTGGGGCGTCAATGATAAACGAGTACAAAGCACCGAAACCAATTGAAAAAATATCCGATACGATGAGGCAGGTAACGTTGAACGATGGAATGGGCCTCCTTTCCGAGATCGTATCCGAGATATCGCATAGAAATTTCGACTCGATATACTCGACCTCGACCCTGGCGAGGAAAAAACGCGAGAGAGAAGAGGCCGAAAAGCTTCGGGCAAACGATCCGCTCGGCTCCGATTATTCGATAAGCGCGTATGAAAATTCAAGCAATCATTACAAATCACCGTCGAGCGTTTATTCGAATTCACCGAGTGAAAAATTCAATTCTTCGGCCTCGACGACGAGCTCGGGATATCTCAATCCATCGGTCCTCAATGTACCACGAGCTGTCAATGATATATCATCGAGACTCAGTGACGATTCGTCGGGGATAATTGATGAGAAAAAGCTGTCATCGCTTAGCTCGAATAATCCAAATGTCAATGATGCAATGTCAAAGGCGCTTGGAATGAAACCACCGGAAACGAAAGCACCGGCTAAACCCTCGACGATCGTCGAGCCAAGGTCTGGCACGTCGTTGAAAGCGAATGGGAAAGAAAAAAATGAGGAAAGATCCGAGCCGGATACAGCGAGGACACAGCCGGCGAGTATCGCGAGAGACGAGACGACCAAGCGCGTCGATGATTCGGAGATTAAATCGACGAGACGAAGCTCCGAGATTTCGTTGAAGGGGCTAAAGCGGAGCAGCGTCGAGGCTTCGTCGACGAATTTGAGGCAAGCTGATGCGAGACAGGCCTCGGATTCGTGCCTCAAAACGAGCCGTCAAGGCTCCGACACGAGTCTCAGGTCGAATGGCAAACAGCAAATTTCCGGTCCAACGAGAACGAACGCGAGTCCGAAGAAATCCAACGATAATTCGAGCAAGAGAGATTCGTTGATGGTTGGCACGAAAAGCGCGAAGAGTTTGGCATTCGCGACGTGCAACGATGATAATAATGGAAAATTGAACAACAGTCCGGATTTAGTGGCAAGCTGCTCGAACGCGTCATCGAATTCGGTGAAAACATCGCCGGACGTTACGCTCGGTGGTAATACGAGAAATAATAATGTCGGGGTGCAAAAAAATCTTCAAAAAACAAGCACGGCGAGACATACCAACAAACACCGACAATGCCACC